>JAEIFM010000498.1:6654500-7889000 GCA_018901885.1 Zaprionus kolodkinae | reverse complement strand
TGTCTGTCTGTATGAGCACACAGATCTCAGCTGTTATAAATGCTAGAGACACCAAACTTGGTATGACGGCCTGGTACAAAACACATGACGGCCAGAATAAAATATTTTATTTTTTTAATTTTAAATCGAGGAGTTTTAAAGAGCGAGTAGCCTTACCGACTTAATCTCACAGATCTTAAGTAAAACCTCTAACAAACTTAAATGAATCATTCATTCATTTATCATTAGCAAGAAATGTTGATTCAATATTTCATCATTGGGGACCTCGATAACTGTTTGTATTAGAAATTTGTGTAGTAAATTTGTGTGAATTGAGAGACTAGTAAAATAGAGTAGCCCAACTATCATTCAACTTTTTGATCACGCTAATGGCGGGTGGCTCTTAGAAGCAAAATAAGTAATTTCTACCACGCCCCACATCTTGTTCAGGTTTGTTTATTCAGGTGGTTCCGTGGTACTTCTACGAATTTTGAACACAATTTGACGGTGACTCATCTTTTCTAATATAGTGCTTGTCTTTGAGTGCATTTCACAGGATCTGCATTAAAAAGCTATCCCAATTTAAAGAGCTCTTTAGCATAGGTGTGATCAAAAAGTTAAGTGACTGTATAATCGAGAAAAACATAGAAAACATTTTACAAAAGCCCACGTAATGCTTTAATGATTAAATTTAGAGATTAAAGTGTAAATAACCTTAATAGATTATCGCATTTGTATTGCCCCAAATAGTGTTATCAATGCTCGGTTAAAAATTAAATTCTTATGTATAGCCCCGTCTATATTCTATTAAATTTGTTTACTACGTGCTTCCCATATAGAGACAAATCGAGTTACTACATAAGCTACCAATCTTGATAAGCAGAGAGCTCAATAAACAATATATTTCATGTATTAAACAAATAGAATTGCGTTATCTCTGCTTTTATAACTCAGAGTCATTTCACCTTTCGTTATCACCAGGAGAGGCCATTGAAACGAATTCTGAGCATCGTGAATGCCGCAATAATCTATTTGTATGTAGAAATTGGATTCAAATTTATTATTATATATTATTCCAGTTAACTATTAATCTATGTGGCACATGGCTTTAACTTTACATGAACTTAGTAGAAACATAGCATCATATCAGCAACATACAATTTGTGTTATAGTATTTATTTATGTACATATATGGAAGTAAGAAGATCATCAAGAAATCAAATTCCATACTATAAAGAAAATGTTTTGTCTACCCTTTATTACACTATTAGAACTTTTTATTAAGTTCCGTGTTTTTTTAAATTATTATTTGAGCAAATAAAATATCACGAGATCATTTTCAGCACATAATTCTATTTTATACCATACTATATGCTGATACTTTGCGAAACTAAGAGAGTAAGTAAGAAATAATATCAAGAAAAGATAAAATTCCATGATATCTCTAAGAAAAGGATGCCTATATTCTATATAACTAGAGATACACACATCTGCAGTGTACATTAAAGATTTATAATACCAAAAAGCTAACAAAATATTGTTTGTTTTCGTTTGTTGTCAGATAAGTAAATTGAATCAAGCTAACTTATCGCTCGCTCGCTCGACGGCTGATTTCGTCTTTATACAGCAATTTATGCCTAGTTACTAGATAACAACTACCGCAGCGTATTCTTTCCGGCGAATAATGACAAATCGCAGTTTTGCAATTGAAGCAAGAAAGAGAAACTCTTCCAATTTACGGATTCTTAAATTAATTCTCATTATCATTCTTAGAAGTAAAGCGAACAATTGAGGTCATTGATGGATTTCAAATATATATATATTTATTTATAAATGTATATTTGTTTATATTTGTTTACTTTACACCGCACCTTGTTGGGGCAGCTGAATGTTTTGATAGGGAATTGGAAATGCGTTGGAATTTTCACCCTTTTTCCGTATTCAGTGTCGGAAATTCATTAATTAGTTAAAAATACGCATATCCTAAATGTTCGAACCGATATCGTAATACTCATAGGCACGTTAACTGCTCAGTCCATAGCAATTTGATTGGCTGTCTTAATTGCCAAAACAATTAAATCGTGAATGCGAGTTGCCTCTTAATCGACAACAATCAATATTGTATTGCACGTGTCAACGAATGCAACGCGTGCAATAAGAGAGAGAGAGAGAAGAGAGAGGGAACGAACGTTTCTAAGAATAGAAAAGGTCAGCAAACGTGTGAGCAGAGACACTTGATATTTTACTTAAAAATAGAAAGTGAAATGAAGCTTATTTTAAGTTTTTAAATATTTATTTTGAAATTCAAAACCAATTACCAGATAATTTCGTAATGCCAATGTTGCCTACTGAAATCCATCAATTTAACCAATTTACTTACTTCACTTAATTGTCTTCGAATGAGCATTGACTTTCCTAGAGCAATATTTTTTTATAGGTTTTTTATTTCGAAATTTCTCACATGCAACAATGCAGTCTGCAAGTCTTTAGTCTGCGATTCCGACACGCAGCTTAAACACTTGAGGCGTTTTCTAGTCCAGCATAGAAACAGAGTTGCCAACCATTGCTAATCCATATTAAACTCTTAATATGTGCTAGAAGGATTTTTTGACTAAATTGAAAATGCAATTTGAATACTTCTTTTAAAATAAACTTTAAATAAAATCATAAATAAAATCGACTTTTTACTGTCAGATTTGAAATGGTTTTAAAAATAAGAGAAAAAGCAAAAATTAAAAAGCGTACATGAGTGATTGTGAATAATTATGATGTATTTTAGCCCCTTTCACTTTACAATCTGGGCGCCCGTGATGTCTGCCTTGGAAACTGCCATTAGGCTCGACTCAAAATGCTAATGAATTTGTTACCTGTAAATCACACGCTACATACAATTGAACTCATTTTGAGCACACACACACAAACGCACGGAAAATAAACATTATGCGACTAATAATAAATAATGAAAATAATTACAAACCAAATTGTATAACGAAGCAAACGCGCGACTTAAGGTCAAACAATTTTTCATGCAACACCTTGAGCAGCGGCCACCAACACGGGCAGCAACAAATCCACACACACACGCAGGCACACACACAGAAACATACACCTCGCAGAGGTCCATAACGCAAGTCCAAGTGATTTTTAGCAATGCGGGTTTGTGGGGGCTATGATGGGGGATTTTTTCCTCTCAAGGAAACCGGTTGTCGCCGAGCCCACCAAAAGTACTCGTCGGGCCAAGAGTAATGAGAATGAATAAGACTCATGGCTGCAAACTATTCGTACTATACGAATTGTATTGCGTCAAGGGGTCCAAGAACTTTGAAGTGGGTGCGCAAGAGCGTTACCTATAGCTCAAGTCAGTCCCAAAGCCATATTAATTGAGCGGCAAATAATGCTGACTTTATAGTAGAACGACTTTCAACTTCTACACGATGTTGTTGACCAACTGTGCACAGTGGTGCGCAGCACGTTAAAGCTCAAGTTGCGCACTGCACTGCGTGTTTACAGTACATGGTAAATACGAATGGGGATGTGAAGAAAAACTAACTTGGCACGCGATGAGGCCCTAAAGTTAAGAATAACAAATAGGTGAAAAGGGAAACCCAGGCAAAACCCATAAACACTCAACGCTTTGCTCGAATTTAGTATACACTTTAAGAAAGAGATTTCAACAGTGTTTGAGAAATGGAATCAGGGCAACCAAATAAAGAAAGTACAAGCGAAAAGCTTTTCTACTTACAGAAAAGTCTATCTAATCGATATACCATATTATTTATTAAATATATTCCTTATCTATCATACAAAGAGAGGTCAGAAGAAACTAGATAAAAAAAGTAATAATAATAATTTATATTTAGTTATTTAACTTATTTCAGATCATCAACATATGCACGTGTATGCAATATGTCTATAGTCATCTTATTTGTACATAAAATATAAACGAATTGGCACTCAAAGTGAGAATACCAACAATAACAATGAAACTTATGCTGGCAATGATCCAATAATGAAAAAGTCACGACGACATTCAGTCAGCCAAGACGTCAGAGCGTCAATTCCCCTCTCTCATCCAGCCGCCCTACCTTTCGTTTTTGTTTGTGCCTCTTGTCGTTCGTGCCCAGTCAGTCACAATGTACGGCAAATAAATCACATTAAAAATTTAACAGAAGCAGAGAGGCAAACGAAAGACATGGACAAAGACAGCAAACAGAACAAAAACAACAGTACAAGAGTAATAGTCAAAGCAAAAATCAAAATGCAGCGCAGGCACAAGAAGCGCAGACATTAAAACGGAGTCTCCGCTTAAAGTGCGACCTTAAATGCGGCTCAACTCCAATAGAAGTTCTCTTCGACAATTCTGGAATGTCAACAAATCCATGCTCTCTTAAGCAAACTCAAGGATATTCCAGAAGGAAGCACAATCAATAAGTACATAACATATGTATGTTATATATATTTATGTTATACATATGTATGTTATACAGCCAGCCAGCTGTTGTCTAAGTATAAGTGAGTATAAGAGTGTACTTACATTGAGCATCCAAATTATCATCTCTTCGCGCACAGTGTCCATGCTGCTATGGGCTCCGCTCAGCGCATACTCCACGGGATTAACACTCTTGCGCTGCTGCTGCTGCTGCTCGTTCTGTTGCATCTTTGATGTTGTCGCCATGTTATTGCGTCGGCGTTGTGACGTTTTTGTTGTTGTGCTGCTGCTGCTATTTGTCAACTCGTCGCCGGCGGCTTCGAATAAGCTTAGCAGTTCCATGTTACCTTTGCAGCAACACCGACAAACACGCGGCATTTCGAGCATACTATTCTTTGGAATTTCTTCTCCTTCTCCTTCTTCTCTCTTCGCTTGTGTCATGTCACAAACGCTCGGCATATCCTTTTGTGCAGCCATTTGTTGTTGTTGTTGTCGCAACTGGTGACTGCTTTTCATGTCGTTGTTATTGTGTATGTTTATGATGCTGCTTCGTCGTTTTTTGTTGGCACTCATTTCTTTATTTATATTGTATTATTGCTTTAAGATTTTAATTCTTTCACTTGGGCGTTATCTTTACGCTGCCTTTAAATTTTCTTATTTGCACTCTCTTTGATTCACATTTACGTCGAGTGTCGCGCACTGCTTTCTCTCTCTCTCTCGCTTGCGCTCTCTTTTTTTTTATTTATTTTTTTTTTGATTGTATCACAAACTCTCCCGATCGTTGTCGCACTGCCTTTCTTTGAGGCCGCTGCTGCTTGTTGGTTTTTGTTGTAGCTCTGCTGGCGTAACGCGCTTTCGTTTTAACCACGACGAAAAATACCTAAAGCAGGTCGAGGGACAAAGATAACAAACGTAAAGAAAATATTCAACAGCCGAAAACAAGCGCGTGTGATCATGCGCGTGTGCGTGTGTGTGTGTGTAAATGTGTTAATTAGCCGGGTCTAGACTTCTTAGTGGACGTGGACGACTGCAAAGATTTGGGCGTAAGCTCGATCTTGCGTTAATTTTAGGACCAATATGAAAAGAGGTCGCAACACTTGATTGATTGATTAAAAGAACCACTTGGGCAGAGGACAGACAGAGAAGGCCTTGCTGGTGGCTAAAAATAACGGATTGATCGACAGTAAGGAGCTTTTCACGCGTAAAATAAACATATCATATTGAAAAACAAAAAAAAAAACATAAACAAGATTGTCGCACACACATACACAAACATGTGTTTATTGTGTTTTTATATTTTTGTTTATTTATTTATTCTCTACAGCGCCGCAATTAGTGGCGAAATATGCCGCTTGCATCGCCTAAATTGTGGCAACAATTGTTGAAATTTAAATATATAGGCACCCTAGCACACACACACACACACACTATTACGCTCTCAACGAATTTAAATTGATTAACATCGACACGCACACAAACAACTGTAAAAATGAAAAGGAGGCTAAATGAAGCCAACAGATTTTTATTTCTTGTAGCACCCGACGGACCGAGAATTTGATTTGCTTCGAGATTGTAAGAGAATGAGATTTTTCGGATACAGCGGCACACGAACTGCACGCGACGCGCTCTGCTTTCAAACTAAAAATCCAACTAGATCCCAGCACTCAGCGCACCACTCTTACTCTCCCGTTCACTCACTCACTCTCATTTTTTTTATACTCTCACAGGTCGTCGTCGGCCGGGCAGCAGCTCGTGTTGTGTGACTGGGAGAGCGAGCGCGAGCACTTGTGTGTGTGAGAGTTGGGTGAATTGCTAATTGGGAGAGTAAATAGCAATAAATTTCACTTAAAACGCCGATTTTAAATTGCAGTGAGTGCAAAATAACTGCATATCATGCAAAATCAAAAGCGAAACATGCCAAGTTTAGCAGGCTCTTATTGCAATACAACAAACACAAATTTGTGCAGCGCGCGCAGTCCGTGGCCACTTGATGCAGCAGTTTCGCTTTTTTTTCGCAACCCGTTGCGTTTAAGCGTTCTGTTTTTGTTGGCCTCTGCTTTGCTGTTCAAATTCTTAAGCTCTTTTAGCGTTTGCTGCTTACACGTCTGTACGTCGTATTAAGTGGGGGAATACTGATAGAAACCTCGAGAAGGACAACGGTATTTTAAGTTGGGATGGAGCCGTTTTTACTTATGGGTAGTATACACCTATAGTTGTTGTTGCTGTTGATGTGCAATGATTTTAAACACAATTTACTTGTAGATTTACTCACATTTTCTAAATTGGTAACAACGCCACCGCCTTGGCGGCGGCGTAAAAAGTTTTACGTTGATGACACTTCAATTTCTTTGGTTGCTTTTCGTTGCACTATGATATATATATTGCATATATCAAGTAAATGCAACAATTATTGTAACTCTTAGTTATTATTATTAGTTATTTGCCTAATATTAAACTTTTTGTATCGCAAGCTAATATTTGGGATGCTAATGGCAGTGTGCCCGTAGGCCACTATTGCAAAAAATACCCAAGTCAAAAAAATACCATTGTGAAAAACATATGATTGCTTGCAACCAACTTCACGTTGTTAGTTAGGTACAATCGATATATATTTATTAAAATAAAAAATAATTTTAATAACACATGTACGATTTTAAATTTTCAAAATACTCAAAAAAAAAATAGGTGAATTTTGTACAAATTCAAATATTGTAAAGTAATACAAATAAACTAAAAATTATTTTATATATCGAATAGAAATACGAATAGTATCGATACTTAACAAATGCATGATGTTCAACTTATCCGATTACAAACAACAAAACGTTTCTTAAACTATGTCCATGCAAAATGCAAAAAATATAAATCAAAAGGAATATTTAAAGAAATATCTATCCGGGGACAAGGAGAAGAAGAAAAAAAAGAAGGATAAGAAGCACAAAAAATCTGCACAGGCAAAGGTAAAAATAATTGATGACGACGCGCACGATGTAAACAATGAGGAGCTCGACGAGGATTTGTTACTAGGTGGCGAGGACGCACCTCAAATAGTCGGCGAATACATTGAGGAAAACCCTGATGCTGTGCGCAGCAAGTGGCGGAACATTGCCGTTAAGGATGAGCCTAAAACGGAACCAAATTCCGAACAAAATGGAAACCCTGACCATCGAATAAAACGGGAGCCGGCCGATGATGAATCGGAATTGTGGGGCCGCAAAGCGTCGACAGTAAAGATCAAGCAAGAACGTTCTCCCAGCCATGAGGATTATAATAATGGTCATGCAATCCAGATTAAAATTAAACAAGAGAAGCGCAGCAGCTCGCGCGATCAAAGCCCGGTGAGAATAGCTTCCAAAAGTCACGATAGGTCGCCGCGGAGCAAGCGAAGAAACTCAGACCAAAGTCCGCCTAGAAGACGTCGAGATGAGAGGGATTCTTCGCAGAGGAAAAGGCAGGATTCCGATCAAAGCCCGCCCAGACGCCGTGCAGATTCAGATCAGTCACCCCAACGCAAAAACCGTAATGCAGATCAATCACCGCCAAGGCGGCGTCAATCTCAGCCTCATAGGCGACGTAGCTCAGATCAAAGTCCGCCCAGACGACGTCGTGACGAAGATCAATCTCCACAGAGAAAGAAACGCAGCTCCGATCAAAGTCCACCCCGGCGTCGTAAGGATATGGACCAATCTCCACCAAGAAGGAGACAAGAGTCCAATAAAAGCCCGCGTAGAAGACGTCCGGATGAAGATCAATCCCCACCGAGAAGGAGGCGTGATGCAGATCAGTCGCCGCCAAGGCGAAAAAATGATAGAGATCATTCCCCACCGAATAAGCGACGCAGTTCCGATCAAAGCCCGCCTAGACGACGACGAGATGGTGAGAAATCACCGCCACGCCGACAACACAGTGTCGATATAAGCCCGCCAAGGAGACGTCGCTCCAACAGCCGAAATCGACGTGATCAATCACCTCCACGTAGAATTAAGAAAGAAGAACAACTTCCAGCACCAGAACGTAAAAGTCGTTGGGCCAAGGTAGAGCGAAGCCAAACTCCATCACCACCACCGACGCACAAGCCGAAAACAGAAACTATGCGCACACTGGACGGCAAGAAGGCCGGTCTACAGGATGCTCAATCGCTCAAAAAGGAGACAAACGAGCGACGACGCGAGGAAATGCAGATGTTTGATAAAATGTCCAATGAGGTGTCTGGCCGAGATGCGGAGGTCCAAATACGTAGCACAGGACGACGTGGTAAGCGGGCGCGTGATGCTGCGGCCGAAGATCCAGTCGAACGCAAACGCAAGGAGGAACACGAGCAAAAGAAGAAGGAACTATACGATCGATGGGGCAAGGGACTTAAGCAACTGGAGGATCAACGCACACGCCATGCCGAAATGGCACACGAAGCTGCCAAACCAGTGGCACGTTATGCCAATGACGAGGATCTGGATCGCCATTTGCGGGAACAAGAACATGCAGACGATCCCATGCTGGAATATATGCGTAAAAAGCGAAAAAACAAAGATCAACAGTCAAATAAGCCTGTAATGCCTGTCTACGAGGGAAGCTATCCAGAAAATCGTTTCGGCATACGACCGGGATATCGTTGGGATGGCGTTGACCGTTCCAATGGATATGAGAGGCGTTGGTTTGACAAGCAGAACGAGAGAAGGGCTCTGCAGGATGAGGCGTATAAATACAGTGTAGAAGATATGTAAAAATTGAATTGTAAAATAAAATCTTAAGAAATTATTTCGATAACTTGTTGATTGTAAGCATTCCTGCGTTCCACATTTGTTCAACACTGTTTTTAATAATAATGAGCGCGCGCGCGGGCGAATAGCAACCCTGTGTGTAGAATAGCAGCGCAAAAGCGAATGGTAAATAGCTGGTAGTCTTTAACAACACCTGCGTGTTGCTCTGTGATTGCCTAAAATTCTTGCTAAAAGAGACAATAAATTTTGTATATTTCGTGCAAATAGATAACAATTACAACGTCCAAATTGCAGTTGGGTAAGTGCTGATTAATTGTCGATATAAATTCGATGTCTATTGGTACTTTAAGTGCTGTGTTAGCAAATATTTGTATTACAAACATTTATGTGTACATGTATGTATGCGTATATTTTATGTAAATGCTTTGTTTTGTTACACACTAGGCACTAGGCAGAACAAAGCGTTAAAATATTTTAGACTGTGTGCGTGTATTTGTACCCCGCCCCCGTTAATTAGCATAAAACGTTCGCCATAGACACGGACAGCAGCACATAATGGAAGAAACGAACGAAAACTGATCGAAAAACGTGTTGTTGCTTGCATTTTTACACAAGCGACTGATTGCATTCTGTTTATGTATATGGGCGAGTGTAGTATGTGTGAGTGTGCGTTTTATTGTTGTAGCTGTTGTTATGGTGTTGCTTCTGCTGCTTCTATTGCAACCTTCACCATGGCAACCAGTCGGTCAGTCGACTGACTTGTTGTAAACCTGTTTCTTGCAGTCTCCGTTGCTGCTGTTGTTGTTGTTGTTGCTGCTGCTGCAGCTTCTGTTGTTTGTTGTGATTAGTATAGTTGTTGCTACTGCTGCTGTGTGCTACACATACATATTTATGCTTTTGCAAATTGGCGCGAAAAGTTTTCCAGCTGCAAAATGTGTGCCAAAGCATGTTTATCTGTGTGTGAGTGCCAAGCTGCATGCTGCATGTGCTTCCAGAAGCTCTTAAAATTGCTCTCTCTCTCTCTCTCGCTCTCTGCGTCTCTTGGCCTGCGTGACACACTTCTGCGCATGGAATTCATTCATAGCAATGGGCCCTTCCCCTTAAACACCTTGTTGCTATTGTTTTTGCAATGCTGAATAGTAGAGACGGGATAAAAGAAATTATACATAAGCAGCATGTATCGATAATTTGCATAATTGTGATCTGAAAGCTCTGCATTATCGATTAACTCTCTTTTAATACTGCAACAAGTAAGACATAAATATAGTAAATAAAATAAATACATGTTCATAATTAATTTTTGTAGTTGCTTATAAAAATCAGCAACGACTATAACCCGAAATATAAAAAAAAATCAAAAACAAATCGAACTGGAAAATAAACAAAAGGTACACACTGTTTGCTCTTCCAAAGATCGCCATTTTGCAAGCTCCTTTTGCTTTCACGTGGAACTCCAAAAAAAAAAGCTCGCTCCACATCGCAGGTAGAATCATCCCCAGCTACATTAATAATGTGTGTAATTCTGATTTACTCTCATTCACGATATGCTTGAATAACTTGCGCGCCCCTGCCTCCGCGCGGTGGAAGCTTAACCTGAACCTGAACCTCAACCCTTGTCGCCTTTGCTTCGGTACTTACTTCAATGCCTTCTAACTTGGCTGCCTTGCCTTGAGAGTTGGCGTTTTTAGGGTGCTTCCAAGGACCCAGTGACATTGTAATGGCATAGAAATTTACACGCATCTCACGCTGTGTGCACCCCTTACATGATTGTGCCCCTGGGTCCAGGGGTTGATTTGCTTTGGCAATGAGTGAAAAAAAATGCGAGTGTGTGTGTGTGTGAGTGTAAAGTTCTTTTAACAACACGCGAGTTCTGGTTTTTAAAGCGTTTTTTAATTCCTTTACATGTCGACAACCACGGCAAGTTATTCAAATTCCCTTTGTTCCACACATCTACACGTACATTCATTCTAAAGAGAATTTCCTCTAACGTGTCGTTTTTCGGCAAATTTACCACCACGTGGCTGCATTCAAAAATGACTCATCGAGGGGGTCGATCGTATTGGAATTCTAGGAAAAAAAGCTGCAAAAAATCTAAATCTTAATGAGCTTTGTTCTACGTAATTTTTTTCATAATCACTAACTTTGATTTCTCCCCCAACTCGTCATAAATCATAACCTTCCTAATGCAATGATTACCGACTTCCCACGGCGCTGAAACTCCCTGCTATGCTAAAGCAAAACAAAGGAATTTTCATAATTTCTCCGTGTGGCCATCTGTCTTCAGGTCTTTTAGAACAATGGTTAGAGAAAAAGCACTGCGGGAATCTAACTACATCCATGTGGTTCTTTCCCTAATTCCCTAATTCGGGAAAAACAGAAGGTACAATATACAATCTTGTAAAATTGGAACCAGTTCTGCTAATTTGCGCACACGTGCAAAATCCAACTTTAATAGAATTGGTAGACAAAAGGATCAAGTAGCAGTAGCAGCAGCAGGAACCGGTTACCCAGGGGGGGAAAGGGTAATCTTTGTCGAGGCGGTTCCTAACGCCGCTGGCCACTGACACTGCAAATTAATGATAATTTTCGGTTAACAATTCGTCAAATTTCAAAGTTTTCTATAAGAAAGTTGAAAATATGAAAGGCGTTGCGTTCTCATTTATCTTTCGTGTAATTGAAGGCACGCCGGAAGAAGGAAATTTCAAGAAGTTCAAGTGGTGTCACAATCTCTGTGAGCAACTCTATAAATGTAGCTAAAGTTCAAAGGGCAAAGGAGCAGCAAAGCTTGAGTTGCTTGCAAAATTGTGTATAATGCATACGTTTCATTAAATTTAATATATTTTATAATATAAAGTTGGATAGATTGACAGTAGGAAAATCTAAAGAAAGTCACTAAGTCGTATTACAGAATCATATTGTCATGCCTTGAGTACAATGTAAAGGACTTCCCATGGAGTATTCCAATCACCTAGTGGGTTTTACTTTTTTCAAACTACTTAAGATTAAATTATGCATGCACCGTAAAATCGATTGAAAACCTATTTCATTAGAAAAGAAACGATTGCAAAGAGCTTAAAGTAAATCGACGCAATTTCCCTTTCAATATGAATTTTTTCTATTACAATCTGCATAGCGGGAAATTACTGTGAACTAGTACTTTGGGTTTCCACACATTCACAAATGGGTTGGGTTCTTCGAGCCACCCCTTCGAAGATGTCGCTTACGCTTTTCCTGTGCAAATCCATTTCAATTATTATTAAAATTTGTTATTTACATTTCTATTGAAATGAATTGCTTGAAATAGAAAACAGTAGGGGGAAAAGCGGTGAGGAAAAGCGCACCTAAGCACACGTGAAAAATTGGAAAAACATAAAAGAGTAACATTAAAGTAAGCCCAAACGGGGTTGCCTCTGCCTTTATTGTCTTTGCGCCTTTGTCTTGATCGAGTTCACACACACACACACTCACACGCATTGCCCCAGAGATCCTCAGTTGGGCTCGTTTCGGTACGGTTCGGTTACGTCTTTGGATCTTCCCTCCTTTTGGAAGTCGGACAAAAGTTAATGTTTTTATGTGTGCGAGAAGGCTTTTGTTCGGAAAACTGGAATTTGAATTCGCATAAAGCGTTCAAGGTACAATAATAATAAAAATAATAGTAAGAATAATCCCAGATCCTAAAGATCTGCTTGCCACGCTAGATATCTGGGGCAACGGGTTGTCTCTAGGCCATTGTTCTGAGTATAAGCTGAATGAAGAGAGAATCGTCTTCTTCTACAGTTCAATAATCAACAAGGGATAGTCCGAGTAAGACTACAGGGTATGAGTTTTCAGTAAATCTACATTGTGTCTATGTTAATGATCTATCAAGTGGCTTAGTTTTCTTTTTATTAGTATTAACATCAAAATATTGATGAAGCAATAAGGGGAATCTGTTATAAATAAACCTCTTAGTATATCTTAGAAAACAAAATAAAATAGAGCTAAGAAAAGTTCTTGTAGTCTATTTTATTAATCTGAGCGTGATTCATAAGTCTTCCCCGCTGTCTTATTTACTCGCATCTCTCACCCTCTAACACACAGATGTGTCAACCCAAAAAAGAAATAAAAACCCATAGAAAATGCTAGTTTTACTGTACTTTGGGTCTTCAGTAAAAGTGAGTAATAAAAGGGGGAATAGACCAAGCTTATTCGCTCCGTTCCAGGATGCGTTCGTGGTCGCTTTCCACCCCGCGAAGTTTGCTGGCCAAACACGTAAGTTAAATCGATGAAAACAGAAGGAAAACCCAAAGATTTCGCGATGCTCAGCGAGCATTCAACAGTCTCTTTGCCCTGGGGTTAGTTGAGTCTTTCCGAGGGTTTCCCTTTGCCATTATCTCGCGTCTTTTGCCAGGATACACACACACACACACACCTCTTAGAACTTCTATTCAATGGTGGTGGTGGTGCTGCTGCTGCTGCTGGTGGTGGCTCTATTCCAATTCACCACCCCACCCAGCACTCTCAGCTCTGCGACTGCGGCACATCCTGTGTAAGTCTTGGAGTCTCCAGGCATTCCGTCGCTTCATCCTGACACAGTTATCGAGTGCAATTCAGACAGGTCGGTTGTGTTTGTTCCCGGTTCGCGTCTCTCTCTCTTCTTCCACGTACAACTTCGCGTCGCGTATTCCGGTTTCGTTTTCGTCTTTCGCATTGTTATATCGGTTCGGTATTTTTCTTTAATCCTACGATCGTCTCTAACTTTTCGTCTAAACTCCTGTCTTCATTCGCTTCGTTTATTTCATTGTTCTTTGTCATAGTCTTTTCTTTTCTTTTGGTAAGTTACAAAGTGTTAATGTTATTTCTTTGATCTGAGACATTAACTCTCTCTAAGTGCAATCCATTAATTACCCGCCAGATAATGCAAATATACATACTACATATATGTGGGTTGACTGTCTGCGCTTTGTTGCAACTGCAGACACAGAGCGCGATACCATTTTATATATCTTTCTATATATGTATACTCATTCATATATGGTTGGTTGTATGCATGCATCCACATGCAGTTCTCTTTGTTTCGCCTTGGATTTGTTATATATTTCAACAACTTCCGCATTGTCAAACATACTATAGGCGGGCGGGTGCTGTCGCCGCCGATGTCGTCTGCAATCAATGAACCGAGCCCGACAAGTTTCATAGTCGTCGCCACAGCACATGCTGCACATGAATTGCAATTAAAAAAAAAAAATAATTTAAAACTAAATCCCGACTATCATATACCCAGGCTATCTTAGAATATACACCTTTAAAAGTAGATAATATCATTTGAAATTTACCATTATAAAACTAGAAAACTGAGTTAAATTTTACAATAATGTTGCCATTAATATTTCTATATACTAAATACACCCTCTTTTCCAAATATACATAGTTTTTATATTCCAGCCTTGCTAAATAGATTTTATTCGTATTTTAATTGTTCTTTGTGTTCTCGTTTTGCTTCCAGATGGTAATCCATAGAATTACCCATATGATGAAATTTATAATAGCCACAACTGAAAAGGTAAGTCATGCAAGCTAACAAAATCTTATTTGTACTTTATGTGTATATTAAGTAATTCAATGAAATCGTTTTTATATTATGTGATATGCGGAAAGAAAGCAGGGTATATGCATACATACTCGTATGTGTATTTGAACTTGTTGTCATGACCAAATTCTATTTTGGATATTCCAAAATTCATTTGCTTCTATGAGTTTACTATACTATATGCGACTTTTCGCTCTATTGTGTTGCCTCATTCTTATCTCTTCGCACACTTATCTGAACAACAATCGGCCTACATATAGTACATTCTACATTCATAAACAATCAACGTAAGAACAAAGTAATGTTTTTAAATTTTGAAATATCATTGCACTTGACTTTTATAAAAAACAAAAGTAATAAATAAAATAGACTAATTGAAATTACTGTTATTTTGCCAAATTTAATTTAAAATAATTTCTTGGTAATTTACTAATGTAAATTTCCACATAGATCATGCGTTGTTCTCTACGAAAATAGCTATGCAAAAGCTTCGGATAATTTCTTGGCAAATTGTGACTAAAACGCCCACATTACATTGACTTTGACCACTTCAATACGGTTTAATTTCCTGGGATGATTCAAATGGGTCGTATGTATTTAGACTGCGATAATGCTCATATATAGTATAGTCTAGTTCTCAAGTATTGTGTCTACGACATGAAGACGAAACTGCTTCAAAATAAAGCACACAAAAAACTGAGTAAACGAGTAGAGTAGCCCCAACCGGCCCTGAACTTGACTTGAGCATCGTGGAAAAGTCAATGGCTTGACGTAGTGTCGGTCTGCGTTTTGGCCTATTCGTTCGTTCGTATACTATAGAAAATGCTTAGGTTGTTGAAAATGTTATTGTATTTCGTACTGTTGTTGTTGGTTTTTTTTTTTATCAGAGCGCTATAATTGCTATTGGTGTGTCGGTGTGTCGGGGCCAATGAACGTTAAGCGCACGAATCAGCAGAAAAACAAAACACAAAATGAAAAATAAACCAAAAAACAAATATGCTCTTAATGTTGTTTATTCCAATAAATCACGAAATGCTTCAATCACATGCAAAGTGCATGTGAACTGTTGGGAAAAGTTAATTGCTAAGGCAGGAATTGGGGGAAAATAAGATACGGGAAGCTGGCCAACAGATCCCAGAAAGCTTCCAGATTTAAATGATTAACACAAGGATACCCAATTAAATAATTACAGCCAAGGCACTTCCAGAACTAACATCTGACCCACTGCCGGGTGATTTTTCATCGAAGAACCCATTGTGGAAACCCCGATATGAATCTACAGGAATCTCTGTTGTACCCGTGTGTAACTCTACCAGAAACTGATCTCGTAGTGACACGGATAGAGCAAGAACCTTCGCTGATCATCTGAAAAAAATATTCCAACTGCATCCTGCCTTACTCTCCCACCCCTAACTGTCCCACACCTAGCTCCACAATATGCCATAGAATTCTGACTGAGTAAAATAACGAAAATTAAGGCTAGAAAATCGCTTTGGCTTTGACTTAATAATCCCAAAAATTATCTTTCTATGTGAGTCTGAGTCTCCCTATTTTCTTGAACAGGAAGCAGCCCTGTTTCACCTGTTAAATGTTCATTTCATGAAATTTGTATGGAAAAACTGAAATTTTCCATTCTTCCATTTCGCACCCTCTTAAGGCCACCCATTGGCACCTCCCTTTTTGTGCGAATATTTATTTAATAAACATAAACAAATCGATACGCGTCACAACAACGCCAACAATGTCTATATAAACGCCCACACATACGCCTGTGCCTACATACATATATTTACTATAGTATTTATATATATATCAGGAATAAAATACGTATGTATCTGATATACACACTCGCCGGCTTGCTGCCCCCCATTAAAAGAAAAGGGGGATGCGTCCATGGGGGTTGTTGCTTGGGAGGTTTGGCTGCCATGTTGGAAAATTACGACGCAGAATACACTCGAAATCCTTAAACAAGCGTATAGTCTCTCTCTCTCTCTCTCTCTCTCTTTATAGCATGCTCTCGCATAATAAATCCCACGCTCTCAGCAACCCCCAATGACAATGGTAGCCACACAATCCCCCCATGTCCTTGAAGCCTTGGCTAGTCAGCCAGCGGTCGCATATTTGTTGTGCTTCTGCACATTCATAACAAAAACAAGTGGGAAAAATTAACATGAAAAATATAACGCAGCTTTGATATCCTTTCGTAAAATTATACTATATACCATAGGTAGATTTAATTAAAATATTTTTTTTTGGAAAACACATCTTAAACCAGCAAAGAAATAACTTGTTATAAAATTTCCTCTTCTATTTAATTTTGTAAATGAAGTAAACTATTAAATCGTAACTCCTGGTTGATCCTCTTCCAATGTCTTGGCCTAAAAATAGCTCTTGGGTTATCAATATTTAATTTGCTCTTCGGATGACACTTTTACGTATACTATTTGCTGTCATTTCACGCCATTAGCGTTGCCAGACCTTCAAAACGTATTAATTAAGGCATGTTTATGCTGTCTCTTGTCAGCGAATGCTTTGCATTTAATTAAAAAAAAAGAATACGTGTGGCAGCATAAAGGATACACAAGACGAGGGAGAGAGAGAGAAAAAAAAACAAACGCCCAACGTTTATGCCCCTCCTGCGTGTGGGCTGGCAGCCCCTACGAAGTAGGCAACAAAAAGGCATGAAGAATTCAAGGTCCCGTTGCTTCGGACTGCCGTGAACCCGACGCCACTCTTCACGAAGAGAAAGTGAAAGTGGAATGTGTATAGAGATGAGAGGGGGTCGAGAGTGAAAAACGAGAAACAAGAACAAGAAATTAGGGAGAGAGAAAAAAACAAAAAAACCGGCGCTTGATACACGCCCACGCTCATGCCAAAATCCACGTCAAAGGAAAGCTCCTACGTAGGCGTCTGTCGTAGTAAATATTCGAATGATACCGGCGCCCACGTCCTTGACAATCATTTACCACTCGAATCCTTGAAGTGGGCGTCTATGTAAGCTGCGTATGCGTGTGGTCTGGCATCCTTGGCATTCTGTTATACATCTGTGTGTGTGTGTACTATATACAAGTGTTGTGCGTGTATATGCTGGAACGAATGTTCCTGTAGGTTCCCGACCGTGCAGTGTGTACACACAGACAGCAACACACCCACACACATACACAGAGTGTATTTTACTCGTGTGTTTACTCCACTTTATTGTGTCGCAATTTGCCATTCAAGGACATGACTGTGATTCGCTGCAGCTCCTGTGCGAAAATTTTCCGTGCGTCAATTGGGGATTGTGATGAAACCCGCCAACATGTCTTATTTATCCTGCCTGCCGATGGTATATGATTTCCAATTATACTTATTGAATTTCCGCACATATTTATTGGCTGCAATTCGCATTGTTGCGAGCGAGATGGCAATATTGTTATGACATTGATTGCAATTGAGCGTCTGCTATTATGTTGCTGTTGCTTTTGTCTCGATTAACGCCCAGACAAGGCAAAGAATGAGATGAAGCTATACTGAGAATTACTTTTATGTTATTTTCAAGAATTTTCTCTTTCTATAGAGATTTTTAATTCCAGGCCACACCTCATATTTAATCAATTCAAAAATATTTGTATTACATTTTACATATGACATATTGCATCAGCTTTATGTGGAGAGTCCCCCCCAATCAAAAGGCAATTCAGTTAAACTGAACTCAAAGCGAAATCAAACTAACCTGAAATGCGATTCATAAACAGACGCACACACATACATACATATGTTTAAATACACATAAAAAATGCTTTGTTGCTGTCGCATTCCTATTGTTATTATTATTTAAAATATTATTTACTGGCTTTTATAAAAACAAACCAATAATGCCTCAAAAATGGAATGTCAGCAACAAAACGCGCGCATGCAACGCGTTTCAGAATCGCGCGCGCGCGTTTTCCGCCTGCATCGTTGCTTTTTTTTTTCTTCCTTTTTTTTGTTGCTTTATTGTAGTGTTCTTTCAATGTCCAACTAGTTTTATATTTGCGAAAATCAAAATACTAATCAAAGCGCCAGACAATTTTATAACACAAATTTGCATATACATAAATAATAGAAAGGGAAAAAGAAACAAATGGAAAGAACGTTGAAAACAGAAAATAACAATGCCCAGTGCGCGCAAGAAAATGAAAACAAGCCGCCGCGCCGCCGAAGTAAACAACAAAAGTGACGTCAAAAACGGGTGGGCAGGCAGAGCAGTATAGAGAAACGACAGGAGTGACGGAGGTAAGGAGAGCGATAGTGAGAGAGAAAGAGCGAGAACGGAAGCTTTGTAAATGAATTTATTTATTAATCAAATGGGGGGAAAAAACATAAACAGTCAAAGCAAAGCGAGCAACAACAAATGCCAAAGGCGAGAGAACAAAAACAAAAAAAGACAACAACAAACGCAACAGACTGTACCCAAGCAGCTGCTCTGCCGCGGTTGTCGGTGCTTCGGCTGCGGTTGCGACTGCGAGTGTCCACTACCGCACGCCCCCAGCGACGGCATTCAAGAACTCAAATGGAAAAGTGGAAGTGAAAGAAGCAACAGACGAAGAGACAACGACAACGACAACGACGAGTGTGTGTGTGTGTGTGTGTGTGACATGCGCACACTCTCTCGCGTGCTCTCTAGCTGTCTTGCTCTCTCAAAATGCTTTGCCTGCCGCACAGCTGAACAATCAAAACAAAGTTAGCAGGCGCTCGCGCTCGAGAGCTTTCGTTGGCTTGGCGTGTTTTTGTCGCCGAGCTTTTCAAACTTTTTATCAATCGGTCAAGAACATTTGACAAGCGCGGACACGAAACGCAACACAACAAATCGAAAGTGTACATATGTATGTGTTGTGTGAGTGTATATGACTGTGTAAAGAAGCACACTACACACACACACACACACACAACGAAAGAGTGCGATAATCAAAATAGAAGAGCAAAAATTATTTCTTATTGTCGTGTTGTATATAGCGAAAACAAAAAAAACGCTGATAGAACGAATCACGTCAATGCAAGCGCGTGCAAATCAAAGTAAAGTAAAAAATAAATAATTGTAGATGTGTGTATCAAAACACTCGGAATGTGTTTGTATTAAGAGAAGTTGTAGTTGTTCACATAATTCAATTAGCGTATAATTAAAAAACTAAACAAGTCCGGTCAGACAGAACGCGCGCGATTTCAAAATCGCCAAGAAAACGCGCTGCGATCATACGAGTTTTGAGTAAATTAACTCAGGTTCAGGCATTTATTTAAACAAACTCGATCGTGCGACAACAGTGCGCGAACTAGTTTCAATTCAATACATTAAGAACAACAACAACAACAACTACTACGACAAGAGCAATGTTCAATCATAAAAACGAACAGCAACAACAACAACAGCCGAACGCTTAGCAGATTTGCATAAATAAATGAAGCAACAAACCAACAGAATACAAAAAAAAAAAAATACACGCTGCCAAATTTAAAAAGTGCTGGAATTTGACTACAAAAATTCTTAAATACGTTGACGCCGTCGTCGACGCCGAAGCCGCGGCCAACGCAAACGCCGACGTCTGCTTACCATCGTACACACACACACACACACTCATACTATACTCAGTAATACAGACTCTCTATGTAGAAACGTGCATGTGTGTGTGTTGGCACTCACACACGCATACGACGCACACAGAGCGAGCTTTACTTTGCTCTCGACTTCTCGTCGTTTCGTGCTTTGATCAGTTGTTCGCAACGCGCTCAGCTGCTCGGTCGAAATCACCGCAAAATTGACAGCAACTGAGAATTAAAGAAAAAAAGAAAAGAGAAATAAGTAAAAACAAAACATCAGACAAAAGCCCCGAAGTTGTTGTAAATTTTTGCAATAATTATAACGATAATTTACGGTTTATTACGGACTAAACGTGTGCCATCTTAAGTGTCGAGTGTATCGAGCATGCCAAGTAGCAAGTAAAATAAGTAGATCTAACTTCAAGTCTTACGTCAACCCTAGAATCACATACTACATAGAAAAAACATATATAAATACCTATATATATGTATAACTGGGTGTTAAGTACATGCATATAACAATTCTTTGAGCTTATGTTTTTTCTGGTGACAAGCTGATAAGATTTGCTAGGCAGTCGCGGGTGTTTACATATGTGTGTGTGTGTCTATATATATAAAAAAAAATTATAAATTTACTTATCAAAATTCATACAGAGTAAGCATAGTTCTTGATGTTGATTATGTGTGTTGAGTTTATTATGAATATACTACATACCAACTATTTCTGCTTTAATCGCCACATGTGTGACCCAGTTTAAAAAAATAAAAACCAAACTAAACAACAAAAAGCGTGACCACCAACAAATACAACAACAAGAAGAATGAAACACACAATTTACATATAAAAGAGCAGCCTCTTCCTTCCCTCGCCTCACGCCAACGCGTGCCCAAGCATATCAATTAATTAATGGAAGAAAATATACAATAAACATTCAGCGCTGGAGGCAACCGAAATGTTTGATTAAACATTGCGAGCAAATTGTTAAACAAATTAAAAAAAATATTCTAATTTCACGAGTTAAACCAACACGGAAGTTCTCGAGACTATTTGTAGTTCGACTGGAAATATTGATGATTTAAATTCTATAGTGCATGCTTGAATACAGAGCAAAAAGGTTGGTACTATACGAAAAATAAATAAACTTAATTTAATTTCTGTATTACAAGACAAAGAAAAAATCCCAAAAGCAAAAAAAGAAAAATGTGTTGAAAATACTACAAAAGAAACAAACAGAGGGACAGGCAAGAAATAATTTGGATTATAGGCCGTTTGTTTTACGATATACCAAAATTCAAACTGGTTTTTAAAGGCTGTGTGAGGAATAAAATAGAAAGTTAAATGAGATCAGTTGCTTAAAATTTGTTTTGTTTGATATGCGCCTAATTAAATATTTACACATAAATAACAATCGAACGCAAATATGTATAATTATTATATATTTGTTCTGAAAACTGTGAGAGTAGAGACTACAAGAAGAGAATCAAAGAGTCAAGCTTTTAAAATTTGTCATGTTCATAGATCATATTTTTTTTGATTACTTAATTTGAAAATATGTGCTCCCTATTTCATTCTCAGATGCTGGGAACTGTCAGAGCTTTGTAATTTATGAGCCCAAGCCAATTAAAATGTCAACTCATCCCAGATATGTAGGCAAACACACACACACACTCACACACACACCAACTGAAAGAACTTTAAGCAGAGATTTGAAATCGAAATCGTGTAATGTGAAACCTTCCATAAACATGCTGCTCAGCTTGTTTATGTATTATGCCATAAAATAGAGCTTAAAAACCCTGAGCATTTCCTGTAACCGAGTCTCAATTTGAATCAACTGTAACTTGAAGACGAACATATCGTGCTGCTGCATCAGCTGAAATTTAAAAAGCGAAAATCGTTTAAAATATACAAATATAAAACCCAAACATATATTATAAATTGTTATATATTTATGTATTTGTTGGAATATCAAGACTTTCGAGAGGTATTTACTGTGTATTCGTTGCCTGCCCATATGTGCAAATAATCAAAAACCGAACACACAATACAAATTTTGTGGAAAAAAATATAAAAAAGACGACCTAAAATTAAATTAAATTTGAAATTGATTTCAATTTGAATTTGAATTTCGATGCGAGGCGATGCGCTGGGCTGGTCGCTTTCAGAGTTCAGTGTCAGTGCGCGAAAATTCAAGGCTGAAAACTGTTGACTTTAGGCATAGGCAATCACACTCGAGTGAGGAAACAAATCACACACACACACATAGGAAACTTAATCGAGTAGAATGAATAAGCTTCCAAATACCCTTAAGCAGCCCCCAACATTGCCATATGAGCTTTAGTTTTGGTCTTTAAACCGCAGCCCAAAGCAAAAACGAACCATGGCGCCGCTGCCTCCTCTCACCACGCCTCGTTGGTTTCTGGCGCCGCTTTATAACGTATACGACATGTGTCTGGGTCTGGCTCTGGGTCTCCTTTCTGCTCTCTGACTGAGTGACTTTGGTCTCCAGCTGGTTGAGCTGAGCTGCTGCTGGTGGCTCGACTTAATTGACTTAACCGTCGTAGAGTCGCGCAGCTTGACTGCTTAAAGTTCGATTTGCCATATCACCTTATTGTGTTAAATTATATACATACATATGTATATACACATGCATATCTGGGTATCAGTAGCCAGAGCTAGAGAAGTGACTCAACAGTTGAGCGCACGATAAGGGGGCCTCATGAAGCAATCCAACAGTCATAATATACCAAAAAAGTACATTTACGCATACAGCTACAGATAGTATATTATACTCGTATACCTCACAGATATGCGCATAGGCTCGAGGAACTGTTGATTTTGCCTGATAAATTAATGGCTGACAATTCCAAAGTAAACCTAACTTTGTTAAATTGTTAATAGATTGTTCCTTAATACCTACGTCTATGCTTTTGGTCTTTATTAAAGAGTTATATTCAAAAAGTTTAAAGTGATAAATACTTGTTTGCTTATTTATTGTAATTAATTAATCGACATCATATTTCAATTCTCACATTATTCAGAGTATATACATATGCTTGCAATTTTATACTATACTATCATATGTGAATGATGTTTTTTACTATAGATATTGCATCATTTTTCGTATTCTTTATTCTTCTCGATCGAGAGCACATTAATAGCGCATAGTTTAAAAGTGCTCATCAAATGATTTGTTTAACAAATTCCTACAGAAATGCATGAGTATTATTACTGCCTCATCCCGACAGCTGTACCGATTCTATATATTCTATATACGGTCATTGCTTTGTCGGCCTTCAACTTTCTTTGTTGTTGATGTTTTTTTTTTTGATCTGCGGATGCGGCTGTTAAGCAAACTTGTTTGCTTTTCTTTGAAATTTCTCAAAAAGTATAAAAATACAAGACAGATATAGCACATCCTATATATGTCCATTTTGTATACCGTGTATATCTTGCTATCTCTATCTGTGACTCAGAATGTATTTTTTTTTTGCTATTTGCATTTATCTATAATACTACGACAAATCCCTCACCCGCTGAGTCCAGAGTCAACAAACCCTTTTTTTCAACGATTCCTAGAACTGGATTACCTATTTGGGTTTTGTTTTCACTCTTTCTTCTTTTAAGGCAACTCGATAAAAATATTATTCCGAAAACAAATTTTGGAGAATTTCCTCAGTCTTATTCTCATACATTCTGCAAACGGTTGAAAATACTGCCTAATCGATTATGACTAGATCAGCTGTTCTGGGCTATATAGATAAGATATAAATGCGAGGTTAGTTCCGCAAGTTGTTTACTTTTCGAAAAATTGTACGAAAAATAATACTAATGTAATTGTAGACTTTGTATTATTAAAGACTAAACGTAAAACGTAATATAAACTATTATTCATCACAGCAAATTGCAATGTGTTTGACCCAGTGCGATGGACGGATGGGTTATTTTTGTTGCTTATCAGTTTTTCAGGTTTCAATTCTCAGTTCTCGATTTGGCGACGTCGACACGCTGGCACGCGGCGGGACGCTGATAAGATGAGCAACCAGACGCCTGCGTCGCCGCCTCTGTAAAAGCGTACGCTGCTGATAGGAGAGGCAACTCACGTGTTCCTGCAATGTATCCGATTAATTTGAAAGTAACACCAGACATATATAGACATTGCATATATGTATATAGTGGGAGAGTGTGTATGGGGCATAGGATTCAATTGTTAAGTGAAAATTTGCCTTTGTCTGTTTGTCAGTCACGATTCAAGTTATTTCGACTCGGATCGGCTATTGGAACTTGCTTTTAGTAGGGCTCTCCGGGTATTATTTGCCTAACATTTCAGATGAATTGTGCTAATTTCTATATGTGGTGTACACAAATATGTTGCTAAATCAATATAAATTGATTTTAATTATTTATCTATTAGCAAAACAGCAGCAGTCAAGCAATTTGTACGCTCTGCCTGTCTGCCTTCCTCTCTCTCTCTCTCTCTCTCTCTCTCTCTCTCTATCTCTTTCTTACTTTGCGCCTTTGCCTATGTGGTTTACGAACTCGCATTGCTATTGATTGGCGAGAGAGAATAGAGAACTGGGTCTGAGAGAGCTGAGGTAGAAGAGGTACACCATAAGAAATCAAGAAAACGTTGTATGTTATGTAGACCAAAGATGTGCGAAAAATATTGTGCAACCTTTCTCGGTGATTCTCATCGTGGCCAGCTGTGATTCTCACACTATTAACTGTACATTTTAAAGTGCTAAAATGTGCTAAACTGTTATGCCAACAGCAGCAGCAGCAACAGTTCAAATAGTTCGTTGATCGTTGCGAATTTTCTTTTGTTATTTATTTCAAATTTTTTAAATCCATTAGTTTCGGCCATTTCTTTAGCTCTCCTCGCAATTTGCGTCAGCTGTTTTCTACGCTCCCTGCCCTGCCAGCGAGTTATATCATCAATTGACAAGCGTTTGCATGGCTATGCTAAATATTCCTGCATATCGAATGAGAGAGAGAGAATAAATAAATACATAACATAGAGAATACATACATACCCCACGCATACCTGGCATAATATTCTAGTTCTATTTTTGACTTGTTTGAGGGGGAAGAGGATGGGCGGGCGTGGGCGTTGGTTGGGGTGGATGAGACGACCGCGAAATTGGCGCCCTAAAAACGCGTACTAAAAATAATTTTCACCGAAGGAACTTGCACTTGACGCGGTGTCTGCTGTGGCTACCCCAACATGAATATCTTTGCCTGTGTGTGTAGGTGGAAACGTGTAGGAGTCTTTGTGTGTGTGCGTGTGTGTGTCTGCGTACGCCTAAAATTAACACAATGCAAAGTCAAAAGCTGCAAGAGAAGACAAAGCAAAAATGACTTGCATAAAAAATATCAGACAAAGCAGACTAATCAGGCAAGCGAGAGAGAGAGAGAGAAAGAGAGAGAGAGAGAGAGAGAGAGAGAGAGAGGTAGAGCGCATGAGGATAAAACCAAACAAAAATTGCATGCACTTGGAACATGTGACAGCGATGACGACAGCGACAATATTGCTTGCGTTGTTGACAAATTCAACAGTTAAAAGCAAATTGCAATGCAGAGCAGAGAGAGAAAGAGAGAGAGAGAGAGAGAGAGTGAGTAAGAGAGGGAGGGGGAGCATTCGCTAGTCAGTGACCCACTGATAATGCACAACACACAACGGAAGTTGCGCCTCAAAATGGCAACTTTCCGGTGTGAAATGAATGTGAAGAGCGAGTGCAATGGCTTGTTATAGTTTCTTCTTTGTCTCTTGCTCGCTTTGCACTTTGCTCCCCCTCCCTCTCTCTCTCTCTTGCTGTCTTCGCTTTCTATGGCCAAGGGGCGAAGAGGGGCTGGGCTTTACGCAACGTGACAGCGAATGGGTTTCGGTTTGAGAGGGATCAAAGTCATTTGGGCAGTCTGAAGTGCAATCGACGTTTGAATATCCTATTTATTTCCTGCTATATTGCAAACAGTTTCATTATAATCAGCTCACACTCACACACATACACATACAAACACACGCTCACGCAGCCACTCAACTATCTAGTATATATTCTGGCGAAATGTAAAAAGCTTCTGCCTAAGCTCTGGCGTTTTGTTGTTGTAAATTATATTTTATTTACTCACAAAAAAAAACCCGTCGACTGCCAGCCGCAGCAACTAAAAGCTTTAGATTATTTACTATACAGATAAATATGTACATATGTATATACATCGCACATACATACGTGAGTATGTTTGTATGTGTGCATGAGTAGAAACACACTCGCGGCACAACGAAAATGGCGACAAAAGCAAACAGTCGGAAAACATATGTTACTCAGTCTTGGGCGTGCTGACGAGCAAAAGAGTCTGAGAGAGCGCCGTGTGAGAGAGAGGGAGCGTAGCCCACGCTCTCGAAAGCTTTTTACAAGCGCCTAGTTTTGTTTACAACTCGCGTCGCGTCGCTGTTCTTGTGTGTGTGTGTATGTGTGCGCAAGAGAGTGTAAAACAAAAGCAACACAGCGATAAATTATAAATTCAAAACAAAATATAAAAAATAAACAGTTTTGACCTTGAGTTTGGTTAATAACTGTGCTCCAAGCTCGCTTGCTCTCTCTCTCTCTGTATATACATTTCTTGTCTACTCTCTTACTCTCCCAATTTGTTGATAGCGTGGCTGCCTAAGTGTATTCCTTGTTGCTGCTTTTGTTTATAATTATTGCATTATTTCATAGTGTGTTGAAATTACTGTCGCTCTTGTGTTTCCAAATTCGTTCGAAATTTTTATATTTCTATATCAATTTATTGTTTATTATTCATTTTTTTCTATATTTGATTGGATAATGACGTCATGTGTTGGGCCTGCGAGCAGCTGCTTTGTGATTTCTGTTTCTCTTGGCAGTTTTGTACTTTTGTCCCCCCCCCCAACACATTCGCGATTCTCTTCACGTGCATCCCACGCGTCTTTTGTTTCTTCCCGCTTTGTTTACACATGCCACAACTTAGATATATTACAAATCGTATTTTTATACGGTATACAGGCGAGGCGATCTCATCTGTGTATTTCTATGAATATAGAGAGCTCACCCAACCATTTATTATCATATGTTTTGCATCAGATGTTTTCTCGTTTTCATCTCCTCCTTCCACTACAAACATTTCGCGTTCATTAACTTTGCTCTGCGAACGATGTTGTTGTTGTTATTCTTTATGATAATTATTTATATAGACAAGAGGCATTTTTTTTTTGTTTTGCCTTTTTTTAGTTTTGTCGTGCTCTCTCACGCTCTTTTGCTTGCCCACTTCTTCTGTAGCACATCAAATCGAAAATGTTTGCTTGTCTTTTTCGGCTTGTCCGGGTTTATTCTTCCTTTTTTTCACAGTGTGTGTTTTTTGTACAATTCCACTTAAGTTCTTAAGTATTTTTTTTTTCGTACTCTTTTCGACAGCAAATTTTGTAATAAATTCTATTCGTTTTTTCGGCTATGCCCACTTATTCGTTGCTTATAAGCATTCGCCGTATGTTTCCTATGTATTTATATATATGTATATAATATATACTAAATACATAGTGAATTTGTACATAGAGGGCGCTTTCGTTTCGTTGTCAAAAGGAACAAAAAAAACATTGTTTGGCCTTCGGAGCGTTCGGTAACCTTTGACGAATATTAAACAATTTAAATGGTTGTTAGATTGTGTAGGGGTGCGGGTAGAGAGGAAGTGTTGGGGAGAATTGAGACATAGGAATAATGTAAAGAAACCAGAGAAACAAGCATATCACTTAGCTCAAGTAGAATTGTTGTTGTTGTTGTTGTTAGATGGTTTTGGCTTGGGGTTCGTTCGGTCTGGGCTTCGTTTGTTTGCTCGGCTCGAGCATAGGCTAAGCTATTCTCGGGTGACCTTGGCTAAATGGTAATAATATTCTCGTCATTCCATATCCCCCAGACTAACACATCTGAATCGTTCGTGCTATCAGCTGTGAAATACGTTAACTTATCGCTCAACTGGCCGACTGCATGGGATAGATAAGCCCGGGCCCAAGCGAGTGATATTAATTCCAAGGTCTATCAACTATATACAAACAAACGTAGTACATATGTACCTATACACACACACACACACATAGGATTGGTCGGTGATGAATGATGTTACAGCAGATATTATAATTAGACAATAAATTGTACAGACGAGATTAATGAACGTGTTTCAACAAACAAATGCGGCAGAGATTTAAATAACTTTATAATCACATTATTATTGAATTCGTTATCGAAAATGCCATAAAACTGTTGTCAGACTGTTGCACAGATATTTAATTTCAGTATTTTAAGGTTAAGCGGCCATAAAGATTATTTTCAAAGTCGGTAATAACTTTTCTAATTAAATACTGAAAATGTAATAAATTAGTTTAAATCAAAATCTTGCAATAAATTCGAGAAATCGATAAGTAGCGATAGTTATTTTATGAACTAGATTATTTTAAATCAATTCGATTTTCGACCTGCGCCACACGGAAAATGTATAATCCAGATACTAGATGCATTTTTCTGTGCAAATTTATGACCATTAAAATCAGCAAAAGCAGAGAAATTTTTCATTTTCTCTGTAAACAAACTAATTAATATTTATAATCGCAGGCAAAAGAACAAGTAGAGAAACAAAAGATGAACAGAAACCAGAAACAATCATAACAAACGTTGTGTAGAAGAGAGTCACCTGCTTGGCGAAAGGCGAAAAGCAACAGACGAAGCAGCAGTCAAAAAGAAAAAGAATAACAACAAACCCATCGAGATGGTTGCGATCAAAACAAGCGTGCTTACTCATTTTGGCATAGTTTTATTTTGTTAGTTCTTTCTCTTTCTTACTTTGTTGTTCCCTGTTTTTGTTCCTATTGGCTCTATTTCTAATTGTGTGTGTGTGTGTGTTGTTTTTCAGTTTTTTGCTTCTTGCTATTTTCGGCTTTATTTTGCGCAAAACAAAACTGCGAATGGTTTCTTTATTGCGAAATAGAATATGAAGAAAAGAAGTGAAGGGAAGGCAAGACCGGCAAAGAGATAGTTGCGAAATCGTGAGGGTTGAGAACGTTGTCAATCATGTTGCCTATGACTGACAAAAACAACGATAAGCAGAGCAACAACAATAGCTATAAAAAAAGTAAATAACAATTTGAATATATTTTGCAAAACATTTCAAGTTTGAGCATACAAAACTTATGTATACAGTCTGGTCAGGTTCTTATCTACGATAGTCTCGCTCGACATGACATTTTTTTTATTTGTAGATTTATTTTTATACATATTTATTATCTCTAAAAGTTGCTCTAAAAATATCACAGAAGTAGATGCCGCCAATAAATAAACCATTTGGAACTAGTTCATTCTAATAGTTTCTGCATACATAGATTTGTTACTTCCTTTTGATATTTGAGTTGCACAGTCTCTCAGCATATAAAACACGTGTTCAGGTGGCACATCATTTGCATGTTCGTCCATCAATCATATAAGACAGCACCCCGATTCATATAATCGCCCAACCGTACAGTTCCGGCTCAGTTTCATAAACAACTTCACTGGAATCTGGAATTGCACGTTTAATTAGCATAAAACTGCAATCTCAATGTAAACGCAAAACTATCGATATCAGTAAACATATGCAAATATTAAAATCGATACTTTACTAAGAAACGAAATTCACAATAGATTAGGATCGAGTACGATTTGTTGGTATTTTTAATGTTGCGGGAAAAGTAATTGAGTATTTGATTTCTTGAACTTAAGTTACACTCTCAACTGATATCGCAAATCGTTTATAGAGTGGCAGGCCTTGAGACAGACACATTATATGCTATTTATGCCTAATCAAATCGAAGAAAAAAAAACTAAAACGCAATCTCTTTCGCACTCACTCTTGCAGGTACTGTAAAACAACTGCGCAGTCGCAGCGCAGCGCCTGCGCGCTAGGCGCAATAGCAACAACAACAACAACAAGTAGAAGAACAACTTGAAGAAGTCTACAGAAGAAGAAGAAAGTCAAGATTATTGACATTTGGAGCTTCATTCTTCTTCCCTCTCCTTTTCCGCTTTGATCTCTCCACTCTCCCCAATATCTCTCTCCCAACCGATACGCAATGACTGAGAATCAAGTGTATCCCATGTCATCGGAATTCTTCGACACTGGCTCAAACAGCAGCAGCAATCCCCTGAAGTACGAGCTCTATTCACTGGGCACGCCCACGCTGACCATCAATACGGGCGGCGTGTACGGCGGCATCAACAGTTCGTCCACTGGTGGCAACAACAGCAGCAGCGGTGGCGGTGGCGGCATTGGCAGCAGCAGTGGCGGCACCACCACAACCAGCTACACATCGAATGTGATGCTCAGCACGACGGCAATTAGCATACCTCGCAGCAACAATCCTAACCAGAGCCATCATCACCATCATCATCATCATCCGTATCAGCAGCTGAGCGAGACTCCGACATCGGCATCGACGCCGCGACTACAGCATCATTTGCACAGTTTGCCCAGCATGGCGCAACAGCATCAGCAACAATTGCAGCAGCAGCAGCAACAACAACAGCAGCAGCAACAGCAGCAGCAACAACAGACACAAGCACTGCAATTGGGTGAATTGTCTGACTTTGGACTGGACGCACTTGATGCTGCCTCGTTGTCGCCAACGCTGCTGCAGGATGTCAGCTTGTCGGCCGCATCGCCGCTGAGTTCCACATTGTATAGCAGCAGCGCCAATGAGGCGACCGGGGCTGGCCCTGGCGCCGGCGGTGTCAGTGGTGGTGGCGGTGGTGGTGGTTACTTTACTCCCGATCTGAGTGCCAGCATTAATTTGAATGTGGTGCACGAGCAAACGCTGCTGCAGGAGGCGGTCAACGGGAATGCTCTGCTCTACGAGATGACCCCCAATTCGAATGCCATGTGGAGTGACATAAGCAGCGCCATAATTCATACCAAAAACGAGCCATTCAATCTGGATGACGATTATATTTTTCCCAACGACAAGGCCGAGATTCAGGCAGCTGAGCTAGCCGATTTGAATAGTGGTGACTTCCTGGATGTTATCGGCACCATTGAGGATCTACTGCCGGCTGGGAATGTCTCGCAGAATGTTAACTTTTTGCTGTCACCACAGTCGCATACATCGGATACGTTGGGGGCACCACCAATAGAGTTGCTGCAACAGCAGCAACAACAGCAGCAGCAGCAGCATCATCAACAACAGTCGCAGTTGCAGCAGCAACAGTTGCTGTCACAACAACAGCAGCCAGGACACGATAGCTATGAACTGTTCCACAGCACGCCACAGAAGCCATCGCCACAGCTGGCCTCGAGTTTCTCGCCGGGCAGTCAGGCTTCACAATCGCCATTGACACCACCTCCTCATGCCAGCCGAACGCAGTATCAGCTGGTCAAGTCACGCAACATGCAAGAGCTGCTCAAAAAGAACCTGGCCATGTCGTCGCCACCGGAGCGCCATTCGATGCTCAGTCAGTCGGCTGCCCTAAGTCCAGGCGGTAGTAGCAGTGGTTTTGGTAGCGCCAATAGTACCTCTGGCACAACCGGAACGAATGCATCTAGCTCAGCTCAGGGTCAGGTAGTCATCACAGCCGGTGCGCCAGGCAGTGTGCGTAAATCGATTGGCTATCAGGGCGCCGTAGAGAGTTCACAATTGTCGCGTCTCTCTTCGTCGGCACCGACACACTTGAGCCTAGATCACATCTGGATGCGACGTGAGCCGAGACAGCATTTACTATCCACCGGCTCGCTTGCCGAAGCCGAAAGCTTCTCCTCGCTTAGCACTGGTAGCGTTCTATCCCCGGATGGCATCGATTTTTCGCAGGACGATGATGATGATGCGTCCAGCGATAACAGTGACAACTATGACGACTTCAGCAGTGACAATTGTGAGTGTGAGATCATCCTGGTCATGCAATACATAATAATAATATCTAACTTGATTTCTCTTAATTAGGTGGCTCTGGAGACGAGGACGAAACACGCACATCGACACCGAATCAGTTGAGCAGCAGTAAGGGCAAAGAGCGTTTCTTTTGGCAGTATAATGTACAGGCAAAGGGACCCAAGGGAAAACGTCTGGTCTTCCAGTCAAAGGCAGAGGATCCGCATGTGCTGAACGAGGTGACCGACCCTGTATTTAGCCCAACATGCTCTGTGCGCGGCATCAAGGTCTACAAGGTAGGTGTTACTTGCATGGGATATATATATCTATATATTATATATCTAATACATTGCCTATTCATACAGCATAGCGGCAAAGCGCGCAAGGGTGATGGTAACGATCTGACGCCGAATGCACGTAAGCTGCACAACATTGGCAAGGAGCTGGATAAACTGAGTCGCACCATTAACGACATGACACCCGTTTCGGAGTTGCCCTTCAATGTGCGTCCCAAGTCGCGTAAGGAGAAGAATAAGCTGGCTTCGCGGGCTTGTCGGCTGAAGAAAAAGGCCCAACACGAGGCCAATAAGATCAAGCTATATGGCCTTGAAATCGAGCACAGTAAGTCGCACAATATGGATTCTTATTAGCGTACGATTAACTAACTATTTATTTATATATTATAGAACGTCTAATCAATGGCCTGGCCGAACTGAAGCAAGCGCTGGCGCACAAGCATCGCACAAAGGGTCAGGGTGAGTCCACCGAGGATATGGATCAGCAGATACAACGCATTTACACAACGGCTTCATGTAAGGCCTTGCCCTTAATCTTTAAACTCATACTAACTGATTAATATCACAATTCTTATTCTTAACAGCGGGTATACGCATTGCAGGCGGCTCTACCGATTTTGTAAATAAAGTCTTAGAAAATATGCGCGGCGGAATGCCAAATGGTGGCCTGGAGGAGCTACGAAAATCATAGACCAAAATCAAATCTGGAACGAACCGCCCATCAAGTTTAGTTGTAAGCATAACTAGCCCATAGCAGCAGAGCCCTCGCCAATAGACGCCCCCCTCCTTCCCTTAAGCAGTCAGCTAATACGAAACAATTCAAGAAGCCAACTAACCAAACAATCTTTTTTTCGAAAATGTTCGAAAAGACAAAATTGAAAGAAATAACTATAAAAAGAGAGAGAGAGAAAGAGAAAATTATGTAACTGTGATTTTAGAGCCTGGCGTAGCATGCAACAGACGTATAAAAAACAAATATGCGTAAAACTATTTTGAACCAACGCAAAGAAATATTCCCGGAAAAAATACATAAAGGCAAACGAGAATAATTAAACGAAACAAAATGCAAAGAAAGAGGCAACCAATACAAACAAACACACAAAAACAAAAAAATATATACCATATATATACATACTTCGAAACTTGTTTAGATATTAAGTATGTTGTTGATAAGAAAAAGAAGAAGAATGTAATTGAAAAAGCGATAAGAATGCGAAAAGGAAACGTGTCTAGGATTTACTAGCTACCAGTTTTACCTGCTTATGACATAAGTTTTGAATTGCGAGAACTATATACTAGCATAGGCGACATATAAAATGAAACCCTACATATATATATAAACATATATACAGCTGCGATTTATTTGTTTAAGTTTTACATGCTATATAAACGATGTATCAATTGGTTCAATGTTTATCATTAAGTTTTATGGAATCGATACAATTGAGAGCTTTTCATTGTATTTGTACCTATATATACCATTATTGTCATTATGTTTGTTGGCCCCAATTCCTATACCCACACACTCATACACACAATATTTGGTCCTAGGTTGTCAGTTTTTAAGTTTCTGTTTGCGCCTAAGTTGAATTATTGTTTAATTGTGAAACCGATCATGCATATTCGATGTCATAGTTTATGCATGAAATTTTCATTATATACAATATATACCTTTAATTACTTATACTTTAATCTATATATATATATACATATATGCATATATGCGTGGTGATATAATTTTAATTTTCTTTGTATGCTTTCATTTCAGTAAAGCCTTTATGCAAGAATGATGCTCTAAGGCCTTACTGAATTTAATTTAAGTTTTACATTATCCGTATCTTTAAAGTTTTGCAAATGAAATACCTTCAATATAAATCATAATTTATTAACTTTAGGCACACCAATCAACCTATCAATCGATTTCAATTTCATAAATTACTTTTGATTCTTTTAAATTAAACTTCAACGTTCGGGTCGCTCTTTAAAAAGCCTACAAATAAGTTTTAAATACAAAAACACCAAAAAAACCAAAAACCAAACCACTTAACACACTTTGAGTTTTATTATGTTCAACAGTTTTCGAACGATGATATTTTTCTTTCGTTTTTCGTTTTATTTTTTGTTTTTTTTTTTAAGAACCTTTTGCTGCTTCGATGCTAATTTTGTGATATTTGTATTGACTTTTGTGTTAGGTATTTTGAGTTTTGTGAATTCTAGTTGTACTAATAATTATAGCCTTATAACTGCTATTTGTTGCGCAACGAGTTGTGTTCAGTTGATATCAAAAGAATTGAAAAAATAGAAGAGATGAGACGAAGAGACGAGAGAGAAAAACATTCATAACATTCTAGAGGCGTATTAAAATTTCGCTTTTATTTCGAAATCTTTTTTGGGTTCGTTTTGTTTAGGTTTTTCTAGCATTGATACACAAGAACAAAAATACAAATACAAAGTGATTCAAGTTAAAAACTTAGAACTTAGGCACTCGTATCACCCATAGAGTTGAGCACGTGGCGAAACAAATTGTAGTTTCTAGTTTAGGCTTACAACAAATGAAAATGAAAATAATAATCATGAAAATGAAATAATTAACATGATTGTAAAAATATATATGTAATATAAAATTGGTCGATTACAAGAAATTGGCCATCGGTTTTGTTTAGGGTTTTCAAATTCATGTTTTAGGAGCTTGAGATCCATAAGTGATATGAATATGAATTCAAAATTATAATTACGAATACACAAACACACAGAAACACACACAAAAAGTACAAGCGCAAGCAAAGCGAAAAATTGTAAGGACGAAATTGTATCTACAATACTAAATGTGTAGTAAAGAGAGTTGCTTAGGTTTAAGGTTGTCTTTGTCTAATTGCAAATACGCAAATAAAGTGCGAAGCGACATTGAAGTAAGCACGACAGTTCCTCAGTGTTTAATATGTGTAACGAGCATACTAAATATGTCTAATTATTACTATATACACGTACATACATACATAATATTGTAACGGCAAACGAATATGAATATACACATACATATGTACATGCGAATGTTATGGTTATGTACCGTAAATGTGTGCTTTAAATAAATGTGCTTCATATTTACTTTTTTATATGTCTATCGATACCAGTTATCGTTAATCGTAATCGTACACGTAAACGTAAACATAAAAAGAAACCTAAACAAAGGATTAACTACCTCAAAGTTGAATACAAAAGTTTCATATTCAGTAAAAATGATAGGAGCAAAATTGATTATACACATACATTATATACGATTATATTTCACGGTTTTATATACAGTTCGTGGAGCTTAAATTATGTTCAACAAAATATTTAGAATTAACCAACAAATTATTGTGGGAACTAATAATATAGTATATACAGCATATAGATGATGTTTGTATGTGCATATGCATAAAACCAAGAGCCTGATCCATATTCATGTGTCCATTTAAAGCAAACAATATGTATTTTCAAATTAATTAGGTCTTAGATATGGGAAAAACAAAATGCAAAACAAAAATACATTGTAATAAATTTAACAAATTTACGATCTTCGTTACCTAGCGAAGCACTGATCATCTTGCAGTTCCATTTCCGCGTTGATATTCCCAGAGGCTTTCCGAGTTGTTCCTCACTCCTTCAGGCTGTTGCCCCTGCAAGATTTTCAGATAACCCAACAACAATTTATGTGGTGTCCAACAACATTTATGAATAAATATATATATATATATATATATAACGATATACAAGAAACAAATGAATAAAAACTGTGTTGAAAATTACAAATTATGTATGCCTTATAAGGCCAAACATAGGAAAACATAACAATTATGTTGATAACAACGAATGCAGCGAAAATATGAATAGATCATAACGTACAAAACTATTCAGCATAAATCTTAAGAAAATACACGAACATTTATGCATGTCAACCAATAATCAATTTGTCTATATACATATATGTATATTCAATATGAAATATGAGAAAATAAATGGCGAAAGCAGCAAAGAAAAATACACACTTTTTTCCATAATAATTAACAGGGTGCTGGTGCAGCAAAAAAATGTGGAACGCTTCACGATTTTGCGTGTCATCCTTGCGCAGGGGCCATGCTAATCTTCTCTGTATCGTTCCAATTTTAGTATATGTTCTGCCGAAGCAAGAACGATGTTAGAGGGAAGTGACTGCTATTTAAATGTATGAGTAGCGGAAAAAGCTGTTGAGAATTATAAGCATTTGATAAATATTTGAAGCGCCATCTATTGGTCATTTGCAATTTTCACAACATTTATCCAAGACACACTATTTGGTGACTTGGCTTTGCTTATATCATTAATCAGAAAACGATTGCATACTTTTGGGTGCTTATTTTTATAAAGTATAGACATAAGCATAGATTAATTAAGCCAAGATGTTACTTTGCTACTCAAAATTTATCTGTGCGCCAGAAATGTGTTGTTTCCTTTCAAACTAGGGATGTCGTGATATTAAAAAAATATCGTATCGATGATATTTTTTTTATCAAAATAAAATGATGATAATATTTAAAATATCACAAAAAAATATCGATATATTGATATTTTTGATATTTTTTTTTTCAAATAAAATACATTTTTTTTCCCGCACAATAAAAATATAAAAGTTTCTTATTAACTTGATTTTCATATTTAATTTCATATTTTCATTTAAACTTAATATATCATAACGTAAATTCATGGATTTCTTATACAGATCATAATAATAATAATACAGATAATATAACAGATAATAATACATTGCATATATCAATGCCAGAACTTAGAATTCAGTGATTTTAAAAACACTCGTTGAGTAATGTGTTTGTCTGTCATCCGGCTTCGTGCGTCGCACACTACACATTTTATGGCGAACGCCAACCGCTCTTAAGGCACTGAGCTTCCCGGAGTTATTATGTATCTCATTGCCAAGCGGTAAAGGCCCGGCATTGTTGCCTTGTGGCCTTTCCATACCTCGATTGGATTGCTTTCCCAAGCAGCTTGGGGCAAGCTAAAATATCAAAAAATATCAAAAAAAAATATCGCAATACCGATATTTGGGCAAAAAAATATCACGATATAAATATATCATTTTCAAAAAAAATATCGATATATTGATATTTTGATATATTATCAACAACCCTATTTCAAACATTTCGCCAATCAGCTCTTGTGTGAGACGCACGATGGGATATTCTGTTGCTCTCCCGCTCGCGCAATTCTCCAGCTTGCAAAATGTTTGATGCACGATGGGATCTTTCTATTGCGTGCTTACTCTTACTTGACCGTGAATTGCTTTGCTTGGTACGTTTTTTTCGTTCAGCGCTATAACGTGAGGAACTTCCCTTTTATGCTGGGCTCCTGATCGCCTCACTTGGCGTTGAACCAGTTTTGTCTTGTTTTAGAAGTGCAAATGCGTAAAAAGGTGCCAGTAGATCGCCGACCCTAATACCCTAATGCATATTTAGCCTGCCTTGATTGCGCGTTATCACTAGAAAAGTACAGGCATCTTGTTATGAGAAGGGCAGCCAGCTCGCAATTAAAAATCAGGAAAACTACCCAAACACGGACCAGCAAAATAAAGTTATTCAGTTTCTGGCATGAACATAGACAGAAGTTAAACGACTTGGATCTTGCGTTAATCATGAAATAATAACCCATTTTTTCATATAATTCGTTTATTTAAATGTTAATAATAACGTTTATAAAATATTTTTACATTTATTACAATTTATGTATGTATTAATATTATAAAATTAAATTAAACATATCGTTGAAAACACCTTTGCTGGCACACAACAGTCGGCTCTTAGCAACTAACTCCCGCCAGTGTACATATCAATCAGCCTGTGAACGGATGCTGTACAACACCATCAGAGGCTGGACAATATAACACACATTCCGTAGCTCACGTAATTTGCAACTGTCAAACTGTCAAGTTAAACAGCGCCTGCAGAATTTCAAACTGCAGCTATGGGGAGGCTTCTCATCAGGCTCAGGCTGAAGAGTAATGATGATGAATGCTAAAATACGCAAATATCTTTCTTTTGGCCACGCACCCGGCACACATAATCACATTTCACTGTCAAAATGTTGCACTTAAGTCGAGTTTATTTTCGTTGTTTTCGTTTCGTTGCGGTTTTGAGGTCTCTGCTTTCGACTTTTTCCGTTTTTCCTTTCCGTTGCTGTTCTTTATTTCTTTTTTTTGGCAACATATGCAAGTAATTTGATTAAATTATATAATTACAGGGCAGCCAGCACAGCCTGCTCTTGCCACACATGCTTACTTGCCGCTGACAGTGACGGAACACGAATACGCAAGATGCCTGGCCGGCCGTGCCACCACATTTCGGGATGGGATGGGAGCTTCTCGTTGTTTGCGACACTCACTGCAGGCCGGGACTAGTGCAATTTGTATTTCGCATAACAACAAATAAGCACCAGGCACGACCTACATCAGGTGACGTTTTAATGCTGCACTGCACTTAGCACTCACACACACACACACATGCGCACACACACTCCTCAGCTGCAGCCACACTCGCACATTACCATAACCATATCAATAAGCCAAGCATAAGAGTCATCGTTGTCTGGGGTGTGGCCTAATCACAGTGATTACATCTGCTGTAATTTAATTAAAATATAGACGCATTAATAACAAAAACAAGAATCCGCAGAGCAATCTTGCCGCAGGGAGAAAGGCAGTTTTCCTAATTCGCATTCCCATTGCAGTCGGTCATCCTCCACCTCCTCCTCCTCCATCCTCCTGCAGCGGCTTAGCCTGCGCATTCAATTAACAAATGTGATTTTTATGCGCATGCGCATGCAACTTCGTCGTCGTCGAGAAACTGGAGAAAGAACGTAACAGACTATTTCTAAACGCCCCAAGTGTTGTCAATGGTTTTATTCGTTTTTGGCAAATTGATATCGCTTCTAAAAAGCCTCATACTGCCTAACCCGGCCTGTGTCAAAAAAAGGGTAAAAGTAAATTACATTTGTATAAATTGTTCTTGCTCTTAACACTACTCGTCCATCTCATCCATGCTGCTCGGTTCCGCCGAGCCCTGTTTTCGCTGCTGTTGCGCCGATTGCTGCTGCGCTTTGCTTTGACTGTGACTGTGCTGCTGCTGCTCATCGATGGCTATGGCAGCCTGGACTAATTCGCGGGTAAACTTTTCCACCAGTCGCATGGACGTTGTATGTGGCAATTCGGTCAGCGAATGTGACACGAACTCGCCAAAGGCTCGAAATTTTGGATATGTAGTTGGTGCTGTGGCAGTTGGTGCCACCACTGGCCTGCTCAATTCACGTCCCTCTGTTCCCGCCATCACTGTAGCTGCTTTCAGTATGTTTTCGGCATCCAGTCGTCGCTTACTCGGCACCTCCTCTAGCATTTGCGGTAGCGTTCGCTTATGTTTGGCACCCGCAGTATCCCCCAAATGCAAGCTCACATTATTAGGTGGCCCACACTTTCCATTGAGCATCATGTTGCCGTTTCGTTGCATTGTGTAGCTCTGCGGATTCGTCTGGTGTGTTGCCATTGGTATGCTACGAAAAATGAAACAATCGAAAATGAGACGATGATTTTGGGGATTCACAACTCACAGCAATTGCTGTCACTCACTTGAGCACTGCGGTCACGGGCAACTGTCGATCACAGTCGTAGTCGTCGGTCTCGTCGTATTCGCCGCTGTCGAGTTCGTGTTTAATATTCACCTCGTTGCTTAGATTGGTCATGTCATCGACATCGAAATGTTCTTCATCCTCATCCTCGTCGGGACGACCATCCAGACTTTTACTTTGCATCTTGTATGAGCGTCGGGTGCGTATATGCTCCGACAGAAAGCTAAGATTATCGAAAAGTGGCCACTGGGAGGCAACAATTGAGGAGGACGACACAGAACTGTTCTCCACACGCCGTTTCTCGATGTTATAGCGGTTTCTCAGAGTGATCATACGTTCACGTAGTATCGATACTGTTGGAATAAATATATAAATTTTAAATTCGTTTTCTACATATGTATTTACATTTAATGTCACTCACCATCGTATCCCAATTTGTGTGAGATTTGCATCCAGAGCTGAGCGATATGTATTTTGTCCTTAAAGCGTTTATTTGTCCGATCGTAAAGTGCAGGTCTCGAGCGATATTCCCGTATGAGACCCAAATCGAATTCCCCGGTCTGCGCATAGGAGGCCCGTGGACGGCCTCGACCCTTGGGCACTGGCAACATTGTCTGTAATAGGGGTGAGGATGTCGGACACTCCATTTTCATTTCGATTGGATCGGGCTGCATAATAGTATCGTCTTTTATTAAATTCATCTTTAAAATAAATTTAGCTTATTTTTTCATTTATTTCTTAACAATATTTTTTTTTAACACATTGAGCTTAAAAAAAAAAACTCTGTTAAAATCATTTACGCTGCCTGCTATGACTCGCAAGAAAAAAAAAAAACAAACACAAAGCGAAAGCAAAGTAAAAAATAAAAAAAAATTGTTTAGATGCGGGGGGTTATGCTTCTGTGTGTGTACACTAAATATATATTTATTAATACATGTAGTGTGTAGAGAGACATGTTCCCCATTTCATTAGCATTTAATTATTTAACTTACGTTCGATCTGCTCGTTCAATATTTTACTTAAATTGGATTTGTATTTATATTTAACAAAGCGAAGAAAACGAAACACACAAGACACAAAAAAAAAAACAACAGGCGGGCGGGCAATTGCCTCTCGTGCTGTTGTTGTTGTTTTCCGCAAGCGACAACGACAGCGACGACGACGACGCCGACGCTGCCGCTAATATGCGTGGAAAGCACCAAACGAGTGGAACAAGAGGAAATACCGAGAAAAAAATACCAGACACAAAATACCAAATCAGCTGAGACCAAAGCGCGCGCATTTTTAGTTAATTTGAATTTGAATTTGAATGAAAACTATTTTAAATTAAAAAAAAACATTTAACTATTAGACTGTTTATATGTTTGTAAATTTACTTTTAATACGTTTTTTGAATCTAACGCAAACATTACAAAATATGTATAGTATTTTTCTAAAGATTGCAGAGATTATAACCCCAAACTTACCTGATTTTTTAAGACTTTAACGCAACTGTACCTAGTTTCGGGCTGCCGGAGAATCCTTTAACGACAAAAAAAGAAGTAAAGAAATATGATAAGTATTTTAAGTAACATTAAATTTTGTTGTCAGTTTTTAATAAATAAATTAAAGTATTTTTATCGTATCTCAGTTGTTGTTGGTAAGAACCGCTTATAGGCCGGGACAAGTGCAATGTTTGATCAAAATGCAAAACGTTGACACCTTCCCGTCCTGCAAGAAATTCTTTGGCTTTGTTAATTTATATATATATATGTGTGTGTGTCTGTGTGTTGTGCGAATCTCCTTTACAACGTATAGGATTTCACAAGTACCCAACTTTACAATATAATTATCTCTCAACAGGTAGACCAAGCAGCAGATTTATGTGCCTAAAAATCTCATATTTCCAAAACATACAAAAAAAAGTAAGAAGAAAAAAAAAGGAATTTTATTTCATATTAAATTTCCGCCCCTACTTTGAGAAGAGCTCTGCTTCGCAAGAGTCCTCCCTTTTTGGGCATCTTTGTGCGGGCGTTGTAGCCGGACCGGCAGACAGAGGGAGAGGAGCACTGACATACCGACAAACAATAGTCGCATCGCTAAGGATCTAAAGGGATCACGCTGGGAAACTAAAGTACCGGGCAGGTAAATTTAAACTCTGCAAATCAAGCGTTAAATGCCATTTACTTACGCCTCAAGGCGTCTCGCATACATACATAGCATATAAGGATGTACATATTCAGATCTTCACAAAGTACGTATGTATGTGTGTATGTCTTGGTTATGTATTGTGTGGCGGGTCCATTAACAGTTGGCTAACATCGACAAATTTTGAAATCCAAAGCGTGACAAAATTCGTAGAATCTGCGGAGACTCCGCTGGACCCCTAACAAATTATGTATGAATTCTGTGAGCCGGAGTGGAATTGCCAGAGCAGCAGAAAAAATCAAAGTTTCTCGGGCACTTTTTATTATATGTAGTTTCAGTACGTATAATATGGTAAATTTGTATGCTCTCTGTATGTATGTTTGTGGGGACTTGGGACTTGGGACATGCGACTTGGGGCAGAAAAGCGCGACATTTTTTTTTGTGGCTCAGCGTATTTCTATGCCGCTTATCTTCAGAATAAAAAAAAGGGGGAGCTCACACACATTTGTTTATATGATCGCAACGGGCATTAGCTTTAAGTTTAATGACACACACACACAGTGAGAAAGAGAGAGAGAGACGCATATGTACTTATGAATATAAATACATATACAATTATTACCCCAGCAAGACGAAAACGAACAATCGCTGCAATAAATTCATATTTATTTATTTTTGTTAGGCAAATACGCCCCCAACGCAGCCCAAGAAAGAGTCCAACTGAACTCAACCGGTCCCAGCAGTTCTCGTGCCCAACCAACAAGTCTTGGATCTCCTCCATTGAGCAGCGAGTAGGAATTGAAAAGCAGCTGTCCCCCCTCCCTCCTCCCTCGCCCGTGCCATATTCAGTATCCCAGGCCAATAATGACGGAAAGCGGAAACGCAAATAGACGCGCGATAAAAAAAAGTAAGAAGGAAAGAGCGAGCCAGATGATGATGGAAAAAAATAAAGCAGAACGCCACATAAATTTGAAATAACTAATAATTCATTGAATAACAACGCCGCCTGCCTTGCAGTATCATGTAATAATATTTGCCTAAGCAAACAGCTGACAAGACTAAACAACATCAACATCAGCTCCAACCAATGGGGCCACCACAGGCCAGCATGAAGCCCGGCGAGAGCCAGAGGGACAACACACAACAAACCCACCAAGTCTCAAGAAATAGACGCGTGAACGACGACACAGGCAGCACCTCAAGTCCCCAAGAGAGAGTGGGCGAGGGGAATAGGATCGATCGGCAGACCAGGTAGTGGATGCCAACGGGTTTGATGATGTTTAGAGAGCTACAGAGCATAACAGTCGATTGAGGCAGTTTGCTTACCTTATTGATGAGCTGAAGGATTATATAATTGAACAAGAACAACTTTCATATAGGAATATTTCTACATGATTAATTTTAAATCTGTAAATAGTTTTAAAAACTGTTCTCTTAATTCTTTTATCATAATATGCTGAGATTCTATGCTTTATAATGTGATGTCTTTCTTGAGAGATATAACTGGAAACTGTATCTAGAAGATATCTGCTTTAGATAGTGTATCTGGGCATCGGTCTCTTGCAAATTGCTTATATCTTTGCAGTTTATGATTGCGTACGGCCTTTTGTCTGTTGTGGACGTTGAGTTGTGGATGGTGGATAGTGGATGGTGGATAGTGGATGCTGATGATGCCTGTTGCTGGTGTTGGATGTTCTAGTTCGAACAGAATCATTTTTAATGACTCGGGAACAACGCCAAGTACGAGTTTCGCGTTAAGGAACATTGACAGGGCGACAGGGGGCGGCACGAGGAGGTGCAGGAGGAGGAGGCAACTCGGGCGAATGGCTGGCAGCCAAAAACCGTTTGTTCGCCTCGTTGCGTCTGCGCTGTAAAAATAACTGTATTAAATGGCCTAGGACCGAGAGACTGGCTTAGAAAGGTTCTCAAGAGATAGAGAGAGAGAGAGAGAGAGAGAGAGCTGCAACAAGCTCCTCGCGAGTCTGTGATACAATTTTGCACGAGCTGCCTTCCTTTTGGGCAGCAACAGGAGGTAAACCAGTTTGCCGCTCGCTGGAGATGGAGATGGAGCTGGAGCTGGGTCTCTCCTCTACTCCAGTCCAGTCTGCAGCGAGTAGCTGTAGCTCACTAAAAAAGGCGTTCCATAGCTGGGACTGGGCTGTGCCCGGGCTGTCTCATCTGTTGTCTATTTGGTGGCACTGCCGCAGTCAGCCGGCCAACCTCCTTCTGTACGTTGCTGTGGGCCTGTTCTTGGTGCAACATTTACTTTGTTGCCGAGTGCTTTCTCTGCGGTTTGTTGTCAGGCTGAGGCTGATGCCGAGGCTAAGGTGGTTCCTTCTCCAGCTCACACAGGCGACTCTGACTCGCACTTTGATTTCGCTGCAAATTTGGTTCTATCCACGTAATCGAAATGCAATTAAGCTGCCCCATCTTGCACAGCCCCTGCTCCCTGCCGCCCTGCTCCTTTTTTATGCAGTTTTTCTTTTTTGTTTCTTTTGATGGCAACACACTCTCACACACATAAGGGGGCCAGTTGTATGACTGGACAGTTTTCCCCGCAGTTCTTCTTTTAGAAAGTATCCATGGAGAGTGCCATTCGAAAGGCGTTGACGTGTGCTCAGTGTGCTCTGTTGTTTTTTTTCTCTTCTATTTGTTGCAGCCAGAAAGAGAAGTCTGTGCCATAATTAAAGGGTTACCGGCCATGTCCGCCGCCTCGACTTGGCAATCGCCAGAGCTGCCAGTTCCCAGTTGTGCCAGTGTGGCCAGTCTCTCTCTCTCTCACTCGATATGCTCCCATCTGGATAGCTCTGTGAAATGTGTGCCTGATATGCATAACGGGGTTTTATTATTAGTTGGCGCAAATAAGTGGGCATGTCTCCTGCTTCCACAAGTGGGGAAAAAAGCAACAGTTCTTATTGCTCTTCCAAACCTCTCTCACAGACACAAGAACATTCTCATATAGTAGAGTCTCGGTGCCCAGTCATTTGGTTGATATTGTTATGGCATAATATACGAACATTCCTTTCGCACAAGGTTTCTGCTGCCCACAACAGTTTGAGATGCACTGAACGCCAGCAGTTTGGCAATCAATGCAAATGACCAACCATCAGAGTAGAGCCCGTTTATTGGGATCGGTTGATCGTCTTCAGCCATATAAATGGTAATCGTAGAGTTCACACAAATTGCTCGTGCTCCAATATCTCTACAATTTTTGGAGTGTGTGGGTTGCTTAGCGTATGGATTACGTAATGATAAAAGCGATTGAACCGAAATATACAATTGAGAAAATTGAATTTCATTAATTCGTAGAGCTGGTTTTTGTTAAGCTCAATTGTATTGGATATTTCCTTATCTGGCACATTCACAGTCTTGTTACTTCTTATCAGAGTTTAAAAAACAATACGTAAATATATAACAAGGCGAGACTTGCGGCATATAGCGATAAGTCCAAAGCACTTATTACAATAAACAAAATATTCTCGGAATAAAAAATTCAATATTTTTTTAATTTTGTAGAAATCTTAAACTTATCATCGCAGCAACAGGTGGCGCTTTAAGCGAAACTTTCATTCACGATGCCATAAGAAATGCGCTTGAAACTTAATCCAGGCGACTTACAAGTGTCTGTCTCCTCCTCGTTAGCAATAAAAATTACTCAACTCTCGGGAAGAGTCGGCGGGGGGGAATGTGATGGAGGCAGAGGACACCCATTGAAATGCCTAACAACTCAATTACTAGAGCTGCTGCTGAGATAGACTGGGGGCCCCAGTCTGGTCGAAATGCAATTAATATGCCGAGACACACACACACACACACACACACTCGCACACACACGCTGAGCTTGTTGCCAAGCCAGTAAGCAAATCATTAGCGGCAAAATTTGCGCCCAGTTATAATCCGAAGCGTAGAATCCAAGACGGAGACGGAGTCGGAGACGGGACTCGCGTTTCACAAAGTTCTCACACAAATTTCAAGAGACCGAGATTTCAAGAGATTCAGCTGCCTGTAGCTTGTGCACAACGTGGCGTTAAATGTGTACCAATTATACCATGTGCCAGTATGTGTGTGTGTGAGCAAAGTTTAGGAAAAGATCTTCAAGAATTTAAGCCTCAAATTTCGAGCAGGCGAACCAACAAAATTTCAAAGAGCTAAGCAAATTTGGTGGACGCTTATTATTAAGAAAGCTCCTGCCCCATGTTTATGTGGGGCATTCTTTAATCTGTCTGTCTGTCCGTGTGTGTGTGTGTGTGTGTGTGTGTGTAGGTATTCGATAGCGCCAATTTGATATGATGCTAAGGAGCACACAAATTAAGTTTCATAGGAAGCGGCGGCAAACGATAAAAAAAAGAAAAGAAAAGAAAAGAAACGAACGCTTCATATACCAACTACCTGGGAAGCTGTTCGCCTGCCGCTCCTCCTCCTCCGCGCCATTCCTCCCCTGGCATCCGCTACCTACCAAATTTAAGAATGTGTGTTTTATGACGATCGTAACGATAAAACCATGTGCGGATATTGTAAAGGAAAGTTTGTCATGCTAATGAAATTATTTTCAATTAAATTTACCAGTCAAAGAGAGTTCGAGAAAGTGAGAATCCTTGTTCAATTAGTATTATTTAAGATTTGAAGATGTCTTAGGTTAGGTTCGAGAGGAAGAGTCGAGCATACCGCAGTCGAAATCAATATCCAATCATTAATCGTTAACTAATTCCTTGAATTTTGGCAGTCTGCTCTGACTGCGAGATTCGGACTCCAGCATCGACTCCTCTCATCTCTTCCCTTGCCCGCCACCAAGTGGTCCATTTACCAAGTTCCGAAACGCAACCAGACATGCCACACTAAAGACATATATTTATGCCCTGAAAGCCACTTTTGGCGTATTTAGAACACAGAAAAAACAACACAAACAACACGAACAACAAAAGAAACAAAAAAAAAATAAGAAAAAAAACAGAAAATATCAAGATAAAAATATTTTTCGGCTGCCCTTTTTGGCGATACGGAACGGCAGCTGCGCCCTGGACAGTGGCTCCTAAACCACGATCGTATTTGTTGGTCTTCTTCTTCTTCATATTGTTGTTGCTGTTGTTATCTCTGCGTCGTCTGCAGTTCTGAGGCAACTCCAAGAAGGAGCAAAGAAGGAAGAAGCCTCCCGGGATCTTGTCGAGCAGACGCGTCTCTGTTGGCGTTTTGAATTCGATTGCAAGTTTTGCTGCTCTGCTGCTGCTCTGTTTCGTTTTCGATTTCGATTTCGACCAACGACCATGAAACAATTTTATATTTTGCCCAGAAGATCAATAACATTTTACCGACAACTGTATTTGGGTTTGCCAGCCCCTAAAATTAGTGGCCAAATTGTCGTGCAGAACGGGTTTCGGTTTGAGTTTTTGGGTTTGGGTTTGGGTTTCGTTTCGGGTCACATTTTTCTGGTTACACAGTAAGAGCGGAAAAAAGGGCAGCGAAAAAATAATTTGAACTTCATAAATTCTTTGCTCGTCTTCAGTTAAAAAGTGTTGAAGGGGAGATTAATTTATGTGCGAAAGAGAGAGATCTCTGATCTATAAAGATGAAGGGAGGAGGAGAAGCTTGATACGGTTCTATTTGGCGTACAGATTGAACTCAAGATAATAAGCAAACATTCTGAATTGAGACTGCTTTTATATATTATACATATCTACTTTATCGCATTCAAATTGAACGCATTGGTTACGATATGATGCTGCTGTCAATATATCATAATTAACAATGGGTTTATTGAAGTCTCTGTTCTCTCTCCCAACTACATACAGCAAAATTCCAAAGAATATATAACGAAACATGTTAACGCCGTGTGAGTTCCTCTTCTCCTCTCAAGACTCTTCCGTACGAAAAGGTGCGCTGCAGAATTCTAAGAAATGCGATCCCAAAACGCCAGCAAAAATACGCTGGGCTCCAATGCTGCTGCTTGTGCTGCTGCTGCGTGTGTGGGAGGTGCAGAAGGAGTTGTGAAGTTGGAGGAGGTGGCACGGCACTGTGGCCAGTGCGTCAGTCATTCAGTTCCTCAACCATCGTCGCGTCGTTGTCGCTCTTGTTGTTGTTGTTCTGTTCGCTGCAATCACCAAGCCGGCAACCCAGCAAGCCGGCACTAATGAATTTGTATGCAAACCGCAGAGTCTCCATGTTCCATGTTATAATGGCAATGATTTGGCATAAAAACAAAGCAGCTCAGCGAAGAAAAAAAAAAACAGTAACGGAAATGCGCGCAGCAACACATAAAAAAAAGGATCAGCAGCGCAACATTTTGTGAAATTAGTGCAGGCGGTCGAAAAGGTGATTTCTCATACGAAGAAATGTGCACAAACACTCTCACACATGTGAGTGACAGTGTCTGTGTGTGTGTGTGTGTGTGTGTGTGTGTGTGTGTGTGTGTGTGTGTGTGTGTGTGTGTGTGTGTGTGTGTGTGTGTGTGTGTGTGTGTGTGTGTGTGTGTGTGTGTGTGTGTGTGTGTGTGTGTGTGTGTGTGACTGTGTATTTTGATTTATGCATAAGCAATAAAAATTATAGTAATGAAGGCGCTGACATGAGGAGCAGAAGCTGCGGCATAAAGCAAAAGTGCAAAAACTGAGCGAAGTTGGCAGCACACGTGATGTGTGATGTTCTCTTCTGCTCTCTTTGTCTCTCTCTCGCTCCAACTTGCTGCCTGGCAGCCTGCCTGCCTGCCCTTACACTACTGCTTCGGTTTGGGTCCGTTACTTGGCGCGCAAAAGTAATGTTGAGTCCCGTTGGGGGTGAGGATGAGTCACAGTCAAGAAACGAACAAAAAGAAGAAATACTTCGGCACAATGAACTACTTCTTTGTACTGTTTTGTGCGAAAGCAGTGCCCGCAGCGGGTCCCCTGCCGATTTGCCTCTTGGCAATAAGCTTTTGCGTCGTTAAAAAGCTTCCTCTCCTGTCTTCGTTTTATTTATTGCGTCATAAGCTAAAATGCAAAGCTCTCTGTGCGACTGTCAAACTGCAAGCGGCAGTTACTTGATGCTGATGCTGATGCGGATGCTGATGGTGATTGGTCAGATATAACATACGGAATTTGGACTTTGTACACAGGCTGTAAAAGTTGGGAGAACGCCTGCTGCCTGCTGTCTGTTCCTGCTGCGGCTGCTGCGCTGCGACTGCGACTACGACTGCCACTGCTGCTGCTGAGCTGCACCCAAACGTCAAACGGTTAAACATAAAAACTAACGGCAGTTTTATAACTCTAGCATAAGATTACCTTTTGAGTGCACAACTTCTCTTCGTCTCCGTCTCCGTCGCCGTCGTCTCCATCGTTTCCGTCTTGTTCTTCATCACCGAAAAATAAGCTGAGCGCAAAAGAAAACCATTTCGGCGACGAAAATTTAGCGGACGAGTGGGCGCAGACGCAAAACGCAAACGCAGGCCCAGGCAAACGCGAAGACGAAGGCGAAGGCGTTTTGCCAAGATCCCCGAAGATGATACACAAGCAATCAAAAGAAATGCAATGGCTGCGCTGCCGCGTCGTTTCCTTGTCGTGCTGCTGCACTTGCTGCACCGTTAGGTCTATGCCGGGCTCAACGTGAGTTCAAGATCAACTCGGCAACTGCAACAACAACAGCAACAGCAACAACAGCTGCAGCAGCAGCAGCAGCAGTTGCCGCCGCACCCACCGAATAGTAAACTACAAACTGCATCTGCGTAGCTTTTCGACTGTTAACAATGCAACAAGAACAACAACAACAACAACAGCAACATCAGCCGCAGCCGCAGTCACACTCGCACTCGCTGTCGTTGTGTCGCTGCCGCAGCAATAGTCGAAATGTTGTTTTTGGCATATTTTTTGCATGTCTCTTTGCACTTAACACACAATTAGTTTCGTTTCGTTACGTTCAGCACTTTGTCTTTCGCCTTACATTAAAAAAGTAACGGTTTTGCATTTAACAAATAAAAACACATTGCGCACGCACACAAACATACACATACACTAACGCAAACGCAAACACAAACACAAAAGTACACTGAATTTTAAACTCACAGAGCCGCAAGAGATCATTTTAACCGCTAAAGGCCGCGCCGCAGAGAGAATTCTTGAGAGTTCTTTTCCACAACCGTCCTCGCTGATGGTGCGCGCGCAATTGATTCCTGCTTCAGCGACATCGTCGCTCGAAAGCGTCGGCCGCACATAAGAAGGAGAAGAAGAAGAAGAACTCCTGCCGTTGCTGTGGCTCTGCCGCTGCTGCTGCCTCTGTCTCTGCCTCTGCCAGCGCAAAGGCAGCGACGCAGGCAGCCTGCAAGGGAAAGAAGCAACTGCGAAAGTAGCGATGCGCGCCGTCACGATGTTTCACGAAGTTTCACGAAGTTTCAAGCACGAACGTGAACTAGATTCTGTATAGCATAATAGAAATATAGAAACAAATAATGCGAATCAATTAAAAGTACTCAAATTTTTGTAATATTTAACAGATTATTTAAAAGTCTATAATTAATATACGTATAAATGTAATATATGTATTGTATAATTCTTGACATAAATGAGTCAATATTCTGCAACACGCGCACATCTCTGTGGAAAAACATAATAACGGACATTTTTTTGTTGCTTTGCTTATGCCCAGCGACAAAAGGCAGCGACAGCAGCGCAGCGGCAGCAACACAGTTCGCTACAAGCTACAAAGAGGAGCCCATCGATCTTTCGTTAGGGGATTTGCTTGCGCCTGCGCCGAAGTGGATATGCCCTGTAAGGCCCATTGTTGTTGTGGAACATTCGGGACTTAAGTTACATGCATAGGGTCCTTGAAATTACTGCACTTTTTTATGATTTTCGAATTCTAATAATTTCTTGGTATCAAATTGTAAATGTTTTCTTAAATTATTATTATTTGTTTTCAAGTAGAACGGAATATTTATCCATATGTATTTGGTTTTGTGAGAGCAAAGCAATAAAGAAGTTATAGTTCACATTTCCCCTAAAAATGTAAATAATTTATTTATATTTATGATATTTTTAAGAAGCTTTATCAAATTAAACTATAAACTATTTTAAGGGAAGTACTCAACTGGATTGCAATATAACTGTACTCTATCTAAAATAAGCAAAAGAGGATTTTCGCTGAAGACAAATCATATCTGTTAAACGTTTTGCTGTCTTTATTCTTTTATAATACCAAGTAACTCGGATGCCGCAAGACATTACTAATGGATGAAAGAGACATGCCTCCTCCTTCATGTGGCCAAATGAGCTCGAGGCGTTCGTACCGTGTGCGATTTGTATTAGGAGCTTAAATAAAATATGAAAATAATTAGCTAGAAATTTCGTGTAATTAACGTAGCGCGCCTCTGCAGCCTGCTCAAAAAAAAACTGCCGAAAACGGCTGAAAACGGCCGAAACTGCAGGAGCTGGCCAGACAACTCCATTACGCCATTAGGGCGGCCCACATTTTGCGCAGATGATGTTGGCAGGTGCTTTGCCAAGGTGCAGTTCCCACAAGGAACGAGGAGGTGAACGAGGAGGGGAACGAGGAGGGGAACGGAAGGGGAACGGAAGTGAAAAAGGTAAAAATCATGAGGAAAGTTTTGTACGTTGCGATCCAAGAGTTTTATGTATGTCTTCTGCTGCGGACAGGGCGCGTGGCTAGAGAGTGGCCCCTATGCATATCGTATAGTATCCCCTGCCTGGTACATAATATCGCGCTCAGGACAATTCGATGACGCGTCGCACGAGACACCGCGAAGCGACATGTGCCGCCGAGAGTCGTGTGGATCGATCGGCTGGGGCAGTCGGGGCTGCAATTTAGCATAACTGCGCAAATGGCACAGGCATCATTAAACACATTAACAGACACACACACACGCACACACACACACACACACGCCCATATGCATCCGAGCCATGTCGATGGCAGGTGATGGCCAAGAGGCCGCCGACAAACAGTTGCAGGCAACAACTCTGCAGCGGTTGACTAACTGACAGACAGCCGGACTGACAAACTGATCGAGCCGGGCCCCATCCATGCGCTCCGTTCGGCAACTGTACGCCGGCTGCGGCGTTGGCTTTAATGAGTTTAACCCGTGCCTGCGGCGCTGTGTCTCTTTTGCTGTCCCTGTGCCGGTCTCCGTCTCCTTCTCCCTCTCCTTTTCTGACTGTTTGCTCTGCTTGTTGTTAACTGCGCAAGGATGTGCCACAGGACACAACAGCTGCCGCGCCAATTGATTTCATGTGCCACAGCGCAAAGCTCAAAGTTGAAGACGCAGCTGTACCCTCTGCTCTCCAGCTCTCATTGCTGATCCTGGCAGCTCCGCGCTCCGACTCTCATTCTCAGCTTCTGCATTTCTAATGAACCTCATTGTCTCGCTCGAAGAAAGCACAACGCACACACACACACACATAGAATCACACACACATACACATACACACTCACCAAGATGCGATCCCGCTGTGAAACTAGTTTGCGTCGTCTTTGAAAAACCGGTAACTGTTCTGGGCTCGCAGGGCTCGCTGGCAGAGAGCTCAGGTTCAAGGCTTCTCGTCCCCTACCCTTCCCATGCCTTGCCTTCCCTTCCCTTCCCTTCCCTTCTTCCACTCCACTCCACCTCATCCTGCAAATTCATTGAAGCGTTGGAAATTATGTTTTGATTTTCCATAGGCCAACTATGTCGGCGAAACTCCTAACGAAGCAAGGCAAATTGTCTAATCGGCAAAGATTCTTCGCACCTTTTGGCCGTATCTTCCTCCTATTACAATGTCGTTTATACACACGATAAGTCACCCTAGTACTATGTGGTACATATTCCCATCAAATGGGCCCATTACATGCCGAAACACAACAACTTTATTAATTGCTTGTAATTTGTTTATGTTTTCTAACCAATTTATTATGTTCACCCAGTTACAGATCCGGAGGGTTAACTTTGAGTTCCGGGTATAATGTACTGGAAAATGTTAGCACATCACTCAATTTGTGCCCGAAAGTTCCGGTTAGCTAGTAGAATGGACGGGAATCGGTACGCTTGACTGGGTTCAATGCAAACATGCCTAATGATGCGAACATTCTCGTCGATCCTCGACCTGGAAGCAAGGATTCTCTTGTTCATTTTGAGCGGGTTCTATTTGTAAGCAAAGAGTAGATCATTTTGCATAAGATCTTTTGAAACTCTACATTCTCAGTGATCTATTTGCAAAATATTACTAGAAAACTCTCTTGAGGGTAGAAGAGGGAAGATCAATATATCCGCAACTGCAGATCTTCGTCTGTCAGCATGATCTCAGTAGTTGTATGTGTGAGTGCGACAATCATATTTTTAATAAAGTTATAAATCTGATCAAAACATAAACGTGACATTGATCTACAGCCCCCACGGTGAATAACAATGATCTCAACAGCAGAGAGAGAGACCTTTGTTTCCCACCAGCAAAACGACAAAAGGAAGGAAGCATTCTCGGGGTCTCGTTCTCGATCTCGTTCCCGATCTCGTACACTCCACAAGTAGCCGAGACAGTTTGCGTAAATTTCGGCAATTTTATAAGCGGGCAAAGGCTACTTAAGGTGATCGGACAAGTTTATGATCGCAAAAGGCATCGCATCACAAAGCAAACAGAATCAGACAAGAACAACATGTGAACGATTGCAAATTACAAGATGAGATCCCAAAGAGACTGAAGCTGCTGCAGTTGTATCTGCTGATCGAGAAGCTCAATGGATTCTTTTTTAATTCTCTCTTCTTTTTTTATACACTTTGGGGATTTTTATTTTATTTTTATATTATTTATTATTATAAATATCAATTGCTTAGCGATCTAATAAAGGAATTATAATAAAAGATCTTAAAAATTATATTATATTAAATCTAACAAAGGAATTGTAATAGAAGATCCTAAAGATTAAAGATCATAGATTAAAGATAAAATATAAAATAAAGTGAGTAAGCTTTAAATAAACTATTGATGCTCAGGAGTCTATGAGTCTATGCTCTTTTATTATGATCGTCCAGGGTATTGCCTCTTTGGATACTTTTTGAGCTTGGTCTTCTTGAGATTTGGGCCGGCAGCTGCTTCTTCTGGTTTGTCGTCATTACGAAAAGGAAGCTAAAGACAAACGGATATACGCTGCACATCAAGCAACTGTTTTTTTTGTTCGCTCTCCTTGTCTTTTTCTTTTTTTTTTTTTTTTGGTGGTTTTTGTTTTTGGGCTTTTCACTTCGTGGCGTAAAATAAATTGTGCGACAGGTGCGACGATGTCGACAACTGGTTCCAAGACGGGAGAAGAGGAAAGAAGAAGAAGAGAAAAGAGAAGAAAACCAACGTTGACCACAGAATCTGAGGAAGCACCAAGGTACCAAAGCTTCGGCCCTTTTGTGTGTGTGGGAGCGAAGCTTTCGATCCTGGCGATCTTCGATCTTACAGCTGCGCATAATTGCCACAACTCGAACGGAGGCACTCAGACATTTCTGTCCCAGGCGGCGGAGAATACGTTTACAAGACGCAGCTGTTACTTCCGCCCGAATGAGTTTTGGGCCCTCTTGGAATGGGAATGGGAATGGGATATTTGGGTAAGGCTGCGATCGGTGTAGGGTTTTAGGCTCGATCATCGATTTCAGATGCTCTGGCTTACAATAAGCCGGCTACTTAGATGCACTGCACTCGTCGCTCGATCCTTTCGCCCCCCCTGCCCTTCTAATGCTAATCCTGCAGACGCGAACACAAGCAGTTCTACCTGCTCACGATCGGCTTGCGGGTGAGAGAGAGTCTGGCCTATTGAATTAATGCTCCGCATTAGCGGGCAACAGGTTTGTGCAGGAAAGGAGACAGAAGACAGCAGAAGGAGCACGCATCACGCTCATCGTTTAGGGTTATGTCTCGGGCTCTCGGCAGACAGATCAGTCGCGATCGCACGTACCGCTCCTAATGTTGTCCAAATAACAGGTGTTGGCCGATTAGTCTGGGCGCGAACTACACACTCTCTGCTCCTGCCACACGTATCGAATTGATGAGTGATGATCGAAGCGAACAGGACAGGACCGATCGTACCGACCGAGAGCACCTGTTAGACCTCTGGCTGCAGCGAAGGTACAGTCGCCACCAAAAGGCAAAGGAGCAGACAGATGTTTGGCATATCGTACTGAGATCGACATATACAATTCCTTTAAAACAAATACGCACACGGTCTGCCCTTTGTCCGATCCGCTGGACATGCACCTGGTTGCCATTCTTCTCTCCATATATTTTGCATGTCGAAATGCAAACAACAAACGAAAAGAAAGACGCGAGAGAGAGAGAGAGAAATGAAGAAAGGAAGAAAGGCAGAGACGACCAAGACATTTGGGCATTATTTCGGTACAATAGGATCAATGGCATCGCACAAAGGGCAGTTGATGCTGTTGATGTTGTGCATCCTGGCATCCTGCTGCAGCAGGACACGCCATGTTGGCCAATGTCCTTAGTCCTTCCACGTCCTGTTCACTTACATGGGCACAAAAACGTTTCCGTTGATTTATTATTATGCCTGCCCAGCTCAATGGCTTCGCCACTGCAGTGATTGATCTCAAGCGCAGCGCGCAAATTTGTTTGCGGCTTAGCCGAAACTGTAGACAAAAGAAAAGTCCCGAGGAGCTCAGCTCAGCTCAGCTCAGCTCAAAGAGATCTTTCCTTGCCAAAGATCGGTAGCTATCGCCTCTACTCGATCTTTTTGCTAGAGGATTACACAACTCATTTACCCTGAGCATGCATGTTCGCAAGATCGATCGATTGATTGCCCATCTGGCAGATGCCTTTCGCTAGCAGGCGGATTAAGTTCCTCAGATTTCTAGGCACAAATTTATTGCAATCGACGCCCCAATGCATCAACTAAAGAGTTCGCAGGGAACGTAGAGAAATTTAAGTAAAAATAGATCGATCTAGTATGGATTGATAGTATAAAAAAATATTAAAGTAGATAATAAAATGTTCAGACAGAACGAGGTATATTTTCCAGTGTGTTTCAGAACTTAAGATCATCTCTGGGTCTTTTTAATCAGTTACAACTCAAGCGGCTGCCTGAACAAAACTCAGCGGGCGTCAATGAACTTGACGCACATCGCGGTTGCCGCATCGTTTCCAGCTCAAGATCTCTCGACTGCAGCAGCAGAGAGAGATCAGCGGATCGGATCAGATCTTCGGCTGTTTGTCGAGCGATCCCTTGTTTGCTCAATAAAAACAGAAATCTTGGCAAAAAATGTAACTGAAATTGTGTTTACAGATCAAGCGATTCCAAGCGATCTTCAAGTTTAGCCTGCGATCGCTTTTGCAGCATCCTTTTGAGAGGTGATCACAGGAGAAGGGGGTGGGGCAGGGGCAGTGTTGCGAATTTATGAGAATTTGCCAAAAATACAAATCAGAGAGAGAGAGAGAGAGAGGTTAAAATCTTAAGAGCAACTCTCGATGCTTTTTGCGGTCTTTTGTTTTTGATTTAAAAACTTCCGGTATTCTTTGGGGCTAAACTCGATCGTAATTTGATCTGTTTATGCGTTAAGAGATCGCAGAAAGTGCTGGCGAATATAATACAGAAGAGGCAGCAGCTGGCTGCTGTATGAACGGGTTAATGACAATAACCAGAGGATCGGGCCAACTAAAAAAAAAAAAACCGTTACGGGCCAAAGACGAAGACGAAGACGAGATTAAACAATTGAACGGAAATGTCACGGTAGAAAATCTTTGTTGCATTCTGTAAATAATTTAAATATGAATGCAATTTATATAACCTACGGCATAGGCAGGCACACGCACACACACACACACACATAATTATGGAGCAATCTCAGGAAACCCGCGAGACACAAAGGCGCAACTGCAGCAAAAGGCCTACCCAAATCAAAAAACGAGACAAGGACAAGGACAACGGCAGGCAGAGGCAGGAGCAGAGGCAGGAGGGGTAGGGGTACCAAGGATCTGCACACGGAATGCGAAAACATCTCGAAAGCGTGAGAATTGCTCGCAACGCAGTTCCATTTCCATGCCAAGCCAGGGAACAGGGAGCAGTGCGCAATAGACATTTGTTGTGGTATCCACAGGACTCTCTCTCTGTGCCACCCCACCGAGGACCACCCCATATTTGGCAAGCACCCGAAATTTTCCATTGGGGTTGCATAAATCATCCCAGAATCCAGAATCCAATGCGCAGTTCCCTCGCCTCGCTGAGTTCTCAACAAGTTTTTACGCGTTTTTGAACGATTTTTGGTACAGTTGTTAAAAGGTTTTTGAGAGCATATGAATCTTAACTTAAGTGTTTCCGATTTTAATATATGTCGTAAGTGTATTGGATGATTAACATATTAATGCGGAAAGAGTGCAGAACTGCTAAGGCATTAAAGATATATTTATTTTAACTTCCTGCTTAGTATCTATAAGATACATTATATTCCCCTTGAGGTATCACTAGTTTCTACTCTCGAGCTATGGCAAATCAGTCAACTGTTTGGCAATAAAGCAACCCCCCGTCGAAGGGTGAACAGGAATCTAGTTCAGAGATGAGTTACAGCCAACCAGGAGGAGGAGGAACAAAGGAAACAATAATTGTACCAAATTTCGACTTTGAATGAGAATACGCAGTTTGGAATCCGGAATCGAATCGGGATTTCAATGGCAAAGATGATGATGCGTCGTAGATGGCACAAAGAGGACGCACAATCGCGAAGATGACAATCGTAAAGGAAACGCACACACACACACACACACACACACACACACCTGCCAGTGCGTAATTATTATTTGTTCAATTGGGGTTGCGCGGTTTCAACAACGGATACGCAGCATTAGAGGGTTGGGCCGAGGGCTCTGTGCCCGGGCATAGCTCAAGGACAACAAGATTGGCGGACGAAAAAAAAAAGGGGCGACTGCATGCCAAAGCATGTCGTTTCTAGAGCAAGTAGATCACACACACACAACGAGGGTAGGGGCAAGGAGAAGGGCAAGATTATGAAATAATAATCAAGTTGGGTATACATATAATAATAATGCCATAACCTTGAGGCGAGGTAAATAACAATTAAGCTGGCACAGCGATCCCTACACACACACACACTCGCACACACACACTCGCACACACACACGTGTTGCTTTGCTTCTGCCAGGACACGTTGGTTCTGTGCTGGGATGGCCACAGTCGCGCCAAGGTGCAGCTGCTTCGATTGGCTTCGACTTCGGCTTCGGCTTCTTGTTGTGCGGCTCGAGCAGCTGCTCCCTGCGACGACCACGTGCCAAGTGAGTCAGCAGTAGCGGAGGCAGTGGCAGCAGGCGATAGCAAAGCTATTATCCTGCGGCCTGGCTCCTTGCGGCCATTTTGTGTGCGTGTGTACATGCCCCGGCAGCTGCTCCACAATCCACACGAAGCATTTATCTCTGGCAACCAGTTTGCGCCCTAAGCTTGCAGCAAGTCCTTGTTTTGTTGCTCCTCGTTCCTTGTTCCTTAAGAAAGCTATGTCCTCCGTTGTCTTGCGTTTGCACAATAAGAACAGATGTTACGCTCGCACCGCCGCACCGGGAGAGGAACGTGTTCCCAAACATGATTTATGGCTGATCTGTTGCCAGAGCTCCTTAGATTCCCTCTCCATTGTTTGTTCCATTGACCAGCTGCCTCTCTGCCTCGCTGCCTAGCAGCGGCTTCAAACCGGTCTCATATCTTTCCAGCATTGTCTCGTTTTATGGCGTGTTATGATTTCGTATTACAATTAGCTGCACAAAAGGCACGCTGCCTATTTTCGAGCATTGTCGTCTGATCTGTTGATCTACTGTGAGTCTTCGTGGTCTAGGGGGGATACCCTATAAATTCCATGCAACGCATTAAACTTGTCACAATTGTGCAGTTAAGTTGACATTAAAATCGACTCACAGTGAGAACTTCATTAGAGGATCCCACAGATCTTGCTACACACTAACTATCCATCCTATTAATGTTATCACCCTGTCTTGTCCCCCCTCCCCCCCTTATATCGGCCATCTCCCTGGCCCATAATCGTTAAAGTCATGTGAGCATGAAATGTTGTGGCTCCTTAGATCGGCTGGACAACGCCTCCCGGCAGCACTTAAGACAAATAACTTACACACCTATCGATGCACTGCATCCGACCACAACAGGCTGCTTGCTCTCTGCGTGTAGCCTGTTTTTAGTTAGTCGCGCGTCTCGTTCCTCGTTGACGCATATTCAATTAGTTTTAAATCAGAACTAATTGTATTCATTTTGGCCACATCGGCAGCGGCATCGGCATCGGCATCGCATCTAGGCAATCTTATCTAAACAGTTATGATGTTCGAGCACGTTTTCTTGTTTTGGCATTCTTAACCAAAATTTATTGACAAAATTTGCAATACAGATTGCATAGGGATTGTTCGCAGCGGGCTCTAACTGAAGCTGCATGACCAGTAGCCCGACCGGCTAGGGAAAGAAGACACCGAGTAGTCAGGAGAACCTGCCATCGGCGCATGTGAAATCTATGACCATAGCTGCGCATAATAAATGGAGCACTTGTGCCCCGTTGACGACGTCGGCGGCGGCGTATGCAAAGCGGCAGCAAATGCTGCAAAAAAAAAGCGTTTGGAAAAACCCCAAAGGCAGCGAATGGCGGCATCACTTGCTCCGGTAGCAGCTTCAGTGTTGGCGAAATTGGCGCTACGTTGATCTTGTTTGGCAATGGCAACAAGTGGCACTGCCCAAATAGAACAAATAAATTTCAAATATGCGAAATGTAAATGCAGATATTCAAAAATAAACGGATGTTAATCGTTGCCTGTCGAAAGCTCACTGCTATAGAGCATTGGGCTTATAGAGTTACCAGACCTTAGAAATTACATTCAGAGAGAGTGAATAACAGAAACCGAATCGGGTAACATTACAGCGTAACATTATCGCTAACATGTCGATAGCTATGTATATCGATAATTTTATGTTTGGAATTATAGGTCTTGCATGTTCATATTGAAATGTAAGATATATTTTGACTTACATATTAAAGTTGCGGGATGCTGCGGTTGCTGTAAGCCTTATAACATTTTAAACGGGTGCTGTGTGATTATACTTCTTAAGATCTGGTAGCACCGGTCAGCAAATGTATGGAAATCGGAGAGTTATCGGAGGCTATATCTCCTAAACTAAGCCAAAAATTAAAAATGTTTACTTAATATTTTCTTTTTATTTCGTTGAGTTCTATGAAAATAAGATTTCAGATCTAGGCGCCACAGTAGCCGCAATACTGTCAGATGTATTATACATTATTCCATCTGCAAAAAAAAATAACAAAGTATAGATAAAAATGTATATTATTTTAAATAATTTTAAATGTGATATTTTAATTTCATAATAGTTGACATAAATATAATAAATTAATAATTATCACAATTATTATATATGAAAATCATCGGCTTGAGTAGGCCATCCATAATTCAGATGGCAACTAATTATTTCACCTAAGTGGCAACTCCCTGCATGCCATGTGCTTGCGTGCATCTGAGTTGTTCAACAATATTTTAATATATTTTAATAGCAAATTTTGTATAAAAACATAATATGGGAACAGTAAGTAGTAACTTAACTCACAAGTTGATGACACGTGTAATCGAATTATTGAAAATCATTACAGAAAAAGGTAAAAATAAGTTCTGTGAAGCGTGCCGCTCATTTGAAGTCAAAGAAAACGCCGCTGACCAAACAACAACAACAGAAACAAAAACAAAAACGCGAGCAATTGTCCGCAAAACGTGAACATGGGCAAAATATATTTTCTCAAAAAGCACATAAGCGTGACAATTTGGCGCAACGTAAAAAACACAATAAACTAGCATCGCTTGGCATTGCAAGACCTCTGGCTGAAGATGATGATGAGGATGAGGACGGTGACGGAGGGGATCAGCTGCTGGATAACATTGCTGACATGTTAGATGGAGATGATCTAGCACTTCTCCAGGCAAATAAACGCAAGCGAAAGGCAAAGGCAGTATCAGTCGAGGATGAACATCAATCTGTGGGTCTCGAAAAAGCCTACTCTACAGCAAGCCAAAAGGAGCAGGCGGCGCAAAAGATAAAACTGGATCTTCTGCCCATAAAGTCGCGCGATGGTGAAATTATAACGCGTACCACAGAGGTAGATTATATTCCCAAACCGAAGCGTAAGGCAAAGGAAGTAGAAGAGGAGGAGAATGAGGATGAGGACGCAGAAAATGAAGAGGATGATGATGATTCTGACAATGTATATGAGGACAGCGATGATGACGTGGTCAACGATGATGCTCCTGTACCTAAACAGAAACTAATATCGACGACAGATCTATTAATCGCTCGACAGCAGGAAATCGAGCGACAGAAATATCGCATCGGCATCATCTGCTCGGGTATTTTGGAGAAGCCCGAGGACAAAATGCGAAACTTTAATGCCCTCTACGAACTTATTGACGATGTGAATCGTGAAACTGGTGTTCCCAATTTGCTTGCAGTTCGGAAGTTGGCCATCATATCAGTCACAGAGATATTCAAGGACATTCTCCCCGAATATCGTGTGGGTCAGATTGATACCAAAATGCAAACTGTGCGCAAAGCTACTTTGGAACGTGTTAACTTTGAGAATGCTCTGCTGCAGCAGTTTAAAAAGTTTCTGCAAAAGCTGGAACAACTGACGGCACAGGTGAATAAGCGAGGTGGTCAGAAGACACCACAATCAATTAAAATGGCTACAGTTGCGGTGCAATGTATGTGCGATCTCCTGCTTGCCCATCCATACTTTAACTACGTGCAGAATATTGCCCAACTGCTTGTCTACATGCTGAACTGCAACTATGGATCAATGCGAGTGGCGGTCAATCAATGTTTCCGTTCTCTCTTCAGCAATGATAAGAAACTGGACATGACGTTATTCGTGGTACGTCGTATTAATCATCTTATCAAAACCAAGCAAAATAACGTGAATGTAGAGTGCATCACGTGTCTGATGGGTCTAAAGATCAAACATGTAAATCTGGATGCCGAAAAGGAAAATGAATTAAAGCAAAAGAAACTGGAGTCACATCGTCAACGATTGCTCAGTTTATCCAAGAAAGAGCGTAAGCGACGCAAGAAGCTCACAGAGGTTAATAAGGAGCTGGACGAGACACGCGCAGAGGAGAATAAGCAGACCAAGCATCATAAGCTAACAGAAATAATCAAGATGGTGTTCACTATCTATTTCCGTGTGCTCAAAAACGATCCAACATCGAGGGTATTGAGTGCTATTCTTGAGGGTCTGGCAGAGTAAGTGTAATCCTTTAAATTAACTGCGGCTATTGATTACTTTTCCTTTTTCCAATTAGATTTGCCCATGTGATCAATTTGGAGTTCTTTTCCGACTTAATCGATGTTCTGAATCGCATTCTAGAGGAACAGGATTTGGGATATCGTGAAAAGCTGCACTGCATCCAGACTATTTTTGTTATATTGTCAGGTCAGGGTGAAGTATTGAACATAGATCCTATACGCTTTTATCAGCATTTCTATCGGAACATGCTGGTAGTGCAGGCCGGGAAGAACCACCAAGACTTCTCCATCATTCTGCGTACGCTGGACGAAGTACTGGTTAAAAGGCGAAGAAACATGAGCCAACAGCGTCTGATGGCGTTTATCAAACGTCTCCTAATTGGTGGTCTGCATCTGCTGCACAATGGCACACTGGCCACACTGGGTACAATCAAGCAAACATTCCAGTTAACATCGGTACTGGATGCATTGCTAGACACAGATACGACCATTGGATCGGGTCGCTATGATCCAGAATTAGAAGATCCTGAGTACTGCAATGCTGCGAGCACGTCACTCTATGAACTAACACTACTGGCTCGTCATTATCATCCCACAGTGCGACGTATGGCTGCGCATATAGCCAACGGAGTGCCAGCCTCAGGCGAAGGCGCATTACCCACAGACATAGGAAAACTGTATGTATAAATTGTCTGCTTGTTCAATCTAAATAATATTTATATATACTATCTTGTTTGCAGCAACGCGCACGAGCTCTTTGCCCAATACGACAGCTCGCAAATGGCCTTTAATCCCACAATACCCTTGCCCAAGCAGGGAGAGCCAAAGCTAAAGAAGGGTAAACCAATGTTTTTACGGTCTGATTTCAAGCAGGACTATTCTAAGCTGCTTAAGGATGTGAACACGACAAGACCGAGTTCAAAAAGCGCTTTGCAATTTGATTTTTTGAGTGAACTCAATAAACTTTGAATTGGAAAAGATTAAGAAATTGTATTGTATGCTTAGTATAAGTCTAGTAAAGTGTATACATGTGTATATTCTATACTCTCCTTCTATTTAAAATGAACTTTATTGAGAAATTAGCGAAAGAGTTGTATGTTCGAAATCATATTGTAGATTTAAATCTTAAAATGTGATCTCAAAGACTTGAGATATATTTTTTTAAGCAATATACAAGCAGTAGAAGGTTCAAGCAAATGCAATTTATATATACGGAATGAATACAATGTAAACTAATCGTACTAACGATATGTAAAGCGATGTAAGGAGCTCCTAAGTGTGCGTGAAGATTGTAATGATTGTGCTAAACCTAAGGACATTGAGTCTATTACCATTAAACCGGATACATGTGCTTGGGTTCGTCTACAGAACTCTATGCTGCGGGGCTACGTTGACGTTGCCCGGCGCTGGCTGGAGGCAGATATTCTCGATTTCCGACCGCGATAACTGGCTGAGCAAAACTGCCAACAGCATTCTCGGGCAATATGCCCGCCGCAGTTGCCGCCAATCCAGCAGCAGCCGTACCTGGAACGATTCGATTGGCCACTGGATCGGCATAATTGCCGGATATGCCTGCCGGACGAATAATGTTGCCTGCTCCATACAACGATTGTGATTGTGACGGCGTTGGAGTTGGTGAGGAATACGAGCCACGTGGTGCATTGTAGCCTGCCACCTGAGGCGCTCCCGAGGATCGCAGCGTGCCACCCGTTGGCAGAGTTGGTGCAACTGCTCCGTAGGCTGTGCCTACAGCCTGCTGTCCCCCGCGATAGGCATTGGTATTTAAGTTCAGGTTGTTGTTGTTGGCGCTGGATCTGGAGCCACCGATGCTGTAGTCATAGATGTACGCATTGTTGGCATACAAACTGGGTGCTGAGACGCAATCGTATTGATTCCACCAGACGCAGACCAGTGTCTCCTGGCTGAACACAGTGCCATTGGGGCAGAGGAACGAGTAGGTGCGATTCAGAGCGCATATGTGAAAGACCTGACACTGTGCCTCAATGTCTGCGTAATAGCCCGGCAGTGGTTGCTGGGCACAATCGAAATTCGTACGCGGCACTTGAGCATAAATGGGATAATCCACACCAGCAACACCCGGAATGGCTGAATAGTCACCAGCAGCACCGTCATTGTAGTCATCGCCCTCAACAGATGAACGTGAGCCCGTTGTGGCCACAGCTGTGCCGCTGTATTGTGTCTGTGGTCCATAAGGACCACCCCGTGCTGCCGTGGATGTGGACTGTAGCCCTGTAGCCGTTGGTCGCCTTGGTAGATTTGCACCGCTGCCAACGCCGGTGACGGCAGGAGCTCCGAAGGCGGTTGTCGCCTGGCCACTGGGCGTGTAGCCAACCGCTGGCGAGGGAAACAATCCAGCGCCATAGGCTGTGGCCGGTGCGGGAGTCAATGGCAGCGCAGTTCCTGTGGGATATGCATTGGGTGTCAATCGCCCAGCTGCTGCACCACCTCCTGCCGTGGTTGCCAACTCTGGTCGCACATAATTATATCCGCTTTGTGCCTGGCAAGAAAGAGAGAGATTTGAGCAGGATTTTGTTTGGGCTACCCTCTACGGTGTCCACTTACCTGCACCTGCAATTGGGCATCATTTCCGCTCCAGAACAGCAGCAGCACTGCAAGTAGAGAACGGGCCAACATTAGTGCTTTCTAGTTGTGAAAATCTGGCTAAGATCTGGCTGGCTGCGCGCTGCGTGCTTCGATCCGAGCGTGGCAACCAATTGAAATGAACTGAGCTGCTGCATCGACAACTGGCGCAGCATGTACATTTTAGGGCCAAGTACGTTGCCACATGCGATTCTTGCCACTGATAGCACACGCGGACGGTTCTACAATGCGATCTTTATTTATCAGTTTCCTACTCAAGTGTCTGGCACAGTGGAACAAGGTGAATAAAACTTACAAACGCAAATTCAATGCAGACGCATTGTGTGGTTGTGTTCTTTGAGAAAGCACAAATAGATATTAATATACTTTAGATTTTTTTTTTGTATCCTATATAATATAGATTTGCACCACTGTGCAGCCTATGCTGCTACTGCTGCTGCTGCTGCCCGCGGCCAAAAACAAGACGCATGCCTCGTAAATATGCAAGGCAACAAAAACTTAGACAGACAGACGCCCACAATAACAGAAACAGAATCGGAATCTGAATCCGAATCCGAATCGGTAGCAGCCGCCCCAAAGGAAGTGCTAATAATGATGAGACGGTCGGTCACTGTTGAGTTACGCGCTAAGGTTGCCCCGCAGCTTCGATGGCGACCCTGAGATGTCGCTGTGTGTTTGGTTTACCCACCGGCCAAGATGGCAGCGTAACGTTGCAGTCGCATCATGGTAAGTAGGAAAAAAACGCTTTCCTTCTGCTTCTAGTATACTAAGTACGATATGTTTCCTAATCCTTGGGGTTTGCCTCTGTGTGTGTGTGTTGTGGGCCACTCGTCAGAACAAACTGCAAGCTCGCTCAGTCCGGCCAGAGACATTTATAGATGATGTTCTGACTCGCAGCTCGGAGCGGCTGCATCTTTGCGAAATTTATGTTTATGTGGCAGCTGCCCAGGCCGACAGATACTCGTCAATAGTTGAGTATTAGTTGGCAAGTTCGTCAGTTGGTTTCGTGCCTGCGCTTTACTAAATTTATGACACTGGGATTATCCATTGTTGACGGCTCTGGCTGTGGCTGTGGCTCCGTCTCCGACTCTGGTTATCACAATGCATATATCAGTTGCTCTTAGGGGGGTGATCCCAGGCAAATGTTTGTTTCTCAGCTCGTACGTATACGTAATATTTCGTCTTTGTTACGTACACGTAATTTAATTAAATATGTTATTGCATTTCAAGTGCAATCCGATTCCATTTCGCCCTTGAACAATACAATACAATACAATACAATAACGTTCAAATTTTTGTGCGACAGAAAACGACAAAAATATTTAAATTCTGCCTACCGATTCGCGGGTCGAGCACTTTATGTCTTCTGTTCTCTGTGACCTTTCCCGTTTGCGCAGATTTATATATACAAGTATACGAAGAACTAGACAATCGAATTTGTGTTAAACTCTTCAGAGTTCTGCGATTATCCAAGTTGAGTTATTTCATGTGCGACCAATTGTAATTGATTTACTGTAAATGGGTGTTCCACTTTGGCTCCCGACAAATAAAATTTGAAAGAATTCACAATGCGTGACGCTCTCTTCTGGTAAACTCTGTATTTATACAATTAAATGTGATCTCTGATGATCTATTGATCATATATTAAGCGAAAATCAATGGTTATGGTATACTGAAAACTTTAAAGATAACGATTACATTGCATAATGATTTCACAATTTGCTGCGGATCTCTAGACTTCTGTGTCCAGCAATAAATAAAACATTCCCATTTATTGTTATATGTACTTTATTAACGTTAAATAAATATTTACAAAAAGAGCAAGACATAAGAACAAACATATATATACATATATAAATATATATATAATATATATGCTTGCGGGCATATGGATTGTTCGATGTGTTGAAGGGTGAAAGTACTCGTAGTATTTAGAAGTTACAACTAAACAAACTAATTTAATACAACTCGTTGATTACAGTGTAGATTGTAAGAGTATTTCGGGTATTTCGTTTCGAACTTTTACATATTTACATACAAACTAACTGCGAAAGAGTATTGGCTAAACCAAATGAATTAACAAGTATACGACCATGGAAACAAATTTAATAAGTAAAAAGGCAGGGTATTCAATTGTTTGTCACGTTGAAATTAAACTAAGGAGCTGGCATTGGGATTGTGAGGGGGGGTCACAGGGCGTAGAGCGTATAGAGTTGACTAAAAGTTAAGCATTTACTCGCACGTGTATATCTCCGAAGCGCTGGCAACCCTGACAAACAGCGCCGCCAAGTAGGAATCGGCAACCGGCATTGGCATTGGCAACCCTATCGCCCTATCGCCTGCTGCTGAACTTTGACGCCAGCGAATATAATGACTTGAGCAGCTCCAGTGCACGACGATCCGAATGTAGCTCGGCATGCGCCGGCGGCACTTGTGTTGTCGCCGTCAACTCACTGTCATCCACATCCTCGACACGTATCTCGAACTTGGTGGTCTCCTCATAGCTGCCCGGCGCCGGCGTGCTGGTTGGCAATGGCACCTCTGTCGTGGACGTGTAGCCAGGCGTGGTGCTCGTATACAGTTCAACATTTCCATTGCGTCGGAATGTGGTCACCGGCACACGCGACGTAGTCGTAGCCGGGTTGACCAGCTTCTGCCTGGATGCCGATTTACTGGGTATCTTGCTGTCGATGTCGATGAGTGCGTTGAGCAGATGCTTGCGGGATCGCTCCAGTGCCTTGCCATTGTGATCATCGCAGGTCTGTATCAGTAGCAACAGCAGACTGAGCACCTGGCGATCGTGCTCCGCCTTGGCCATAACATTCCTCAGATGCAGTGCCTCCTGCTCGTTGAGACCGCCGAACAGCTTGTTGGCAATACGCTGCAGTCCACTGCTGGAGGGCAACGCATCGCGCGGTATATCGTAGCTTCTGAATATGTCATCCCATTCGTAGCGAGCCGGAGATGGAGCCAAAGCCGGTGCTGGTGCCGGTGTGGTGGTGGCAGCCTGCAGCAGTCGGGGCAGATATGTGAATGGCGATAACGTGGTTGTTGTCGTAGCACGCTGCTCCTTCATCAGTGCATCGTTGATGGTCAACGGATCGAGGAAATCCGTTTGAGATTTCAGTGCCCATGGATTCTCCGTCGGCTTGTGGGTGGTGATGAGCTTCTGTGGTCGTGCATCCTGCAGCAGATCATTGCGTGACTTGACAAACGATTGAGTGGGCTGCTTTAGAAGAATCTCTCCTTCACCGGAATCGGGAGATGGTGGCGACAGCTCCGCAGATAGCTCCAGCTCGGAGTCTTGGGCTCGGCTCGTGCTCAGCTCGTACAGCTCAGTGGTGGTCGTGGAGTAGTCGGGTGCGGGCGTAGAGTCGAACTTATGATTAATCTCAAAGGCAATGCTCTGGGGCGTGGTCACATCCGGTGCCGCCTTGGTGGGCAGATAATACTTGGCGGTGCCATCGCTGAACAACGAGGCATCAGTTGTGGTCACCGGTTTGAAGTTTGGCGGCTCCGTGGGACGAGCACGTGACGCCAGCTCAGCTCGGAAACTGCCTGGATTATCCAGATAGCTGGACAAGGCGTTCGAGAAGATCTGAGCAATCTTACGGGACTCTGGCTGCTCTGCCAGTGCGCCAATGGTTGAGCCTGTGCTGCCAATTTGTGGAAACGGTTGATACTCCACGCCCGATCTAGTTGCCGTTCCCGGCGCCTGTGTCTCATTCAGCTGGGCAGAGAGCAGTCCCGCGCTAATGTCGGTCTGTCCCTCCACCGTGCCTCGCCCCTGCGCTGCCTTCAGGCCAAAGAGATTGCTATACTTCTGTACAGTCTTGTCACTCAGCAGGCTCTGCTTGATGTCATCCGCCTGCTCGCTGATGCCGGGCGGCGTCTCGGAGGTGGTCAATGTGGCTGTCGTATCGGAGGGTTTAGCAGCTGGTAAAATTGGAGCTGGTGCCTTAACCGAGAGCTTGGTGTGCACGCCACTCTTCTCCGGCTTGACCAGTGCGTTGCTCGACTCGTTGTGCTCCTGGGCAAAGTATTTGGCCAACGAGACGAGCGCATCTGGTCCCGATGAGGGCGGTATTTCCAGGCCAGCACGTACTGCTGTCGCCGACTGTGCGTTCAGCTCGACATCCTCAAACTTATCCTTAAGCAGATTGACAGTCTTAAGCATGTCCTGGACATTGCGATAAACGGACTCTTCCTTGACTGGGCTGGGCGCAAATAGTAGCGAGTCTCCTTCCTTGACTGGACTGGGGGCAAATAGTAGCGAGTCTCCTCCGGCTGCAGCTGCATTGAATCTGGGCACTGCTGCGCTCTTGGGCAGATAGGTGGGTCCACTGCTGCTGGCCGTGGGTGCTGGCGTTGTGGGCAAATAGTCGCGATTTTCACTCAACTTGTTCGGGCTGGGCTGATCCACGTTCGCATTGATGCTCGCCGAGAGACGCTTCAGTTCACCGGAGCTGGCCACATCATAGTGATGACGCATGCCAATGATCACCGGCCTGTAGGTGCTATCCAGTTCCAGGCTTGAGCTGACTGTAGGCTTAGGCTGTTTGGGTGCCACAGACGATTCCAGGAACAGGCCCGATATGGCGGGAACTCCAAAACGGTTGGGATTGGGTGTGGTGGCACTGTGCACACCTTTAATGTAGCTAAACTTGCCCTCGGTGCTCTTGGATTTGGATACGCTGGGTATGGTGGGTGTATAGAATGGCGTCGACTTGCTGGGCTCCAGTCTGCGTGCCGTGGAGTAGCTGCTGGGTATGAAGTAGGGTGTGGTGTGCTGCACGGGGCGTGTTGAGTGTGCCTCAAAGAACTCTGGTTTATCCTGCTTGGGAGCAGTGATCTGCGCAAGCTTCTCTTTGCCCTTCTCCTTGCTGTGCTGCTCTTCGCTCTCCAGCTCCTTGTAGCGTTGCTGTCCACGTTGTCCGTTTCGTGCACGCTCTCGGGACTCAGTGTGTGCAATGGGTCCACGTTGCTGGGAGTTGCGTTCCTGTGATGAACCGATGCGACTACGTGCCGGCTTCAGAATGGACACATCATCGCTGCTGTTCGGACTGGAGTTGGGACTGTTGTTGTTGCTGCCGCTGCTAATGTTGTTGCCGTTGCCGTTGCCATTGCGTCGCTTGCTTGAGCCGCTGACAAAGGAGGAACTCTCAGCCGTGATCTGCGTCTCCTGATCGTTGCTGTTGTTGTCAATGGGATTGAGTACCTTGCGCTGCTTCTCGCCCGAGACATCGTCAAAGTCGACACTCTCCAGAGATGCGTGCAGATCTTCGGTGGAATCGATGCGTCGATCCGACTTGCTGCCCGGACGTGCAGCAGCCGAGCGCGCTTGGCTCACAACGGGCTGCACCTTCGGCTTGATGTTCAGTCCGCCGCCAACGATGTTGAAACCCTGCACGGGCACAGAGGGTCGCACACGATGCACTCGCTGCTTGTTCAGTATCTCAGCACTCTCGGCATAGTAGCCCGAGGATCCCAAGCAATTGACCTTGAACCACCAGTCGCAGGTTAGTTCGCTCTGCTGGAATATGGTGCCATTGGGACACAGGAACGAGATCTTGCGTCCCTCCTCGCAAATGTGGAAGACCTGCAGGGAATGATCAGTTGAGTTGAGATCTCTTCAAGCATTCTATTTCACAAACACTCACCTGGCAATCCGTTTCCATGTCAGCAAAGTATCCATTGCCATAGGAGCGGCAGCTGAAGGTGGTTTTGGGTATACGTGGGTAGATGGGAAAATCTATACCCGGTCGTCCTACAACGCCCTGGTAAACCTCATAGTCAACATCCTCATCCGAAGCACGCTTCTTCAGGTGATGCTTGTGCTCATTGCAATTCGAGTGTGCCTCGTAGCGCTCCTCCTCGAACTGAGTGGCGCCCGTCTGCTTGGCCAGAATGCGGGCTGGAGTGCGGTACTGGGAGGGAGAGGGAAATTTAATTAATCCATAGCTAAATTATAACTAACAACTAAACATACCTTGGATTCTGCACCAGTTTGGCTCAAGAATGCCAGAAAAAGAAGCGCTACAAGAAAAGAAAAATTCATTAAACATAAATAATAATTAACTAAACAATAAAATACATTTTATGGCTTAATTAAGATACGCATATTTTTAATAAGATAATTAAGCCATTTACAACGCAATTAAATGATCACGTTTGAAACAATTTCCGATTATACCTGAAGCTAGTGTCATTGGCATTTGAAAGCACAATCTTGTCTATCCAAATTCATTTACTTTAAGTAGCCTCATGGTATCTCATGGTATCATGGTATCATATGCTTCCCTGAAATCCAAATTGGATTGCAATGACCTTGACTTTTTAATGGCCATTGCCGCATTACGCAAAACTGTGACTGTGTCACAGTAACTGCGACTGTGAAGGGCCAGCTGAGGCGAGTACTATCCACAACTATCCGACTGACGACCTCAGGCCAGCAACTGCAACAATTAAATGTTTAACCATAAAAACAATTAAATGTACGAGCCAAGAGGGCGGGGAGAGGGCAACGAAGACTATGATTGAAGTTGAAATGAAGACGACACCACGATAGAAAAAAAAAAAAAAAAACACCCGAAGAAGTTATTCAATACAGCCAAATAACCACAAGATTCAAGGCTCACTTGCTGCATAATCGTCGTGATTATGTGAATCATTCAATTGTCCATGAAACCCAAGACGATCGAGAGGGTGTCGCTGCTGCCTTATATAATTAAACAATTGCCCATAATTTGTGCTTCGACTGATTGGCAACGCCGCACAAAATTGAAACGCCCCAAAAAAAAATAAAAAAAAAAAAAAAACCAGAGACGATCGCCCATCATTATTACCCTTGCGCCATGTGGCATGAACCGCGGGCAGGCATCGGGTCAGATCGTATAGCTGCACAGCGGGCAGCAACATTTGCCAACTTTAATTGAGACGCGTAATTACTCAAGTATTTGCATTGTTCAATACATACGATATATATAATATATATATATACTGTTGCGTGTGCCATTTGGGTCTGGGTCAACGGCTTGTTTTTCTTCGGCATTTCCCAGGCATTCACCCGGACTGATTCATTAATTAACTTGCAGGGCAAACAAAACTAGCATTTAATCTCTGGTCATCATGGTTTTCTTGCAGTCTGTTTTTTTTTTTTTTTGTATTATTGTCGCACGCCCCAAGCCGAACAAAGACATTTTTAACGCAATACCCATTTATTTTAATCTTCAGCTTTTTTTTTTGCCGATTTGCCGCCTACGTTAAACCGTTGACACGCATTTGCGAACGCGTCATACGTCACTTTCGGCCTGGCTTAAAGGTACCCGTTGGTCGAAACAGATTGTGGGAATCTCTAAAGTTGACAAGGTCAGAAAAGGCTGCATTTATGCGAAATGTAGGCGCAGTATTCATCAAATAATTAAATTTATATGCGAAGTGTTAAACATAATGACGGCATAAATTGTTAAATGTGTGAAAAAAAAGTTTTGGATGAGTTTGCAATGAAATTATGGTTTAAATATTCCTGGGATTGCTACCAGATCACACTTATGTGCATTTAAATGCAGGAAATTTCTATTTATAAACATTATAATATATTCTTAAATGTTGTACAAATAACTACTTTTTCGCTAATTAATTTTCCAACTTACCACAGCAAAGCACCTGCAGTTGTGTGCGCCACATTTTGTGCACTGAATTGCCTGGAAATAAACAAAGAAAAAAGATACTTTAGTCAGCTTGTTAACAAAATTATGAATATTTATTGCCTAAGCTCGTGGGATGCCAAACTACAAGCTGCAACAAGAGAAGAGCACATACAAATCTGGCTATCTATCTCTTTCGCTCCATCTCTCTATCTCTATATCTGGCAAGTTAGATAATGGAAATTATACGAGCCCAAAAATAATACAACCCAAAAAAAAAACGAAAAAAAGGAAAACAATAAACAAACACAAATAATTGTGCGAGCGTACGCGCGTGATGCTTGGACGAAAGGTGCAAGACATCGATTACGTAATGCATTTGCACAGTCCCAGACTGTAACTGAATTAACGTTAGACTGGCGCCAAAGATGGACAGATATGCGACAGATAGACTTCGGCACAGCCACGGGGCGTATGTGCAATAAAGCAGCATAAAGGATTCCCTGTGGTAGGGCCAAATTGGTAGAGCTCTAAAAGATCACTTTGCCAGCATAGTAGATAAGCCACTCAATCAGGCGGAAATTTATTCAATCTGTCTGTCAGACAGGCAAATAAAGATGCGTCTGACAGGGCGTATGTGTGATAGAGCCTTGCGTAGGGCAGCTGCAGCTGCCTTTAGGGTATTCATTCACTCATTCACTCAGTCATTCAGTCACTCGGTCACTCAGGCAGACAAGCAGCACAGACACTGACTTCGCCGTCTTTCTCACTTCCGTCAGCTCGTTTATGCAGCTGCTGTTGCTGCTGCTGTTGCCGCTGCTGTTGCTGCTGTTGTTGCTGCTGCTGCTGTTGCTGCTGCAAGTTGCTGCTGCTGCTGCTGCTGCTACTGCTGCTGCGTACTTTGCATAATTTCATATAATTGCTTTAATTTGCACAACGGCAAACAATATCAAATGGAGGAGAGTGCAAGACAGGCAAAACAACGCGCCAACCGGCTTGGCTTACCCGGTGACACTCTTTTGGCTTCAATTAAACCATTTTCACGGATTTGGCCAATTTGAGAAACCAACTCTATTGCTGCTCCGGCCAGTTTTGCACCAGCAGCAGGCAGCAACGTTGTTTTCAATAACAATGCAAATTGAACTGTGAATATCGAAATACATTTTATGTGCACATAAATTTCAATTCAACATTTATTGCGGGCGCATCCCAGCAGCAGCAGAAGCAGCAGCCACACTGGCACTGGAACTGGATGGAGGGCATGCAGGCGGGACTTGGAGTGTGCAGTGATTCTTTTGCGAAAGCGTATTCTATGTTCATTGTTCGGTGGATTCTTCTTGGGCCGGGCTAAAATTGTTGTTTGTATTTAAATTAGTTGATTGCCTTGGTTTGGGTTCTTGCTGCCTCGTCTTGTTCTCACAGCTAAATTTAATTTTTAATTTCAACAAATAACGTAAGGCCCACAGAAATTAGCCAACCAAATGGCGAACAACCAACAAAATAACCCATGCAACTAACTACCAAGCACCTGGCATTAGAATTTAATAAAAAGATTAATTTTGTATAAATAGCTGTACATTTGCTTAAAGTTCACGAGTCGCCTCGCATTGAATGCTTCTTTAATATTGAATTTCATTATTCGATTCGCGTTAGCCAATGCACGTTTTTCAATTTGCAATTACCCGAATGGGCTGTCATTGCCAAGGTTTTTTAACGGCAACGGCAACGGCAACGGCAGCTGAGACTGCGGCTGCTTTGCCAAATTGAAATTAACTGCAATTTGTTTTGGCCACCAATAGCAGAGGCTTTTGCGCACATTTCTACCTGTTTCTGAGAAGGTCGATTTTGGTTTTTCATTGCTGTCGAGCTGAGCAAATAATCAACTTAAATAGACGTATCGTATGCTATAAATAAATAAAAGCATCTGAATATATGCAAATTAAAACTAATTTTTAAAGATTAAAATGCCAAAGTCACAGAAAAACATCCTCTGCTTCGGTTAACTTAACAACCTCTTCCTCTGTTAAGCTACATTTTATTTCCATATTCATCCTGTTAACTTACTGCATTCAGTTAACTTCGATTACTAATTTCGATAATTTTGCTATCAAAAATGCGCGTGTTAAGTAATCGCTCAATTTTGAATTAATTTCAGCTCTTTAGATTATTCCCAGACTTCCACGGTCTCTAACAAATTACCTATTTCGCTTTAACAGCTTATCTTTCCATGTTTATTTCATTTTTTAGAGCCAATTTATCTCTTGACTGGCAACAAGGCAAACCGATAGTCATTCGATAGTACTTCACAATTACTTGCACTTGCCGTCAAAAGTGTTTGCACACAATTGCGAAAACGAGAAATTCAATTTGATCATCTTCATCGCAGAGCTTCGCTCTCGCGACATGATAAATGGGGATGCTGGGGCGTTCGCATGATAGCCGGCTCTTAGCAGTAGAAAGTGAGGAGGAAAACAAGAAAAAGCAAACCAAAATATCGAAGACTACAATGACAAATAAGGAAGTTGCAACCAGCGGCTGCTGCTGTTGCTGCTGCTGCTGAATCATTATCAAGCGACAGCAGCAGCAGCAACAACAAAAAATGTCAACACGGCACATGGCAACAGGTGTTTGCAGCAGCAGCAGCAACAATAAAAACATAGCTGCGCGGGCGATCGTTGTGGGATTTTGCTGCCGCGGCGGTATTTTCCTAGGCGAGGGTCTCGCCGATCACAAAATTTGTTCCGCCTTTGAGCAGACACACACAAACACACACATACGGCATGTCCAGGACGCAATGCGGGTGCCCGTTGCACGTGTGTATGGTCCGATCGGTGAGGTCCGTCGTCTGCGACTACGCGCTGCCAAATGTCTGTTAAATCGTTTTAACCTTTTTGTCAAGTTGCCGCTTAACCTTTACAGTTGCCTCGCTGACATGAAGGAAGCATTTGTTGTTCGCCCTCCCTTACCCACTCTCTCTCTCTCTCCCGCTCTAACTAGCACTGCCTCTCCCCTCGCCTGCGCTATTGTTGTGTATGTGGCAAAGTGTTGAAACAGCATGCAACCGAAACTGAGGCATGCCCAATCCCGGCCAGACTGTGTACAGCGTGTCGTATACGTGTTATTCCAAGTTTTGATTTATTTGCTTAGGCATTTTTATCTCTCTTTGGCCTTTTGCCCTGGCGCCACTAACCCAAAGCAAAACAATGCAAGATAAATTGTTTTCATTTCGATTTGTTGTTGTTGCCTCTGCTGCTGCTGCTGTTGTTGTTGTTGTTGTTGCTATCGCTGTGTGCATCCTGTGTGCGCATAATAATAATAATAATAATTTCATCTTTTCCCAAAGCATGCAAAATGCGCACCTCGTTGCATTATGAAACGGCAGCCAGAGGCGCGGACAGGGAGATCGCTGACAATTCCTGTTATGAAAATTGCATAAAATTGCCGCATCTTCAGTGCAATCTCCTCCGAGAAAAAGAAGACGAGTAAAAGCAGCAACAATAAATTCAACTGAATGAAAATAAAGCTAACGGCACGGAGCGAGCTTGGGATTGCCGTTATGCAGGTGCGGATATCGTGGTCATTTCTGCCTAATGGTGGGAGTCGAATGTAAGTATATAAAGCTGCAATATCGATAAATCACAGACATGTGGTCACACACACTCACACACACACATGAATACATAGTGGCAAGTTCAAGTTCGCTGCTTAAGTCTTTTGTTTTCACACTTTCCCATAGGCAAATCTATGCTAATTTATTTAATTAATTATCAATCGCTATGCAATTCCCTCACATTTCGCTCCCAAACAAAACAAATTAAAATGTTAAACTGTCAAAAATGACTCTTGGCTGTTGTTTCATCCACCTGTGCCTTAAATTAATTTTGTGAAAAATGATATTTTAAATGCATAAAGTGGCAACTAGTCGAGTCGACGCGCTCTCTGTTTCCCAGCAAGAGTTTTGAAAGTGCTACGCATGGCCGATGTCTTTTTAAAGAGGGTTATTACTGCAGAAGACACAACGATCTCTTCTAGACTGCGAGAGAGAATCGTAAGCATGAGATAACAATTTAAATTCACCCTATTCCAATTCCAGATTTGTATCCAAGCCAAGGCAGGTTTAAATATATATATATTTATATAATTTATAATAATAATCGCATTGAATAAACAAATGTTCGCTATAAATAACGGCACGCTAACGGTAGATGTTGTAAGGCCTGTGAATCGGGTTAGGCTGCTAAAAACGGTAAATCGCGCGAAAAGATAACAACGATAGCAATGATTAGAGTTATAAAAGCAACAAAACAAGAAATTATTATTATTATTTCTTCTCATTGAGCACATGTTAAGGAGCAATGATCATTTGCCAACAAGTTATATATTTTGCCTTTCTAAAAACAAAAGCTGCTGTGAATGCTCCTCTCATCGTAAAGAGACGATTTAATTGTGCGTTTTGAGACAGGTTTTTAAGCACTGCAAATGAAATACAGCCTCAATGAATTAAATAATTTTTCTGTGTTATAAAAGAACAAAGAAAAGGTTATGAATTAACAACTGGATCTTCTTTTATTACTTAAACCGCAAAGCTTTTTGCTCTTTTATTTGAGTAATTTCGTTTCAAAACACTAAGTTAAATAGAACAATTCCCAGGTCTAATAAACCTTCCCCAGCCTGGTGTGAATATGCGTTAAGCAAACTAAGTACATTTTGCAATAACAAAGAAAAAAATTGTTTACCAAAGATGCGGCTAAAGGCCGTCAGATAGATGTGGCCAGACAGACGCCCGGAGGCGGCAACTGTGTCTGATGCAGTTACCTGATGCGTTGACCTACGTGCCACAGATTTCGATGATCAGACAGACGCTCATGTGGCCAAGCTCCATGTGTTGTTGGGGGCTCTGAGGCAGCTTCACAGTTTTTGGACATTAATGTTTTAGGCAAAAAAAAAAAAACACTGCCCAAAGCGGGCGGCGGCAGCTACGATTGCATTTCATAGCCGCCAGAGTTCGACATGCTAATAGATTTTGAGGTCATCTGCAATGGTTTTTTACCTTCTCGTCTCTTTGTGGTTTTGGCCCACGGCAAGTATTTCTCATTCTTGTGGCCCGTGGTGTGTGTGCTTCTGCCTCTGATACGATTTCGGTATGTTATTTTTTTTTTTTTGGCTTTTTGGTTTGTTTTCTTGACTCTTTTTTTGCACAAGAATTCTTGAGCATTTCCGCAGTGCGCTTTTTGTGTTCTGCTCATTTGCAATTTGTGTGCTGTCTGCACTGGCGGGCGGGCAGAAAAAACTGGTGGATGCCAGAAGTCACTTCGACGCTTCGTGCCAGCGCGCCTGTCTACTGTGTTTCACACTTGCCCCCTACCAGGACCGCCCACAGTGCCGCCCACTGCCTTTGCCACCGCGAATTATAGCACTCGTGCGCAGTGGCAAATGAAACTGGGTTCATGTTTTCGAGACCCAAACAAATTGCCAACTAAAGCAAACCAAAGTGCACTTAACGCTTTTGGAATTTTCCTTGTTTTGGGTCAGTGTAGCGCGGCAATTTTTCATGCCAGATCTGCGGCCCCCTGGGTTATGGACCGCCCGCTGAAGGGCGCTAATTGCCCATCTCCTGCAGTGCCCAGCGCGGCGGCAGTGGCGGCGGGGATGAGGGCTCGCTCTACTGACCAACAATCGCCCCGTTTTTTATGATGTTGTAAATACTGCCTCAAGTTTTCTCTAAGTCATCTCTATTACGTACGCTTCCTTATGTTTGTTTTTTTTTTTTGTGTTTGTTCAAAATTTTAATTATAACTCGCAACTCTCATTGTTGTTTAGCAATTGGTTAATAATTGTTTACAAACCCGCGTGCCTTATGTATGTGGCCTTTCGCTTCCAGTGAAAACGTTGGCTTCCGAAAACTATTACGAGAGAAAAGTAACCCGAAATTTGTTTGGGGATTCAACCAACAATAGCTCGAATATTAAGCTAACTATTAAAAAAAAATCTTTAATACTTAATAGTCGTAAAGAAAACAAAGATTCAATTAAATTACCCAAACAACGAACTGCACACAAAAGACTTAGGCGACAAACCTGTTTTTCAGGAGAACAAGTTTCAGTTATTAAGAGTTTTTAGGTTGAATTATTATAATCTCTCATGTATCTGTGAATATCTATAAAAATAAACATTTTAAACAGGGATCCGGAACATTTAAAATTATTACAAATTACTTGAAAAACCGAGCATCTATTTTAATGACACAACGCTGACAAGAACAAGTCTCCCAACAAGCGTCATAAATGGATATGTATATATATTATATCAATGCTGATCCATTAAATACCATTTATTTCAGAAATGTTCTTATAATTTATTATAATATGTGTATAGATGATGGATGCCTTTGAATAACTATTTTAAGCTGATTTTAATTAATGCTAAACAAGTCGGGAAGAAGTAAATATTGCAGACGAATATCTTCAAGTCGCTACAGGCAAACAAAAGCCACAACAACAATCAAAGCAGCAACGGCAACAAGAGCGCCAGTTTCAATTGATATGAGGCAATTGCCGGCAAGCGAAAACAGCCCCAGTGCAATTTATGACAACCAAAGGCGGCGCCAGCCACGCTGCCAACAATTGCAGCAGCCGTCGCAGCAGTCACAGCAGCAACAACAACAACAACAACAACGACCACGACAACAATTAATAGGTAATTGCTGTGTTGAGTCTGCCGCGGTTCTGCCGCCAGTCTGTCTGGTCGGGAGTTGCCCCAATCGAAAAAAAACAGCGGTGGCAACTCTTGCATTGCATTTCAATTCCTTCTTTTGTTTTCGGCCAATATCGGATTTATCTGATTTATGTGCCATCCATAATATGTAGGTCAGTGTTTCAGTGTACCCAGCAGGCTTTAGATTTATGTCACTCGGTTAAATAATCAGGCAGCTGTTGCTGCTGCTGCTGCTGCTGCAGCCACTGATTAATTAACCAACAACAATGGCCAACAATTTTCTCTGCTTTTGTGGCTTTTCTTTAATACATGCACCACCAGCGCACTTTTCCTCATCGTGATGGCCTTTTTATGATTACTCTCGCACTCATCTTCATACACTTTCAGCTCACACACACACACTCACACACAAACACTCAAACGCGGAGCAGTAACAGCGCCAACATCTCAACTGAAGCTGCAAATTAGTCGCTTATTGTCTGGAGTAATTGTTTCTTGTTGCCGCAGTTGTTGTTGCTGCTGTTGCTGTGCTGCTGCTGCTGCTGTTGTTATTGTTGTCTGAGTTGTTGTTTGGCTTGGTTTATTTTCATTTATATTTTCGGTATTCGCTACGTAAACGAAAGTCACTTTTGGCATACGTTTTGTTATGATTTCAAGTAGGAAATTACATGAAATACGAATATTATAATTAGTGTCAACAAAAATATAAAGAAATTCAATAAGTGCCATGTCTATTTAAAAAATGTTCTGTAATACATATACGAGTTTAGTTAATAAAATCGGCAGGCAAGCGATAAAAACAATAATTTATTGGCCTTTAAATTGCCCCATAACATTGGGCTCCTTTCCAAATTCTAAACAACAAAAGACTCAGGCAACGAACTTGACTCTGCCGTAATCATCGATGACAAAGACAACAAGTTGTCGACAACATCAGAGTGGTTCGCTGAGAGCTCTTGTCACTTGTTGCCTTCGCGCTTCCAATTGTGCCCCAAGCACATAATCAAAATGTGACCTACCCGAGCATATCAAAGAGTATTAAATGCGGAATTATGACTGCCTTTGATTTATGATACGCTCTGCGTCGGGCGTTTCTAATTGGCCGCGTATGTGTTGCCTACTTGAGAAGTCGAGAAGTGCGCACAGCTTCCTCCTCTTGGGCATTATATATGACTGGTAATGACAGCAGCCCAGAGAATCGACAATGAGCAGCCTGGGAATTGCAATAAACGAATCAGTAAGCTTTGCCAATTAATAATGATCTTTTACAATGGGCAGATCATCAAATTCTACGATATTTTTATTAGCATCGCATCGCCACCTACTGTGCCTACAGAAACTTCTATAGAAACTAGAGACTATACATACATACAAATGTAAAGAAATTTATGATTCAGCCAGTCGAGAACCCGTTCTTCAAAAGAAATAAACACGCAAAACTGCGTACCACGAATCGTGGCATCGCATCCTTAGGCTCACTGATGTCATCGGCTCGATATAGGATCCCATGAGGTGTGGAATTTGTGTATCTTTCAGAACAAGAACAAGTTCTGTGGTTCTCCCAAACTGCCCCGTTGTTCATGCTGTTCGCATTAACTGTAAAATTCATTTTGCATTTCTACAAAACAAATCAGATAAATTCTAAACTTGTTCTCTAGCCCGCATTGCTTTCGTTAATTTCCAGCATATTCTTCGTATGCGTTCTATTGCCACATTAAAGACGATAATTAAGATTATTAAATTTTAAGAGCGTCTTTTATACGCTTAGCTTGGCTTTGGCTTTGGCATTTGTCTCGTGTGCGTTGTATAACATTTAAAAGTAAAAATAATAAAAGAAATATCTCTTCTTTCGATCGATCTGACATCTCTGACTTTATATTCTGCGGGCTGCTTTGGCTTCAAGTCGAGAGGACTCTGATTGACATTGAATTATGACCGAAGCAATGCAGTTGATATTTCCAATGGCGGCCCAGAACAAAGAGAGATGCTCCAGTTGGCCAATCCTCGAAATGTTCGATGGATTCGCATTGCTTGAAATTTACCATAGTTATTCGCACAAAATGCCGTTGAATGACAGCCCTAAAATGGCATGACGCAAGTGTGCTGTGTGCTGTGTGCTGCTGGCCTGTCATGGCGCATGGAGGTCAGCAGCACGGGTCTGACATTTAGCCGCACGGACTGCTGCAGTCCGTATTTCCAAGCTGATGGGATGCCGCACGATCGGACGATGTGGCCACGCAATTTGCAACGCACGTGTGTCTTGATGAATGTGCAGGTTTTTCCCCTCTCTTTCTCTCTCACTCTGGGGTAATTTAAGAACTTGGCATTTAGTTGTTAAATGCACATAATGATCATATTTCAAATCGTGATGCAAGTGCTGCAGTTTACGCATGCATCTAAATTATACGTCTGTCGTAGTGTGAGAAACGGCATTTTGATTGGGAAATGGAAATTTAACCATGACTACATTATCGAGGCAGATTTTGTGCTAGTTAAGGTTGTATGGTACGAGCGAAGAAGCTTGCAAAGTGCAATCGATAGTTCAAGTTCGTTGTCCAAGTCTTTCGTACGGTATTAACAAAAAATCAGTCAGCAAATTGACAAACGATTTATTTATTACGCTTTGAGTGTTGTTGACATTTGGCCAAATGACAAAAAACAAACCTGCTGATGTTTTGTTTACCTTTGCGTATTTTTTTTTTACCTGTGGCCAGCAAGCAAGTTCGTTGTCAAAGTCTTTGCTGGTGTGTATGGTTTCCATAACTTGTAACGAAGTTTAGCGGCCGAGACAAAGCAAACTTGTTGCGCACTTTAAGAATACAAACAACAACAACAACACAATGAGAGGGCAACATCAACATAATAAAAAACATGATGCGTTTGTTGTGCTGTGTGTGTGTGTGTGTGTGTGTTGCAGGGGGAGAAAAACAAGAGGTTGGCTTAGAATGTGTTGAAATCTTGCGGCAGCAGCAGCAGCATCGATCCAACAGAAAACATGTACATTATTCACACTTCATTAATCACTAAAGATGGGCACTAAAAAACGGCAGGCAACAACAACATACGATAGATAGTAAGGTTAGTGTTAGATGTGTCTGGGCGAAATAAAGGAAAAAGATACATTAGGTTACTTTTACTTGATCGGCAACAGATGCGGCTCATTGGCTTTTCAGCGATGCGCACGCAGCGCCAGTTAACGCATCAACACTTGAATGAATACAACTTCGAGTACAACTACGAATACAACAGCAACGGCAACAACAGCAACCAAAATAGAAGACAACAACAAAGTTGTAGTTGTTAGTGCTGGCTGGGGGCCTCGGCGGGGTAGAGAGTGCAGAGGGTGGGCCTGCTTTTGGGCATTGTTGCTTGAATGACTTTTAAATTTATTTGCCATTTCTTTGCTGGCAACGTTAATGAGCAGACCAGACCAGGCCAGACTAGACCCGGCCCGGCCAGAGCCAAGCCAAGCCAAGCCGAGCCGAGCAGGCAACAACATTCGCATTTTGAACTTTTATCTGGCCATCTGCATCAGCAACAACAACAACAACAACAACAGCAAGCAAAATTATATTGTATACAGCATTTTCGTACATTTTGTTTTTCCCAGTTTCATTTCTTTCTCCCAGCTCAACTTTAACCCGCTGCCACATAAAGCAAAATACCTAAACACCTTTGCCTGCTGCCTGTGTGGGTGTATCTGTCTGTCTGTGGGTGTGTGTCTGTGTGAGTGAGTGTGTGTGCAATGTGAAAGATGTTAAGTCACACATTTGGCCTAAATTTGTCTTTTCCTTGGCTCGTCGCTTTTCCTTTGTTCATTCGCGCACCACAAGGCTGGAAAACTGTACCAACTCTTGACATTTAAGCCGCATTTCCTAATTCCAGCACAAGTACCAAGTACTTTCTACGGCTCTCACTCGGGCCTAAACTCCCCGCTGCAGCTTTGACTTCAAATCCGACTGGCCAACTGTCGTCCAAGCTGTGATTTTCTGGGTTGCAATTCCAAATTATCTAACCAGACAATGCAGCTGCATACGGCTTTGAAAAACCGCGGAAACCAACGCCCCAATCGCCTCGAGCATGCATTCTCAGCTGATCTGATCCGATGTGGCTGCTGTGCATCCTTGAACTGTGCTACACGATCACAGATGCTTTAATAACAATGCCAGCAAACACACAGCCGGGGCTCAGGTAATTTTGCAATGGTAAATTTATGCGGCTGAGCTTGATTTCGGTAGAAGAAGATAAGCTATACAATTCAAAACTGTCCAAACGGCAGCAGGGAGCCAGAAAGCATTGAGATCTAAAGGCTGAATGGATATTTCTTATATCAAACATCTGATTTATGATTTATTAATCAAGCAGGTGCGAATGCTTCGAAAATGCGAATTTTATGCAGATTTGCTAGAACAAATTATACAATTATGTTTTCTTTTGGAATTTGTCGGTTAATTACGGATAGTTAATGAATTTAACAAGAAGTGGTTGCTAGTATTGTTGGCTTTAATTACTATATCATTAATACGCTATGAATTTGCATTTTATATTGGCAAAAAACAATTAAGTGACACTGGCGAGCGGTTCTAAGGACAGCAACATGATGCAGACTGTTACCATGGCCAGCAGCGCATCCAATAAAAATTTAACTGAAAGTCAAATTTGATTTGAAGCTAAACGAAGCGCACAATCTCCAATGTAATTGCCAAAAATACAAACAGGTATTCTCAGGTGAACGAGGCCCATTTGTGAAAGGCAACACAAACGGTTCAACATTCTTGGCATTTGCGGACACTCAAGAAGTTTCAGCTAGAAGTCTCAACTATGTGTTGGGTAGTAGTGCCAACACTCCTGGCCATGTAGAGCATTCACTTACCTCCGAACGGCAGCAGCATCACCATCGACCTCAATGTCAGTCTCGTCTCGTGTCTCGGCTGTAACTTCCTCCTGTGCTCGCGATGGTTTCGTGAGTTTAGTAATATGTTTTGCTTTGGGCTCTTTTATAGTATTATTATTATTATTATTGTTATAGAGTTTTCCGCTCTTTCGCTATTTCGTTGTATCGTATCAGTTACAGTTGGGTTTTTTCTCGTATTTCCTTTATGTCTCCATAGGGTTTTTGCTTGTCTAATGCACAGAAATCACGATTAAGTTGTTGTTATGCGCGAAAAAAAAACAAAATCACCTCAAACTTGTAATGTCAATCGCGTCGAAAGATCGTCAAGTTAATGTATGTCTAATGGAGCTAAATTTGTTGAAACATGACAACAAATAAACCAACAAAAAAGACTGAGTAATGTCTTGGTTTTTTTCGTTGAAAGAAAGGCAAGTGAAATGCAAACGTTATTCGATTCGATTTGACATTATATATCTTTGAAGAGATTTTGTTCACAATTTCTAATAACACTTTTTGAAGTTATTGTGTTCGTTTTAAAGTCTGTGAATTTTTTGATTATATTCGAACTATTCTTTTTTTCAGTACTCGCTCAAGGGCGACACTCGAAGAAATATGCCTAAAACAATTCACAGTATCATGTGCGTTTGTCGCTTTAATCACAAGAGTTAAGATTTATTTTATTTTTAGAAATGTTTCAAATATTTGCAATATCAACCACAAACTCAGGAGCCAAGCCGAACAGAAGACGTCTTCACCCGTACGATATTCACATTTGAATGTTTCAATTGGCAAATGCCGCGTCCAACTTTAGTAGTTGAGCTCTCCCACTCGGCCCCCGAAGCGCACTCTTCTCCAGCGACAGCGCGTAGAGAGACGCCAGCAAAAGCGACGAGAAAATCAGTCGGCAAGTCGGCCAAAAGCCGAAGCTACCGCAAATCTTCGCCACAACCCGAGTGAGCGCGCACATCTTCCTCGAAGTCAACAACATTTCCATGTTGTCCGGGCCAAAACACAAATACAAGCCGAGTCAAAAGCAAAACCAAAAGCAAAAAAAAAACAAAAGCAAATGACTTTGCAACCGGTCTGGCGATCAGCTGTTTTTCGAATAACAGTCGGCAAGAGAGAGAGAGCGGGCGTTTCTGTAAAAGCTCGAGTGCACTGCTGTTACGTTAACAGAAAAATGTTATTACAGTTGAGCTTGCAACTTTGTTTAAATATTAAAAAGCCAACACGTATTTAAAATAAAAAAAATATATATTAATAAAAAGAATACATGCGCTATTAAACTTTGTCATGTGACAATATTAGTGATAGTGATTTATATTTACTATTTATCTATTAGAAATTCTATTTGCATTGACTTGAAGATCAACCTATTATGACAACAAATTACCAGCTTAATAACAATATGCCAACGCTGCACCGATGAGATGGGAAAGATCCCAGACATATTTTTAATGGGTGATCTTGTAGGGCCATTTGATTGCAAGTAGTGAAATGAGGCTAGACAAAAGACAAAAATTATTGATTCAAGATGGCAGTGACGACTTTATGACTTGGGCTTTGTCTGCTTTTTTGGACCGCTGAATTGACCAAAGAGAGAAGACAGCTGAGGAGTTGACAGTGGACAGTTTTTATTATGATTTGCTAGCTTCTTGACGATGACAGGCCCAGTGATTTTGACTGAGGCAGCGGGCCCTGACAGGCGCCTTCATTGCATAACTTATGGTTTGTGATTGTTTTTTTGGGTTTTGGTTTTAGGTTTCGGGCTTGACTGCTGCTGCTGCTGCTTCTTGCACTCAGCTACTACTGCTTCCTTCTATAGCTTCTTCTTCTTCTTCTTCACTGCCCACCTTCAGCTCTTACCTCCATCTCTGCGAAGTGCCCTGCACATCCACGCCGAGGCGATGTAGATGGCAGCATTACATGGCGCATTCATTGCGCCTTCGATTATCTTTTCGTTATAGGAAATGCATAAATAATCGCAGTCACAAATATTCCCACGAATTTGCCAGCAGTAGGAGCTGCTATCTGCTTCCAGGCATCAGCACTCTGCCACTCTGTCTCTCTCCCTCTCTTTCTCTGGCCGTACATGAACGAATCAGCATTGGGTTCTAATAAAAAAACACGCGGCAATCGTCAGAAGCGACGCTGGTAATCACCCCAATCTGAAAAAGAAGAAGAAAACGAAAGACTGCAGCAACGAACTTGCTGTGCATGCTTAACGTGATTTTAATGGCGAGTTCGTTCTGCATTTCATATTGGGGTTGTCTGCTTTTTTTTCGTAGATACAGCGCTTCATTTTGATTAATTCAAATGACATTGAACAATTGTGTATACCCTAGACCAAGACCAATTTATAAGTAGGGTACTCCGAACTGGGGTCACACTGTGAAACGTGTTAATAACCCAAATCATATTGTTGGCAATACTAGACCAGTAATATTAATGAAGCATAGATGTTTATAATGTGAGTTTATCAGTACACTCATTATGAAGATGTGGGGTACATGTCAGTCTAATAAATCCCTTTCATGAGGTGTGTGCTTATGTATAATTAATTGCTGCAATGATAGCGTGAAATATTTGCAGTCATAAAAGAAATAATTCATTTTCGATTTAACAAGTACATTTGCATTAATTATCTTTATGCACGCGCTGAAGATGTCTTTTATATTTAAAAAATAATAACATTAATAATACTAAATCATACACATCGATGCTGCTTTTAATAATATCCCGAAAATCATCTGCAGAGCTCAAGGATAAAGGCCAACAACACGTGACTAATTATCGAATGCACAAGAATCATTCGGCAATTTGCAGTGAACTTAATGCTCACATACATCCATGGACTCACTCGCTCCAACACAGTTATCGGGCCACACGACTCCACACATTGGGCAACAACCTTAAAAGGTCGTTCTTAGCATTTAGCTGCAGGTTTTCCAAAGTGTCAAATCATCGCACTGGCAACCCAAGAAGCTGTGCCATAATCTAACCTATATTTAACCCCAAACTATCCATCAAAGTACATGGAACGAGGGCTTCTGTATTATTTGTTGCTTGTTTTTCTGCTTTTTTCAGCTCTTGCAATCGAATGGAAGACAGCAGTGGCTTTTGTAAAATTGAAAAACCATTTAAGTCCCGTTAATTTTAACACCCATTTTGCTATGGCAGCAGCAGCAGCGGCAGCTTAGTTTAGCCAAAATTGCCACACAATCGAGAAAAGAGGCCCAACTAGACAAAAGCGAGAAGCAACTGAAATACGTAATGCAAGCGATAATTATTACCTACAGCAACTACAGCGAGATCCAAGCGACCCAGCAGATCCGCTAGACATCCCCGAAAAATAATGGAAGCAATGCCTCCGTTGTTGCCGCACCGAGATGATTGAAAAGCAGCTGAGATTTGCATAGAAACGTGCGATTTTCGGTGTGGCTGCAGGCACATGGCCTCCACACGGCGGGTAGTCGAGCTTCTACCTTTATCTGGCAGATACCCTTTGTATCTGCCACTGACATGTTGCAGTTACACACACACACACACACACACACACACACATACACACAGCAGTCGACTCAGTCGGCATCGTTTGTCGCGCCCGCTGTCAACATGTTCAGTCCCCAGTCACAGCATGAGAATGAAAACAATAAGAGACGATCTTGTACCAGTTTCATGCCTCTCGTGCTGCTACTGCTGCTGCTGCTGTACTCCAAGTTTGTGCTGTCTTCTGCCTTCTTTGGCTTCAATTACTCATCCATTGAGGCCATCATTTCTTTAGTTACCACCAGCAACAGTGGCAATTTGTCGATTTTCAGCCACATCTGGAATTAATTGCGGGTAACTTCAATTAATCTAATTAGATTATGGTTTATAAATGGTAAAGATTACTTGACAATGTTAAATTCCAGAGCTGGCCTCTTTTATATTTATTTGGAAATACTCCTTTTTTACATGTACGCCTGCAGGGTAGGTCAGAGACAAACCTTTATGTCTCAAAAAAGTTTTGTCACTTGTTTTGCTGTAGACCCAAAAATGTTGAAGCTTAGCTTTTTTTCTGAATAACAATCCGAAGTTGTCAAGATCCACGTTTCTGATAAGTAGATAAGCTTTGATTAATGGGGGTTTCTAAAGGCATTTTTGTGCTTTAAAGTAAATAAAGAAGAACATTAGATGATTCATATAAATAAATAAAGTATTTGTAGGGAAATATCGCGAGATATATTGGGAATTTTATTAACAAATTAAATTAATTTAAAAGAACTAATGTATTTTTAACTCAAACTCTCTTTCTAAGCAACATGCTGGATTCTCCGATCTTATCTGTTGCCAATAAAAGCAACAAACCGAGTATATACTGCATCAATTAAATGAATACCAGCCACATCGTTAATCGTATATACAAAAGTTAACTCGAAACTGAAATCTCGATAAACCGCGTCATCATTCAATGAGAATTTCGGTGCGAATAATTCCAGACAAAACGAAAGAAAATAAATTTCAATGACAACCTAAATAGATTATTGAAAAAAAAGCCAGAGAGAACAGAAAGTGGAATCTAAGCATTTCGAATTATAAAACAATCGTCTGCTAATGATAGAAGATCTACGATGTACGGGACGGCAACAAAAACCTGACTGGCCACCAGCATGGTGAACCAACCTCATATCCGATTAACTGCCGCATTGAATTCAATTTGCATTGCCCGGCCAAGAGAGTCAGCACGTTGTGCCTGGATGGGGGCTACTCAATCCACGAGTAGCAACAAAAATGTATCTTTTATTGAGCATTTTACAAACTGCACATCAGACCGCAGGGCATGAACTCTGACCCTGCACAACTCGCTGGCCACAAATCACGACACGGCGGCAGCGCACATTCAGCCGCCAGATAAAAAACGGGAGAAGCTAATTTTTTTTTTTTTTTTTTTTTTTGCAATGAAGATTTATGCAAGTTCGATACCGAGTCAGAGATCCCATTGAGCTGGTAGCACAGGCATCCGTCATTATCGATCAACATAGGTTGCTGGCACCGAACTGCAAAGATTCCGAGGTCGGAGATTTTTCGCCAGGAATTTCGCCAGAGAGTGCAGGAACTGTAGATAATAACTTGATCGCAGGAAGTCCATTTATTGTGACACGATCGCCAGCTTGGTAAATTATGTGCACCATAATATGGCACTTTGTTGTCAAGTTGTTTGTTTGTTTACGGTTGTATTTATGCTAAATGAGTTTCATATTATATTATCATCCTATAATTTACTGGGAACAGCAGACAGTTTCTCTTAGCAAACAATTTAAAAGCGAAAAAAAAGATAGACAACCGCAAGTGCAAACACAGTAGAAACCCGGGAATATCTATATTATCTCTATATTTATAAACTAATTTCGTAATCCCACGCAATATGTAGTTTTTAATTTTTCTTCTTCTGAATCAACAGCTTACTCATTTAAGATTACAACAATATTAGCATCTACGTTTGTTGGAAGATCATATCTGAAAGTAACTAGACTTGATTACAAGATAAGATTTGTTTTAAATGACTGATTGACATCTTGTTGACGAATGGAACACATTTCTATAATCTTGTTCTACACACTTGAGCAGGGAAAAGCCTTCCTGACTGTAGTTCCCTAATAGCTAACAGAGATTTCTATTATAACTTGATTGCGTCGTTTTTCGGCAATATGACCAATTTTACGCAGTGAACTCATTTTTAAGAGTTTTTGTATATTTGTATTTATAAAATTGTGCTCCCAAATCCCAATGTTGTTAAACAAAGTCCCCATCGTCCACTTGAATGGCTCACGTTCGAGATGATAAGCTATTTTCGAGAGAAGTGTATCAGTCGGTAGCCCAAATGAAACGCAAGAATACTTAAGGTCTGCCTATCTAATCTGAGTAACACGTTTTATGGAACGTTTATGACACTTGCAGATCGTGATTTTCACTATAAAAACGTTGAAATAGCCCATTCAGAACCCTTAGTAGACACACGACCTGCCAGCTGTGAATATTACTGAGGAACTCGAAATACCTTCATATATGTATCATCTTGGTTAACTCAATAAAATGGTATACAGTGTCGCAGAGAAGAAGCCGAGCGTGTTCGGTGCACGCTATCGCTGGCAGTTTATAGCCACAATGACAGGTGGGTGCCCGCCCAGGTTTATTGAGTTACGAAGTAATTACGAGTAAATCTTCCAATAACAGTGCACATTATGACGTTCACACACGGTGTCGGCGTGGGTTGGCTGGCTCCCTCGCTTCCTTTGCTTGGCTCTGCGAACACGCCACTTGACACACCCGTCACTATCGATCAGGCTTCCTGGGTGGGTTCATTGGTCGGCCTGGGTGCGCTGGCTGGCAACATTATCTTCGGGCTGGTACTTGATCGTCTGGGACGCAAAGTGTGCATGTACTTCCTGGCTATACCCAATATGGTAAGTACTCTCGTACTTTCTTCGTGGGGTCCCCACAAGTGACTCAACTCTATCATCTTCCAGACCTATTGGATCCTTATCTATACGGCTGAAGATGTGACGTATCTGTACGCCGGCAGATTTCTAGCTGGAGTAGCGGGTGGCGGCTGTTATGTCGTATTGCCCATATTTATTGCTGAAATAGCCGATAACAAGTGAGTATTTGGTACTAATGATAGAATCAGCCACTTAAGTACGTACTTAGGATTATCTTGGGTATAATAATTGAATATAGTACACAGGGAATTAAGATAGCAAGTGTACGTGTTCGATAAGCTATAGGTAAAGATTTATATGTAATTCGAATTTGTTGTTTGGGATTTTCCAGCATTCGTGGCGCACTATCATCTTTGGCCATGATGTATGTCAGCATTGGCATGATTGTCGGCTACATACTCACTAGCTATCTCAGCTACTATCTGATGCCATGTATTGCCATTTGTTTCCCCATCATATATCTGCTGGCTATCATCGGCTTATTAGAGACTCCACAATATTTGCTACGCAAGGGCAAAGATGTTCAGGCCGAGAAGTCATACTACTTCTATAAGAACCTCTCGGTAGCTGGCCGAGATAATGAATCAGCTCACGATGATGCAGCTAAAAAGGAGTTTGAAACATTCAAACAACAAGTGCTCAGCGGTGGTGTCAGGCAACAAGTCAGCTGGAGTGATTTCTGTAAGTATAAATAAAAAGAACGTCATGAGATGGTGACTTTTTGACGGTGTATTAGTATTATAATATGTTGTTGACTTTGGATCCTTATCTTTACAGTCAATTTGCCCACACTGAAGGTCTTTGGACTGAACTTTACTCTGCTTGTGTGTAATCAGTTGTCCGGAAGCTTCGCAATCTTCAACTACACCTCGCACATCTTCAGTGAGCTGGAGACCGTGATGGAAGCGAATACCTGCACCATTATCGTGGGTGCAGCTCAGGTACTAGGTATTTTGTGTGCCGTCGGTCTGGTTGATCGTCTCGGACGTCGCGTACTATTGCTCACCTCGATGGCTGGCATGGGCATCGGGGAACTTGGGATCGCTCTGCTTGCGCAACTGGGCACCAAGGAGTTTCTCGCTGATGTCAACTGGCTGGCGTTGCTGTTGATGTGCTGGGTCGCATTTATTGCATCTATAGGCGTCATTCCACTTATCTTTGTTATCATTATTGAAAATTTGCCGGCCAAGGTGAGTGCCATTTTGAGACAACCATCTGGGCAATAAGATATACAACAATATTACTTGACGATTCGTCCCAACAGATACGCTCCATCGGCACCTCCATTTGCATGGCCACGCTGAGCACCTTCATTTTTGTCTCCCTCAAGATATATCCGCTGATGATCTTTGGTCCAGGCCTGGCTGCCACCATGTACATGTCAGCCGGTGTGTGCGGCATTGGACTCACCATACTGGGCCTCTTTCTCCCAGAGACCAAAGGCAAACTGCTGACACACTGATTGTTGTCGCCGCACCGCGCCATGATGATTCAACTTGACTGCAGGCTCGGGCCCCAACGGCCACGCCGAAAGTGGCTTATTACATAAGATGAGGATGGCAATGCGAACGCGTGTGTGAGTGTCTAATAGTGAGTGTGTACTTGGGATTCATGTCAAAGATTGCCGTCAAGGCAATTCAATCAAATGTTGCCACAAAAGCGGGCACATAGCAGCTCATCCTGAACTTTTGAACTTAATTCAATTTCGGCTTTGCGGCTTCTATTGTTGCTCACCTCAATTGCGAGTATTGTATCTGTTGGATGCATAGGAAAGTTAAATTATATTTAGTTGTAGTCGGAGAAAGTCTGAATTATATGTACGAACATACTTACTTCGAATGGAAGGTAACAATATCGTTAAATATGCGATTATAGCTCAATTTTTCTCGTCTTTAATTAGAATATCCTAAAAGAAAAAGCTATTAATAGAATCTTTTTAGAAATAAATAAAAACATACATAATACGTTGCTAGCTGTAATAGAAAACTCAGATAGTAAAAGAACACTAACAATCAAACCAAAATTCCACAAAGTTACCTATTTTAATTTTGTTTAAGCCAGAGAGATGATGCTTTAGGAAAGGACACACAAATCCCACAAGATCACAAAAGATGATATAAATACGCTGAACTCCAGACGCGACTAACAAAGGGCATAATTAAGCTCACACTGGCTTTATGGCGTTACGTTGAATTGTTGGTTTTTCGGGAGTGCAGTCCACTTAAGACTACAAAAAGCTGCATCCAATTGCAATTTCATAATTTTCACACGTTTTTTTTTCAACGGCAACGGCAGTGGTTTTTAAATGGGAACACTTTTTCAGTGGCTGACAAGCGGAAATTATCCGAATCTCTCAGAGAATTTGTAACAGTTTTTAGATGCCGCACTTAAATGCAATTTCAGCTAATTGCAGTTGCCGATTGGGTTGATAAGCTCATATTGACCTAGTGCACAATGCTCGTCGGTCTCCCACTGCTGGATGACTTGCCGGAACACAAAGGTGACGAGTAGTGGTGTCTTCAAATACTAAGTCGGATGAACAAGAGTCCGTATGATGTTTCCATTGCAAGGGTTATAGTTTTTAGGATCTTTCACCAAAAACTTTGTGTTTTATACAATTTTGACAGGATGATTAGCAATCGGAAAATTTTTCGATAATTGAAGTGATATCGATTAAACATTAATTGCTATGCAAATAACAATGATGTGATTGGCAAATTTGGTGTTGCCAGATCTCCTCATACTCTTACAGACTCCTTATACTCCTCAGACACTAACTTAATGTCTTATACTTAATCAAAACAAGGGCGTCACTTCTTTAAAAATTGCAATTAATGGTTTGATTAGGGTTATTATTTATTACGCGTTGTGTTTATTTATGCTGTAAAATGTGTACTCGCGTTAAGGTACTCAATTGAACTGAAACCTAACAACTTTGCGCTAACCCAAAATATAAGCAATGATTTGAAATTAATTAAACTAATCTAAATTCTAATCATTCCCTGATTAATTAAGTTAGTCATGTGCTCTAGGAATTATGTTTCTCGCTCAGCTCACACTTCATTGCTTCATTGTGTGTGGTCGAACAAATGCAACTTAATTCCGCCTCTAAAATTGCCAAACAATTGCGCCTAATTCGAGCGATTTCCCATTGTTGAGGGCGTTTGATTTGTGGTTCCACCGACTGCGATTGTTTGTCTTGGATTGCTCAAAGAAAGTAAAGTACCGCGAGTGGCATCCGGCATTGTCTGGGTATGACACCGAGCACCGAGCTCCGAGCTCCGAGCACCGAGTGACCATTAATAGGCAATTTTCGGTGCAAAATGTCATCCTTTGTGTGGCAACGGTAGCAGTAGCCCAAATCGCAGAGCACATAACTCACAATTAGCGCAGTCTCTTTATATAGTATGTATGTTACCTTACCCACTTTTGTTTGTTTTCACTTTTCAGCTGTGCCACTCACCCACTGATCCCTATTGATAAGACCCCCGAATTGACGGAGGAAATATTACACTGGTATTCGAATTTCACAGTTGGCGCAAAAATTGTTTCTCGATTTATTTATTGTGTCATTGCGAATCCCGCATTCACTTATTATTACGATTTTATTATTTATTGTGTGCGCAACTCTTTGATGATGTGACGTTTCCATTGTCTGCCCTTCTTCACTGGAAATCAATTTCAGCAATTGTTCGATATAGTTTCAAATATTTATCTGCTCTAATTTCGAAGGGCTGCCCATTTGAATGGAAGCCAAGTGTGTTGTAAATGGAGGAGAAGAAGCCGGAGATTCGTGAGTATCTCTCGCTTGTTATATAATTGCTTGGGGGGTAATTCAGACAGTTCTTTGTTATGAAAGTTGTATAAAAATTGGAGAGGCAATTGATGCATTATTAATTATGACAATATGCCAATGATTTTGCATATTTCAAACAGGCAAATCATTTTTGAATTACATGCAAGTGAAAAGAACATAACATCAAGTACACGAAAGTAATTATTTTAATTAGGTAGACATCTCTTTTTAAAGAAATTGCTTTTATAAGACCGTCTCCTAGCTGCTCTGTGAACTGAATAAAAATTCTTCTTTAATTATCACACAATCTGATATTATACAATATGCAAAGACTTCTCAGGTTGACTGAACTCTGCAAGCCCTAAATAAAAGTTCTCTGAGCTTCTAAAACAGGTCTGCCATTGCTTCCATTTTGTATTCATATGTTGGCCAACACAGGGTAAACAGAAATGAAGGCATAATATATTCAATTATGCAAAACGAAATTCGAGTTAGCTAAACACAAAAGGCCCAATCTAGTATTTGTGTGAAAATTAATAGACTCTCTCAGAGCGCTGAACAACTAGACGAGCTGACAAGCGGCTACCGTTAAGCATAAACTGGAAAAATTTCTCGACTATGCACAAATAAATTATAAATGATTAATTGAAAGGTCAAGCGACGGGCTGGTTGTGCATGAGTGCATGAGGCATGGCTAATCGGAGAGGAAGCTGCGCCGACTTCATTAAGATGAGTGCAGACAAATGCGTTAATTGGCAAACGTTGGATGTGTCTCTCTCTCGCATTATGGTATAGCTCATGGTACGTATGGCAAACGACCTTCAGTGAACCACGAATGGGATGGTAAGGATTTTGGGGGACTGGTTCTTCTTGCCTACAATTAACGAAACTGAAGTGCATAAAAAATTAAACTTCAATTTGCGTTGCGCGTCATTAAAAAAAACTCTTTGTTTCGACACGATCTCCGACACGACTGCCTTGTAATATGTCTACCGATAATAATTAATATGCTTGACTTGATGCCAACTTCGACATTCAAAAGGTCATTAAGTCACGACACACACACACACACATACACAGAATATAAATCTGTAGAGTCCCCGACAGAGCCGAAGAATGAATTTATGTTAGAACATTAATTTAGTGCCACACTCTCTAAGGTTCTACATGCGTCTTACAAAATAATTGAATAGTCAGAGACGGCATACATAAATATAGCCATGATGAAAGAATGGTCCAAAGGAAGAGTCTTCTCTGGCTGCGGAGGGCAAAAACATCATTAGCTTTGCTTGGTCCATCCAACTTTCAATTCGACGAGCTCTTTCTATTTTCTTTATTGCTAATTTATGCTAAGCTCGACGGCTTCATTTCTATAATTATTTTCTTAGTAAGAGCAAATTAATACGATATTAATTCTCTAGCTGGATGGCACCGAAAGCTAATGACGTAATACTTTTCTTCGATGTTTTTTGACCCTGAATTTCGGTGATGCCATAAAGAAGTTTTTGTTAATTGTCTGTTGTAAGAGCAGTTTGTTGGAGAAAGTTATATGATCCAACCTTGAAGACTTTCTAAGCAAAAGTAAATTTCAATGCCATTAAAATCAGCAGAGATCTTCCTGCCTTCACGCTACTAAGTGTTAAGAGGTGAATAAACTTAACAATATTGGAATATTATTCTAAAGACTTCTTAATTTAGCAATACCAAAAAGTACCTGGAAATGCCCCTGTCGTCATAGGACCCAGACAGTAGATAGCTATTATGCGGGTTGCATGTTGATTTGCTCCCTTGTCGTTGACTCGGGGGAGTTGTAATTTCGGTTTTAAAACAAACACAAATGACATTATTCGCACGAATAACACGATGGCAAGTTGACTGGGCTGCAGTTGCTGCGGTTGCTGCTGCTGCTGCTGCTGCTGATGTTGCTGTTGCTGCTGTTGCAGCTGTTGCCGCACGACTTTCTTCTTCAGCTTCTTCGCAGTTGTAGCTCCACCAACATCAACAACAAATGCAACAACCACAATCAATTCGACAGCGACGACATTTGTGCAGGCGCCTCAGTTGCGCTTTAACTTCCGGAAATCACGTTGTTGTGATAATGTTTTTTCGTTTCTTTTTTTCAAATTTCAAGGAACTTTACAATAAAATAAAAAAAAAAATAAAAACTCAGTGCACGCGAGCAAAATTACCAAACTTACAAGTAAACAAAAATTTGCTTGCAGTTGTTAAACTTTTTTTTTGCAATTATGCAAAACATTTTAGTCGCCCACACAAGTAACCCAACGAAAAGGTAGTGAAGCTACGTGACGATGTGGCAGTAATTAATTTGAATTCATTTATTAAAAATATATATATATATATATATATATATATATATATATATAAATATTACCTCATAGGTATTAGCTGTTTAGAAGCCTCACCGGAGAGCGCAAAAGATTATTAATTACTGGATTCGATTGATCGATTTAAGCCCAGGCTTCTAAAGTGGTTTCAACATATCTAATGATGTTTATCTAGTACTCAAAATTGTAGCAATTAACTGTGCTATTGTCATCGTTATTCTGCCATCAATTTGCATTTCTTAAGAGACTTTTTTGCCTATCTTCTTACATATTTCTGTCCCACTAATTAGGTGCCAGAACCATCAAATGATTATCAGTTGTCAGGCCACACAATTTCTTTAAGACAAATTTTCCTAGCTGGCAGTCAATAATTTACCAACTAATGCGAATATAATTAAAGAGCTGAAGCTGTTTGGCGTGAAGTACAAATTGACGCCCTAATTCGCCAACACTCCCCGAAACGATGCCTAATGTCAGAGGCCCCCAGTCTGAGGGCTGTGGTAATCCACCGTCGTGTCGGAGCAGAAAGTGCAGCAGTCTCAATGAACTCGCTCGGCTCTCACAAGACATTCTTGATTCATGCCCGTTCCAGCCAAATGGCCTTCTAAAGTGGCAATCAATTTTTTCTGTTTTGGGCGCGCGCTCCACGTGTTGAATGTGTGTGGGGGTCTGCATTCAATGGGGCTGGTGTGTGGTGTTGGGAGCGTTGCTGTGTTGAAATGCGATGATGATGATCCAGCCGCAAGTCGGCAACTCGGCAACTCGCTCGTTACCTCAGCGGCATTTGACCCCCAGCGTTGAGAGCGAGACACGTTTCCTTTGCGGCCGTCTGCCTATTCATTTCTTTGGTTATCAAAAAAGCAGACGGGGCTGGCATCTCTGGCTCCGACAATATGTTTTCTACATGCCTTATTTCTGCACAAATCACTTGACCTTAAGCATTGTTGTAATTTATTTGTCGTTGCCGCAATTTCCCACACACACACACACACACAGACACAACCAAACACATTCAGACACAATTAAACACATCGAAATCCAAGCAACGCTTTTTGTTAGAAGCTCAAAGCTGTAAACTGTATTACGACAATTTTTGGGTTATTCGGGCTATGGGGCTCCAGTTGCATGGGGTCTGGGGTCTTCGCTGGGTTATTGTGCAACCATCCTGTCTGCCATTGTTGGGACTGTGTGCACCTTTGGGGCCTGGGCTTATCAGTATTTAGTAAGTCAGTAGTTGCATTGGAAATTGCGCTGGGGCCGCAGCATCGCAGCTGAAATTGATTGGAAAACTCATTCAAGATGAAACGGAAATTGCAGTTATCTATTAACCGAATAATTGCATATACAATTCCTAATAAATACTCATATTTTGTGCCCCATTTCCGGCTACGCAAGCAACTTAATAATGGGCCTCTACTCTATAAGCAAGAATACCCTTAAAAACGTGATAAACATGTCTTTCATCTGTAACAATTTGAATACAGGGTATCCTTATCAGATATACGTCCCATGACAGCTCTCGTACCCACATGGAAATGTTAAATAACAGATATTATATAATCTGCCATGGCTTAATCAAATTAAACTGCAATTACCCTAAACATGCATCAAGCCAACTTAATCCTCCACTTGACGGTATCTCTGAGGCCAAATTCAACAAGTATAACACTTCCGGACTAATGGAGCACCAGACGTGGCATCATTTGGTAACATCTTCATTAACAGTTGGCCGACAATAATATGTAAGACTTCCAATTCATTTAGAGGGGAAAAGCAATGGGCGAACCGACAAATGGGGGATGTGATGACGCTCAAAATGCCAGGGATAGAGACAGCAATAAAGTAAAAGCGAGAGAGAGATGTGCAAAATAGGCAACTGCATAAAAGTTTTTCACGCTTTTCCAGCGGGTAGCAGAAGGTAGGGAGCGGCTTGGAGTCGAATGGAGCGAAAGGGAATGGTATTCGACATGGACAGCATGCATCAGCCAGTCTCGTATATCTTCAGCTCGAGGGACGCCCATTTAAGTGTCCAATAATTCAATCACATCAAACGCCAGTCTAATGGGCGCTAAAACACTGTTAAAGCGTTTCAATTACACCAATTGAGCCCCAAGTCGATTGGTCAACGTTGCGAATGGGAAAATCACAAACACTGGGTGAAACTTACCACGAAGGAAAATTAAATACAGTAGGCCTGGAATTTTTTTGAATCCCCCCACCCGGGGGTCTGGTTGGTTTGTCGAATTGTTTACTAAATCATTCCATTTGCCTACCTCGAGCTAAAAACATCTGTTCGGATTCAAAATTAAAATTTTCAAATTTATACTTAAAGAAATAAGCAAGCATCGGCATAGGCTTATTATTTCTTTATAATAAGGATGTGTTTTCGGAATTCAAATTTTTATTAACAAAATTCAGTAGTGGTCATCAATTTTTTTTTTATACTGACTGCCAGATATCCTTAGGTAATGTCCTCGTACTCTTGGTAAATCCTTGGACGAACAATTGCCCAAAGGCCCCAGAAAACATTCTTTTGTATTGCTACTTTTGGCTATGATTTTTTCAGGTAAGTTTTGAATATACTTATTTGTTTTCCATTAACCATTTTATTTGCAGGTTACATTTCTGAAACATTTTGACCAAATGTAGTACCACGCTTGTCATTATGCACAAACTCTTCAATAGCTAGGGGGTCTCTTAATGTTCCGAACTATCGGGTCTTTCCTGATATGTTTGAAGCTATTTTATCAATATATAAAGAAATGCCACCGCGCAAATGTCTCTCGCCAAGATTGAGACAAAATTGTCACGGGGACACATACACAAATATTATTTTTTAAAACTCCTTCCCTATGAGACAAGCTGAAAGCATGACTCAGATGGCCTATTAAATGCATACAATTTGACCCCCAGCTTATTGATTTTTGTTTCAGTTGCAGCTCCAAGGTAAGCAAACATATTCCGATTATTACTAATTTATATTTCGAAAATTTCAGTAGTTATTTCATTCCCTATTTCAGATGATGATGATTTCCAACAAACGCAATTTATCTCTTCCCCCTAGGAAAACATGAAATAACTTAACAACTATGTATATAACCCCCTAACTATAATATCATAATAAATGTATTGAGCTATTTCCTTGTGAAATATGAACATTTTTATTTTAATATGTAATGGTATATTTAAATAAACGAAACCGTTTAAGAACGGAACAAACAACCTTAAATTTTCTGCATTTTTATGGCCGAACTACTTTTCTATATATTAGTGGACTATTAATTATTAATATAAGCAAACGAAATTTGAATATTAGAGTAAATAAATAAGCCTTACATTGGGACACTGTATTAATTAAAGTTCGTTAGTTATTATATAAACTAAAATTGTATAAATATCATTGAAGAACTTGAAGCAAATGACGATTGCAAGGATGTCATATGAAAATAAATATTTAAAGCAAAGCCTACTTAGTGAAATTTTGATCTATTATTAGACTTCAGATGTTTAGGGTTCCGATCAAAATCATTCATTTGAAATTCAAAAACTGAAAATAAATATTTTTATTTTTATAACATAAATTTTCTTTTGAACCATGTTTCGCTTGAATAATACCAACGTAGACTTACCAATAAGTGAAGAGAAGAGGTCAACTGGAAGCCGTCGATTGGTAGCAATTACCAAGTTTTTGGAATCGGTTGTTCAAGACGTCATCTTCTTCTTCGTATTAAGCTGCATTGCTATTCTATTAATCTTTGGCATTCTCATGGCTTTGGAAGATTTGGCAAGACTCCAGGGCTATAATAATTCCGCACGAGCATTGCCTGTCAAGATTGCGGTCCAAAACTCCTTTCCGAAATGTGCTTGGCCTAAGGAATGGTGTCGTTTCTTCGCCGATTTTCACAACAAAGTCGACCAAATGGAACCATTCTAACAGGCAGTGAATAAGGATTAAAAATTACTTCCAAATTTTTGCATATCCCGGCAAATAAAGTGTAATTTTATACATATGTGTGTGTATGTTATGTATGCACACGGTGTAAATAAATGATTTTTCCACATACCTGACCTGAAGGTATACATATAAAATTTTATGTATATATTATAAATGTCTATATACAAACAGATAAACCTCTAAAATAGTTGATATGCAAGACAATAATTAAAGATGGATAATACAATTTGAATACCTGACGTCTAACATTATCCCTTTGGATATAGATTGTATCCTCAAATTTGTGTGAAGAACTCACTGGGCCTATTATAAATGGGAACTTCTTTGTCGACTTAAACTGATCGTGTAAGCTTTATTTTAATAAGCATCTTGTTGTCCATGAGCATAATGAGTTAATTGATGTATTGAGAGTTATATCCGATGCCAATGATGAGGCTGATGAAGCAGCTACCGACTCTAATCCAAATGAAATGAAGTGCATAATGTTTGTATTATCACGCTTTACCGTTAGGCACAACACAATACACCTAAATCGCAGCCAAAAACAATGCCAGGCAGCTGGCAGCGAAGGGCAAACTAGAAGCGAGACTAGTTGACTTGGCCAAAATCGTGGGCGTTGCTGCAATCGACAATGGTCGGGGTCTTGGGGGTCCTAAGGTCTTGTCGTTGCGGCTGTTGTTTCAATTTGCTGATAACTACAGCTGTGTAGTGTATGTAAGTATATAATTATTTGGCTTTGGCATAAAGACATAAAATTTGCATAGACCAGCAGCAGCTGGCGGCGAGAACCCAAGAATCATACCATACCATACCATACCATACCATACCATACAATTGCATAATTGCAACAAAGATGCAACCGATACAACTGAGAGATACCTTAGCTAAAATTTAGTACAAGTGGGAGGAAACAAAGCATAGCCTGTAATATCCACGACATTTTCTTAGTTACAGGGTATATCAAGCACAGACAAGAAGCGTGCACATTCTGGCATTTGTTTGGCTTTTGCCATTGACAACGGGGCGTTTATTTGCCTTTGTCTTTTATTATAAGACTTAATTAAAATAATCAGGGGTTACACGTCAAGCGGCGTACAATCACAATACAGGAAATTCATATTTATAGAGATTTCGAAATAGTTTTTTCTTCTTCTTCTTCTGTTTTTTATCTTTAAGAACCAAAAGCAGCGGTCATCCGAGATGCTGAATTTTAATGACATCACAACACGAACATTGGGCAGGATTGGCAAATAACGGTTGTTCTCTTATCTGCGATTGTAAATATTTATGACCCTCGCTTAATTAGGCAGATTAAACGACATTATTACCATGGTTGTGAGTGGCATTTTCCAAATCCAGATTGCCAAGTTCGCTGCCTAAATCTTTTGATTCTCGCGCTGGGAAAGTCGAATTTCAGCTGCCTCTTGGTTCTACTACCGTTAGAATCGAAGCAAGTTTGTTATTGCTTAACGTTTGCGTGTTTGACATTCTCGTTTAAATTTATAAATTGCAGCATAATGAATGATTCGAACGTATTCATTTTGGGGCTTTTGTTGGTGACACAGGTTTATTTATAGCAGATTTATTTGTCAAGCATTGTCTCACCTTTAGCCGCTTCACGATTTGAATACGTAGGAAATGGGTGTGTCAACAAAGAAAATAAACTAAGTATTATTGCGAATATATACTACAGTTCCCAGGCGAGAAAGCGATCAAGTCAAATGCTTCATTGAGAATAACATAGTTAGTGCTCCAGCTCTCATGCTGAGCCAAGGAAAGGGGAAACAAATTAGAAAACGATCACGCACCCATGACCACACTCGGAACATGCTGGAATTGTCTGGGTTTATTAGTCTTACATGTGTAACCAATTTATGAGTCTTTCTCTTTGCCCGTTGCGCTGTTTTTGGCAATTAAATAAAACATGCCCCGGCTGGTTTCTGCAATGGATGCGACTTACATAACCATATGTAAATTATGCCGGTAAATGGAGAAGAAATATTGCACGAGTGCGATCCCAGTATGCCCAGTATCTCCACGAGGAACACACCTCAAAAACGCCAATCTAACCCGTAAAGGGAAGCTTAAGCCAGTAGCTGCCTTGGTTAACCTACCATCCATCCATCTGGGCATATGTTCATGCTTCTCTTTACGTATCCCAAATGCTGGGACAGAGACATATACATACATACATACGATCTACAGAGGCCCAGCCCAAGCAGAGGCTGAATCGCAATTGAAGCGCAACCATTGACAAGATAATTTCTTAGGAGCTGCATGCGCGCCGTAAGTTCATTCGCATACTCTATAAAAACCAAAGTGGTGATTTCACTAGCTGATGAGCCCTGTAACTAGAAGTTTTAAAATAAATAAATCTGAATAAATAACTAATAACTAAAGAGTTTATATCGAGCCAAATAGTAAGTGATTATCTAATGGTAAGCTGACTTCTATTTCGATGATCAATATAGATTACAATTAATCTAACAAGGTTGCCAACAGATTATAATATATATATAATAATATAATATATTATAATAATATAATAACTTGATAAAACTAATATAAAACTTATAAATGTATATATAAGTTTTTGTTTATTATATATTTAATAAACATATAATTATAACCCACTCACATTCGTCCTGAACATATTAAAAAATTTATAGGGTATTACCAAGTGAACATCCCCATTAGTCGTTTTCCAATGTCCGTCTTCGCCTTTACAAATTGTACAAAAAGGAGAAACAAAACGCTGGCCACGACTCAGCTGGCAGAAAGCATAAAATTGGCTAGTTTCGCAGACCGCGTTAAGTTGACTGACTACCAATTGTTTTTGCCACGAAACTGTGACTCCTTCACGAATAATTTCAAACACAAACTGCCGCCAACATTCAAGAAGGTTCATAATTATCAAGCCAGCCGTTTGCTGCGGCTACTCGCGCCGAGGGTTGTGGCTTTTGAAGATGTTGTAACGGTTCGCTGGTAAAATGCAATCAGAGGAACTGCTACTGCTACCGCTACTGTGGGCCGTTTAGGCCAAGAGTCCAAAATATCGGGTTAAATAGGTCTTGTCTCTCTTGGCATGGCATCCGCAATGCTGCATTCATATTATTCGATTGGCCCATAAAGCGACTTTCCATGGGGTCATGTGAATTGAGCTAATTCCCGACAATGTATATATATATATTATATATATACAATATATACATATATAACTTGCTGCATTCATATTATTCGATTGTCCCATAAAGAGACCTTCCATGAGGTCATGTGAATTGAGCTAATTCCCGACAATGTATATATATATATTATATATATACAATATATACATATATAACTTGAACTCACCCACTACAGAAGCAAAAGTCGATTGATCTTATTTTGAAACTTCAATACTTCCGTATCTGCATAAGTGATTTATTGTGATATGCTTATGAAAAATATGTTTTTAATTGAATTATGAGGGGGAGCATAACAAATTGGTTTTTCGACTAATGTATATAGGTGATATATGTCTACTGGATGCAGGTTAATCAAAACCAACACTTGACAGCATTCCTCATTAATCTAAGCACCATATACACCTCACTTCATAATAACAAAACATTAATGAGCAATACTCTTTTCAACCGTTCTTCAATTTTGTGTATTACGATTTCGAAAAATTGAAATAATTATTCACAAAACAAAACAGTCGTATAATAAATATGATCATGTAATGATATTTTCACAACAAACTAATTTATTGGACTTTCAAAATAATTAACCACAAATAACCATTTGAAATCAAGTGCCTATATTATTATTTTATTTCCTTCGAGCGGACTTTGGTATGATATGAAATCCTAAAAGCAACCGCAAATATCATCAGCTAATTTTTATCACTTGTTTTGTCCCATTTCTCCGTTGTTAGATGAAAAAAGACGTCTACAAAAACCACATGTCATAAGGGCACATGAGTGTATTCACAGTGTGAATACTTCATGCACTCTCCAGCGTAAGTATGAATAAAGATGACTTAGTGGTAAGGTGCGATGATTGTCTAAGCGGGCTTACATAACCTCATTTGGGCCTATGTGTTTGGAACTCGCGTGACATCGTGTGCTCTCATTGAACGTGCCCTACTTTAAAAAAAAGTGGCATTAAAACGATACCCGGTCGGGTCTCAGCATCACCTTTGTGGTAAACAGGAAGCTCAATCTGTCATTCTGAACAAATTAAGTTACAGAAATTATGTCACAACTCTTGCCTTAGTGTATTTTCCCCTATCTTTGTTCTTTTGGTATGTGTGCAATAATAATAGGCAGAAGAAAAACAAATCGGCGAGGCTGCAGTCGAGCACACCCGACAGTCAAATACACATCGCTTAATTTTCAAAATCCGTTATAAACGTGTAACCACACTGCCATTTTATCCATTATTTGTCCTCTAGATTAATTCTGCATCAAAAAATAATGCACTTAACGTCAGGTTTTTGGGAGAGGTCATTTATTCATTATTTGGACTCTAAATTGATTCTGCATCAAAAAACAATGCATTTTATGGTTTTAAAAATTTGGACCTTTTATACGGTTCCATGCTACCGTTCCACTCAATTTGAGTACCAATTTAGAGCCTCTAGTATGGAAAACTTCGTCAAAAATCATCAGATTTCTTTGAGAGGGGACATTTTATCCACTATTTGGGCTTTAGATTAATTCTGCATCAAAAAACAATGCATTTTACGGTTTTAAAAATTTGGATCTCTTACATGTCTTTCAAACTACCACTTTGCTCGATTTTAGTACCAATTTAGAGCCTCTAGTATGGAAAACTTCGTCAAAAATCATCAGATTTCCTTGAGAGAGGCCATTTTATCCACTATTTGGGCTCTAGATTGATTCTGCATCAAAAAACAATGCATTTTACGGTTTTAAAAATGTGGACCTTTTATACGGTTCCATGCTACCGTTCCACTCAATTTGAGTACCAATTTAGAGCCTCTAGTATGGAAAACTTCGTCAAAAATCATCAGATTTCCTTGAGAGAGGACATTTTATTTACTATTTGGGCTCTAGATTGATTCTGCATCAAAAAACAATGCATTTTACGGTTTTAAAAATTTGGACCTCTTACATGTCTTTCAAACTACCACTTTGCTCGATTTTAGTACCAATTTAGAGCCTCTAGTATGAAAAACTTCGTCAAAAATCATCAGATTTCCTTAAGAGAGAACATTTTATCCACTATTTGGGCTCTAGATTAATTCTGCATCAAAAAACAATGCATTTTATGGTTTTAAAAATTTGGACCTTTTATACGGTTCCATGCTACCGTTCCACTCAATTTGAGTACCAATTTAGAGCCTCTAGTATGGAAAACTTCGTCAAAAATCATCAGATTTCTTTGAGAGGGGACATTTTATCCACTATTAGGGCTTTAGATTAATTCTGCATCAAAAAACAATGCATATTACGGTTTTAAAAATTTGGACCTCTTACATGTCTTTCAAACTACCACTTTGCTCGATTTTAGTACCAATTTAGAGCCTCTAGTATGAAAAACTTCGTCAAAAATCATCAGATTTCCTTGAGAGAGGACATTTTATTTACTATTTGGGCTCTAGATTAATTCTGCATCAAAAAACAATGCATTTTATGGTTTTAAAAATTTGGACATTTTATACGGTTCCATGCTACCGTTCCACTCAATTTGAGTACCAATTTAGAGCCTCTAGTATGGAAAACTTCGTCAAAAATCATCAGATTTCTTTGAGAGGGGACATTTTATCCACTATTGGGGCTTTAGATTAATTCTGCATCAAAAAACAATGCATTTTACGGTTTTAAAAATTTGGACCTCTTACATGTCTTTCAAACTACCACTTTGCTCGATTTTAGTACCAATTTAGAGCCTCTAGTATGAAAAACTTCGTCAAAAATCATCAGATTTCCTTAAGAGAGGACATTTTATCCACTATTTGGGCTCTAGATTAATTCTGCATCAAAAAACAATGCATTTTATGGTTTTAAAAATATGGACCATTTATACGGTTCCATGCTACCGTTCCACTCAATTTTAGTACCAATTTAGAGCCTCTAGTATGAAAAACTTCGTCAAAAATCATCAGATTTCCTTGGGAGAGGTCATTTTATTCATTATTTGGACTCTAGATTGATTCTGCGTCAAAAAAACAATGCATTTTACGGTTTTAAAAATATGGACCTTTTATACGGTTCCATGCTACCGTTCCACTCAATTTGAGTACCAATTTAGAGCCTCTAGTATGGAAAACTTCGTCAAAAATCATCAGATTTCTTTGAGAGAGGACATTTTATCCACTATTAGGGCTTTAGATTGATTCTGCATCAAAAAACAATGCATTTTACGGTTTTAAAAATTTGGACCTTTTATACGGTTCCATGCTACCGTTCCACTCAATTTGAGTACCAATTTAGAGCCTCTAGTATGGAAAACTTCGTCAAAAATCATCAGATTTCCTTGAGAGAGGACATTTTATCCACTATTTGGGCTCTAGATTGATTCTGCATCAAAAAAACAATGCATTTTACGGTTTTAAAAATTTGGACCTCTTACATGTCTTTCAAACTACCACTTTGCTCGATTTTAGTACCAATTTAGAGCCTCTAGTATGAAAAACTTCGTCAAAAATCATCAGATTTTCTTAAGAGAGAACATTTTATCCACTATTTGGGCTCTAGATTAATTCTGCATCTAAAAACAATGCATTTTATGGTTTTAAAAATTTGGACCTTTTATACGGTTCCATGCTACCGTTCCACTCAATTTGAGTACCAATTTAGAGCCTCTAGTATGGAAAACTTCGTCAAAAATCATCAGATTTCCTTGAGAGAGGACATTTTATTCACTATTTGGGCTCTAGATTGATTCTGCATCAAAAAACAATGCATTTTAGGGTTTTAAAAATATGGACCTTTTATACGGTTCCATGCTACCGTTCCACTCAATTTGAGTACCAATTTAGAGCCTCTAGTATGGAAAACTTCGTCAAAAATCATCAGATTTCTTTGAGAGGGGACATTTTATCCACTATTGGGGCTTTAGATTAATTCTGCATCAAAAAACAATGCATTTTACGGTTTTAAAAATTTGGACCTCTTACATGTCTTTCAAACTACCACTTTGCTCGATTTTAGTACCAATTTAGAGCCTCTAGTATGAAAAACTTCGTCAAAAATCATCAGATTTCCTTAAGAGAGAACATTTTATCCACTATTTGGGCTCTAGATTAATTCTGCATCAAAAAACAATGCATTTTATGGTTTTAAAAATTTGGACCTTTTATACGGTTCCATGCTACCGTTCCACTCAATTTGAGTACCAATTTAGAGCCTCTAGTATGGAAAACTTCGTCAAAAATCATCAGATTTCCTTGAGAGGGGACATTTTATTTACTATTTGGGCTCTAGATTGATTCTGCATCAAAAAAAATGCATTTATGCATTTTACACTTGGTTTTAAAAATTTGGACCTCTTACATGTCTTTCAAACTACCACTTTGCTCGATTTTAGTACCAATTTAGAGCCTCTAGTATGAAAAACTTCGTCAAAAATCATCAGATTTCCTTAAGAGAGAACATTTTATCCACTATTTGGGCTCTAGATTAATTCTGCATCAAAAAACAATGCATTTTATGGTTTTAAAAATATGGACCTTTTATACGGTTCCATGCTACCGTTCCACTCAATTTGAGTACCAATTAAGAGCCTCTAGTATGGAAAACTTCGTCAAAAATCATCAGATTGCTTTGAGAGGGGACATTTTATCCACTATTGGGGCTTTAGATTAATTCTGCATCAAAAAACAATGCATTTTACGGTTTTAAAAATTTGGACCTCTTACATGTCTTTCAAACTACCACTTTGCTCGATTTTAGTACCAATTTAGAGCCTTTAGTATGAAAAACTTCGTCAAAAATCATCAGATTTCCTTGGGAGAGGGAATTTTATCCAGTACTTGTCTTCTAGATTGGTTCTGCATCAAAAAATAATGCACTTAACGTTTTTAAAAGTTTCGGTCTTTCACATGTCTTTCAAACTACCACGTTTGCTCGATTTTAGTACCAATTTAGAGCCTCTAGTATGGAAAACTTCGTCAAAAATCATCAGATTTCCTTGGGAGAGGACATTTTATCTACTATTTGGACTCTAGATTAATTCTGCATCAAAAAACAATGCATTTTACGGTTTTTAAAAATGTGGACCTTTTACATGTCTTTCAAACTACCACTTTGCTCGATTTTAGTACCCATTTAGAGCCTCTAGTATGGAAAACTTCGTTAAAAATCATCAGATTTCCTTGGGAGAGGCCATTTTATCCATTATTTGTCCTCTAGATTGATTCTGCATCTAAAAATAATGATTGTATACCCGTTTTCAGAAGCCGCATGGGTTAAATTTGAAAAAATTCCTTTACTCGAATACAAGCAGTGCCTTTTGCATTGGCAGATGCTGGTAACGCAGGGCATTGCAAACTGCTTAACAACTACTGAAATGTTAACCACTAAGCAGAGAACACATAGAGGCGTCAAATAGCGTTAACATGGCTGCTGACTCTATGCCCATTTTCAGATACCACCGGGTCTCGGCTCCCAGTCGGAAGGAGACACGAGTATCAACTCCGAAAACACGACGACTTCAATTCAGTCGGACAACGACTGCGGAACGATGAGCACGGGTGTTTTTCGAAGCGCTGTGCCGTCGTTTCAATGTATGCGTTATGTATGCACATGATCGCATATGAAAGTATGCGTAGCTTGTGAAGTTTGGCAACTGCATGGCACAGCACAGCACCAAGTCTATTTTTCTATTTCAGAGTCAAAAGCCCACAGACCGAAAATGCGCTCGCATATGTGTGAGTGTGCTCATGTTTGTGCAATTGTTTTGGTGATGTGCAGTAATAGACTGCTGGTGGCTATTAGTCCCTGTGGTTGTTGATCTGTCGAGAGGCAAGAGTTGCGAGTTCGAATCCTACGATATGATGTGCAAGTAGGTTTTTTAGGGTAGCTAATTTTTTTCAAGCATTTAAAACATTTTAAGTTTAGTATTTTAATTAAACAGAATTTTAAGGGGAGTTGTCTACACGCACGACGACGACGACGACGATACAATAATAATTTGTTTTTGTCTTGTACGACAAGCTCAATGGTCTCACAAAATGCGACTTTGCCAACTCAATTCAGAATGCGCCAATGGCAGAGCGGTTATAGTTGCAGACTGCAAGTTTTTTTGGAGGTCCGTGGTTCAAGTCTCAAGTCGTTACAATATTTTTTTTGTTTTTTTCTGTTCTTATTCTTTATTTTTGCATTATGCTATATCTTCTTTTAAAATCGATGTTAACGAATTTTTTACTATATTTAAAAATTAGTCTAGCTCACTTAGATAATTAATATTAAAAGTAAAAGCCAGGTGCATAGCATATCATAAAATCAAAAAAAAAGATTGCAGATAAAGAATCAAAACAAAGGGATGAATGGGCGCGTGCCAAGCTGATTCTTTGACGACAACAAAACATAGCACAAACACACACACACGCACACACATGCGATCGCATTTTCGGTCTGTGGGCTTCGACTCTGAAAGAGAAAAATGGACTTGGTTGGTGCTGGGCCATGCAGTTGCCAAACTTCACAAGCTACGCATACTTTCATATGCGATCATGTGCATACATAACGCATACATTGAAACGACGGCACAGCGCTTCGAAGAACACCCGTGCTCATCGTTCCGCAGTCGTTGTCCGACTGAATTGATGTTGTCGTGTTTTCGGAGTTGATACTCGTGTCTCCTTCCGACTGGGAGCCGAGACCCGGTGGTATCTGAAAATGGGCATAGAGTCAGCAGCCATGTTAACGCTATTTGACGCCTCTATGTGTTTTCTGCTTAGTGGTGTTAACTATTGAGTGAATGTACAGCCAATGCACGAACCATTAGGAGTTGGGCCTATTTTCACAATCTGGTTGGCGTCTTAACTTATTTTCGATCTGGCAGATCCAAAAACAATCAGATCTCTGATGGTTATTCAATTTTCACGCAGAATGAATGACATTTTATTTATGTTTTTTTTTAGATGTTTTGAAAAATTTTTTTTTTAATTTTAAATCACGAGTTGTTAAGGGCGAGTAAGCTTTATGTATAATGCAGAATACCTAGTTTTAAATTATAAGTGTAACGGATTATGGAATTGAGCGAAGGGTATCTTACTGTCGGGCGCGCTCGACTGTAGCCCAACCGACTTGTTTTTAATTCAATTAATTCAATTAAGAAGTGAGAGACTGAAGCCAAAGAAAATTGAACATCCTTACACAACCTATAAGTCGAGACTCTTTTAGCTACAATTATATTATGCAGCAATCGCACAATTCTTCCGACAATCGTGGCAATTTTCGGAGCTGCTCATGCTACTATGACAAAAGCCAAAATTGAGGCGATGAGATCAGATTCGGCGACGATTTGAGGCAATTTTCTATCAATTATGTGAAATCAACTGACTACGTTAGCCTTCATCATCGTCATAGACCAAACACTTCTGTCCTTTTGGGGAACCTCACGATTTGATCATTTAAAATTTGTATTTATTGAAAGGTATTCGTATTGCATTGCTTTAACATCAATTTTGGGGATCAGAAAATAATCTATCCACTCTCGCATGATGATGGATTGACTTAAAATTTGATGCGGAATGCGTTTAAAATCCCTATTCATTACGCTTTGCTACCGTTTCTTCAATATATTTGGCACTTAGCACTTTTATTTGGTATCGATTCGGCACATTAGGTATCATCTTGTTTTCGTCCAGGTTATCATCGCCGAGAGACACGGGCTGCTCTTCGTCATCTTCGTCCATATCAAATAAGATACGGCTAGCCAGGTAGTCTGCGTGATATTCGTCCCTGTTGCGCTGTATCGTGATCGGTCGCAGCTCCACCAAGTATCCCTTCATTAGAGCGTATACCTTTCGCTTCAGTAGATGCAACACCGTATCAACTGCAATCAAAAAAATGTAATTATAGATAACTTCCCTCAATTACAACATCAATATTTAACTGTTCTCCTCGTAAATCTCCGGTGCTGCAGCGCGCATATTGAGCATCTCAAATTTCAGCAGCGGAAGCTTCAAATAAGAATTGGGGTAATGTGTTCGCAACAATTTCGGGGAGCGATCTACGTGCCGAAGGATCTCCACAAGATTCCAAATACTTACACTTAAAGTGATTCATATAAATGAACATATAATAATATATTAAAAACTTGTCATCCTTACCGTAATGTTACATACACATCACACCGATTCCTTATTTGCTGCATATTCATCTGCTCGAGATCCACTTCTTTAGCCAGCATTTTTCTTAAATCACCAATGCGGTCCAGGCGGCTGAAGAGAAATATTATTACTACAGTAAAAAAAATATTTACAGCATAAATTACTTAATTTCCTCTTCGGAGAGATTATTAACCAGAACACCCTTCAAGACGTTGGCACATTTCATTTTCGCTTCGAGCATCTCGTGAGACATCATTTCACTTTCGATCAGACGATGTAACTTCTCATTATTATCAACTTGACTCTTCATACTAAAATAAGAAAAACTTTAGTAAAGTTGTTATGATATACAATCTGTGGAACTACCGTGGGTAAATTTCTCTTGCTTGTGAACAGAGCGTTACAAATTTAACCTCCTTGATCGTAGATTCAACAGACTTAAGAACATGCTTGAGGATCACCATGCTCTTTGTGTCGCGCACATAACGTTTAGAATTGGCTGAATCGGAAATCACTTCGTTAATACTTTTCTTATACCCTGCACCGGAAACATGGTCTGTGCCTGGCTGGTACAACGAAGCGGACATTTGTACTTTAGCTAGAAGATTTTTACGAGACTTTTCCTCCAGATGTCTGTACTCATTGTTTAATTCCTTGAACTTGGCTATGGCCGGTTTGCCTAGATAGAGTATATGTTTAATGAAGTTCGACTGATCCTCCATATCGTCATCCAGGGAGCGTAAAATTGGCTCATAGAATATTTGATCATGGTTCAACACTTGTATAATTTTCTTATAGGTATTATTTATAGTCTTAATTGCTTTTAGTCGCACGTTGGAGTTTTCAATTTTCTTAAGGAAAACGCACGATTTGAGCTCCTCATCAAGGACGAATTCATTCTGATACTTAATTCTATTTTCTAAAACCGCGCGATACACCTGTGATTCAAAAAGTTGAAAAAGCCAAAAAAAAATTAAGAGTCTTAGTTTGGACTCACCAGTAAATCCTTATACTCACGCTTTTCTTGATCCAAACGGAACTCGAGACGATCCCGCTCCTTGCGCATCACAAATGTGCGCTGATTAATGTTATCGACAACCAGATGAATGGGCATCCTTTGGTACAATCGCTGCATGTCACGATGGTTGATTAAAAAATTCTGTATCTTATGCGTATTATTGCTCCTGAGAATTTGATGCAGCTTAATGCGTCCATCATGACATTGTGATTTTAATCTTTTACTTTCCAGAGAATAACGCTCTCGATTAGCCTTGATCTCGAAGTTCTTGTAAAGATGACAACGATCTAAATAAAATAACACTTAACAATTAACCCTTCGTATCAACCAACAGCTCAATAACCTACTAAGCAAATCTGTCATGCAACCAAATTGCTCGGTCAACGAGTTTGGTGTCCAGCGTTCATCAACCATCGTATGCTGGCGCACATAGGACATACCAAATAGACCATGGAATTGTAGAGCACGAGGATGTACAGGCCTCGGTGCCAAGGGATCCCGATCATTTTTCTTCTTATCATGAGCACAAGGAGCTGCCAAAGTCTTCTCTCGAGCAAAGCAAGGCATCGTGAATATTGATTGTATTTTTCTTTCCAATTAGTATTTGTTTTTTTTAATTTTACGTTATGTTTTATATAAAAGAAATATGTATATGTAACTGTGAAAATAGGTTAAAGATCGAAGTTGAACAAATGAAATCAACAAACATAATGAATAAAAAACCAAATGGATTCTACTTGAAAGTTGCTCAAGTCATTTGACAAGTTTTCGAATATATCAGTTTACCATGGATTTTTAAATTGAAGAAAATATGAAACAAAATCTATATCTTATGCATTATTGCTTCTGAGAATTTGATGCAGCTTGATGCGTCCATCATGACATTGTGATTTTAATTTTTTACTTTCCAGAGAATAACGCTCTCGATTAGCCTTGATCTCGAAATTTTTGTAAAGATGACAACGATCTAGAAACAATAACTCTTAATAATTAACCTTTCGTATCATCCAACAATACCAATAACCTACTAAGCAAATCTGTCATACGACCAAATTGCTCGGTCAACGAGTTTGGTGTCCAGCGTTCATCGACCATCGTATGCTGGCGCACATAGGACATACCAAATAGACCATGGAATTGTACAGCACGGGGATGTACAGGCCTGGGTGCCAAGGGATCCCGATCATATTTTTTCTTATCATGAGCACAGGCGGCTGCTAAAGTCTTCTCTCGAGCAAAGCAAGGCATCGTAAATATTGACTGTATATTTCTTTCCTATATGTAACTGTGAAAATAGGTTAGATCGAAGTTGAACAAATGAAAACAACAAACATAATGAATAAAAAACCAACTGGATTCTACTTGAAAGCTGCTCAAGTCATTTGACAAGTTTTCGAATATATCAGTTTACCATGGATTTTGAAATTGGAGAAAATATGAAACAAAATCTACTTAGTTCATATAATTGGAATTAAAAAACAAACCATTACACGAATCTACTAAATATATACTTTCTTTATAACATGTTTTTATTTGGTGAAGAAAACATCAAGAATAACACTTTATTTTACATCTCCTCTTCACGTTTTACATTCTCCAGAACCTTCACACTTTGCGCTTTTATCTGCTTATTAGTAGGCACATCGAGTGCTTTGGACTCCATTAGATCGTCATCAATATTCTTGACCTCTTGTTGATCCCCATCATAGTTTTCCGAAGAGTTGAAAACTTCGAGGTATGCAATATGATACTTTTCCTTGCAGTCTTTTATAGATGCTCCCATTTTTGGATTAAATGCTCTCATTAACCTGAAAACCTTCCGTTTCAGCGTTACCATGATTTTATCCGCTGAAAACGACAATTGTGAATTAAAGTACTTTAATGGGATTTGCCGACTCACGATCTTCCTCATATAAGCCTGGTGGTGCTGCAATCATATTTAGCATCTCAAATCTTAGCAGTGGCAGCTTTAGGTACGAATTGGGATACACTGAACGAAAAGCTTTAGTGTGATGATCGAAATGATCAACAACGTCCACAATATTCCACAAACACAAGCTGGGAGAGAAACGAAAGCCAAGTCAATAAGTATAAATAAATAGATATTAAAAACAAATAACTTACCGAATCACTACATAAGCATCGGCTCGATTCCTGATATGCGCTATAGTATCCCTCTCGAAATCTTCCTCTTTTTCCAAGATAACTTTTAGATCGCTTATTCGATCGAGTCGACTGTGAAATTATACCAGAAAATGTATAAAATTTAATGTGTAGTATGATAGAGTTGTTACTTACTTCATTTCCTCTTCGGAGAGGTTATTTACCAGTGCTTCCTGTAACGTCAGAGTCTGTTTCTGTTTTTTTTCAATTTGCTCACGCCTTAATACTTGAAGTTCAATTTGTTGCTTTATTTTCTTATTGTTCTCCACTTGGTTCATGACACTAGAAAAAACAAATAAATTGTCATAATTGTTAGCCCTGATTAATAATACTATACTCGTATGTATGTACTATGTACTTAGTAGGGTCAGATAAATTTGCATCTGCCTACGTAATGGGTATACAAATTGAATTCACGAATAAATATCTTACCTAGGATAAATCTCTCTGGCCTGGGAGCATAATGTAACAAACTTCAGCTCCTTTATTATCTTCTCGATTGAAGCAAGCCGAACCTTCAGTACAAACATGCTTTTCGTGTCGCGTATATAGTGATTCGGGTTTGCCGACATTGGTAATACATCCTTGCGTGCCGCCGTCGCTTTAACGGATGGCCTAAGAAGCATATTTAACATTTCTATTTTGGAATGCAAATTCTTTCGAGACTTTTCCTGCAGCTGTCGAAACTCAATGTTCAACTCTCTGAATCTGGCTATCGCTGGCTTGCCTAGGTACAGGATATACTTGATAAAATTGCTCTGATCTTCCATATCTTGATCGAGGGAGCGAAGTATTGGCTCATAGAATATCTCATCCTGAAGCAGAATCTGGATGACTTTTTGATATGTTGAGTTGATGGCCCGGATTGCCTTGATTCGCACATTTGAGTTCTCAATTTTCTTCTTCAATTTTCGAGAGTGCAATTCATCTTCAAGTATAAATTCATTTGCGTATCGAATTCGATTCTCCACATCGGCGCGTTTAAGCTGTACAATAAATATAAGGGTATTTAAAATCAACAGATATATTGTTAATCCGTACGAACCAATAGATTTTTAAACTCATTTTTTCGCTGAGTCAAACGAAAATTGAGACGATCTCGTTCTTTCCGCAAGATGAATGTGCGCTGAGTCATATTGTCCACAATCAGATGTATTGGCATCCGTTGGTATAGACGTTGCATATCCCGATGTGAGCTCAAAATGTTTCGAATAGCGAGAGCATTATTACCGAACGAGATATTTTTCAGCTTGATACGCCCATCCATGCACACCGATCTTAGGTGATCTCTGTCGCGGATTTGCCGCTTTCGATCCGCCTTAGCCTCGTGTGCCTTGTAAATTTTGCGGTGAACTTAAAAGACAAAATATGTAAAAAGCATAACCCCCAAGATCTAGTTTTACTTACTCAACATATCTACAATGTTTGCGAACTGTTCAGTTAGCGACGAGGGGGACCAGTTATCATCGACTATCAGATGCTGTGCCGCATTCGAATATCCAAAGAGGCCATGGTACCTCATGGCACGTGGTCGAACTGGATGGGGAGACAGCTTTTCTAGGTCCGCCCCCTTATCGCGACGAGGGCAATACGATAGACTTTTTTCACGCGAGAAACACGGCATTTTTTTTTTTTTTTTTTTTTATTTATTTTTTTTTTTTTTTTTTTAGTTTTTTGTTTTATTTGTTGTGTGGTGTATTGTGTAATGAAGTATAAATTTAACTTTTGCCTTAAGCTGGCTCAACATAATGAAAACTAATCCATGGATTGCTTAGTCGGTTCCATGGACCAAATCAAATAATATTCGTAATTTTCACCACAATAGTATGTAATTACTCAAGGACCAATCGGTTGAAGTGTTGCCATTATAGGGTATAATCTTATTTTGTATGCTTATCTTGCAGTTTTAAAAAATGAAAATGCAAAATTTATGTGATACATCCAGTTTAATCACAAATTTAAAGAGTTATGCCGTACGGGTTACATATAAGGGTACAAGTGTCGATATGAACCAGTAAAATAGTGATATGAATATCATTTCGAATGCTATTCATCGCGTTTGACAACCTCTTCGCAAACTTTGGCACTTAGAGCCTTGAGTTGTTTACTATTTGGTATGGTCATCATTGCTTTAACGTAATCATCATCTATGGCGGCAACTCCCTGTTCGTCTTCAGCGACTTCTGGTACTTGTATAGTATTAATGAATTCATGATGATATCTCTCCCTTCCTATTGGGAGCCTATCCTTCTTTATGCCAAGACGATTGTAGGCTTGCATCAGCTTGTATACCTTTCGCTTAAGAAGTGCCATTAATTTATCGACTGTGGAAAATACAAGAGAAAAACAATGAAATATGGTTTTTTTATTTCCTACGGCTTTACTTAACGGTCCTCTTCATAAAGCTCTGGTGCTGTAGCATGCATATTTAGCATCTCAAATTTAAGGAGTGGCAACTTTAAATATGAATTTGGATACTGAACACGAAACGCTTGGGGCTGACGATCAACGTACATCAAAATATTGATAAGATTCCATAGGAAAATTCTGAGATTCACAAAATAAAATAAATGTGTTAATATACACGATTTAAATGCTATATTATTATAAATACTTACCGAAATATAACATACATGTGGGAACGGTTTTTCACGTGTTCATTGCTTTCCTCTTCAAATTCTAAATCGGCCTTTAAAAAGATTTGCAATTCCCGAATACGTTCAAGGCGACTAGAATTATAAAAAAAATATTTGGAAAATGTAAAAGAAAATCATGATTACTTATATAGTAAAGTTTGTGAAAAAAATGCATATACTGATCTTTCAGAAATGAAATACTTCACAGCATATGAAATTTCTCCACAAACTAATTTAACCATAGAATTACTTGATTTCCTCTTCGGATAGATTGTTTATCAAGACTTCTTCAAGCAAACTGCAATATTTCTTTTTGTTCTTGAGCGATTCATAAAGCTGAAAATTTTTCTGTATTGTGTACGTCAATTTCCTGTTATTTTCCATTTGTTGTCGAACGCTAAGAATAGATAAAAGTATAGATTAGATGTTTATCCGGGCCGTATACAGAAATTTAAAGAATGAAAATTATAATTTGTTAAAATTTGTTCCACTGCCAAAATGAATATGAAGTTTTCTAGTTGTCAAAAAATGTCAGTTAAAGGAACATTAACTTATATATGACAACAGTAAATTAGAGACAGAATTATTTGTCATTTGGATGCAGTAAGCCATATATGGCATATTTACCGTGGGTAGATTTCCTTGGCCTGTGAGCAAAAAGTAACAAGTTTCAAATTCTTGATTGTATCTTCGATTTTGGCTAGCTGAGCTTTTAAAATCGTCATGCTTCTGGTTTGACGCGTATAATGATGGACCTCTTCGACGACAGACGTTCGGGCTACTTCGGCTGGTGGCGCGAAAACGGTGGGTGGCTTTTGTAAGGAGGCTAACATTTTTATTTTAGCTTGCAAGTTCTTGCGGGACTTATTCTGTAAGTTAAGATACTCTTTGCCGAGAACCTTGAGTTGAGCTAAAGCCGGCTTGCCCAGATAGACAATATGCTTAATGAAGTTGGCCTGATCCTCCATGTCGCCTTCGAGTGAAAAAAGAATGGGCTCGTAAAATATCTCGTCGTTCATCAGAATTTGTACTAACTTCTTATATGTATTATTTATTGTACCGATAGCCTTTACACGTACATTAGAGTTTTCGATTTTTTTTCTTAATATCCGTGAAACGATCTCTTCTTGCAATACGAACTGATCCTTGTAATGGATGAGATTTTGCACATTTGCCATTTTAATCTGAAGAAAAGTTAATTAATAATAATAATTGAACTGATCAAATCCGCCATTGCGACTAACCAACAGCATTTTGTATTCATCTTTTCTTTGATTCAGACGATGATGGAGACGATCTCGTTCTTTACGCATAACAAATGTGCGTTGATTGATGTTGTCCACAATCAGATGAATTGGCATCTTCTGGTAAAGCCGCTGCAAGCCGCGATGGTTACTCAAAAGATTGCGTATCTTGTGGGCATTATTGCCAGTCGAAATTTTCTGCAGCTTTATGCGTCCATCGACACACATCGATTTTAGCTTCGAGCTTTCCGCCGCAAGACGCTTACGATTGGACCTTGTCTCATGTCGATTATAGACCACACGACGTCCTTAAATTTGTATTGAATACAATATAAATAATCATATAAATATTTATGTGTATTAAATATTTACTTACTTAGTAAATGTATGTAGCCCTTAAATTGTTCTGACAGTGAATCGGGTGTCCATTTATCATCGACTATTAAATGCTGTGCCGCTATTGACATCCCGAACAGCCCATGGTACCTCATTGCGGTGGGACGAACCGCTTTGGGTGCCATAACATCTCTGGCATTGGACCTCGGACGATGGGGACGTGCGTGTGGGTGTGGGAGGCTCCTTTCCCTCGTAAAACAAGGCATGTTGAATATATATATTGTGTTTTTATTCGAATATTTATATGTTCTTATGTTTGTATGTTATGTATTCAGTGTTTGTACTGGAGTGAATATATTTCATAAGACACATGTTTTAAATGTATATAGAATTGACAGATTTTGCATGTATCACCTATTTATATTAAATGTACAAACTTTCTCTAGTTTTTTATTTTTAAAATGCACATGACCTGATATGTTTAATGTGTTTGAAAATATTTATATCTCACTGGTGTTAATAGTTTAACTGCGACTTATTTAAAATTAATGTTCATATAATATGGACATTTATATAATGTAACAATAAATAACATGAATATATTAAAAAAATAATATTGTTGGTAATTATTTATTTATAAACAAATACATAAGTTAGCGTATGTGTATATGTAACGTAAGTGTTTATGTTTAAAAAATAAATATATTTCCTTTACTCATATCTTATTTTTCTCATGATTTCGCAAAGTTTGGCACTCTCGCCCTTCATTTGTTTACTATTTGGTATTTTAGCCATTGCCTTTTCGTAGTTATCGTCTGGGGCTTCTTGTTTTTCACCCTCGAAACCTTCTTGAGCAAATTTACTAATTAGGAATTCGGCATGATATTTATCCCTTCCAATCGCCAACTTCTTTGGATCACTGTCCAAGCGCTTGAACGCCTTTATAAGTTTGTAGACCTTGTGCTTGAGAAGCGTCATTACTTTATCGACTGTAAAAAATACAAAGGAAAACAATGATGAAATATAGTTTTCGTTTCTTTTGTGTCTTCACTTAACGGTCTTCTTGATAAAATTCTGGCGGTGCAGCTATCATATCCAACATCTCAAACTTCAGAAGGGGCAACTTTAAATACGAGTTTTTATAATTCAAATGAAACATTCTGGGCTGGCGATCAACAGCCCGCACAATGTCGATAAGATTCCAAATATGGACTCTAGAAAAACAAAAAAAAAATTGTAATATGAATATTAACACATGTATATAACTTACCGTAACAAAACAAAAATATGAGAACGAGCTTTTAAATGATCAATAGTTTCCATTTCGAACTTGTTATCTTCATTTAAAATTAATTTCAATTCTCTTATTCGTTCAAGACGACTAAAAAGGGTACAAATTAATATTATTAATAGATAATTAAAACATAAAACTAATAAAAACTAACAAAACGAAAAAAAACAAAAATCTAAAAATTATCTAAAAAAAAAAAAGATTTTAAGCTAGCTGTAATATGAAAAATCCTTATTGAAATTCAACATTACTTGATTTCCTCTTCTGACAGGTTATTAACCAAGACTTCCCGCAGCAAAGTGCAATAGTTTACTTTGCTTCTAAGCGATTTATGAAGTTGCATATCGTTCTCAATAGTGTACTTCAAACTCCTATTATTATCCATTTGTAGTCGAATGCTAAGAAAAGATAAAAAATATACATATATGTCAGTCTAAATGCCAGTTTGATGATGTCTTAAAGCACACACAAAACATACGCACCGTGGGTATATTTCCTTTGCCTCGGAGCAAAGAGTTACGAATTTCAAATTCTTGATAGTCTTTTCGATAGAGGCAAGTTGTTCTTTTAATTTCCTCATGCTTCTAGTTTGACGTACATAATGTTGCGTGTTCTCAACAACTGTTTTACGGGGGGCTTCGGTTGGAGGCGCAAAAACGGTTGGAGGCTTTTTTAACGCGGCTATGGCGGCGTTTTTAACCCGCGTGTTCTCCTGACATGTTTTATATAGGGTTTGATACTCCTTGCCGAGAAACTTAAGTTTAGCTAGGGCCGGCTTACCCAGATAGATAACATGCTTAATGAAATTGGTCTGATCCTCCATGTCGCCTTCGAGTGATCGAAGAATAGGCTCATAAAATATCTCATCGTTCATTAGAATTTGTACTATCTTTTTAAATGTATTATTTATTGTTAAGATCGCCTTTACGCGTATATTGGAGTTTTCGATTTTTTTTCTCAATACACGTGAAGCGATCTCTTCTTGTAGTATGAACTCGTTCTCGTAACGTATACGGTTCTCCAGATCGGCGCAATGAATCTGTGAAATAGTTAGATCATAATTAATACACAGATAAACCTGAGTTTTTTTTAAGTTTTAGCTGACCAACAGCGATTTGTATTCATCTTTCCTTTGATTCATACGATAGTAGAGGCGATCTCGTTCTTTACGCATAACAAATGTGCGTTGATTAATGTTGTCCACAATAAGATGAATGGGCATATTCTGGTAAAGGCGCTGCAAGCCACGATTGTTGCTCAGAAGATTGCGTATCTTTTGGGCATTATTGCCGGTCGTTATTTTCTTCAGCTTTAACCGTCCATCGAAACACGTCGATTTTAGCTTTGCGCTCGTCGCCGAGAGACGCTTACGATTAGTCCTTGTTTCATGTCGGTTATAGATGACACGACGTTCTTAAACGAGGCTTAGATAATGACGGTCGACATATCTTTAAGATGAACTTACTTAGTAACTGTGTATAGCTCCTAAATTGTTCCGAAAGCGAATCCGGTGTCCATTTATTATCGAATATCAAATGCTGCGCTACTGTTGACATGCTAAAGAGTCCATGGTACCTCATTGCGATAGGACGAACTGGCCTGGGGGCTAACCCCTTCCTGCCAGAGGACTTAACACCGCAAGAAGGCATGTTAAATATATACCTAAGTATAAGTATTTATAAGACGATATAAATGTATTTATTTAAGTTTTTTGTTGTTTTGATAGTGTTGGCAGTCTCTGGGAGAGTTTTAGAGTGACTATTTTGTATCGGGTAAGTTTAAAGTCGTCATGGATTATAGTTGACAGCTATCTCACACAATGTTTTTTTTCTTTTTCGAAAAAAAATTCTTTATAACGATCTGTATGGAGATTCAGTAAAACTTCAACTTTGACGGTACTTTATAAATAGAAGCATCGTAAATTCTTGAAACTTTCGTAAATAAAGACACAATCATTTATTTTACACATTTATTTTGCACTAACATTGTTTTTTTTACAATTTTTTTCTTTTTAACATTAATATCTTACAGTTCATAGTGTCTCGGATACAAAAACATTAAATTTCTTCCGTTGAGAATGTGTGCTGGTTCTTCGGTATTCACGTAAGTATATGTATGTCTGCAAATGTACTTTTACAATTTCCATTAATGATTTTGGATATCTTATGAAAATATTTGGTGTTCATAATGTTTGTTTCTGTCGAAGGAGGACAAAGAAAACCGCATAAACAATTCTTGTTGCATTAGGCTCTTACGTTGCTTTAACTAATACCATTAACATATGGTATAGTTGGCAGATGGATAATATCTTTTGCACATACATATGTACGTTGCCTCATCGACAAGATGTGATTTTAGTTTCAAAATAAATAACAAAGCTTCTAATGGGCTTTTTTTTTGTAAACATCCAACTTACTTAGATTTTCTTGCAAGCAAACATTTTTTTAAACATCAACAAGTGGTCACAACTATCGCGACCATCATCATACTTTGAGTGACAGCTTTGAATACATTCGCACATCATCATTACATCATTACATTGAACTCGGTAGTAAGTCACTAGAACTAGATACAATGTACAGTAAAGATTAGCTCGAGTTGCAGCATAGAAATATTGTCATAAAACATTTTATAGTTTTCCTTTAGCGATAATTTTTTGAAAATTCCGTTCATGATTGTTGACTCTAAAGTTATTGCATAGGTGTGTGAACTATGTATGTTTTGCCATCACATAAGGTGGTTGTATTATTATTGCTGTAGACTCAAAAGTGTTGCTTACTTTCGGGTGTTGTCCAAATTGTTTGCCACAGACTACGTTTGTTTATATTATGAGATTTTTTTTAGGTACAGATCGTTGTTTAAAATTGCATCGAATAATAATTAAATAATTTTGTAATAAAAGAATGTACTAAGTTGAACAAAATCATAGTATATATGCATATCAAATGCGACTTTTATTCAAACACAAATTTGCGTAATATCGCCACTTGCTATATATACAATTTAAAAAATGAACTATATATGTATCAGTATATATCAGTATGTGTATATAGATATATAGTTATAGTAGGCTAAATGTCAGCTTTAAATAATGTCGCTGACAGTTCATTGAATGGCTAATACACTGTAATACATACATATACAAACATAAATATATAAAGTTGCTTTTCAAATTTATAATAATAAAGCGTTGCAGCACGAATGCATCTTATATCTGATGCAAATAATACTTAACATATACAAAATTCATTACACAAATTAAATTTGGGACCAAATTCAAACTAGCTTGGAATGCTTTACAAATACAATTCAATTTTCATTTGATTTATCTTTTCTTTAAACTAACAATAAACAGAATTATGCGACAACGCCATGCTAAGCCAGCAAAAGAAAAAAGATTCTGCTAGAAATAACAATAAGTAGGAAACTAAAATAGTTTTGTAGACGGATTAAAATATTGCAAAAAGTTTAGAGGCATTCACATTTACAGATTTGCTCTCACTTAAGCATAATTATATATATGTATATATATATATATATAGTCTATAGCTGTATGGCGTCTACATATTTGCTATGATCGATTTGTGTCTATTGCCATTTTGTTGAAGTTTTGTTTTATTTTCTTAACATTTGCTTTTTTACCGTGTACATTTCTTTCATTTTCAACAGAACTTTTTAACGTTAGGTGTTTAGGTGTAGTGATTGGCATAGGGCGCAACTTCAGGTTTTTTCCTATACTTACAATGTAGAAGTACGTACATACATATATGTATGTTCGTATATTTTCATAAGCTACGGGGTTTCATTTCATTCTGTTTGCTTTAATGTATGGGAAAATATTTTCTTGTTTCGTTTTCAGAGTTATATAAATTGTAGTCAAACTCATTTTGTTTTTGTTTTCTTTGTAGGTATAATAATAATAATAATAGTAATATAAATATATATTTATGCAATTTTCATTTTTGTTTGCTTAATGCTCAACATATAATATAATTTTGTATGCCATCATAATATTTCCTTTTGTATGTAGCATAGTGTAACCATTTATAATTTCTTAGTTTTGTCTTGAAGTAATTTTTTTTTTTATATATGCAATATATTTTTATATTAATTATATATATGTATATAAGTTGTGTATATTCGTATGGTATAATGTTGCTTTTCTATGAGGTTATAGCGCTTAAAGTGTGTTTTTGCGTTTGCGTGTGTGTATGTGATGCCTTATAACGCTCCAAATGGATCCAGCGGTACGTTTTTATTTCCTCCATTCAGTGTGGCCTGCGTAGGCTGCATGATGCCGCCCGGCGTTGGGGCCACATTACTGTGCGGCGTGCTCATCATCGTTGGCTGAGCCCCAGTCAAAGGGGCTGCCGGTTGCGCCAGCATAGTCTGCTGCTGTCCCATCACCGGCATGCCCTATAAGAAGCCAACATATTGAATTAGTATTGAAATCGCTAACTTACATCGAATACAAAATCATGCTGGGGCACTTAAATGACTAAGTCAGGCGAAAGACTACGAATCAGTAGTAGGTAGGTTTTGATAGAGGAAGGTAACTACGAGAGTTTCATAGGGAAGCCGCTGTCAGCTGCTACATGATGAACAAATCAAGAGGATTGATCAAGTGATTGAAGTCTACAAATCAAACTAATTTTGAATCAAAACTAAAAAATCTGGATACATAATACTAATAAATTTGTGATAGACATAACTAAGTTGTAAACCAAAGAAGGAACTTGGAAGTATAAATTGGAAATGTGCTAAACAATTTACGTTTGTTTTCAATACTATATAGTAGTTTTATGCGGCGAGAAATCATGGACAAACACCATTAGAGGGGGGAGGGTCAAAGGTAGAAAGAGTCATAGGTAGTTAGTATAAAGGGACCATAACCAAAGAAAGGGCAAAGCACCGGTTCTTATAACTCTCTGTGCACAATCAACGTAGATCGATAGTGGATAGTGAAGTTGAAACTAAAAAGTGTAGGCTTAACAAAATAAAAATCAAATACAAACATAATCAAAAATAAAAAATAAAGAAAAAACAAATAAATTATATAAAAGAAAAGCAACTCATAGACAATAAGATAGTTAACGTATATAAACATTTATTTTATAATTGATTATGTTTTTCAAAGTTTGTAGTACGTTGTTTTTTTTTATTATTGCATCATTCTTACCTGCATATAATTTGGCATTACAGGATAACTAGCATGTATATACGGATGATTGATTGTGATTGGCGCAGGACTTACTGTCATGCCGTGTGCCTAAGTATTGCATATTGATATACACATATTATATATATGCATATATTGTTTATATATAGAATTTTGATATATCATAAACATACAGACAGCATAAAGAAGACACAGGCGCATCGTGAGTTTTGTTTTTTTTCAATATTCATATTTTGTGGTGTAATTAATTTTTTTTTTTTGGTTATTATTGGTCGATATGTTTCAATTGGCAGAATGCGTTGGATAGTCGAAATATAAAGCAACATAAAATAAAGAAAAGAATATGATAGTTTATATATATTTATACATATATAATAATACCAAAATAATAAGTAGAAATAAAAACAATATGGAAAATAAAATACAAGTGTAAAAGAAGAATAATCTGGATTTTTTGTGAGTGAGTTTCAAGTATTATTTTTGGGCTGCTTGTGTAGAGGATCATGTTGAAGTAACTGATTTTCGGACCTACTCATACGAAGCGTGCCAAAGTTACCCCCTATACTGGGTATAGTGTTTCTCTTAGTAATATTTTCATGGTTGGTCTTGTTGCAGATATGTTTGAGTGCAGTATGATAGAGAAACCTTAACCAATATAACTTAATGTTTCGATTTGAAAATCATAAATAATATTCAATAATATAGTTGTGTACGTATAAATGTGTGTATCTAATGTTGTATGCATGTGTATGAGTAGTAAATCTTACAACTTGCAACAACTTGGTTCGCACTGAGTTCATCTTGAGAATTTTACTTTAAATTTTCATTCGACTTTTAAGCGTAGCAAATTAAATGGGGATTACAAAGTGACACAACATATAGATAATAATAAATATAAAACCTTGCATAGAGTAAACATTTTTTTAATTTTAAGTATAGATTTTACACACAAGCAATTCAATTGTTTAAACAAATAAACCAAGTAGCTCAAGTTGTAATGTAAATTCAATGTGCAATATAAAAGTTATATAACATCAACAGTAATTTAATTTACAAAATAATAAAAAAAATAATAATCAAACTGGTTTTGTACATGAAATGTGTGGGCCTAGCGTGTTGAGTGACACAAGAATTTCTTTTTCAGATTCTCAAACTTTCTAGTCTGTTTTCGTATTAATTATGCATCTCTTTCATTTTTGGCACATTTTCTGTATACAAATGGAGTAATACGAGGTATGTCTGTCATAATTCTTGATTATATTGTTGTCTCACTGGTTTAGTCTAGTACGAGGCAAAGTTGATTCGCGTTTGTTTCATATTGAAGTGGTAGTTGTTTTTGTAATTGTAGTAGAGTTTTGGTTGAGTAGAGAGTAGAGTTAGTAGAGACAAAACTCACCATTGGACGATAGCCAGCACCAGTAGTAGCCGCCATTGGTTGTGGTGTCCAATTAGCACCTGGTTTTGCTGTATTTTTAGGTGAATTCCATTGCACGGGTCTATGAGATATAATGGGGTAAGAGAGTAATGATATAGAGAGACGAAATCAATGCGTTTGATTCGATTTTCTATTTACTTTTTTAAGGAAATTCAATTACTCGAACTATGTAAGTAGAATTTATGGATGGTTTGGGCGCAAAATATTATGTACACACATGGAATGGTATGGAATATGGAGTAATGGGTATGATACTGCATAGGGATTTTGAAAATGGGACGTTATGTAGACTACAGGAAGGGATACCAAAGTTTCGAAACTTTTTTGGGAATATTCGGCAGGAATATTATAAAATTATCTTCGGTTTGGATCGAATTAAGCCATGAATATTTCGAAAAATATGTGAAATGGTTTGAGAATGATTTTGATGCTATTTCCGCGATACTTTCAAACTTATTCACACTCAGAAACAGTTTTATATACACACACACTGACGCACGCACATATTTTTATTAATAGTTGTTATTTTAGATTTGTTTTCTTTAGTAGTTTTTCGATTTTACTCACTTTGCACTTGCTGTTTTATTTATATTTAAATTATCAACTAGTGACATTAGTGAACTATCCAGATCGCCTGTTATAATCTTTCCAGTGCCAGCTGGTTGCTGTTGTTGTTGCTGCTGTTGTTGTGGCTGTTGTTGTTGTAACTGTTGTTGTAGGTGTGCATGTTGTTGTGAGTTTTGCTGTTGTAGGGTCAGCCCTGGACTGCTGCCAGCGTAGCCCTGGAAGACGGAACCTGCGGCGACAACATTCATTTGATTGCTGTTGTTGTGGGCTGTGGCCGGCTTGAGAACATCACCCAAAGCATCGAAGCCTTTTTACAATGATTTTTGTATGCCATAATATGGTTGTTGTTGTTGTTGTTGTAGTTCGTTAAAGCCAGTACACCGTTTCGCAAGACATTTACACAAAAAGACATATACGGTTTTATGTATAGAGAGAGAGGCATGAGACAAATGAAGCCCAGAAGAATTCGATACGACATTGATTAATCGTTTTTGTATGTTTGCGTTGAGTATTTCCCGTTTGTTTTTTTTTTTTTTTTTTTGATTATTCCAAATGTATCGTTTTTATTTATACACATATAATTCATATATGCATTGTTTTAACGTTTTATGATTTAAGTCATATTACATAATGAGTTTGTGCCACCAACATTAACGCATTTTAATAGATGAAACAATGTGAGTTAACGTGTCAAGTTTTTGTATGTTTGATAAATATATGTACATATATATTACGTACAAGGAACATAAAAAAGAGAAAAAGAGAAAAATACGTTGACAAAATAAATAATGTATATATAAATATTTCATAATTTGTGCATTTTGTAAAATGGTTTTAGAAATATTATTGTAAATAGTTATTGGTTATTATTGTATTAATAATGTGACATAAGAACCATGAAAAAATCAAGCAGTTATTTAAAAAAAAAATATAATTTTAATGTGTTTTGCGATGGGCGGAAATAAAAATGATATTAATAACATTCAAGTTTATAAGTTGAAAATGTTTAGATTAAAAGCACAAGTATTAACTCTCCTTATCCCTTTAAAATTAATAAATCTTTTCTGAAAATGCTACTACATACCAGTAAGAAATAACAAATGAACTATAAATTGCATTTCTGACTTTAAAGATTAAAATACATATTTAAAATTAGCTTATCAGATTTGTAAATCGCGATCACAGAAAATAATCAGCACCAACACGACACAATCACGCAATTTGTTCAATAATTTATGAAAATTATAGTAATTTACATGGGGTGGATCGTAAACAAATCTGATAACAAATAAATGTACATACTACATACATATTTCAAGTGAAAGACTGGAAATTAAAATATGATGAAGTCTAAATTCTTTTTCGATTCTTCATTATTATGCTTAACTACACTTCACTGAGCTTTTAAATATGTACATAAACTGAAACATTATCAAGTTTCAGATATGAGCAAGACTTTACTAGGTCTAAACAAACATAAATACTTTATACAGGGCACAGTTGTGGTTCACAGAGTCGAGATCAGCGGGTGGGTGGGTATGTTTCTGTTTCTTGTGTTATGTGTGAATATGTGTAGGGTGTTTGCAGCACTACAAGCACAGCAAAATGAGTCCAGTGATGACAGCAGAAGCTTTGTACAATAACAAAGCACGAAACGCAAACATTTTGCTGTTGTTGTTGTTGTTGTTTTTTTTTATATTGGTGTTTTTCACGCAAAGTTCACCTGTGGGAAATTGAGTCATCATGGAACCAGGTAATATCGCCAAACTATCTTGTTGGTAATGTTGCTGTTGGAAAAGTTGTTGCTGCTGTTGCTGCTGCATATAAAACATTGACGCCTGCTGCTGCTGTTGTTGTTGTTGTTGGGGCCGGTCCATAAAACTATCAAAAGCAACGCCCCTAGGTTGCATATCATCGAAAAATGGATTTGGCAACGACGACGACGACACTGATCTCGTTTAACACAAATTTGATTAAGGATTGTTGTTGGGTGGCCATAAAGAAAACATAATTATGAAAATTTTAATTAAAGAAAAATATAAAACCAATTACTGACAAGATCTGATAAATTTAAAAAAAAATTCATTTTCACGCATACTCTGCAACAAGGGAAAGTTTCTGGCATGGAACTATTAATTAAAACATTTTTAAACCCCTTTGGGGGTTGCTGCCAACGATTTGGGGAATAACAAATTTATATACACACAAAAAATACCGCGAAAGTTAATATTGTTTTAATTGTTAGTACAACATGCTAAGCACACCGGCCAATAATTGAGAAAAAACCATTTAAATTAATTTTCTGAGTGCAGGTTAAGATTATTGGGCGCTGCTATATACACAATCCCAAATAAATGTAACCTCTAAATATAATTTAAATTATAGTTTTAGTTTCTTTACTCTAAAGCGTTAATTAATTACAAGTTGCATTGCAGTTGAATGTTATATAAAAGCAATTAGATGCCTGCTTGGCTGAATGTTACACTTACCTGCTGGTTCCGTATTACCAAAAACTGACGTGAAATTACTATCGGAAACAAATGCATTTGTTGCGGCAGCGGAGGAAACTGATGCGCCATTGAAACCTATTTTGTTTTTGGTTTTATGATTTTGGGATTTGGTACGTTATGGAGTTTTTTTTTTTTGGACGTTGGACATGGTGTTAACATTTCGATTTGGGTCGATCAAGTCGTGTTTATCGTTGTTGTTGTGTTTTTGATTTGTTTGGTGGGGAAAACCAGTAATGAAAATGAAGAGTAACAAGATATTAGAGAAGAATTGAAAAGAAAAATGTACAAAATAATATATTACATAATATAACTAAACTGGTAGCAAAAAAATTAAAATTATATTAAGATTTATATATATATATAAATGTATACAGATACATCTATATGTGATTTATAATGAAAAATATGTGCAACAAAGAGTTGTGCTATTAGACGGCCTGAGAGCGATTCTCACATTTCAAATGTCAACTTTCTTTAGGGTCTGAGAAAACTACAAGACAACATGGGTTACACATATACACTTGTTTGGATATTTTTGTCGATAGAAACTACACTTAAATATCTAACTAAGAGAAGAAAATAACGAACTTAGGTCTTAACATAAAATGATAAGTAAGAAAATAATAAAAAATTATAGCATGCTACCGTTGTTATGCATCCATAAATTATTGGCATTTAATGCAGCACCTGTTGCTCCTCCGGCAGCAGTAACGTTGCCGCCGCTGTTGCCACTGGTCTCGAACATATCAGCGAACGGATTTCCCAACTGCAGCAAATCGTCGGATGCCTTTGTGGCCAGCGCCTGTGGCACTGATGCTGCAGCAGCAGCGGGCTGGGTCGACGCGGCACCAAACAGATCAACTATCGGCTGGCCAGCCTGTGCGGCTGGCGGGGACGATAGGAATGGATTTGTTAGTGCAGCGCTAGCACCTGCAGCACCGCTACTGGTGGGCGATGACAACTTGGACTAGTGAATCGGAACGATGAGTAAACGAAACACAGAAAAAAATCGATTAAACGGTATCCAACAAATAAATTCAATTAAGTATCCCCTTACACTTACTTTGTACTGGTTCATTGCGGCTTCCTCCTCAGCGAGTACCTGTGCCTTCAGCTGATCATCAATGCCGTTGGTGGTATCAAATTTACTAGAAGCAGCTGCGGTGCCAAATGCCGAGCTAGTTGAAGAGAGTGCAGAGACAGCGGATTTAACATTTGTGCGTTGATAACTTCGTAAGAATTGAAGTCAAAACGCAACCAAAATTAAATAAAAATCATGAAATAAGAAATAAACAAAATAGGAACATAATTAATCAAAAGTTAAATGAAACTGTAACTCAAATAAAATAAAACAAATCAAAGAAATCGCAATTCACCAAATACTGCAGCATACCTCGCCGATTGAGTGGGTGTGTTGGCAGCAGAAACTTTACGTCCCTCCAGCGTTGCCAAGTGCTGCTCCAATGCATCAAGTAAAGAACTTGGTGCCTTCGTCAAGTCGGGAATGTCCCCCTTATCAATGCCCACGTTCTTCAGAAACCGAAAACAATTTTCAAGGTTATTACAATTTTCATTCAGTGCTATTTAAATATAGAGGTATTTACGCACCTCAGCGACCTTCAGAAATTCACCAACGCGATCCATGCGTACCAAGAATTTTTTGTACAAATCGAGAGCGTCACGTGCATGCTTTTTGTTCATATCAAAGTACTTCTCCAATAAATTAATAATTCCATCATTATAGCAGGCAAACAAACGTATTAAATCGCGGAATAGCAACATGAAGCTCATATTGATGACACCTATTGGATGAAATTTAGTTAATTAATATAGACATTTTAGTTTATTGGATATGTCAAACGCACCATTGGTCAAATCATTGGACTGACAATCAAACTCGAGTAAACCATCCAGTTGTGCCTGCAAAACTGGCAGTGTTTTCAAGAGTTTCTCCGCATTCATGTTACGCAATGAGCCCTCTTCTTTCCTAATTTGTACACAATGAAGTGGTTGTTAGAATACTTTGTTTTTTACGTGAATATATATTTACTTACCCACGCTTCACTTTACAAAAATCGAAAGCCATGGCGCGATAAGAAAGAGATTTCTCATTCAAATACTTGGCATAACGTCTTATGAAGGGCGACATATCGTAGCCTGTGGATTGTATTTAATAAAGACTATTAATAATGGCTAAATAAAATCAAAAATAAGTCGTACATTGATGGTTTAGCTGTTAATTAAATAAATTTAACAAATTTTAAACTCCAAAAATATAAATAAAAATTTAGTATTCAGTTAGTTAATCATTTTTGTTTTTCGTTTTGTTTTAGTTATCAACCATGGGCACAAAAAATGTTTTTAAATACAAAATGTTTTTGGTTCTTTAGTTACCCCTACACCGGTTTGGAATTCTTTCAAAATACTCACCCATTCTGCCACCTGGAACGCCCATGCCACCATCTGTAGTATAGGTTTATAATTCGCATATTCATACATATATATATAGTTTTTTTTAAAATCGACGTAAATTAATATTATTGATGTAAATGTGTATGGGTTTGTATGAGTAAGAGGCGCAGCAAATCGGTTTTAATTCAAGTCGAGACACAATATTATTGAAATGTTATCGTTAGAACGAGTGCACAAATGATAAAGCCAAACGCAATCGTCGCATTCAGTGAATCAATGAGGAGAGAAGAAAAGAGAGAAGAGAATAAAGTTAGGTGTCAGTAAGCATGTAATACAGGAATTAACTCTTTAAATGATTTTGTTTGTTTTTTTTTTGTTGCTGACAGCATGAGTGTGATTGTTAGAAAGCATCTAGTATTTCGATTTGTTAGTTTCCAGCATTTTGAGTTCGTTGATATTTTGTATGTCCTTTTGATGGATTGCAATGAATTTTTCGGTTATACCTTGTACAGTTCCTTTATCCAAGAAGGAGCTGAGATTGAATGTCGAATTGCTTGATGCCAGATATTGCATGAAACGCTGCAAGAAAAAACAAAGTAAATAAAAAGTTTCATTTGTATGTTATAAAAATTATCAATAAGGAGATGAAAGCGCTAAACGCCTAACGCTTTGCAGAAAATAATAAAATAACTAAAAATAAACGACATGATAACACAAAAGCTTAAAGAACACGCAAACTGCAAACATAAAAAAGCATAAGGCAAACAGAAAAAAAAAACCTACAGAGATCGTAACCTTCTTTTAGTATAGAAACAACGCCCCACAATTTCGTGTCATACATTAAAAAGTGAAATTGATAAAAGTAAAAGCGTTGGCATTAGGCTCACTCCCTGTATACATATGTATATATTGTGTGCTTTGTAAAGTACTTTAAATACAAACCTCATTGCCATATGCCATTAAATGATGTGTTGTTATCAGCGATTTATAAACGACCACCCAATTGGCATTCTGTGAGCGTTCGATAAGTAAATTGGCCAAATGGGGAATCGAAACATTCGGTTCATTTGTGCAATGCACCAAATCTGCAAGTAAAACAAAAAACGGGAAAAATATAAATTTGTGGATCAGTATATGTATGCAATACGTAAACAGACTTGTAATTATCAAGCAGTCGGAACATGAACGTATTATCGTTCATTTTTGTTCTTATCATTCCTATACAAGACTACATAAACTCGCAAGAAATTATATTTCGATTGAATAGACTGCTGTATCTGAGTTACACTTGCTAAAGTATGTGTAAATAGGATAAGTCTGTTTATATTATAGAAACTCTCACAAGCTGATAGCACTAAATATATGTATGTATAGTGTTATCAATTTTTAAAAGAGGGGCGTATTTACATACATATTTTCATATGAGCAAACAGATGCTCTGAAATTGACTCGTTATAGGTTGCAATTGTGCAACTTACTCAGCGCGTTTTGCTTACACATATTCACATATCGACTCACAATTTGATTCACTTTATTTAACTCAACAATTGGAATTCGTATGTATAAATTGAAATTCGTGCAATATGCTAATTGTGATTGTACCCTTGGGTACAATAATCGATTGTTCTCTAGGGCAAAGTAGTAAGGAAATTATTAAGTGTTTTTATTTTATTTTCTTTTTCAAAAATATTTGGTGTTTTTTGTTCTATGTAAAAGATATTCTTATTCTTACAGTAACTTTAAACATGTATTTAAAGATGATATATAGGCTAAAGAGTTTTATATACTCCCGATGTATATATTCTTTATTTTTTTAGTTGTGTACAGAGTAAAGTAACCACAGAAAAGTTATTTTACTTTACGTATGTTATGTGGGAAAACTTTTGATTTACTGGAAAGATGCCAGTTTAATATTAGAAATGAGTAGTGCCTTTACTGCAAATCATATGAAACATGCAAATATGTATGTATGCGCATATAAGAAACAAATAAGCAATCGCAAACTGTTTCTTTATTTGTAAGTGAGAAAACTTCTTCGTACTGAACTTATTTCATTCGAATTCGAGTCATAAAAATTTTCAAAAAAATAATACCGTACTTTGCTTAAAGAAGAACAATTTCTTCCGGTCAATGACAGTTTAGTCATTTGCAATTGGAGCATGACGAGGTCAATCGAGCTTGTGCCACAAATAGAATAATTGAGTCAAGCCAAGCTTGATTTATTTATATTTTCTCTTCTAAATTACAATCCTAACTAATACAAATGAAACATAAACAACGACATTACATTTCAAGCTGCTGTCAGGAATTATCGTAAAGCTGTGCTCATTATGTGACAAATAACTACGAATGATGCCTGGGCATACACATGTTTGTATAAATGAATCTGCGGTACTATTAACTATAATTTCTCATGACTCACTCCACATTCGTTGGACAACAACGTTGCATACGTGCCAAAATAAGCGGGAATAAGAAACAGGTCAACATGTACATATACACTCATTCGATAAGTATGTATGTGTGTATGAATGGGTCCAAGTATTTATGTAAACAGCAGCCAAAGTCGTACACATAAACCAAACTCGAACTCTTTAAAGCAACAATGCATTGCATGAAGCAATGTAAAATGTATGTGTGTGTGTGTGTGTGTACGTGGTACTCTACATGAAATCCAATAAGAATATTATTCAAACTGTTAGAGACACAGGTTGCACTTAATTCAGAATCATATGAGCTAAGCAAAACATAGACTGCGATTTATTCCTCTTGTTTCTGTTGTTGTGCATAAATTAAAAAGGCAATGACATCGCTGGAAACGGCACTTACATTAAAACCAACAACAAACGGTAGCATCAAATACTGTTAGACACCAACACACACACACACACAAGTAAATTGGCACTCTCATTGTAAATCATACACACGTGCAGTCGTGAGAAAGTGACGTAACATTAGAAAGAGAGAGAGAGAGAGGCCCAGAGAGTGAGCTATGAATGACAAGGGGCAGCTCTACATAGTAAAAAAATATATATCAAACAGTAGCTTTGGCAGCAGGTGCAGTGCAAAATTCGTAACACAAACAAACATACACACACATTTAGTATAACTTTGAAGGTGTTTTGCGTGGGAGGGGGGAGAGAGAGGAAGAGTTATGCGTACGTTAGTGATTAGCTTTGTTCACAGTTACAAAGTTAAAGCGCTTGATAGAAATTTACAGTAATTTAAAGAGCGCCATATGCAAGATAAAAGTAAAGAAAATGCAGCCCTGTACCTAAAATACACATTTCTATGAACATACATACACAAACGAATATGTCTACACATTTCTATGTAACATTACAAATCACACACAAGAAGAAAAAAAAATATATGCCACCCATTTCAGTGAGATGTGAAAGAAAAGATAGTTGCTTGTGTTTGTGTGTAATTGAATAAATGTATTGAATTGTGTATGCATGGGTAATTTTATGTACGTATGTATGTGTGCATATGCCAACCGCTATCTTCATAATTTTGTACCCTAGCAAAGTTTAAAGAGCGTATTGGCATTTCGCATTTAAGCTTACAATCCAAATGCTTCTTCTTCGGGCCAATGCATTCCTCCGTTGTGGCCTTGCACACCGATTTGGCCAGTCCTTGGCCAGCAAGGCTGTGACGAGCAGCCAGCAGCCTGTCGTTGATTGTTTGCCCTGCCATAGTCATGATGAAGCTGTTTTTTTTTGTTCTTGTTCTTTTTCCTTTAATTACACTCTTATTATATGTATATATACAATCTAATTTGATTATGTGCACCAAGGAATGGACCAAACACACACACACGCACACTGAAACTAACGCACACACACAGGCAACGGGACGTATTGATATTGATTAGTTGTTGTAGCAATTGTTACACGACAAAAAAACACGACTAGCTGGTGGTGCACCAATTGTTTGCTCGCTGCAGCTACTGCACTACTTAATTTAACGCCGCGTTTAATGTGCTCTTCTTCAGCCGGTGCGTAACGCTGTAACGCGATCTTTTAATTCTCTATTTTTTGCCACAAATCGATAATGGCGACCAGCACTTTGGAGTCGATAAGAATAATAACAACTTAAATATCGATATATACAAATGCATTTTTGCTACTCATCGATATTATTTCGAGGCCGGTGTCAAAAGTCACGTAGGGTAGTACACTCATTTAGTTATCGATAATGAAATAAAATGAATCCATAGTACTTAATTTAAATATACAATTACTGCGACTTAAATTTTATTGATTACTATTTTTTTTAAAGGTCAATTTATTTAATTGTTTGACAAAATGTGGAATCACATGACAATCATTTTTTCTCCTACTGTTTTGAGGCTGTGGGGTTAAATTCCTTTCTATCGAAATTCGATAACAACACTATTTTGTATCGTTTACATAGAACCTTTAGAACCTAGAAAATAAAAAAGAACAGGGTTTTTTTTTGTTAAAGCAACGCAGACCAAGAAGAATACAATTCATAACACGCTTTTATTTAAAGAGGTCAAACCTATTTGGAGTTGAAAAAATCACAATCCGCAAAATCTAAGCCGTAGCAGATGTGATCGGTAGCGCTAACAGGGCGCAAGCACCACACGCACAATTTATACCAACTACAATCTGCTGCCCTCCCAGAGACCAGGATGAATACTCTACGACAGTTTTACATGGAAATTCCAATAGTGACACGAGCATACACCACAGTATGTGTGCTCACGACACTGGCGGTGGTGAGTGTCGCAAATATAAAAAGAATACCAATGCACTTATCTACATATTGCATTGAATGCCCGCTGACGTGTACCCATAACAAATACCCATCTAATATTTTATTTGCAGCATCTGGATCTCGTATCGCCTTTGCAGCTATACTTTAATCCCACACTAATAGTGCGAAAATTTCAAATTTGGCGACTAGCAACAACATTCCTATACTTTGGAACTATCGGTATTAGCTTCTTCTTCAATATGGTATTTACATATCGCTATTGTCGTATGCTGGAGGACGGCTCGTTCCGTGGCCGCAGCTCCGATTTTGTCATGATGTTTATATTCGGTGGAGTCCTGATGACATTCTTTGGCATATTTGTCAACCTGTTTTTCCTTGGTCAGGCATTCACGTTAATGTTAGTTTACGTGTGGTCCAGACGCAATCCTATGGTCCCCATGAATTTCTTTGGGGTACTCAACTTTCAGGTATGTTTTTGAAGCAAGTTCTTATGGAATTTATGATATTTAAACTGCATTTATTTCAACAGGCTCCCTATCTGCCCTGGGTGTTGCTTTGTTGCTCAATGATCTTGGGCAACACTGTTTGGGTTGATATAATCGGCATGGGCGTTGGACATGTGTACTATGTCCTCGAAGATGTTTATCCTCAGCTGTCAAACGGCTTTCGACTGATTAAGACGCCATATTTTCTGTAATTATTACCCCTTAAATTTTCTTTCAACATCGACTTATTTCATTATATTTTCTTTGCAGTAAAAGACTTTTCAACGAGCACATTGAACGTAACTACCAAGCACCTGCTGAGGACCGTCCTGGCGGCTTTATGTGGGGTGGTGAGGGACAACCTTTGATAGCTGATCAAGAGCCAGAGGTGGATCCAGTGGATGCGCCACAAGCGGAAAATCAGGCTGCACAATAACAAACAAGCAAGCTGTTAAATTGTTGATAAAAAAACACCGAATTTTGATGAGACAATGAAAGTGTTAATACCCCTCCGCCACCTATCACTTGGTGCTTGCTAAGATTAGGTACATATTGAGAGATAAGAGAAACGCAAATTAAGCAAACAGAAGAGTGCTCAGCTACGTTACGCGGCGATGTGGCATGCAATAGTTAGCCAAAGTTAATTCAAGTGTATGTGTATGTATTTATTATTGGTTGATTTTTGAAATCGGAGGCTTAATAACTATATTGTACTCTGCAATTGGTCTTAAGTTATCCCTTCATGGTAGGTTCAGCACATGTGATTATATATATTTATGTATACAAAACATGAAAAATTAAATGAATGAAATCAAGAAAATTTGTTTTCTTTATTTGCAAACTAATTGCTCGTACAGTGGCGCCATCTGTTGTCAGTTGGAGTAACCTGTTGAATGTTTTAATGTAAATATTTATTTTTGCTCTGTTATTGAAAAATAATTGTCTGACTTGAATTCGCAGCGGCATATTCCGTCTGCTGTCAGCTGTCATATATGTACAGATCTGGCAACTTCACCGCCAGATGTTGCCATATAAATATGTCACAGAGCACGACTTAATCTGGCAGCCTCGTGGTAACATATGGTCATATCAGTTGTCGCATACCTACATGATAAGCTATAAAAAATAATGGAATACGATTGGGTAAGTTGTCATATTTACTTAATTTTTTCTCCCGGGATTATCTTCTTATTTTCTCAGATGAATTCGAAGAAGCGACCCCGCAAGCCACGTAAAATAGAAACGGAATGGTTACCGTCCGATGTCAAAATGCTTATTCATCTGGTCGAGCAGCGGGATTTGTTATGGGATCCCAGCAAATCGACCCACAAGGATAGCAAATTGCGAGAGAAGTCGTTTCAGGTAATTGCCGAAGCCTTAAATCGGACGTTACAAGATTGCAAAACCAAATGGGACAACTTACGGGCCCAATACAGAAGCTATCAGGCAAAAGCCAAACAAAATATATCCGTAAAATGGCAGTACTTCGAACTCCTAAGTTTCCTCGATAATGTTTGCGAGCCAAGAAAATCAAAGTCCAACATGGTATGTACTTAAATGGAAATATTTCTATTAGTATTACTCTTTATATGTGTATTAATTTCAGCCTAATCTCGATGCTTGTATCAGTAATGAGCCGATTTCAATCAAAACATCATTTTCGCTTAACGATCACGATCAATTTGGAGAAGATATGGACACCCGCTCTAGTTTTTTTCATTCATCCAGGCGGAGAATAATGAAAGATGACGAACACGGTACACCCCAGTTTAACGATGATTCAACTATGACGGTCAAAACGAGAGCTTCCCAGGAACAAAACTATAATTCCGCACAAATTTTCGGCGATTTCGTAGCGGATCAAATGCGGCAACTCAATCCACACATAGCGGACGATCTCAAGAAAAAAATTTTAAAATTAGTCTTAGATGCTCTAGAAGAGAATAATAATTAAAAGTCAAATAGTGTATGTATGATATTTAAGTATGAATGTATATAAAATCGCTTTAGATGATTTGTTATGTTATTTTATCATTTAGGAAAAGTTAAGGGTTTCTCCCTGCACCTATTTGAAGCATTCGCTTAATACGACATTGAATATTTACATGAATATATGCGAAAACAATGCCAGTCATTGTGGATACGGTGCTGATATGGAAGAAAAAATTTCCTTATTAAGACATTAATTTCATTTTAAGTTTCCCAATCCTACAATTAAAAAAAAATACAGGAAATCATATATCTTATAAGATTAGGTACATTGTATGTCAATCATTAAGAGAACGGAATATATGCTCAGGGCTGTTAACGCGAAATAGAGAATGATAACGCAAATTGAGAATGTTAACGCAATATAGAGAAATGTTAACGCAAAAGTGACCCTGTTTACGCTGGAAAAGGTTGCCAATCAGTTAAAGACTAGCATAAAGAACATCGAGCCGGAAAACCAGAAACTTACAATTTTATTAAAAGAAACAATATAATAAATAATTAATCATCAACATGGATGTTGACGCTGCACAGAAGACTTGGGAGCTGGAAAACAATATACAAACACTGCCAAGCTGCGATGAAATTTTTCGCTATGATGCCGAACAACAGCGTCAGATAATTGACGCCAAGCCTTGGGAGAAGGATCCACATTTCTTTAAGGACATTAAAATCTCTGCACTAGCGCTGCTTAAGATGGTTATGCATGCCCGTTCAGGAGGTACTTTAGAGGTTATGGGTCTAATGTTGGGCAAAGTTGAAGACAACACAATGGTAAGTGAATGGGCAAAATTTGCTGACTGCCATTGTCACATTTTAAATTCTTATTGCAGATTGTTATGGATGCATTTGCACTGCCAGTAGAAGGTACCGAGACGCGCGTAAATGCCCAGGCACAGGCATACGAATACATGACTGCCTACATGGAAGCCGCTAAGGAAGTCGGTCGGCTGGAACATGCTGTTGGCTGGTATCATAGCCATCCTGGCTATGGTTGCTGGCTATCGGGCATCGATGTCTCCACACAGATGCTTAATCAGACCTACCAGGAGCCTTTCGTTGCCATTGTGGTAGATCCAGTGCGTACAGTCTCAGCAGGCAAAGTGTGCCTCGGTGCATTCCGTACATATCCAAAGGGCTACAAGCCACCAAATGAGGAACCTTCGGAATATCAAACGATCCCATTGAATAAAATCGAAGACTTTGGAGTGCACTGCAAGCAATACTATCCGCTAGAGATAAGCTACTTTAAGTCAGCCTTGGATCGTAAGCTACTTGACTCGTTATGGAATAAATACTGGGTTAACACGCTGGGCAGCTCCGGTCTGCTTACCAACACCGAGTACACCACGGGTCAAATCATGGACTTGTCCGAGAAGCTGGAGCAAAGTGAAAACTTTTTAGGTCGCGGTACTTACACAACAAATTCACACTAGATATGTATTTGATAATTGATAATATACATTTTACAGGCACAGATGTCAACGAGAAGCGCTCCGAGGACAAATTGTCGAAGGCCACACGTGACTGTAGCCGCTCAACGATTGAGCTCATCCACGGCCTGATGGCGCAAATTGTGAAGGACAAACTGTTCAACAAAGTTGGCCTGGGCAAATAGTTGGGCCAAAACTAGGAAGCTAAGCTTTTATAATTTTTGAGATAATTCATGGATTGCTTAAATATAACTCAATAGAGTGCAGACTCCATGATGCAAATTCAATTGAAATAAATGTAAATCTATCTACCTAACATTTGGGTTCACAATTGCCAGGACTGTAAAGCATAAGACACAAGTGAAATATCATCGCTCCTCGCTGTTTACCCAATCGATTCCATGTCTGCGGAAGGAAAGCGTGCTAATTAAGTGCGTTGTCACGTTTATCGTCGACAGGATTGCGAGTGACACGAGCCAGTTAATTTAAGTACGTGTGTTTGTAACGTATATGTACACATAATCTGGAGGAAGCCAGTCGCCCATCCTTTCTTTATATATATGTTTACCGACGCTTAACCGTTGTCATCAGCTGCCAACAATGGTTTTTATAAACCTTATAAATTTCACTCATAAACAATGATGTGAGATTTACTTTTGGGCTTAAAAAGAATACAACCCCTTAAATTTCCAAAAATGTACATAACCATCATATGCAAAAATCTCCCCAAATGAAGAGGCGATAATTTAAAAAGATTACTAACTTTATGGAAATATGTATGTAATGTGTAGTTCTAGTTTGTTTAAAAATCTCTATAATTTGTATATTTAAATATTCAAATAAGGGTTTCTTATACGATTAACATAAGTTTTAGAGCAGATAAGCGGATTGCTACTCGAGAGACCCGACGCCTTGGCGTGGTTAAAATACGATGGACAGGAATGCAAAGAACGCATTATGTGCGTGCAAATTATTGCTGGGAAGGCAATAAAACAGAGGGATAGATAGATACTTCATTGTGTAAGAGTTGTGGAAACGAAAGCGTCAATTGGCATTAACAAGGAGCAATGACATCAATTGAAACATTGTCAACGCGGGTGCGGAGTATGGAATGGGAATGGGATCGTTGACAGTCCAACGAGGGGGAAAAAACAGAGGGTTACGTTTTTTTTTCATTTTTGGGGGGTGCCAAAGGGGTTGAGAGCGGTGCACACGAAAAGGAAAATCCCTCGCAGTTGGCTCCCTATAAAAGTCGTGCTCGGCACCGGCACGCGCTTCATTCGCAGGACGAACACGCGCCGAGAACGACACACAATTACATATATAATACATACATATAAATCACACGGACAGCACAAGAAAGCAAAGCATCCGACGGAAAAGCAAACTCACATAAAGTCAACTACACCCGCCTCCAGGAATTATATTAAGCATACTCCTGTGTATGTTGGCAAATTTAATTTGGTTCACGACATTAATAAATAAATAATGCCCTGCGGTGCGACCATGCAAAAGTGAAAGGATTCTTGGCTTAAATTGAATTTAAAGCCCCACCTGTTGCTCTTTAAAGTCAGTAGAAGAGCAGAAGAGGAAGGAAGGAAGGAAGAGAAGAGAAGATGTATGGCATGTTGTACGAGAGTGTGCAGCACTATGTGCAGGAGGAGTACGGCAAGGAGATTTGGAGCAAGGTTTGCCGCATAGTCGATTGCAAGCACAACAGTTTCAAGACACATCAGATATATCCGGATAAACTGATGCCAGATATTGCCGCTGCTCTGTCTGCTTGCACTGGAGAATCCTTTGATTTTTGCATGAACTTCTTTGGCAAATGTTTTGTGCGATTCTTCAGTAACTTTGGCTACGACAAGATGATACGCTCCACGGGCAGATATTTCTGCGATTTCCTGCAGTCCATCGATAACATACATCTGATTATGCGCTTCACTTACCCCAAGATGAAGTCGCCCAGTATGCAGCTGACCAGCATGGATGATAGTGGGGCCGTGATATTGTATCGCAGCGGGCGGACGGGCATGTCCAAGTATTTGATTGGTCAGATGACGGAGGTGGCACGTGAGTTTTATGGCTTGGAGATAAAGGCCTATGTGATTGAGAGCCAGAACGACATCAGTGGCGGCACGGCGGGTCCCATAAAGCTGACGGATGGTCCACTAACGGTTATCGTGAGGTATCGGTTAGACTTCGACAACAAGGAGTACATGGCAAAGCGGGTGAACACCGTAGCGCATCCTTCACAGCTTAAGATGCCCACAGTTAATTTGAATGTGTTTCTTGAATTATTTCCCTTCACGTTTGTGCTGAATCATGGCATGAAAATAACCCATGCCGGCGAGAAGATAGTTGAGACATGGATAATGCACAATCCTGGTGCCAATCCGAAGGGATTTATTGGCGCCCATGTCATGGATCTGTTTTATTGCCGGCGGCCAAAGGATACAACTATCGACTGGGAAACTCTGATCCAAATGCGTGCGGTCCTTTTCGAATTTGAGCTCATCCGCACCGGACACAATCGAGCTGCCTACGATGCAGTGCTCAACATGGACTTCGAGAACTACGATGACATGATGCTTAACGAGGCCCAGACCATGGCCCTGGAAAAGGCCAGGGAGTTGAGCGAAAAGCAAAAAAACGAGGATGACAATGAAGAGGCTGGCGAAGGGGAAATCGATCCGGCAACCGGAGAACGTCGTTCATCGCAGGGTCTTCGGTCCATTTTGCTCAAGGGTCAGATGTTCTACATCAGGGATGTTGACTCCTTGATCTTCTTGTGCAGTCCATTGATTGAGAATCTAGACGAACTCCATGGCATTGGACTCTACCTAAATGACCTCAATCCCCATGGACTTAGTCGAGAACTGGTTATGGCAGGATGGCAGCATTGTTCAAAGCTTGAGATTATGTTCGAGAAAGAGGAACAGCGTTCCGATGAGTTGGAAAAGTCCCTAGAGTTAGCTGACTCATGGAAGCGTCAAGGCGATGAGCTGCTGTACTCCATGATACCACGTCCAATTGCTGAGCGTATGCGTGTGGGGCATGAGCACGTGTGCCAGAGTTTCGAGGAGGTCTCGGTCATCTTCATAGAGGTGATGAATATCTACGACAGTGGCTCCAACAATGTCCAGGAAGCAATGCAAGCGGTCAACACACTTAACCAAGTGTTCTCTGCTCTGGACGAGGAGATCGTATCACCGTTTGTTTACAAAGTAGAAACAGTGGGCATGGTCTACATGGCAGTGTCGGGAGCACCGGATATCAATCCTTTGCATGCAGAACACGCTTGCGATCTCGCCCTGCGTGTCATGAAGAAGGTTCGAGCACAAAATCTACCCGATGTGGCCATTCGAGTGGGCATCAACTCGGGTCCCGTAGTTGCTGGCGTTGTGGGTATGAAGGTACCACGCTATTGTCTCTTTGGGGACACGGTTAATACGGCTTCACGTATGGAGAGTAGCTGCGATCCCTGGAAAATACAATTGTCACAGTTCTCAGCCGATAAAGTGAGTGCCGTGGGTTACAAAGTGGAGTCACGCGGCAAGGTCAAGGTTAAAGGGAAAGGTGAAATGGAAACCTACTGGTTGCTGGATGGACCTGAAGATGCAAATACTTGAATAACATTATTAAATCTTGTTTAATCTTATGCTATATAGTTACCATATCTATCTCACCAGCACTGCAACTTTCTGTGACACTTAGCAAGACATCACCATACAATAAATGTATAATAAATTTGATATCCTGTCTTTGCATGGTGTTTTATATGAGATATATCGAGCCTAAATTGGTATAACTCAAGAAAACTATTGAAATAAAAGAGAAAAATAAGAAAACTTGAACAAATTTATAGTTGTATGACTATCAATTTATTAGATATCAAATTTCATACTTACAATAATGTCTTTTGCTACGAAGAAGTTAGAAATTCCAAAGATTTCTTAAAAAAGTTTCAAGAAAACTTGGGATACTTTTAAAGCCTCAACCAGGAAAAATTAGTCGAAAAACATAAGATATGTTCGTCAGTTACAGCCATATTAAATCTTGTAAATTTACATATTATCTTTTTCAAAATGAGCACAAGTACGATCCGATTACATCTCCCTTTCCCGTGAAGCTTGCTTGTGATGCCTTGATAAGCTCAGTGATATTATGATGTGCTATAAAAAGAAATGGCTTATATGTCCGTTACCTTAACGCTCCGACAACCTACTCCCAGGCTATGCTTACCCATCGACAGTGTGGGCCCTCTTTATATCGGTTTTAATAACTTTTATGGATGGTTCGCGTGTTGCACACAGAGGGAGGGAGCCAACAGACACGCAGGACAGGCAGATCCTAACCAATTTAAGTCGCAATTGTGGCCCCTTATAACCCCATAATAATGCAGGCAGGCATCGCAATTAAATTAAGTTGTTCCGCGTGACCAAAGGGAGCTCAATGTCGCTTGTATCATTTTTATTTATTTGCACTCGGTCAGGTCGGGTCAATTCAATTAATTACGGTTCGAGTTCGGTTCAAACAGCGGTCATAAGTCAGGGCAGCATAGGAATTACTATTTTTTGCGTGTAAGAGTTTTGTTTCCAGTTTTACAATCATTTGTCGTTGTCTATTGTTAATGGCATTTTGAGTATCCTTTAAATGGTAAGCCAAAAATAACGAAACCCGAAACAGAATAAACAAATACATTTTCTATATACATAAATACTTATCTGCAGCATCATTGGTTCCCAAACTCAAGGACTGTGCCATAAAATTGTCAACGTTTTAGACAAAAAAAAATCCTTTTCAGCCAAGGATGTGATTGCTTTCGGTTTCCCAAATCCGCATTAAATTGCTTTAAAGCAGACCCTAAAATGTGGAGCTAAGGACCTTGCAAATATGTACGATAAACACACTCACACACACACACACACACACACACACACATATTTGGGTGCTTCTGCAGTTTATAGGTATGCGTGAAAATGTCACAGTATTAAATACAGAAGGACCCAAAAAAGGAAGCCGCACCGGGTCAAAGGCAAAGGCGGATGAGAAACGGCAACCAGGGCTGCCATAAAACAAAACTAAAGTGAAGTGCGTGGAACTTGTTCCAGACTATGAACTTGTGAAGTGATTCAAATAACGTTCACTTTATTACGATTTAGCATCTTTCGATCTTTTTAATATATTATTAATAATATACATATCCGACACTGCTCGCATCCCTGTGCAAACACTGTGTATAACCCAGTTGAATCCAAAGAACAATATTTCCTAGGAAATGCCAAAAGCGTAAGCACGTAATGGAGGGGACCAAGAAATTACTCCCTTTTCATTTGAAGCTTTATTGAGAAGGGAGCGACAATTGGCATCAAACAGCGGACTGAGTAGACATACACAGAGGGGGGTGCGAGGGGTTCGAACTGAACGCCTTGGAGCATTGACATGAAATGTAACACTAACGATGATGATGGAGGCGTTATGCGAGTGAGTAAGTCTTGTGTGTGTGTGTGTGTGTGTGTGTGGGTCTAGGCTAGTGTAGCAGTCGCAGACAGCGAGGCACAACAACCAAAGGAGGCGGGACAAAAAAGGCGTAAAGTGCGGGGGCGGAAACAGTCGAACAGGCCCACCAGGCTATAAAAGACCTGACGACCAACCAAGTGCGCCTCATTCGCACAACAAGCGCCCGCTGAAAAAGCTGCCCATCAAACACGAAGATACACGACGAAGTTCAAGGCGACTCACACCGATGAAGCTGTAGCAGAAACAGTAGCAGAGGCAGCAGCAGCAGCAGCGGCAGCGGTAGCGGCAGCGCCAGAGCATCGTTAGGCTCTGTTAGGGCAACAACAAAAAATTAGTCCAACAACAGCAGCCGACATCGACGGTACGTCAACAGCTAAACGGAGTGTGAACGGAAACGGCGGAAAATCCAGGCATCTCTTCTGTGTGCGAGTGAGTGAGAGTGACAGTGTGTGTGTGTGTGTGTGTGTGTGTTTGAGTGCTTCACTCAACATATGCTTGGAGGGAGCGCCTCTCCCGGCCAATAATTTCTGGTAATTTATAAATAAATAATGCGCAAACTTCGCTATGGTTAAATTCAAAACAAAAACCCACGCATAAGTAAAAAATTGCGTGTGATTTAATGCCTTAGCCTGAAAAGTTAATTTATAAAATTATAATAGGACTTTGCATAGGCTCAAGTTTCGGCTTGATAAGCCCATCAATATGCTAATTTTAGTAGGATTATCCCAAAGAAGCGTAAAATCAGTGTGAATACACAAGAGCACACGCATAAGTAGTTCTTATGATAATAATAATAATATGCGAAATGGTCTATTCTTTGCGTAAAGACTTTATATGTTTCTAATCGAATGAAAGACCCAAGTAGCACTATAAATAACATGCGAAATGTCTATATCTTGCGTAAAGACTTTATATATTTTCTAATCGAATAAAGATCCTAAGTAGCGCCATAAAGCGATTGTACTAATTGCCTTTGACTTCTCCCCTGTCAAATGGTTATTGATAATATATGACTGAGAAAATAGCAGGGGTGTTTGTACTAGAAGCACTCAGTTCAATTAGTGAACAACTTAATCAAATTGTTTCATCGTTATGATGTCCTACAGTTTTGTACTTGAACTTTTTTTCTACAAGATATCAGATATTATACCAGTAATATTATGAAACTGCTAAATGAAGCGCATATAATTAATACCCGGCAAAGAAAACCTACAATACTTTTGGAAATTTGTGGGAAATTGTTTAAGTTTAAATTAGAGCTCTGAAAATAAGTCTCAAGGCATTAAATTAAATTTAAAAACAAGTATAAAAGTTAGAATTGCGTATGCTCGACTGTTGTACACCTGCTATCTACAGGATCTTAAATATTTCCATGTTTTTGTTGTTGATATTAGTTATACAAACTTTGTAGCTTTAAAATTACTTACAGCTAGTTTCCTTTTTTTTAATTTACGTGTAGCTGGTATAATAAAACAAGACCAACAAAAGGAATTAGCGACAGTGAAAGGAAAAGAAATAACTCGGGAGAACACACAACGAGCTTGTGTTATTTTGCGGACGTGACAGGCAAAAAAAAAGAAAAGAACATGGAAAAGGAAAAGCGTTCTCTGGGACATAAAGAACGGCGCGCGTGCCTCGCGCGTGGAAAGTAAAACCAAATTAAACTGCCAAGGCAATAAATCAAAAGATATTTCTCCCAAGCCTCTTAACTTGATGTGTGTGGGAGAGGTTCTTTCTTGGCTTGTCTAAAAGATACAGTCAGTGTGTGGTTGCTGCAGACCTTTTATGTTGCTCCCATGTTTTCCCCTGTGGTTTCCACATTTGTCAAATCTCTGACTCAATTTTCTGCTTGATGACATGGGTTAAAAAGGGTTAAGCTGAAAATAATACAAAAAAATGTATAAATAATCAGCTGGGTTTGCAGTCAATCAAAATAAATCTATATTTAAAGCTAAACTTTAAAACAATTAAAAACTACATAAAGCTTTAAAAATAAGACTCTTTAAACCTAAAGATCTATTTGTTATTCGTTAACTTAAGCTAATGCCAAACAGGTTACCTTTAATAGGAATAATTGTATATGTATGAAATGCGCACAGTCGATTTAATCCCAGTTAAGAACATTTTGGCACACGACCATCGACAATCCCTGACAAATTGACTTAAGTTCTTTGCTGACGTTAACAGCTGTGAATAATGGATAAACTTTGTAATACGCTACCCTAATTATGTGCTTTTGCGAACTTTTCTTCGTTTCAGATAAACTTGTCGTTAACAGGCTTCAATCCACCTGACACCCACCGCCTGGCTAATCCAGGCAAAACTCACGTAAATTGCTATCGAAGTTCGACTGAAGAAAAACAGGCATCATGTATGGAATGTTATATGAGAGTGTACAGCACTATATACAGGAGGAGTACGGCATGGAGACGTGGAGAAAGATATGCGAGATAGTCGACTGCAAGCACAACAGTTTCAAAACACATCAGATATATCCGGATAAACTGATGCCAGATATTGCCGCAGCACTGTCTGCTTGCACTGGAGAATCCTTTGATTTTTGCATGAACTTCTTTGGCAAATGTTTCGTGCGATTCTTCAGTAACTTTGGCTACGACAAGATGATACGCTCCACGGGCAGATACTTCTGCGACTTCTTGCAGTCCATCGATAATATACATCTTCAAATGAGATTCACATATCCAAAGATGAAATCACCCAGCATGCAGTTGACCAATATGGATGATAATGGGGCAGTTATTCTATATCGAAGCGGCAGGACAGGCATGTCTAAATATCTAATCGGCCAGATGACAGAGGTGGCTAAGGAATTCTATGGTTTGGACATGACGGCGTATGTTATCGAGAGTCAGAATGATATTTGCGGCGGGACCGCAGGACCCATTAAAATAACCGATGGTCCATTGACGGTGATCGTCAAGTATCGCTTGGACTTCGATAATCGAGACTATATGGCGAAACGTGTGAATATTGTGGCGCATCCCTCACAGCTTAAGATGCCCCATGTGGACCTTAATGTGTTTCTTGAGCTGTTTCCTTTCACCATTGTGCTCAACCATGATATGAAAATAACGCTGGCTGGTGAGAAGATTATTGAGACGTGGATACTCCACAATCCTGGCGTCAATCCAAAGAGTTTTATTGGCACTCATGTCATGGATGCATTCAAATGCCGCCGACCAAAAGACACTAAAATCGAGTGGGAAACCATTCTGCAGATGCGAACGGTTCTATTCGAATTCGAGCTGATTCGCACTGGACAGAATCGAGCTGCCTATGATGCGGCACTAAATATGGACTATGAGAATTACGATGATGAGAGTTTAAATGAGGCACAGACCATGGCACTGGCAAAGGCGCATGAGCTTGAAAAGGAGCACGAGAAGGAGGAAGCTGCATCTGCGGCAACAAAGAATGAGATTGATCCTGCCACGGGTCAACGGCGACCTTCAGTGGGCCTACGATCTATTCTACTAAAGGGACAGATGTTCTACATCAAGGATGTCGACTCATTGATCTTTTTGTGCAGTCCATTAATAGAGAATCTTGATGAGCTACATGGTATTGGTCTATATCTGAATGATCTAAACCCACATGGTCTCAGTCGTGAACTGGTCATGGCGGGATGGCAGCATTGCTCTAAGCTGGAAATGTTATTCGAAAAAGAGGAACAACGTTCCGATGAGTTGGAAAAGTCATTGGAGTTGGCCGATTCGTGGAAGCGGCAGGGGGATGAGCTGCTCTACTCTATGATACCGCGTCCAATTGCCGAACGCATGAGAATGGGCCAGGAGCACGTTTGCCAGAGCTTTGAAGAGGTCTCAGTTATATTCATTGAGGTGATGAATATCTACGATAGCAGCTCTGCGACTAATGTTCAGGAAGCTATGCAGGCTGTTAACACTCTGAACAAGGTTTTCTCTGCTCTGGACGAGGAGATTATATCACCGTTTGTCTATAAGGTGGAAACTGTGGGCATGGTCTACATGGCGGTTTCCGGAGCACCAGATATCAATCCATTGCATGCAGAACACGCTTGCGATCTCGCACTGAGGGTCGTCAAGAAGGTAAAGGCTCATAATCTGCCTGATGTCGCTATTCGAGTGGGAATAAATTCGGGTCCCGTGGTTGCTGGCGTTGTCGGTATGAAGGTACCGCGCTATTGTCTCTTTGGGGACACTGTGAATACCGCTTCACGTATGGAGAGTAGCAGCGATCCTTGGATGATTCAACTCTCGAACTATACTGCGATGAAGGTACGCGAGGTGGGCTACAAAGTGGAGCCCCGCGGTTTTGTAAAAGTCAAAGGCAAGGGCGATATGGAAACTTTTTGGCTGCTGGAGGGACCAGAATAAAATTAATATTAATAGTTATATTGTGTAGTATGTTATTGTTACTCACCGAAACTATCATTATTATAAGATATCTTAATTTAGTACGAATAAATTGACTTCGTAATAATTGAATATATTATATTAATTTTGGCCAGAAAGTTGCAACGCACCTAAGGAGGCATCTCCGACCATATAAACAGCATCTGAATCAGCATAGACTGGGGAGTTCCGTCGTGCCAAAGCTAGCCTTTATTTTTCTGGTTTTAGCTTAACATAATCCGAACACCGATAATTAGTCGATAGATATTTTATAAGTAATTTGTTATCGATCCAGCGTCATGGAAAATTAGTCCGATAACTAATTTGATCACTTTCTTAAACATTTGTTTTTGAATTCATTGATTCCTTGGAAGACAAGATAATATATGAATTGAAAAAAAAGAGATCTAGTTGATGTTTCTACATAAGATGCTTCGATACAATTTAATCGTAGCGGTTTCTGAAAACTTTGGCATTGGACTTAATGGCGACCTGCCATGGCGTTTGAAGTGAGTTTGCAATTTATACCATTTACAATTGTTTTTACCTTTTATCCACTGTCAGGTCGGAACTAAAGTATTTTAGCCGCACAACAAAACGCATCTGTGACCCCAATAAGTGTAATGTCGTTATAATGGGCAAGAATACTTACTACGGCGTCCCCGACAGCAAGCGTCCGCTGCCGGAGCGTCTCAATATCGTTCTAAGTACAACATTAAGCCCGATCGATTTGCCACCCAATGTATTGCTTTTCCGCAACCTGGAGGCAGCTATGCAAACCTTGGAGACAAATGAATGGCGCGAAAAGATAGAAAATGTTTGGATTGTCGGCGGCAGTGGAGTCTACGCGGAGGCAATGTCATCACCGCGTTGTCATCGCTTGTACATAACCAAAATCCAAGAACACTTTGAGTGTGATACATTCTTTCCCAGAATACCACAAAGCTTTCACGAAGTGCCTCTTGACACAGAAACTCCACGAGGCGTGCAAGAGGAAAATGGTATTAAATACGAGTACAAGATTTTAGAAAAACAATAACATGTAATAAAGCTATACAAATTTGTATCATTTTTTACTACTGCCACGCACATCATCTGCCGTTATTGTGTCGCCCTCGAGTCCCTTAGCAGCTAGCATAAGTTCGTAAAGCTGTACCACTTGGTCATCCTTAAGCATTTCCACAGACTGTGGATCTAGTTCCTCACCCAAATCGCCTTTCGGCTTACCGCGAATACCCAGCTGTTGCGTTATTGTGGATGCGTACCGCTAAAATGGCATAGATATTAAAATCTAGAAATTACCGCTTACGTAAATCTTACCGCCCATTCGGTCATGAAAAGTTGCGCCTCCATGGGATTGCATTTGAGATGCCGCCGGAATTCGTCACGCACATAATTGTCTCCCAAAGCGCGTAGTTCTGTCGGAAGGCCTTGTGAGAGATTTGAAAAATAAAACTCATTGCTTTTGTTTACATTTTTCGGCGAAACTCACCTCGATGTAGCCTTAATATGGTTTTGTACAGTAATCGTACACGCTGTGGATGCGTCAGTTGGTGCAATAAAATTTTGGACATTTAGTTTAAATGTTTATATAACTTCCTTTAGATGTTTTAGTTAGGAATATTACAATTTTTAAAAGAAAAATATAGTTATATATGCTGGACAACAATTCAACCCCAGGGCTGGATTCTCAATTTAAAATATCGATAATCAGCTGGTATTCCGTTTCGATATCATAATGAGAAATTACCTATTTACTTATGTATTTTAATACCATAAATCATCAGTAATGAATACAATTTTTATAAACACATTAAGTTATGAAACTACTAGCTGTTATAGTGTTTTTATTGTTAAATAGAGAAAATGTTCAGAAAAATAAATTCAGTTGGCAGCTCTTACAGTGTGTGATATTTACTACGTTTGAATTTAACTGCGTTTTTAGCTAGATTGGCATGTCTGACCCGCGCGTCCCTTGCAAAAAGAATTCCTGTACAGAAAACCGGGCAGATTGTGGTGAAAGAAAACATAATAAATATTCATAAAAGTTATTAAAAACAAGTAAAAAGTACAGAAAAACAGTTTAGTGTCATACCTTTTAAATTGTTTAATCACTCTGTTTGTGTTCGGTTTAAGTTAAGCTTAGTTTTTGTTGCGACTTCCTTTTTCACGCCAAGCGAAAGTTGCAGCCGCCGCTAACGCTCTCACACCCGCCCACAATCTCTTTTTCGCAGCTGCATTGTAAAACTGTTTTCAGCTTCAACGCAACGCGCCTTGATGTATAATGTCGCTTGATGGCGCGCAGTTGAATTTTGTAAATGCCGCTGGTGTTACAGAGAAACATGCAGCCAAAGGACGCAAATTTATTGTGGGCTCCTTTCTCGGTAGCGATTTGGTATTATCCGACGCCGAACGCCTGCACTGCGAGATACAATGTGATGCCTTTGGCAGGGTGAGTTAAGGTTTTGTGTAACAGCAAATGCGCGCGTCTTCTGTTTATATCGATTAGCCGTAAAGTAATTTATACAATTACTCTTAAAATACTAATGTGATAATATTATTATATATGATGGATGTTTTCTTACAAAGGTTACCATTCACAATCACTCAAAGAATATGCCCATAATGGTGAATGAGCAGGTGATGAATGCAACGTCCAAGCGTCCCCTGATGCATGGTTCGCGCATTCAAATACTTAATGATGTCTACACCTGGCATTTTCCAAGATCCGATGATCGTATCACACCGGATCGAACGCCACCAGATCAAGCTCCAAACTCATCGCCAACTGTGAAAGTAAGTTAATCTTAATTTGTGGTACAGTTATAGTTGCTAATGCCTCTGGCGTCCTTTGTACGTTTTACAGAGTCACCGACAACGGCGTCAACTCGACAGTCGCCTCACAGTGCACAAGTAAGTAAGCGCATGCTACAACTCAGGTAGCCAAAAATTCCCTAAAAGAGCAGCATGACATCCTACCCCTAAAATGTATGTCATGTGTTGAAAGTCTGGAAAATCAAGACCTCTCTCTGCAGAAATATTTAGAGCCTACTACGTGACTTTAAAAACAAAGATTTGAACATACTAAGTATAAGTGTAGTGAAACTACAAGTTGTGGACAAGTTATGAACTATCCGCCTGCAGTTAATCATAATATATAATTATGGAGATTATGTGTGATTTATTTAAAACAAAATATTTTAAATTATTAGTGTATTTCATGTAAAACTTATTAATCTAGATATTTTTGTACTTTTATAATGATATTTGCAGTTTTCGGTATTCTATCAACTCGGACGATGAGGGCAACACCTCAATTGAATCAAGAGAACTGGAGGCCAATTCGAGCATCAATGCCGAAAAAACAATATCAGCGGAATCACCAGAATCTGTAGATTCAAGTACACCAGAACAAAAACGTAGTTCTACGCCTACAGCCGAAGATATTGATGAGACTAAACCAAAAGTTGATCTGCTGGAGGCAACGCAGAATAAGGAGAATACCAGCACACAAAGCAACAAACTAATGTTGCAGCTCTGTGCACGCTCCGACTTTGTTATCACCTCATTTTCACCCCGGGAAGCTGGCGTGCGGATTGAAAAGTCCTTTACGCGTGTCGTAAAACCCAATACAGGATTTGGCCAGAACTCAACACCAACAACACCGAAAAGCGTTTACAATACACCAAAAGGTGTGCTCTCCGAACTTAACGATGACAGCTGCAGCCGTGATTTACCAGAGTTCAGCACGCCGTCTACATCCAAAAAAGCGATAGCAGGCAAACGAGAGTCGTCGATGTATTTAATTGATCTGACGACACCACAAAAGCTGCGACCAACGCTGAGCACAACACCAAAAACTACACCAGGCAGTGCTGATATTATAAGCGTTGATTCCTCAAAAGAATATTCAGATTCTTCGCCCAGTGTAATTGACATAACCTCGATGACACCCGATTCATCAACTCCAGCTAAACAGAAACAACAACGCCCAGTTTTAAAGACACCCAAGGAGCAGCTGCTGGCGGCAGGCTCTACCCCAAAACGGACGCCGCAATCACTTATGAAACGTGCATTATTGACCAGCGTCAAGAAGAAGATAATAGCAAATATAAATACTCCGAAAACACCAACACCATTGCCTAATGTCAGGCAATCGCTCCTCGATGGACGACGTCAGTGTCTAACAGCGCCTCGTCGCCTTCCGTTTCATCCACAGCCACAGTGGCGCACACCGGCACGTCGTCCGGGAATAGCAGCACTGACCCCCAAGGCACCTCAGACATCGCCTCGTAAACGCCTATCAATGTCATTAAGTAGTCCCCGTGAGAACAAAATCTCCTTGTTGCGCAAATCTCTTGCAGCCGCTGCAAAGATTAGTCCAAATGTTGGCATAAGTAACAAACTAGTGGCCAAAGCACGACGAGCTCTTAACTCACCCAAACAAAATTCGCCGAAACGTATTGAATCGCCAAAGATCGACACAGAGACTGTAAATCGATCCCAAGAATTTTCACCACACGATACCTCAACTCCAGATGGGGGACATAACTCATCAGCTGAGTTAAGTCGCACGTTTACGATTGATGACGATAATCACGATAAATCTCAAGATATGACAAAAGGTTCAATATCAGCATTAGAAATGATGTCTGAATTAGTTACCGATGAGTATGCGCCCAATGTTAGTGTTAAAACAACCGAAGATAATGAAAATCGTAACGCAAATACGGAAAAAGAAGCACTGAACAAAACGTTCGATGCAAATACTTCTTCTCCAGACATTTCAACTAAAGACACTGCTGTGCAAATCCCTAACATTGACGAGCCTTCAGCTGTCCCAAATAATTTACCTCTTGATGGTGCGGAGAAGGATTTAACCGAAGACAAATCACTAACTAAGTGCGGTGAAAAAACGCCCATAAAAAGTCTTTGTACAGCTGAATCTGTTGCCGTTATTGACGACAGCATTTGCGAGGAGGTGCCTACAACTCCAACTCAGGGCCAACATGAAGGTAGGTCAAGAAGTTTTCTACATATGGATACAAATTAATAGTTTTGTAGAACAAAATGTCTTAAATACAGACGAGGCCCCAATAAATGATGTGCAGCTTGTCGATGATACCATTTGCGACGAAGTGCCAACAAGCGGTGAAGATACGCCTACTGGTGAGTCCTTGGAAAGATTACAAGTAGATGTAGATTAGTTTATACCTTAGAAAGACTTAAATTAAGAAAAGCTGGATTCTAATATTTTATAATAAATAAAAATGAATCTAAAAGGAAAAATAGAGAAAAAATGAACAGAAGTAGCTTTCAATAAATTTGATATATTGTCAATAATATGTTTAATATTTACCTCTTTATTTACTTCAGTACATGCCAATGCAAATGAACAAGAAGATGACTATGTGGAAGTCATAGCACCCCCTGGTGAGACGCCTATACCTAGGCGAAGCTTGCGGCGTTTGTCTGTTGATCAAAACGCTAAAAGCATGACGCCCAGACGAAGCGGAAGACGGGCATCCATGGATGCTAATATCAAAATTGAGCAGTGCACGAAACCATCGAGACGTGCCTCCTACTCGGCTGTTGTGGAAAGTAAAACGAACGCAGCTACTCTTGCGACGCCCAAACGAAAACGACGCCTCACTGAAGAGTTGTCAACACCGACGCGCAAATCACAGCGTTTGTGCAACACACCAAAAAAACCAATACATGTAGACGATGCAGTTGGCGACATGGGTGTTATATTAGAGGAGGACGGTGGACGGGCCGAAGGTAAGTTAATTGTCTATTTAAAGATAAAGTATAACTATGTTTGTTTCTTAAAACAGCTGATAGATCATCTCTAATGCTGGATGAAGATTACGGCACTGAGCTGCCGGCAAAAGATATTGATGAACACGACAAAATTGACTACCACGGCATGCGAGAGTTGCTAAAGACACCCAAGAGTTGCAGTACTCCACATTTTAAGGGTCTGCGGGAAATGATACGCACACCCAAAGCACAATCGTCGCCCATGCTAGACAATATTAATGAACTGCTGGAACCTGCTTCAATCGATATATCAAACACACCAAAACGCCATCTAACTGTAAGTCGTGTAACATTGGAATTATCGAAGTCTGAATCCAATGCGGGTGATGGTCAGGACATGTATTTTAAGACACCACGTGGCAAAAACATAATGATACCAATTGAACCCGCCAGCGCCGTTTTGAAAACCCAAAGTTCACTCGCAACAACTACAGAATACGATTTAAACGCAACCGATGCAACGTTGCATTTGGATAAAATCTTTGACGACGTTCTAACCACGGAAGCAACTAATGCAGTAATCGCTATCGATGAATCCGAAAACGAAATGAATGTGACTGAAAGTGGCACTGCTGCTGTTTCTGAAGTTGATCCCTTGGGCTCATCTGTGACACCGAATACAGATACGAATGACACGGTTAAGTCGGAGAAACTAATGAATTTCCTCCATACGGAAAGTGCCCGCAAAGATCCCCTAACCAGTACTACTTTCAAAAATGCACCACATTCAAAACTGGATGTAAGTGCAATGAACGATGAAAGACCAAAATCTCCGGATGATTGTGATATGAGTGGTATACAGTTCCTTGATCAGACAACGGACTCAATGTTTTCAGAAGCTTTGGTTGTCACTGGAGTTGATTCATTTGACTTAACAGTTGAGGAAACAAAAACCGCGGAAAATGTTAAAGCGTCGATTCGAACGTTAAAAAAATGCATACCGGATGAAGGCTCTGATACAGATTCAATGGTGGGATTGGCTGAACCTCTTGTTGTAAGCGACGATGATACAGATGTAGAAGAACTTGAACAGGGAGAAAGTTCTAAATTGAAAGAGGACTTAAGTAAAGTTGCAGATAAAGGAATTGACAAGTCAGTTGTTATTAAAGACACTTCAGTTCAAATCGACTCTGAATGCGAACAAGATGTTACACTTGAAGAGCACTTACCTGAAAATCAAGAAAAGAGTGAAACAGATTTAGATTCCCTAATAGACATAAACTCCATCAAACCCAATGACTCTGAAATAACAACAGTAGACGAATCAATTCAACAAATTGATAACAAAGGGGATAGCACTATTTATCCTGTTGATGAAAGCGAAGTAGTTGGCAATAAAACAAACGAACATTCTCACACTGATAAAGAAAAGACAGAGTCGTCAATCGATGATGTTGACAATGACCGGAAGGAATGCATTAATGATAGGCAAATTGAAGAAAATGAGAAAACTAAAACTGAAGAAGATTTATCTGAAGGTTTGGAAACTTTAAACCAACTAAAACGTAATGACACATCAATTATGGAAATAAATACTTCGAGCAACGGTCAAGGGAAATCTACAGAGTCATCATCAAATGATATTAATCATACAATCCAAGTTGAAAGCAGTGTCGAAACGACTACTGCAGACGAATCAGTGGTTGAGCTCGAGACTTCTGTTGTAGTCATAGCTGATGAAGTAGAGAAAATTCAAGGTGAAGCTGAAGACGAAGAAACAACGGCTATGAACTGTGAATCGAAAGATGTCGAAAAAGAATCGATAGCAGATACAAGTTCCTCAGTTGCTATTACTGATGTTACTGAAGATCCCTCAGACCAAGCTGAACTACATACCCAAAGTGTTTGTCATACTGAGGCTGACATATCAATCAATGAATCCCCCCAGAAAGGAAATAAGGAGCACATGGAATCATTGAAAAACGAAGACTTGAAAGATATTAGTGAAGAAACATCTAAAACTGTCAATGAAGATGATTGCATTGCTAATGAAGCTCAAAATGAAAGTTTGAAAGAAACAGAGTCCGTTTCGGAACTTGTTATCACATCTCCAGTAAAAATCTTAACGAAGCCAAACGAAGAAGTTGCTATATTGGATACGCAGTCTGTTTCGGAACTCGTAGCCACATCTCCAGTAGAATCAAAGACAGTAGAAGAAGTCCCTACATTGGAAGAATCAGTAATTGATTTGGATATTTCGAGTGTTAAAGAACCTAATGAGAGGGCCACGTATGAAGATAAACAAGTGACCGAAGTAGAAACTGAATTGGACAACTGTTCACGTAACCTTAGTGAATCAGTCGTAGAAGAAGTTGATTCTGCATCTGAAAATATTATAAAGCCTTCAAAACAAGAATCAATCGAAGATAAGGATGTATTAAATGATTCAGAAAATGTAAAACTGAATACGTCAGAGATACAAAATAATGAAAATGTAGATAAGACTATTGATGAAGAGGCTTCTGTATCATTTGATAAACAATTAGACGAGAAAACTGTTCCCGAAAGTGCCGCTGAAATACCGACCACCAGTCAAAACGAAAAAAGTCTAGAAATGGTGAAACTAGACAACGTGAAATTAAAGGATGATATTAAAGATAACACTGAAACCATTGATAAAGAAGATCAGATTGTTGATTCCATTTCAGAAAGAAAGCCTAATGAGACAATCGTTTCAGAAATTGTTTTACCTGAAAAACAATTAACTGGAGTAGAAAAGCCTGATACAGTAGATGTTCAAGTCATAAATTTAGACGAGGATGATAAAGAATTGGAAAACTCTTCATGTGACACGAATGTGTCAGGTGCAGTTAGTAAAGACAAATCTGAACCCGTGGATAAAGATCAGTTTGTTGATTCCATTCCAGAAAGAAAGCCTAATGAGACAATCGTTTCAGAAATTGTTTTAACTGAAGAACAATTAACTGGAGCAGAAAAGCCTGATACAGTAGATGTTCAAGTCATAAATTTAGACGAGGATGATAAAGAATTGGAAAACTCTTCTTGTGACACGAATGTGTCAGGTGCAGTTAGTAAAGACAAATCTGAAACCGTTGACAAAGAAGATCAGTTTGTTGATTCCATTTCAGAAAGAAAGCCTAAGGAAACTGGAGCAGAAAAGCCTGATACAGTAGATGCCCCAGTCATAAATTTAGACGAGAGTGTTAAAGAATTGGAAAATTCATCATGTGACACGAATGAGTCAGGTGCAGTAGTTGATATTACAACCGAAAGTTCAGACAATAAATCTACAAATCAAAATTCTACCGAAGAGAAAGATAGAATTGATGCAACAAATGCAGATGAATCTGCAACTGAAATCGATGCGACAAAATTAACTAGCCTGGAAACATCAGCTGAGCAAATTAACAAAGAGGCCGTCCCTGGCGAAGAGGTATCTGTTAATAAACCATTGGAAACCTCACCTGAGCTTAAAATATCTGTCGCTGAAGAAATTTCCGAAGCTTCTGAAGATTACATAGAAGCAAGCACATCAGTGGAAAACGATGATAATGTTAATGAATCTATAGTTGAACTAGATGATTCCAGAGTAGAGGAGTTATCTAAAGAAGACCAAAACGTTATAACAATTGATGAAAAAGTTTCAGCTAGTTTGTCATCTATTAGTATTGTGGATGAAGAACCCGTTGTTGAAAAAGATAAAACACAAACAGATCAACAGCATCCTGTACTCACGTCACCTTCTAATATGGATGAATCGAGCGCAGCACCTTCTCCAGAAATAAGTACAGTAAACACACACGATGGTGAAACAGGAGGGAAAGATATTGAAGACTCTATATCCGATACCGTATTAACTACCGAAAAGTCCTTAAACGAGAACGACGACACTAAATTATCTCAAGACGCGCCAAATAATCCTAAAGAAGGTAAAGAAGTTATAAGCAATACCGAAGTAACTGCAGAAAATTCCTTAGTCGAGACAGAGGGCCAAAAAATATCAGAAATAGATGGCAAGCCATCAAATGAATCTGTGCTGCGACAGGATACAGAAGTCAATAAGTCATCAGATGTTATTCTTCAAAAGTCTTTGGAAAAAGAAACAGATACAAACGAAGATAAATTAGTTGTTGAAAATGTAGATGAATTGTCAACAGAAGCAGATACATCAGGTATGGCAAAACCAGATGAAAAAGAAAATGATCTACCTGAACCAGATTCTGAAAGCTTTTCTGCATCAATAGCACAACCATTAAATGATACTAGGAGCAAGAGGAGCTTAAGTACACCAGTAATTGAGTTGGACGATTCAAACGAAGGGGATATGGCAGTCAACCCAATCAGCAAAAACGAATCAACAGTTGAGAACATGGAACAAGATTTTGATAATACAAATAACTCGCCAATTAAATTAAATACAAGTGTCACAAGTCCTGCGGTTTCTGAAGACGCTCAAAAGGAACACAAAGTATCTGAAGATATAAGCGACTCCGTATCAACTGCTGAAATTTCCTTACTCAACGCAGAGGACCAAGAGTTATCTAATGCTGAAGACAAAGCCACAAATGAATCTGTACCGCGAACAGATGCAACTGAAGAGGATAAGTCAGAAAAATTATCTGTATCATCATCATCAATTGAAATAAGAAGCGCCAGTAGTGCTGGAGAACCAGTACTCGAGTTGGATAATTTAGATGAAGACAAATTAGCCAAAGAAGAAGTTAACCCCATCAGCAATAACACATCAGAACAAGTGGATGATGCTACAAGAATAAACAAAGATGAAGAGAGTGCTGTTCCGACTACGGAATCAATGCCTGTTGAATCCCAACTGCCAAAACAAGAAGAAGACAAGTCACCTTTGATTATAGCGAAAGATGATCAACAGTCGTTACCACAAAAAGACGAGAAGGCGAATGAAACTTCGGAAGTCATTGACTTGGATGTCAACACAGCATCGGATACAACAAATCCACCATCTGGCGAAGAACCTACAACCTCTACACTTGACCAAACCGAAAAGCAAACTGAAGCAACTCCAATAGAAGAACAGCTTATCACAGACGAAACAGATAGAACACTACAAGAAGAGTGTAGCGCTGAGAAGAACTTACTTGAACCATATTCCACTACACCTAAAGAAACTGAAAATGATCTCACAGCTTCTTCAGAAAATAAGAAACCGGAGATATCATCTATAAATGAGCAAAATGACGATTTAAAAGTTGAGGGATCATTGGATGAAGAAACACCAGTATCAAATAAAGGAGTAGACAATACAGTTTTGAATATAGACGATAAAACTGAAAACCAAGTAGCAGTTACATTGGAAGTTCAGAAAACAGAAATACAAGAAAAGAAATTATTACTGGAGAATCTAGAAGCTCAGTCACATAATATAGCGGATAAAGCTGAGCAACTACCAAAGAAATTAACAGAACAAGAACTAGAGGGTAAGGTTGAACCAAAAACGGATACAACTGAAACATCTGAAAAGGATACAACAAAAAAAAAAAGAAAGGATACAGAAATTGCATTGAAAGAAGACTTAGAGGGTAAGGTTGAACCAAAAACAGATCCAACTGAAATATCTAAAAAGGATACAGAAATAGAGCAGAAAACCAAGCGAACGCGAAGAAAGTCAACGGCTAAAGAAGCTGCAGAAATTGCATTGAAAGAAGACTTAGAAGGTGAGGTTAAACCAAAATCGGATCCAACTGGAACATCTGAAAAGAAAACAGAAATTGCATTGCAAGAAGACTTACAGGATAAGGTTGAACCAAAAATGGATCCAACTGAAACATCTGAAAAGGATACAGACCTAAAGCAGAAAACCAAGCGAACAAGAAGAAAGTCAACGGCTAAAGAAGCTGCAGAAATTGCATTCAAAGAAGACTTAGAGGGTAAGGTTGAATCAAAAACGGATCCAACTGAAACATCTGAAAAGGATAAAGAAATAGAGCAGAAAACCAAGCGAACGCGAAGAAAGTCCACGGCTAAAGAAGCTGCTGAAATTGCATTGAAAGAAGACATAAATGAGATATCACACGTTAACAAAGAAAATCCTGAGGTAATTCAAGTGGAGAAACCAAAACGTCGTGGTCGTCATGCATCTGCAGACGTAGTTGAAGCCAAAACGAATTCAGACGAAGCCACCAGCACTGAAAAACAAACAAGACGTGGTCGAAAGCCATCAGCTGATTTGGTCGATAATACAACTCACTCAGAAGAGCCAATCAACTCGGAGAAACCAAAGCGACGGGGACGAAAACCATCGGTTGACGTAGCCGAAACCAAAACTCATTCCGAAGAAGATATCGCCTCAGAAAAGCCCAAACGGCGTGGAAGAAGAGCTTCTTTGGAAGCGGCTGATAACAAAGTGGATGTTGACAGAAAAATTGAAGGTGTAATCGACTCCAAAGCTGAAGCTACTGTCCTGCAAGACATAAAACCTCTCGAGAAGGCGTCTCCCGAGCCAGTTAAAGAAAAACCAAAGCGTCGGAATCGAAAAGCATCAGCTGAGATAACAGACGAGGAAGAACAACTTTCAGTACCCGAAATGAAACCGAAGCGAAATACACGCAAAAAATCAGCAGAGACAGTTGAAGGACAGGCAAGTTCTAAGGAACACTTGGAAAAAATAGATGAAGCTGCTGAGCCAGAACAAAACAGTTTACAAGTTGAAGCTCCTGCAGAAAAAGTTGAACCTGTTGATACGGGAGCGGTACAGAAAGCCAAACGAAGAGGCCGTAAACCCTCTGCCGATCATGGTAAAGAAGCTGCACAAAAACCTAACGAGGCAGTCGACGCGGTAAAACCACGTAGCCGTAAAAGATCAATGACTGTGGAACCCGTTGAAGAACCGCCAGTAGTTCCAGATGAAGATCATAAGGTTAAGCGGCGGGACCGTAAGCAGTCAATATCTGTGGAACACGTTGAAGAACCACCAGCAGTTCCTGTTGTTGGGCAAAAACTACTTGAGGCAACCGCTGCAGATTCGGATCATAAAGTTAAACGGCGGGGCCGTAAGCGGTCAATATCTGTGGAGCATATTGTGGAGTCACAAAAGGTTGTCAAGACAACCGATTCGGAATCAGAACATGAAGCTAAACAGCGGGGAAATAAGAAGCTAAAATCTGCAGATGTTGAAGAAGAAGATCACAATGCAAAACTTAGTGGCCGTAAGCGATCAATATCTGTGGAGCTTGTTGAAGAACCACCAGCAGTCCCTGCTCAAAAACAGCTTGGAGAAACCGATGCACATGCAGATCATAAAGTCAAACGGCGGGGCCGTAAGCGATCGATATCTGTGGAGCATATCGAGGAGACGCAAGTAGCGCCCACACAAAAAGTTGTCAAGTCAACCAATTCGGATTCAGAGCATGAAGTTAAACGGCGGGGAAATAAGAAGGCAAAACCTGCCGAAGATGATGAAGAAACACCAACGGATGCATCAGAAAAAACTGTGGACTCTTCTGCTTCCCGGGAAAAGAGCGTCCCTCGTCGAGGTCGTAAAGCTACAACAGATGAAGATGCACCAGCTACAACTATTGCGACCACCGAGCACAAGCCAAAAAGACGCGGACAAAAGAATGCCCTCGACGAGTCCCACATTGACGAGCCAGCAAAGTCAATTGCGAAAACCACTCGACGAGGTCGAATGGCCAGCGCTGATGTCGCCGCAGAAAAAGAGACTCCAGTTGACAAGAAACCCGCACGACGTGGTCGGAAACCTTCGGCGAATGTAGAAGTAGTTGAAGAGCCACCGACGCAGAAGAAGAAAGAGACAACGCGAAGGGTACGCAAGGGCTCAGCTTCAGTACCAAACAACGAATTGGATGAAGAGCTTAAAAAACAAAACGTATCAGCCCAGGCGATTGAGGAATCAACCGCTGTCAGCGTTGTGATTGAATCACCAAAAAATCAGCAACCTCCCAGCTCAGAGGACGAACTGACACCACGAAGACGGGAGGGACGAAATGTGCCCCGTAAGAACTATGACGAAACCTCAGATGAGGATAAACCGGCATCAGCACGCAAAGGTCGCAAAGTATTGTCCAGTAAGTCTGCAACAATACCAACAGCTGGCAAAGTTTTAGAAACGGAAACATTGCAAGTTACATCAACTCCTGTTTCTACGAAGCAAATGGCGCCGGTTGCCACAGTTGAGACAGTGGATTTGAGCTCACCTACCGTCAACACTTCATCCATGCCGGAGCCGACGAATTCACAAAAGCGCGAGGGACGCAATATGCCGCGCAAAAACTATAATGAAACATCAGATGATGAGAAACCAGGCACATCACGTGCACGTCGGATTCGAAATCCAACGGTTAAAGCTCTGGAACTGTTGGTGGATTCAACACCTCGTCCGGTTACTCCCAGACGCCGTAAGGGCAAGGCTGCTGCTGATGCCGAAACTGAAGAACCAACCGAGAAGATCACAGTGGAGGAATCAACTCCTATTACAACCAAAACACGTGCTCCTGGTAGACGTAAAGCTCAGGTTGCGGAGGAACCAACTCCAGTTGCAGAAGTCTCCGTATCCGCTAGCAGCAAGCGAGTTGCACGCAGCCGCAAAGAAAGTGGCGATGATACGGTGGTCGCAAAGGTAGATCAAAAGCAACCTGCCAAACGAAATGCACGCGGCAACGCCGCCAATGCCAAAAGCACAGACGAGGAGACAGAAGATCATCCGGCAACCAAAAAAGCGCGCGGTGGAGCACGAGCATTGACCCCGGCCGTAGTTGAATCTGAGAAAATTATTGATTTAGATGACATTAAGAAGGTGTCAGCCACGAAGCGAGCTCCAGCAGCCCGTTCACGTGCTGCACGCGCTGTAAAAGTGACCGAAGAAGCAGAGATCGTGCAGGAGGCGCTGCCACCAACACGAACCGGACGTGGACGAAAGGTGCACTTTGAGACGACTGAGGACGCACCGTCAGCGACCATGGAACCCCAGACAGCAGCTGCCGAAGCACCCAAACGTGCTACACGCTCTCGCCGAAAATAAGCATTTTACTTAATTTAAATTTTGAATGTTTTTTAAATACTTACCAATTATTGTTTCGTTCGAAAGTTTTTTGTTTTTAATTTATGCCTCCTGTGTACAAAAAGTTTACAGAACGGTAACTACAAAATGTTAATTTTAGTTTAAAAGAAAAAAATATCGTTATACGTATATATAAGATGAAAAAAAGCCACACCCACTAACAAATACATATACATACACGAACATAATTTACTATTCTTAAAGTCTAAATGTATTTTAAAAATAAATGCATCTGAATATATAATAAGTGTTTGAATGGGTAGATCACCTTCTCAGAACTAACTTTAACAAACATCGAGTAAATAATAAAGAATAAAAAACGATGTATTTTCTTTAACATCCAAGTAAAAATCAACTTTATGTTTGTATCGTTTATTTGTTGTTTTCTTTTGTAATTCATGCATGTACATTATTCTTTCGTTACAAAAAAATGATTTGCTTTTTGGTATAATCGTATAACTAATTTCGTTATTTTATCTATTTAAGTAGGTTGGACTATGTCTTTCAATTCGACAAGCATAAGATGTATGTAGTTCTTAATATGGGCAGGAGAGGTTCCAAGGGTTCGACTACATAACAATATACTACAAAAATGTGGTATAATAGAGTAAATTCTCGCGTATAAAAGCTGCCTATAGAAAACATGTATATATATTGCATGGTTAGTACATGAATAGAAACTCCTTATACATATACACATAAGTGTCTTAAAAGGCTTGAGACGTTCCAAGATATTTGTGAGAGTTACGAAATACAAAAATGGTACATATAACAAAAAATGAACAAATAAATACAGCTTAAACAAAATAATAAGGTCTAAGAATTGTTGTCAGGGGAGAAAAATAGGTTATCCTATTAATATAGCATCTCTATATCAGATAAAGCACAATAAACTAAGCATAAAACATAAATACGTGTGTATGTACGAGTGAATGTACATTTTGCACTGGGTAATACTATCATAAGCTTCCTTGTTGTATAAAAAAAGAATCTATCATAAATAAATTAAGCAACTTTCAAAAACAAACTGTGCATAAATACGATAACTAAATGTAAATGCATGTGATTTCTGTGCGCGCACGTTTTGAATTACGTTCTCTGCTGTTCTGTTTTGTATGCAGATTTGTTCGTTAGTTTAGGCCTTCATCAAGAGATGTGGCTCGGAACGCAAAGAGTCCGTGAGGTATTGCGTTTTCATTGTCTTCTGAAAATATCGTTTTTCGTTAGGCGAATTAACCATATAAACGATTGGACGCACGCCCACATTCCGCCACAGATCGCCAATGTGCCTACAATTTGCAAAGATAAATTATTAATAATTTATACAGTATTAAATTGGTTAGCTACATACAAATTGAACTCCTCCTTGTTTAGAAAGACAACACTTATACCGATAACCGGCGCAATAATGTTACGCAGAATTGCACCATAGATGGAGGTAATAAGCGTTGATGATTTGAGTATGGACAGCGACAGGTAACTCTCATGCCACAGTCCGCAAATGATTTCGGGCCTCAGTTTGCGAAGCTGTCAATGATAACGAAATAACATTAATCAGTTTAGACAAGGCAAGGCTGTGTAAAAATTAACAAACTAATTGAAGTTCTCCAAACGCCCCCACACACCTGATATATGGCGAGCGGTGAGCGACTTATGACAACAGTACGCTGTGTAAATGTCTCGTTAGCATGCATAAACTTCTGCAACTGATCTATCATAGCCGCACTAGTATCTTGCAGATGCAGAAACAAAGTGGGTGATGTGCTTTGTTCCTCTAGGAAATCGGCCAGCTGTTTTAGCGTGGACACAGACTCAGCCTCGTACTGTGAACTGTCGAAGAAGAAGGAACATTATAAAGTTTTGAATTAAATCACATTATTCTTCATTGCTTACCGCATTGGATGATGATCCGTTATGTTCAGCTGTTGTAGCTCGTGCAGTGTATGATGCGACAGGTTACCCGTGAGACTGGCCCGTTCCACAGTCAGTCGATTCGCAATGACAATCTCGTTGCAGGCTGTTATACCGGCATCCAGGAGGACATTACGATAGCCACGTGCGAGGCACTATAGAAGGAGAAGGGATGTTTTATTGATTTTCAGATGTCTTAAAACAACCACCATTAACTTGGGTGACGTCACACAAACGCACACACACATACACACCTTCTTGACAGCTGCCTTCGAGTTCTCGGGAGCATCGTAGCCGGCGCCACGATTCGCAATGGGCCAATAATTGGGCCAATCGTCTGGCGTATTGAGCAGACTGAGCAAACGCTTCTCATTCGGGCTCCGCTGAAGCTTGACGAATTTCGATGCCACACATATGATAAGCAGCGTCAGGGTGCACCACGGTATCGCCAGGTTGCAGAAGAACCACAGCACATTGAAGCAGAAGAATATCAGGCTAACCGAACAACAGAATATTTTGTAGATCATTTTTATGCACAGCCAGAACCAGCGCCACCACATTCACCACAAGACTGTTGGATGCAGATTGAAATTCAAATTATTGCCGTTGTTTCTCTCCGTTGTTGTTGTTGTTGTTGTGCTTGCCGTGTTGCTGCTGTTGTGTTTTATTGTGGTTTATTTATAAACATCTATTTTGTTAGTTTGGTAATTATTTGCATTTACCCCAATAAGAATGCGCGCCGCCGACCACCGCCCGTTGCCACTCCCACAATTGGTGTTCCTCTGTGCGTGTATAGTGCTCGATTTCAATGTGCTCTGGCTTTGGTTTGTTGGCTCGCACAAGTCGTTGCAACAAAATGCATTTAATAGCTGCGTATGTATGTATTATATTGGTAAATTTGTAATTGAGAGAACCGTCACTTAATCATTCAGTCGCTGCCTGAACTGAAGTGTGCGTAAATTTTCCAATAAGAAATCTGCCTAGCGATGGGCCCATGGTATTGATTATGAAACTATCGATAACAAGCCAAAAGCGTGAGATTATTGCGCGCAATTTGAATTTATATACAAATGTGCAAATTTAAATGTGTTGTAAGTAAGTAAAGAAAATACATGTTTTTAAATAATTTATTTACTTTTTATTGAACAAATTATAAAAAATATTTATTAATTGGTTAAATGAATACTTTCAATGAGGTAACATATAAATAATAAAATATATATATACTGGTCTGACAAAGAAACATAAAAGTTAAGTTTATATATCTCGCAAGAATTTATTTAAAATATTGACTTGACGCAAATTGATGTTAAGTTTACAACTTAGTCAACAAACGTATCCAGCGTCGTATGCTGGGATGAGAAAGACGAGTGTAAACTCCGGGATAATATGGATCTGCAAGGTATATACAAGAAGTATATTAACAATGATAGTGAAATGTTAAAGAAAGTAATAATAAGTAAGAAAAAGAAAAGCGAGATAGAGTCTGAGTAAGACAGTTTGCTAACCTGCACAGCCAACACCCCAGGAGACGATGCCAATAAGCTTTCCCTGATCTGTAAGGGGCCCACCGCTATCACCTACAAAAGAAGAACAAGATTAATTATGGTTCGAACATGACTCATGGCTAACCGTACTTACCCTGACAAGCATCCGTGTTACGAGCTGCCGCACAGAACATGCTAAAAACATACAGTCAAATTTTAATTATAAATTTTCAAGTCATTTTATCTCATTTTATCTTACGCTTCGCTGACGCCGCCATGGAAACTGAGATCTCTTTGACATTTCTCCTGATTAACTGTCAGTACTGTGGTATACTTTAGCACTGGAGAGAGCATTGCTTGGCTGGAGCTCATGTGACCCCAACCGGACACTACGACGGGCGTGTTGTCTGTGATGGTCTGACCAGCCTCGGGCAAACCGATGGGCGCTACATTGGAATCCACATACAAGGCACCGACTTGGGTGCGCAACAGGGCTACATCGTAGTTCATGTCCTTGGCATCGTACGAGGGATGCTTGTAGATGGTGCGCACCGTCATGACGCTGCCACCGCTTGAGCGGCTCACGCTGCCAAGTCGCAGAGTGAACTCTTGCGGTTGATTCTCATGTCCATCAATGCAGTGAGCAGCGGTGATGGCCCAACTGCCGTCCAGAACGGAAGCTCCGCAGATGTGAATGGACAGGCGGCGCAGAGACATTTGGAAGGGAAACTCGCCCTCGTTAGCCTCTCGTCCGTTCACAATGCGACCATCTGGACGTCGCTGGGAAGCAGCAGCTTCACAGCCGTTGGACCAGAAGAACGAAAATACCAGAGTGAACTGCAGAATGTACTGCATGATGATGCGGACTCTTCAAAACTGAACGACAGCTGATTTTCGATCATCGTTGGAGTATTATTTGGGAGAAAATTTGACTGCCGAACCGCAGTAGACGTCTATATTTTTTATCAATTCTCTCGCTTATCAATTCTTGTATACTACTTCAGCCGAAGACAATCGGTGACTGTAATTAACGGTTGTTAGTGGGTGTGTTGCGTTTTTGTTAAGGTTTTTTTTTTCGGTGATTTACTAATTAGATTCTGAATGACAATGAACTTCCATCTGCGGAATTGTCGGAGGAATTGGAAAATCCAAAAAGCATTTGCAACGACAATCTCTTTTAATTGGTATAGATTTGATTGCAAGCTACTTTTAGAACACTAACATGTTAACGATGATGACTAATGACTTATATACACGTTTCTCGGGAATTTATCTGGTACATATAATACTTTTAAGCGTTCCATTTTAATTTGAAATTCGAGCTACTAATATTCGATTACCAAACAACGATTATGCTGGTACCGATTCATCGATAGTTTTTGTACCTTCAGTCGCAGGAAGTTTTTTTTCGCTAGTAACGCACGGTCACACTTGAAATTAGTATCGCGCTTAGTCTTGGCCCAACAACAACGCATGGTTTGAGTATGCTCCGCGTTCTATTGATTAAATGAAATGTTTACAATAAATTAGCATTAGTATCGCAATCGTCGGACCTCTGCATACACATTGTGTTCATCTATTTCTGAATAAATATTTTTTATTTGATGCAACAAAGAAACCGTTTCTTTGTGTAATTTAGTGTATGTGTATTATTGTAGGAGTGTGAGTTCATAGTTGCCACAAGGATTACGCGAAACAGTGCCTGTCAGAGTGTGTGTGAGCAATTAAAAAAATTTACTGCAGGCTTTAAGAAAAATCATGCAACAGGAGTGAGTTTTACAAGTGTCGGACTCAACAAAAAGGTGTGTACAATGTGCAGGTCACAATAAGAATCAATAGAATTTCAGTCCTGACACTAAAGACACACATATACACAAACACAAACTCACGCACGAAAACACACACACATACATCAAAATTCAACCCTCAGCTTATCATGCTAACAAAAAGAAACCGGATTCAGGTTTAGTTGAGCGGCAATATAAACTAACCAAACTGGACAACTAAATTTATATTTGCTAGATTTCAATCAGATTGCATATCATACGTACGTATGTGCGTGAGTGAGTGCGGACAATTACCGTTAAATAGCACCTGACGCTGCAGCATCAAGGTTGTCTGGTTATCACTTTCCCCTCCCCCCCCCCCCGTCGCACCGCACCGCACCGACAAGCAATTCACTTTGTATTCAATTTGTATGGCCAAAAATAAAACCAGAACATAGTCTGGCCACACCACAATGTTTGCATCTCCTTTTTGCTTTCGCCGACGTCGACGTCGACGCCGACGCCGCAGCCGACGCCGCAGCCGCAGCCGCAGCCTCTTACAAATTGTTACAAAATTGCTGGGCAACACTGGCGTGCGTTGTCTTTAATTTATGCAGTAGCAGAGGGAGCAGAGGCAGCTCATCTTTATTTAGCTTTCTTGCTTACTCATTCATCCATTCATTCATTGAGTCTGTATTCAACTCTCGCCCGGTGCAAAACTCGTTTCACGATGCCTTTCATGCAATTTTCTTTTTATGTTCTCGGTATGGCAATTGTTTTTGTTGTTGTAAGTGTTTGTATTGTATAATTCAATTTAAATTGATTTTGCTCTTCTTTCTGTACTGCCTTGGCAAAGTGTTCACCCCTTTGTTTTACATTCCCGCGCACACCAGCTCGTCTTCATACATGTATAGTGTGTACACACATACATACGTCTACATACATGTATGCATATATATTCATGTACTTACAGACATTCTCTTTTGTCATCGACTGCTTTCTTTGACCTTTTTTCCACACACACACACTATTCGAATATGAGCTGCCTCGCCTCACACCTCCCGCCGCGTTGCTCCAACAACTACGCACACCATATTTGCTCTTGAACCTCATGTCTATTTCAAATCTCGCTTTGGCTTGGCTCTGTTATTTCGTTCTTTCCTTTTTCTGTTTGTTTGCTGTTTTATACTCTTGTAATTTATATACATGTATGTGTGAGTGTTATGCCTATACATATTTTTTTGTGCCTGAACGAGGAATCGGCATGTTTAAACAGGTAAAGCTTTATAACAATAATTTACCTCAGGAATCGAATAAAGATAAATTGCTGGAAATTTAGCAAACCTAAGAGAGATCATATAATTTATTGCTGCAGTTTGAAAATCGAAAATATTTTATAATTTCGCCAATGATATGTTAACGAAACTTGTGAAACATATTTCTGTTATTAGCGGAACGTGAATTAACGATTTGGAACAGCTTGTTATCAACACGCGAACGTGAACGGTTTAAATATTTATTACCCTATACATATTGTCTTTAATTAAAACACACACACACACACACAGTTATCTCTATTTGTATGTATGTATGTTGCTATGCGATTAAAACTCCTGTATTACATAGACACGAAACTAAGCTATAACACGCGATGATTTGGGACCCAACCCTTGTAATTTCCAATATGATTTATAAACTCGAGTAATTAAATTCAATGAAAACATATTTCGGATATACACAGCTACGAAACCCAAGGGTTAATTAATTTATCCGTGTTAAACTCTACCCAAGTTGGGGAAATTACTTTTTCAAGAATATCCCTTACTCGACTGTGCAACTTAGGAAATATTTAAACTCGCCTTCCCGTTTGTAATTGAACTTCGCTTTTGGGTGGCATTCGCAGTAGTAGAGCGTGACTGGAATAAAGGCAACGGTTAACTGGATACTCTTGGAATCGGAATATTTGGTCGCTTCACTGCGACTACAGCGGGGGAATGGCAAGGCAAAGACGAAATTGCAACAGTTTAAATAAGAATAACAACAACAAAATGTACTGCTGGGCAAAGCAAAGAGGAGAGCAAACAAAAACAAACAAATAAACAATAATAAACCGCAAAAAAAAAACAACACACACAGCGAAAGCAAATAAAACGAGATTTCAATGCAGGAATTTCCATTTCCATTACAAATGCTGTGGTTGTTTTGCTGCCGTTGTTTTTGTTGTTGCTGCCGCTGCTGCTGCCTCTGCTGCTGCTGCTGTGTGCTCGGTTGAGTTTTGTCAACTGATGCAGCTACCGGTTACGGCTTTGGACATGGCCACATGGCGGATTGCTATGGGAAAATGGGAAAACAGCAAAGCGATGCCAGTTGCCAGTTGCCAGTTGCGAGTTGCCGGTTTGCAATTTGACAAACATTGCACGCACTCGACTGACTGACTTTTCTACCGTTACGTTTTAGTTGAGTGCAACTTAACTGTCACTTGGACCCAAGCCCAGAAGAGAGTCTATGTACGTGTGCAAACTGAATGAGGACGGTGACCGACTACTGCCTCCTCCTCTGCTGCTGCTGCTGCTGCTGCTGTCTGTCGTCGCAATTGACCTGCAAATCAAGTGAAATATCCTGCCCCAGCATCTTTGTAGTTCGTTGCGATTCTTCTTGTGCTTGTTCTACTCAACTTTCGGTTCAATGAGTCAGCACCATTTGGGACACATCTGCTGTGCAGCGGCGGCATCACTAGCAACACTTGTAGAGATTGTCGTCTCTGGTGCTTATTTGCCGGCCATTGACGCCTTCGATTTGCGGTAGATATAAAAGCGATAAAAGCGCTGCATTTACTGTGGTTACGGAGAACGGGGGCAAACGATAGTATTACCTATGGAAAACAGTTATAAAGACGATCTTAATCTATATACAATACATATGCATTAAACAATATTCTTGCATATAATATAAACGATATGTAATTACCCATCTTCAAGTAATTGCTTAAAAAATATAAAAAAAAACTTTTGTTGATTAGAAATAATATCATTAGTGAATTACATTAATATAAGTAACTAATAGTTAAATAATATTAATAATATTGTAGATTAAACATTAGCTTTAATTTTACTACTTACTAAAATCAAATATCAATCATATATGATCATTGAACCATAAGAGTGTGTCAAGTGTAGGTTAAAAAGGCAACAAAAAAAAACTTGTTAAGTGTGCCCTTCTTTCGGCATTAACTACCCAGCCCAAGCAGCCCCTCACAGTTATTTCACTTGCACTTGGTCGTCTTCGTCTTCACACTCACAGAGAGAGAAGAGATAGACGAGAGATGGCGGGGGGCAATGCATCGCGAGGGCGAGACGAGACGAGACGAGAGAGGCGACGCGTTCTGTTGCCGGCGTCGTTGCGGCGCATTTTGCGTGGGCTCAACAACGTTTTCAAGGGCCTGTGCCAATTGCAATTCCCCCGCACGGAGGAGGAGGAGAAGGAGGAGGAGGAGGGAGATAAGAGGAGGAGGTTACTGTTGTTGTCTGCCTTCTGTTTTGTTGGTCTTCGCTTTGACTTCTGCTTCGGCAACGCAATCGATAAACAGCGACCTTCTCCCTGCTTAAAAAGTTAGTTGATTCTTTGTTTTTAGAGTTCTTTGGCGTTGCCTTTGCCTCTGTCCCGTTTCGTCGCAGTTCCCCCCTTGCTTCTTGAGTTTCTTTAGTTTTTGTGTTCGCTGCGGTTTCTTACTTGTAGGCAGGCATTCCTCAAGAGTTAATTGCTGTGCTGAACTGAGCCTGGTTAAGCCGCAGTGCAGCTGGCAAAGCGAGGAGAAACGAGTAGAGAGAAGCGAACAAAGCGCACCCTCGAGTCCTGCTGGTACTCAAAAGCAGGTGCTCAAAGCGCTAAGCGGTTCGCAGATTAATGCCTTGGTAAAGATTTCCACGTTGTTGGCGTACAAGTGCGACTACGACTATCTAAAAGTCAAATGCCTTACAGGCAACAACGTTCAAGAACTTTACCACAACTGAACGAGGATTAGATATAAAGTAAATACATAATATAAATATAAGAATATAAATATAAATTTGTTCAACAAAACAAAAGTTGATATAATTCAAATCTACGAAGATTCCCCATTTATTGCTATTATAAAAAATTAACTAAAGTTATCACCTCATTAAACTGACATTAATGCATTAAGATGCTGTTTTATAAGCATATGTTATATGTATATGTACGTTAAGAGCGAGCTATTAGAATGTCTGAGAACAAATTTAAGAAACAGGTTTAAGAATGCGACTTAAAATGCAACAACAAGTTTGCAAGCTGTGTAGAGGCTTGTGCATATGTGTAGGTGAGAGAGTTGCGCAGGGCAACCCTAAGTAGTCGGCCCCTTAACCCGAACAGCAGCAGCAGCAGCGACTCCAAAAACATCAAAGCCGACGACGACGACCAGCATCTGTTTCTCTGTTCGTTAGTGCTGTCAATTTTTTAAAATAACTCAGATTTCGATTTTTCTTATCGATTTCCGTGATCGGTTTAAAAACATAATAAGTCTCTACGCAAGGTTGCCAATTACGTGTCTTCAATATGCAGAATTTCCCAACACTGACTGAAGCTTAAACGCAACCGTTCGTAAAAAAAAAGCCAGATTTGACGGGAAAAATAATCAGAGTTGCCAGCACTGACGCGAACGAGCGCGAAGTTGAAATTGAAGTCGAAGTTGACGAAGTCGGCTCAGTTGCGTTCGGTGCGGCGTCAGCTTCAGTTGAGCAGCAGTTGTAGACCTCCCCAGGCGTGTCGTCGGTAGTTGCATCTCAGCGTGTGTGCGGGTGTGTGTGTGTGTGTGTGTGTGTGTGTGTGCGCGCTAGTTTCGTGTGAATCGCAAAGCGACAGGACGTGAAATAAATCTAAACAAAGTGTTTTGCTTAGATCGACATTGTTTGCAATTTAACTGCACCGCCAAAGGAATTGCATTTAATTACGCTTGCGGTGCATGCAATTCAGAAAAAGCGCACTCGAATTTCAATGTGACAGAGCGGAAACTCATTCAAAGTGGCACATTTATTATAAATTCCCATTCAGTTAGCCAACTTTTGCCGGCTTTATAAACGTTGATTTACAGTGTCCTGTTGTGTCCCCGTTTAAGGACTTGCGGAATATTATTAAAACTTGTAGGGCTCTGTGTGTAAGTTGGAATTTATGAAATTTTATCCTACATATATAAGAATGCCTAGAAACAGGTTAAAACTTGTAAGGATAAACAACTGGCAAGAATTCCCATAGTAGTAGAATGGCACACCCTGCTTATGTTGAGTTCCATTTTTTTTGTTTTTTCTTTTCTCCAACAACTTATGCATATTTAATTTCCTTTTCGCATTAATTTTACCTTTTCCTGTTGTCCTGTTTCTCACTGTTTTTCGCTTGGCTTCCTTTTTTCCGTGCGTATTCTTTTCCCTAGTTTCCCAAGCATTTTGTCATTGTCTTCCCTAACTCTTTTATTCTATTATAAATTTTATGCTACTTTCAACTGTTACTAGAAATGTTTGTATTATAATTGTTGCTCTAGAAATTAAAGATATATTTTATTAAATATAATGACTGTGGATAGTTTAAATAATGAATACTGCAATCATATTTACATATATGACAACATCGATTAAAGCCACTGCAATTTGCATATTTATAATATCGAGAGCAATGCGAAAATGACTTTCCACTCACATTAAATCGACCAATAATGGGTTGAACGTGTTTACAAAATGACATATTGCAATTTGTCGGGTGAACGACAATCGGTAAATTGCTTTAAACGTTTCGACGATGTCGAGAATGATCCTATTTCTGCATACTTAGTGACCACCCCAGGCCATTTCTGACAGGCTTTGCTTATATGTACCTCAGCCGGGGGTCCTATCGATTACCTATCTCACTATATCACTTTATTTACCCTGGCTATGTGCGTGCCTGCGTCTTTGTGGTCCACTGACGAGTAGACATACAGACAGACAGAGAGAGAGAGAAAGAGATAGAGATAGAGAGAGAGAGAGAGAGGGGTTCTTATAATATCTTGTGTCACTAAAATTAGTCGCAAGACCCCCCGCACATGACGTGGCGAACTCCATCGCATGCTGTTCCATTTATTTCATTACTTCATACTTGAATTTCTGTCCCTCTCGCTCTCTCTCTATCTCTCTCTCTCTCTTTCAGGCTCAGCCTCGTCCATTGCTGAGTTATTATTGTTGATGGCGTGCCGTCAATTTTCCGGTGGCGTCTCTGCTCGCAGCACAAAGCACTTTTTCTCTCTCCCTATCCCTCTCTCTCTCTCTCTCTCTCTCTCTCGCTCTCTCTCTCTTTCAATTGTGGTTGAATCCCTGGGCTCTTCAATAGACTTGGTTATAGTATGGCTTGGTGGTATGTCATGTCATCATGCAATCATATCGTTTTACTCAACTATAAACCGAGGCGCACAATATAATCATCATGATATCAGCGCAGCTCTGGGCCCATAGAAGCTCTTTACCTCACAATTGTCAGTTTCTAATGATGCGTAACATAAAAATATGTCAAGTGACGGGTCGGGTGTGGATGATGAGTTGGCCAAAATCATTGACACACGTCGCTTTGTTTGTGTGTTCAGCTTGTGATTTGGTAATCCCAGTTTAGTTACAGTTAACTAAACATAGTACAGTTAACTAAACACGGTACAGTTAACACAAGCTTCTAATTTTGAAAATACTGTGGACCTAGCCCCAATTGATGACTGGTTGATGGTAACGCTTTAGTTGTGTACTAGCTCTTCAGTTGATCTTTTAAATCCATACTATACGAAATATAAACGCAATTTAATTCATTGATGAAGAAACAATTTGATATAATATTAATTCCCAGAATTCCCACAAGGTACACACTCGTGTACGTGTGTAATTACAAGTGGGTAACTGTAAACCTGTCAGACACCATATATAGTAAGCCGACAATGGGAGTGCAAGTATTTTCCCAGCATTTAACCTGCCTGAAAACGAAGCAGAAATATTTCATAATCAATGCAGTAAATGGGGCTATTGTTCGAGCTCTACACTTTCTAGGCTTACCAGAGAGGGTATTTCGATGCAGCCAGTAGATATGCTGCATAAATATAAATAGTAAAATAACGTACTTTGTCGATCCCGTCGAGTCTGTCGTTTCGCTAGAGAGTTCCCTTTAGTCACTTAATAATAATCTGCTTATAAGAGTATTAAAAGTTCCGAAAGTTTTTGCCAAAGGAAATGTTTCTCACTTATGAAAGTACGTTGCATTTTTCTTGTTTTCTTGTTGCTCCACAAGGAAACATGGCAAAGAAAAAGAAAGAATAAATTTTCATTTTCAACTCCCTTGCGTGTATTTTTCCCAGAAAGTAAAGAAAAGTAACAGCAATATTGACGCCTTTTTCTTTGGGATGGTTAGGGGGTTACACTGTGTAGTACACAACTCTCACGTTCCAAATTTAATGTTCAGACATTTTACGCTTTATTCGCATTTTGCAACATTTACAGCTTCGTTGTAAAGCTAATCTAAATGAACCCAGAATGCCACTCACACTTGTAGCCAAGTATTCGAAAAGAAATACATATATATTTAGAGCCTGGCCTAATGGCAACAACTCGGAAACTCCCTCTAATTAATGCACAACGAAATTCCTAAACTAATTGCCAGGCGTTTAAAACATCCAAAACGAGGCTACCGATTTGCATACAATTCGTTGTTTTAAACAGTTCTTCGAATAAGTGATTCTGCCTTGGGCCTCTTAAAATTGTTTCTGTTTCAGAAATGGAAATATTTCATTTAAGCCGGATAAACTACTTAGATAAGGCATGGGTAGAATGTAAAAGTTTTTCTTTGGATTTCTTTAGATAATTTAAGTGTTTCCATTTAATCATGGTTGATTATCTCTGCAGTTAGTACAGACAACAATTTAATAAATGCAATTAATTACTAACGTATTGTCTTGGGGAAATCATGTTAAACTCCATGTCAAATGGGCAACACTGTTAATGTTAATGCTGTTAATGTTAATGCTGTTAAGTCTAAATGCTGTTAATGCTAATGCTGTTAAGTCTAAATGCTGTTAAGTCTAAATTGAAAACACTTTTCTAGTACTGAAATCATTTATAGAAAGATCCGTTGTTGTGAGAAGCTTTCTCCTTTGAAATTACGCTAATCAATTAAACAAAGAGCACAGCTAATTGAATTGCACATTGTGTCTAAGACTTTCAAAGGAAGTCCATGCAAATCTTTAGGCTATTTACGGTCATTAGCTAATGAAACTCTTCGTTATCCAACGGAACCGGACTGTGGCCGGGTTAACGCCTTGGTGTCAATTGTCCGCTCTGATTGCGACAAAGTTCTGAAAAACGTACAACAACAAGAATCCCATTAGGCAATCGTTTAACGACCCAGTTTCTTCTCCTCCCAAGAATTTAAAGCACACCGGGGGCACATGAGCTTTGTGAGAAAATATGTAATATGAATGGATTACATATGCTACACATATATTAGAGACACCACAAGACTTAAGACTTTTCTTATTTTACAAATAAATAAAACTTAATGCAAACACTGGCAAAAATAAATGTATGATATTACGAATAAATATTATAAAGATTACACTAAACAAACTCCAGTTGCAATTTAAAATATGAAGTTATTTATTTAAAGATCTTAAATTGAAATATCTACCATGCAGAAAAGTTGCTTTATATTTTTTGCAGTGTATTACTTTCCAAGGGTCATGTGTCGGGCAAGCGTTGTTGTTGTTGTTGTTGTTGCTGCTGCTGTTGTTGTTGTTAGTGTAATTGCTGTTGTTGTTCATGTGTCACAGACGACACTGTAAAAATGACAAACTGGACTCTGGGTTTGTTGTAACTTGTTTGTTGTTGTACTTTATATATATATATTTTCGTATCTTTATGTGTGTATCTGTATCTGTTGTGAGCTTCGCTCGGTCCCCTGGCGCCGTTGGCTCTCAACCCGTTTAAGCGGATTTTTAGCTCGATTGTTACTGACATCGACATAAAGCAATTTGTTGTACTATATTGTGTTTTGTGTGGGTGGGCGACAAAGAGTTGGCCTAACATGGTCTAGATAATCTTTAATGACCCTATATATGATTAAATATGCGCAAGTTCTTTAATACCCTAACCAAGATAGTTAAAAGCTCGACTCGACTCTTATAATTTGTTGATCTCTATTATTATGTTTCCAGCTTGTTTGCGCTGCTGGTTGCTTGGTTGCCTTAACAACTAATGGTCTCTGGGCCATAACATTTGCATGAGTCGAACCCACACACGTTCGCCCATATTTCATGCCCCATGTGCCCCATGAATATTGTCATATTTACGAAGAGCGCGCAGCAATTAACTATCTCATTTTTTTTTTTTTTTAGTTCCTGTTATTTCACTTGCCCTGCTTCGTTGCCTTCTTTAATTAAAATGTTGAACTTTCCACAAATTGTGCTGTCTTGGGCCACTGTTAACGGCAGTCTAACCCTTAGTCGAGGTCACACAAGTCTCTAAAAAATGTATAAATTTTCCATTTTTTTGTTGTGGAATAATAAATGTTTTTTTTAACAGCTAGTGTGAAAAACAAGAATAGCCTGCAACACGCTGAACTCAAGTAAACAAAGTTATAAATTGATTTCGAGTGCTTTCGGGAAACTTATTGAATGAAGGCAAAACAACAGCAATAATTGCATTAGAATTGAAATATGTATACTCACCCACACACATACCATTTGATTGGGGAAAAAAACAACAATTACAAAAGGAGATGGGAGAACTAGGAATTTGTTGTTGCCAAAAACAAAGGGGAAACTTAGCACCAAAATGACAGGCGAGGAAACTTTACGACTTTTGACTTGGGTTTCATGTTGTTGGCGTTGGTTTTGTTGGGGCTGCGTTCGGGGACGATGCAAACTGAGCACAACAACAAAAAAAAAAAAAAACAAACCTGTACCAAAAAACCATTCCGAACTGAAATTACTCTAGAGGCAGGCAGGCAGCAGCAAACCGGGCAACATGTCAAAAAGTCAAAGGGACAACCAACCGGACGGGATCCTGAAAGCGACTGTCTGTCCCCTGGCCATATACAGAGTGCAATTTACGATGAAATCTAATTTGACAAAAAAGAAAAACTTTTTGCTCTTCCGTCTAACTAATAACTGGAATGTTGGAAGCCCGACAGGCAGTTCGATTAACAAACTTGTGGACAGCTGAATGAAATATTCCACACACACACATTCAACTATGAATATCTCTGCATACATACGAGTATATAGCTTGCGTTGGGGCTCAACACCGCCCCTCACTTTGTGGGACTCAAATTGAAGCACGCAAGTGATTTTCCGGGCCGGAGGCAAGTGAATAAAATAAAAATACTTGTGTTATACGCCCGGAAACCGTAAATTATTTTTGCGTAAAAGTCAAAGTAATAGAAATAGTTGATAGCAGGAAATTATATCAAAACTGACTTGCAAGAGATTAATTGTGCATTGTTGAATTGTTATCGATTCATAGTTTGTATTCATTTAGTATTGAGTTATCGATAACTGACACAGCCTGGAAAGACGGACGATTTGTGATAGCGCTTAAAAGTATGCAACAAAAAATACTCAACTCAACTTACAACAGGGCTGTAAGGACAAACCTCTCGTATTAAAAACTTTGTAAAAAATCATCAGATTTCCTTGAGAGAGGACATTTTATCCATTTTATCCTCTAGATTGATTCTACATCAACAAATAATGCACTTAACGTTTTTAAAAATTTGGGTCTTTCATATGTCTTCCAATGTAAGTCTTACATATTTGTATAATAAAAGGGTATAACACAGTCGACCACACTGTTTGTATGCATAGAGATTTGCAATCCCGGACTACTGTTATACTTACTGCTTGAAGTCATCCAAAGAAATAACAAACTACTGCGATAGAAATCACGTTTAGCGCCAATCAAAATCGAAGCACATCAATTTGCGTATTGACAAACTTATGAAAATCCAACAAATGCCACTAAATACATATGTATGTATATATATTTCTGAATGAAGCTCGACTGAAGACGAGAGTCACTCAAGGCTCGTGATAAACGATTGCTGGCAACAAAATAGACGACGCGTGTCTTGGGAGAAACGTAAAGCAAACGTTAAGATGTGACAAGAAGTCATGCAATCTTGCCGGCTCAGACAAGTGGGGCAAGGGGCAGGCAGGGAAGTAGGGGCAGTGGGGTGTTAAGGAAGTAAAAGAGTCCCCAGTTGAAGTGTAGCACGCGCAGTTTGTGTTTGAGTTACAGTTCCTCCCCCGTTCCGCCCCTCTCTGGAGTTCCTAATGAGCTTAAGTATTAATTTTACACTTTTTACGCTTTGCACATTGTGACGTGCAGTCCGGATGGAGATGGAAATGCAGAGAAAGGGGCCAGAAGAGAGAGGGAAGAGGTTGGGCAAGAGAGAGCGCTTAAATTAACTAGTGAACGTGTCGAGAGGGGAGCACATTTGCATGTTGTTTGACGACAGGTGCACACTGCCGCAGAGGGGGAAAACGTCACCTAATGGGCACCGATTAGCATGCAAGGGGCTGCCAGCCAGGCTGCTGTGTGTGTGTGTGTGTGTGTGCGTGCATCTAATTGAAATATTGAAGCGGATGGCAAGCAGGGTGTAAAGGGTGCTGGGCGGATTAGCACTTGAAATGACGAGTTCATAACGCTTTTAAATTTTGATCAAATTCACAGTGAAACTTTTTGAAAATTGCAGAAATTGTTTTGCCATCACGCACAGGCACACAGCCCCTCCCCCCTGGGCCCCGCCCGCCCATGCAGGCAACTACATATCAAATGCATTTATTTCATCATCACAAAAAGTTGAACAAACTTTATGCGTGCATTCATGTGAAGAGTTTTTGATTGAGTTTGGAGTCGCCATCCTTTCGTTTCCCAATTTTTAAACCCCTCTATTTTTTTTACGTTTATTTGTCTAGTTTGTTTCCTCGTCGAGGGCAAACTAATTTGCCAGACTTGACTTTCTGACTTTCCGAACTTTTCTGGCAGAATATGCAGAAAGTGCGGTCGTAGCACGCAGCTCACTCACTGGAAGCTAAATTTAAATTAAATCAGGAAACTGTGTTACATTAATTAATTATTTTACCATAATTCAAATAACTATTTATTATTTGAGTTTATTTTAAATTTCAAGTGTCAGTTTTTATAATATTTTCCTAGATAAATTAATTGCAATAATTTAGTTTTATTTTGTATTGACTTATTGTAAGTCTCATAATTTCTGAGAAGATTCCATTAATAAAGCATTGTTAAAACTTCAGCTTAAATGACATAAGATTAAATGCATTGTGTGAATAAGCTATTTATTCTACAAGTTTTCCAATTATTTTGTTAATAATTTGTATTGGACAAATGAAATGTTGTTAAATAAATGCAAATTTCTGATAGATTTTGTTTTTGTAACGCGCAGACTCAATCCTCCGGCAGCCCGCCCCCGTATTCGCCATGAATCGTTCCACACATGTCTGAACAATTTCCGTGGCAGACATGCATAACATTTTCGGGATGTGGCTTAATTAAATTTCTCCAAGCAAGATGCTCCTTGCCCTGCGGCATATCCTGCATGTGAGGCAAACGGCAACCGGCCAGGCTCGTCGGTTCGTTCGCTTATTGTCTGCATGAAATATTCAATGCGATGTGAAATATTACAACAGCACTTGTTTTCGAAGGGGGAGCAGCAGGACTTAAGGAAGGAGGAGGAGGCAGTAAAGGGAGCCATACGGCAGCATCTTGAATTTATGAACTTCAGAAACGGAAATTGTATGCAATGCCTTTATTGCATTCGGTTTCACATGGTCATGAATGCCCTAGATTTTATGTGAAAGGGGTATGCCGGGTAGTGAATTGTATTTAATTGCAAGACATAATGTCTTTATATTTATGTATATAATATATTTTTAATTCCTGAATTATAACTTGCTGAAAGTGCTTTGAATTTTCCATATTTTTGTAAACTTGAATATAATTTTGCAGGGTATTTAGAAGTGAATATAAACTTGATTTAATAATAAAAACCTTCCTTCCATTCATTGCAGATGTAGAGTCAAGTACCAAGACTTACACAAATTGAGGAGTCTTCGAACATAACCCGCTGATCATCGATTCAGCCCACTAGGAACAGTCTCAGAAGTAGCTAGAGGAGCCACCATGACCTTCAAACTCTTTCGACGCGGCTCGGCACGTTACATTGGCCTCTTATCGGCATTTGTAACGATATTGCTTTGCCTCTACTATATTTCCATTGGTCAACCCAATCCGACGCATATTCCCGATGCCAATGCAGTTGGGTTAACTGTGGCCATGGGACGCGGTCAGGCAGCATCGGCTGCTGCACTCGGCGGTTTCAGTGTGGGAGGTGGCAGTGCATCGCATCAACATCATCATCAGCAAGATGCACAGCAGAATCATCTGGTTGCCAGCAAAGATGCCACAATAAAACAATTGCAGGGCAGAGACGATGAGGAGCTGGATAAAGAGCGCAATGGGCAGTGGGGCGACAAGTGTTACATGCTGCTACAAAGCGAGACAAATATCACAGCCTCAGAGGAGCACAGCCGGTTTGACTTTCAGGTAAAAGCAGACAAATAATACAAAAATTCACCTTGTTAATCCTACTATTTTATTTTTAGCCTGAATGGATGCGCACCAAGGAGTACTGGGATCGTGGCTTCGAGGAGCGTTACGAAGCACAGAAAAAAGATAAACAGCGTCCGCCGCTTAAGGTGATTGTGGTTCCGCATTCCCACAATGATCCCGGTTGGCTGAAGACGTTTTTGAACTATTTCCAAATGGATTCGCGTCAGATACTCAATCTGTTGGTTACCAAAATGCAGGAGTATAAGGATATGACATTCATCTGGTCTGAGATAAGTTTTCTACAACTCTGGTGGGATCAGGCGCATCCCACCAAGCAGCGAGCCCTGAAACATTTGATTAAATCCGGTCGCATCGAGATAACCACAGGCGGTTGGGTTATGACTGATGAGGCCAACGTACACATATATCCCATGTTGGATCAACTAATCGAAGGCCATCAATGGCTGAAAAACAATCTCAATGTAACACCCAAGGTGGGCTGGTCCATTGATCCCTTTGGACATGGCAGCACTGTGCCGTATTTATTATCCGGAGCTCAGTTCGAGGGAGCCATCATTCAGCGCATACATTATGCATGGAAGGAATGGTTCGCGCGGCAGCAGACCGGTGATTTCATTTGGACACCCTACTGGCGTTCAGCGAAGGGTCAGGGAAAGTTATTAACCCATAATATGCCATTTGATATCTACTCGATCAAAGGATCATGTGGGCCACATCCTTCGATATGTTTGAATTTTGATTTTCGCAAAATTCCCGGAGAATATACGGAATACTCATTGAAGGCACAGTATATTACCGATGACAATGTGGAGGAGAAGGCACAGCTGTTGTTGGAGCAATACGAACGTACCGCTTCACTGTTTCCCCACAATGTGGCCCTCATTCCGGTGGGTGATGATTTTCGCTACAATAAGGAACGTGAAGTTGACCAACAGTATCACAATTACAAGAAGCTCATCAGCCACATCATGGCCAATAAACGTCTGTATAATGTGGACATCAAGTTCGGCACACCCAGCGACTACTTTGAGGCGATACGTGAGCGTATGGGAAAGAAATCATTTCCCAGCTTCAAGGGTGACTTCTTTGTCTACTCGGACATCTTCTCTGAGGGCAGACCAGCCTACTGGTCGGGCTATTTTAGCACACGTCCGTTTTACAAGCTGCTCAGCTCAGAGCTGGAGCACAATTTGCGTGCGGCTGAGATACTCTTCACAATTGCCTACAACACGGCACGACAGGCACGTCACGAGGATTCCATTAAGATCTACGAGAAGAACTACGAACAGATCATACACGCTCGACGTAATCTGGGATTGTTCCAGCATCATGACGCCATTACGGGCACTTCCAAGGCGGCAGTGATGCGGGATTACGCTATGCGACTCTTTGATAGCACACAGAACATGGTCAAAATGCAGGAGGCATGCATTGAGCTGCTGCTCCAGAATGGCAGCTCGCATGAGCATGGTTTTCTACTAAGCGAATTCGAGCGGGATAACTTTAGCAAACTGCCACGCAAGATGCCCATTCAGCTGACAACTCCGGGTGCTTCTCTCAGTGACGAGGCAACAACTGCCAGTTTGGCCACAACGACTGGAGAAGGCAAAGGAGAACCAGCTGCTGCTGCTGCTGCTGCTGTACCCATTAAAAATGCCGAAGCCAGCTTCGTGCTCTACAATTCACTTGCCCAGAAACGCATCGAAGTTATTGCACTGCGGGTGCAACAGCCCAATGTGCGCATCTTCAACGATCAGGGCGTGGAACTGAAGCACATTCAAATCAATCCCGTGTGGAACATCACAGATGTCTATGAGCAGGGTTATGTTGACATGGTGCCAGGTGGTGCTGCAAACGCTGGACGCATACGAACCTCAACACATCAATACGAGGTCATATTTGTTGCTGAACTGGAACCGCTCTCTTTGACTACGTATCGTGTCCAGGTTGATGAGTTCAACTATAAGCGAAATATAGCGACAGTTTATTGTGATGATTGTACGAATAAGGCGAATTGCCCGGATACAGGATCATCTACTGCCACGCCAGGCGGAGCCAAGGTCATGGACTTTGAGGCACGCGCCAAGCCAGCAGGTAAAGTTATCTTCTAAAGCATTAAACAAATCATTATTAAATTTATTATTCGTTCTTTCAGGTGATATACAGCTGGAAAACCCCAGGATGAGGCTGCTTTTTGATGAGAAAACTGGTTTCCTCAAGACCATCACAAGGAAGAACAAGCAGCAGAAGCTACTGCAGCCCATGCAGTGCGCCATCAAATTCGCCGCCTATCGAAGTGCACAATTCCATTCGGGCGCGTATCTCTTCAAAACTGATCCCGAACAGAGTGAGGCTGAGAAGGATGTGTTAGAGCAGTATGAGGATGTGCGCATCATAATCACCTCGGGGCCCATTGCCAGCGATGTGACCGTTATCTATGGACCCTTTATGGCGCATACTGTGCGAATCTTTAATACTCGCACCCATTTGGATTCGGCTATTTACATTGAGAACGACATTGATTTTGAGCCGCCTCCAAAGAATCGAGAAACGGAACTTTTTATGCGACTTGTGACGAACATAGACAACATTGCTCCGGCGCCGTTGCAACGTGATCCTCTTAAGGAGCCAGTGGATCCAAGCAGCATTCCCGAACTGCCCGTTTTCTACAGCGATCAGAATGGTTTCCAGTTTCATGAGTAAGCAAGAATGCCAAAAATGATGGATGTATCTTTATAATATTTTATTTTCACAGACGCATCAAGGTGCCCGCCATTGGGATTGAGGGTAACTATTTCCCAATTACCTCGGCCGCTTTTCTGCAGGATACACGTCAGCGTCTGACCCTGCTCACCACCCATGCACAGGGCGCCGCTAGTTACGAACCCGGCCAGCTGGAGGTAATGCTCGATCGTCGCACACTCTACGATGACTATCGTGGCATGGGCGAGGGTGTGGTAGACAGTCGCCTGACACGTCACAAGTTCTGGCTACTCGTAGAGGATATGCCATCGGGACGACTTGTGGACAAACCGCCCAGCTACAAGGTGCCAAGTCTGCAGGCACAACATTTGGCCAATGCATTACGTTACCCTCCAAATCTCTACTTCTTGAGCAACTTTGAGCAGCAGCAGCCAGTACTGAATCCACTTGTACGTCTGTTGCCACACGGCGCGTTGCCATGCGATGTGCATCTTACCACACTGCGCACACTCTCCGATCCGCAGCTGCAACTATTTCCGTCCGGTTCGGCGTTGATGGTGCTACATCGACAGGGCTATGACTGCAGTGTCAGCTCTCAGCAGCTGGACATGAGCAGCATCTGCCCGCTGACAGGCAATGGCCTGGGTGCCGTTAGCTTTGGCAATCTGCGCCTTCATAGTATCGACTCCACCAGCCTGACAGGCATTGCGCATCCTAAGCAAACGCATCGATTACGCTCCCTGGCGCAGATCACGCTAGAACCCATGGAGCTGCGCACCTACAATCTTACCTTTCAGGGTGAAGTATAAGCCCCCATCAGGCCAGCAGCTCATGTTGTGTTTAAATTATCGTTGTATCTCATTCGTATCTAAATCCGAAATTACTTTTATTTATTTATTATATTTCATGATAAGTTATGAATTATGTTAAGTTGAAAAGACAAGGACAAGTGCTTGTTACACATTTAGCTTTATTTACACAGCTCTCTCACTCTTTCCGTGTCTCGATTTCCAACTGATATTTTAAAGTACAAATCCCCATAGCATATAGATACTTGTAATGTTGACTTATCAAACCACACCTTTTGCATAGAATTTGTAATAGTTAATTTGACTGCCGAAGAGCATTCCGCTAGCATGCATATGTCTCAATCTCTCTATCTTACTTTCCAAAACTGTACTGTCCAATGTCTTGTGCAATATGTATTATCGAATCTCTAGATTTACTCGTATGTATATTCGAAATTTCGAATCACAACTTCACTTGGCAGGCTAGATTTCATTTGAATTCAGTTTTTTATGAATTAATCTCCCAGTTTGATTTGATTTAAATTTCTAGAGCTTAGAAACACAATGCAATCTGACTTGAGATATATATCCATTATATATATATATAACATGAATATATAGCCTGCAAATATATAGAATGAAATATTAATATCGCCAGCGAATTAGACAAATTTGTTCGTTTTAGAAAGAAATGTTAGTTTTGTTGCCTTCTATTTAATTTATTTAGACTGATTAGCTTAAAACATTTCAAATCACGACTTATATCTCAATTGGAAACTAGAAAAAGAAACACATGGACGTAGCATAAGAATTTTAACTGAACAAGGATAGCGAAAAGTTAAGCCAAATATTTAAATACATTTATACTTGAGAGTACATATATATTATATATATACTTATTCATTAGTTATGACCTTAGGGCGCCTGTTCGCTTGTTTTGTATATAGATGAAAAGGCACGGTAAAAGATAGCTCTAAAACAATCTAAGCTAATCCATTTAGGTTAAGACATAACTTGTAGTGCTGTACTTTATAAATCCCAAACGTAAACGAACCTTTAATATATCTTCATATGGAAAAAGCTACATAGTTACTAATAATAATGTAAAGCCTCATATGTACCGCAAATGAGAAGCATTAAAACAAAGCGTACACAAAGAAAATATAGCCCGGATACAACAGAAGAAGCAGCTAGAGAAAATAATTTAAAAATAAAAGACATTTTATGAGTTTAGGTTTACAAACAAAATATATGTCTATGTATTTATATTTGATAATACGAGTATATACATAGAGTATGATGATATGTAATTTTATGAAGAAAATGAATAAAGTATTAATTGAAACCATTTTACAGAGTTTTATGGGTTTGATCTGAGATTAAAATACACAATTTGTTATTTTATATTTATACTGATAATCTCTGATCTTTGAATTATTCAAGTTTTAGTATAGTAAACTAATGGAGTTCAGTTCAGTGTACTTAATTTATCGACTGCCGCAAAGTATGCTACAAAAACAGCTTAGTTCAATTATTTGTCACAAGGTGGCGGTAATGATTGTTTTCGACGATTAATATAATAAACAATATTACATTGTTTCCATACTAAATATATTCTTCTCTACTCGCTTCTTTTCTTTTAATGACTAAAACTAAATAAATATTATGATTGTGCTCAGCAGACTAGATTTTCCCCCAACCGTTTCTGTCGATCCTAATGCATTGCATTAAACAACAAACATTGGTCAAATATTTACCGGGTAAACTGTTTTGCTTAGTCTGGGACCACTTCGTACATGTCTACCCCCTTCTTGAGCAAATAGCCGGACATATTAGCGAGATCCACTAGCTTTGCAATGCCTGTCATGATGCCCGCCCGCTTGGCAATCTCCTTTAGTTCCTCGTAGTCAAAGATGCGTCGACACACGGCAACCGAGCGCAACTGCAACATCTCTATGAAACTGCGAAGCTGCGCATTTTTGCTGGTGCCCACAGCTACACCTGACTGTGCGGCACTAATCCGTGTTTGTGCCATACTCTCTGTCACCACAGCAATTACATCGCGCACGTGCAGCGGCGTTACAATGCTGGATAAGTCCAGACGGGCACGTGCCTCGGACAGATTAATCAATCCGAGCAGTTGGCTGCAAAGAAAAGAGAATAGATCAGAAAATTAGAAGAATGGTTCGTTGCCTTAATCATTTGAATTTTGATTTTAATTATGCTTCTAATGCGTGACAGCTCTGCCTGTTCGGTTATACGTAACTCTCTTGCTGCCAATACCCTACGGCGGTATATGACACCATAAATAGAGGAACAGCAGCAGCAGCAAGCTGTTGTTGCCATTCCCGCTTTGTTGTTTACAAAAAACTATGTTAGAATTTGTGCGTGTTAATTATTTATTAAATAATTTCCAAAAACTTGACAGAATCTAATCCACACAAATATGGTAACCAAATAATGCGTGGAACTTACCGCTCTACCAAAAACTATGGTCATAGCAAATGTGGCGACCCTAACTAAAGGCCCAATATATCTCAGACGTATGTGGGCGCAACGAGCATGTTCCAACGCATTTTATCGGAAGAGTTTTGAAACATTCACAACAATCGTTAATAATGAGCAATATTACAGAGATGCTGGCTGGCTGGCTGGCTGGCTGGCTATCTGCCTGGGTACATCATGGGTGATGCTTGGTCGACGCACCAGCTGACAGCTTGTTTGTCTAGTTGGCCGCCCGCCCGCGAACCTGAACTTAGAGCCGACTGACTGAAGCTCGAACGGCACACACGCACCTTCATTTCCACTTTCAATTTGTATTTTCATTCTCGGCTCGCACGTTGGCGCGCACGGTTCGGTTTGGTTCAATCGGGGTTTCCATCGTGCTGTGTGTTGGAAAAGCTCATTGAAAACATCAATCGGAAGCATATCGCAATCTCCTAACAGTGGCATTGAAGCGGTTTTTATTTAATGCTCAGGTTTCGTTGATGAAATTTACGTTTTGTCCAGCGGCAAGATTTAGTGTGTCGCAAGTGCAGCAAGTTTGTTTCCCTCCCATCCCAAAAAAAAAACCAAAAACCAAAACAAAACAAAATAAATAAATCAATATTTCAAAGTGCAGTCGGTACAAGTTGAATTTACTAACGGGAAGTGCACACGATCATCATCATCATGAGGCAGCCGCAGCTTCTCCTCGCCATGGGCGTGTTCCTAGCCTCCAGTTTAGTTTACAGTTTCGAGATGAACAGTAAGTAATCCGTTATGCTAATCAGAGAACTGACTTACTCAACACGGGAGAATTACATTCATCTTTGTGACTAGTAAAAATCAAATTTGATTTCGCTGCACGCAATCGTGCCAACAGTTTTGGAAGGCGGAGGCTTCACATTAAATGATTCTAATTACATTAAGATGGGTTCAAATTTACGATAGTTTATATAATGCCCGAGTGTGAGTAACATGGCAATATATAATACATAACTTTGATATGATGCACACGCTACTTTAAGCTGGATTACAATAAAAACCCATAAACACTCATTCTTAGAAGAACGTCTTAATATTTATACTATAATATGACAATTGAAGTAAATAAAATATGATAAGTCATACTTTTAATTATTTACTTCGAAAACAATTATGAAATGCAAATCGAGATGACATAAAGGATTTCCTATTCCATATTGCACAATCTAATGAATTACCATGGCAGCGCAACAAGTAGAATTTAGGCGTATATTATTAGTATAGTATATAATACTCTAGAATCTAATTTTTCTACAGTGACAATGGAAGTTTTTCATAATGATATGGCAAATTTGAAACAAATAATTTAAGCGATTTGTAAATTAATTGAATTAAGAGTTTTGCTAAGTAATTGATAAAAAACATTTGAACTTTGTTGGTTCTTGAGCTCTGACAAATTATCACATCTCTCTCATACTTCAAGTGTTGTTCTTCTGATCAAGTAAACATATTATCCCAAATTGACGATAACAAATCACTCACTTTGCCATTACGTGCATGAAATACACACAAAAAATTCCCCTAAGTAAAATAAAAATGTAAAAGTCTTTGGAATTTGCCAGAGCTTCAGACGGGAATAGAATGATTTTGCAATATTTACATATCAATTTGAAGATCGCAAATCAAACAACAAGCAAATTTATTTATTTATACCAAATTTTAGCAGTAATTGGACATGTTTACTCTCTGTTCCCCGGCATGTACTTGACATCCGCCTGGTTCAAGGACCTTAATGCGCAGTACAAGTTTGTGCCCTAAGTCATTTGGCTAATTCGCAGAAAAAAAGAAAAAAACAAGTTTCCTTTCACATGGTCCCTCACAAAAGGGGATACTATTCTTGCATTTAAAGTTACATGTTCCTGACTAATGAGTAGGATTTTATTTCATCGAAACTAGTTTTAGCCTTATAGTATAATTGGCTCATACCGGTCGGCGACTTCCTCTTAATGATGTGCCTTCTTCTGTATCTGCAGTGACTCAGTATTATGAGATGCCACCGCTGTACGACTTCGATGACTACGATCGCTGCCTGTACGAGTTCGCCGGCAACGAGGCAGCCACAGGTCCGGCCTCCTATTGCTTTGTGCGCGCCGACATCGAGCCGGACAGTCAGGCTGCAGCTTGGCGAGCTATCGAGGAGATCTCCAAGTATGACAGACATCACTTCGATCATCGCCATTTGTATTTTGGCCTGTGTGTGCACAAATGCGAGAGTGAGCTGGAGGCTCTAGATGCTGATACAGTGCATCGTTTGCAGGCTGGCATCCTCATGGACAATATGAAGGTAAGCCAAGCGGCAGGAGAGAGGGCGGGGCGGGGGGGACCTGACACCTACCAAGAGTTCAATTAACATGCATAATTTCCTTGACACTTCTTGAATTTTCCTTGGCCATGAAACGCACGTGACACATGACGCGGGATCTATTAACAACTCTGCGTCATTTCAATTTAGGTAATACAATGGCATTCTCGACTCATCCACAACCAGATATTAACACAAACATATGAAATTCACAAAAAAACATTAATGCAGGCGCTGCAGATAGCTCACAACATTTAATTCAATTTGACGTCTTTGCTTGACCGCCAAAGAAAAACAGAGATTTCAAAATTTCCCATATCATCGAAAAAAGGAAAAAGTAATAACAAAACGAACGAAAATAAAGTGTTGAATGAAAAATAAAAATGTTCGATACGACAACAATAAATTCCCGCACCAATGTGATCAAGAAATGAAAACAAACAGAGAGGAAGATAGAGATAGATAAGAGTATGTTCGATGCAACGAATAGTGGGTACTCTAAAATATCAACTTTAGAGAAACATTTAATGAAAAACTTTTTAAGAAACTTCTAAAAGAAATTAAAGTTAGTTTAAGTAACTTTTATAATATAGTTTCTGCAGCTTTTCAAACTATCCATCTATTTTATTGAAGAATATGCCGAAACTTGAAGGTAACCAAGACAAAGTGCATCAGTTAGCCAAAGTGCAGAATGATGCAGAGCCATAACGAGCCGGTTATTAAATGGTTTACAGTTTATTCAACTCTATGCCCAACACAGATATAGAAATTGATGTAGAAATTGGTCAAAAAAAATGCATTAAATTGTACTGCAAACTTCATAATTGGCTGCGCTTCTTCTTCATCTTCTTCTTCTTTGGTAACCCCTTCTACCAATTCAACCAAGTTGGCGCATCATTTAGGCGCGTCTGCTGCATACATAAGCGATGCGATGCGATGTGAAGCAGGCAAAACCCACTGATTGACTGATGTCATGCGGGGATTTGGAGGCTGATGCGTTGGATAAAAGCGATACGATCGGGCGACCAAACGATCAAGCGGTAGCCATCAAAATGCAGTTTTACATTCGTGGGTTGCACCAATGGGGATCGTAAATGTTGGCCAAAAATAGAAAAACAGAAAAAAAAAACAAAGCAACGTGCGATGCACAGATTAATTAGATAAAAGATTCGAATTGGAGCATTGTATGGCATCCAGTTTTATGAGTTTGAGGGCCAAGGCTGTGACCATTTTATGGCCAATTCGATATCAATTTCATTTCATGCATTTTTTGTTTGAAGTTTGAAGTTTTGAATTTTAATTTGCCATCGACAGGTGAACACGTATCTGGAACTCTTTGCCATGGAGTCGGGCAACCGGGCGCGTTTTAATGACCTCACCAATGCCTGCATCAATTGGCGCCTGCAGCGCGGCGGCTTTGGAGTGCGTGCCAAAAGCGTTGTGGAGTATTGCGATGCGACAGATACGGCCGGCAAGGTCACTCAAGATGGTATGTTAGGTGTGCACCATAGGCATTTGATTTGGTTAGTAATGTGTATCTCTCGCCCAGATGATGCCTGGAATCTGACCTTCTATGTGGTGGTTGGCGCGCTGATCTCTCTGACCTGTGTGAGCAGTCTCATTGACTTGCATTTGAAACGACGCCGGCACGATAAAATGCTCAAGGAACGGGATCACTACAAGACACAGCCGCAGAGTGTGGTCACCCGAGTCCTGCTCACATGGTCGATAGCCCGCAATTGGTATCGGCTAAATCAGGAGCCAAATGGAAAGATCGGACGCGAGTTGCGATTTCTCGATTGCTTCAAGTTCTTCGCCATGTTTTTGGTCATCTTTGCGCACACCAATTGGGTGATCTACGAGGGTGCCATCAGTAATCCCCAGGATCCGGAGAGGCTGCTGCATACAGCTGCGGGTACATTACTTATTTCCGGTTCCCTCATCACGGTCACGTTCTTTGTCATTAGCGGATTGTTGCTCACCATAAACTGGCTGGCAGTGACGCGGGCATTGGCAGACCGTAAGCCCGCCTCGTGGGGCATGGCCAGATACGTCAGCCTCTTTGTTAAGTTCAACATCTTTCGATACATACGCCTCACGGTGCCCTATGCCTTTGTTCTGCTCCTGAGTGGTGTGTACTTTGAGAATGCCAGTGGCCCACTGTGGCGTCACATTTACGAGCGGGAACAGCTGGCCTGCCGCAAGAACTGGTGGACCAATTTGCTGTTCATCAACAATGTTGTACGCACAGACGAGCGGGTAAGTCAGGGGAAAACCACATCGATAGGGGTATCCAATCTTAATCCCATAAAATCGCCACAGTGCCTGCTCCAAGGTTGGTATCTGGCTGCCGATACGCAATCCTTTGCCCTTAGCCTGGTAATCCTTATGCTTGGACATCGCTTTGGACGCTGGAGTAAGCATCTGTATGTGCTGGTGCTGGGTATCTTTATGGCAGTGCCAGCTGTGCTCACCTATGCCTTGGACTACTATCCCATATTCTTGCCCACGCCACAGTAAGTAACGGCAGCGTTCTACAGATAAGATTGAGATCTTCTACAAGCACAATTCCATTCCATAGGACCCAGAAGGATTCGTTTATTGCGGATCGTCAGTTTACCGAGTTCTACACCTCGTTCCAAATGAACTTCGGTGCGTATTTTTGTGGTGTTTTAGCTGCTCTTGTCTACGATCAGATCTCGCTAAAGCAGTACAAGCTGCGTGAGCTGCGCAGCTTCCAAGTTCTTTGGTTCACCCTCATTCCCGTCGGCATCTTTTGGCTCTTTACGGCGCATCCCATATATCAGCATTATTATGCTGAAACACCACGTATCTGGGGTGCAATCTATGCGGCTGTGCAGCGTAATCTCTGGGCCTTTGGATTGGGCATTTTTGTGGTTGGCATGGCCGGCAAGGTGGGATGTAAGTGGCATATTTTCATTAATATATCGAATTCGAGTCACCTCTTAATTTCTCTCCAGGGGTGCTGCGCAAGTTCACCTGTCTGCCCATCTTTCGCATTCTGGGACGCCTCACCTATGGTGCCTTTATAGTGCATCTGCTGGTGGCTCGCGTGGTCTTGGCCACTGTGCGTGAACCCATTTACTTTGGCACAGGCACGATGGTATAAAGAAGCAACATTTTCTGACAAAAAAAATATCCAAAATAACCATACTCTCATCTTTGCAGTTCGCCTACATATTCTACGTGCTGTGCGCCTCGTATCTGAGTTCTCTGCTGCTGGCCATATTAGTGGAGTTGCCAGTTTCATCGTGTCTCAAACTGATGCGTTAAATTAATTTGTAGTTCAACTTTATGTGATGACATTTGCCCACAGTACTTGCATAAATAATTTAAAACCTTACCAAAAATATATACCCCTTTTCTTTTCCATTTCCCGCAATGTGACTTTGAGCAAGTGTCATCAATCTATAAACTAATCATCTAACGTTTTAGATATAATACTGTAGTTAGTCTTTACGCATAGATAACTTAACTTATAAGAGGCCCCTGGGGCAATACTATACTATGATTTTGAAAGACAATATTAATATTTGATATATAAGAACTTGACACTTTTTCTATTATAACAAGATGAGATTAGGAAACAATATTACAATGAAAAGGTCTTAGAGGTGTACGGTATATCTAATCCTAACTACACTCACCTTAATCCAATCTGACTCTCTTCGTACTCTGCCTCGCTGTGACGACACAAATCCTGAAAGTACCATTTTAGGGCGTTGGCAGCATCCTGGTTCAATCTCGGCTTCACATTCTCACGCGCATAGGCAATGAATTTCTTCATCAGTATGGGAGGCAGCAGATCCAAGTCTGTCTCCGTTGTGGTATCAACTATCAGGCACTTATCCAAATCATAGTTGTGCTCCATAAAGCTATCTAGCTCATCGCATGGAGGAATCGACTCAACGTTCGAAAGATTTGTTGTCACATTTGGTTGAGGCTCCTCGCAAAGGGATTCATTCTTTTTGGCTTTCATAGCGTAGTTGGCTGCAATCTTGGCACGTTTTTTGGCACCAGCATGAAGAGCACGCACATGCTCTGTCAGGGATATATCACGCGTTGTCGACGGCCTGTCCAGCAGCACATACACCAAATGGAACTGTTTCAGCAATGCAGCCGTGATGCGTATGTTCTGAAGTAAATAACGCGTCTGATCGTATTGGCCACGTTGCGGATTGGCGCACGCAATAATCGAAGGTTGACTATCGAAGGTTGCGAATGCTCCCGGCAATGGTATATTCATCTGTCCAGCTTGCATAGTCTGCAGCAGAAGTGATTGCTTTGAGGCCAATTTATCCACGCCATCGATAAGACAGTGACCCGAGCTGTTGGCCATTAGCAAAGCTCCTGCATCTGTGACACGCTTGTTGCGTCCACTGAATGTAATGCCCAACTGTTTGGTGGATTGGGAGCCACGTTTTCCACCAATGTGGGCGCCACGCTCCGTTACCTGAGCACAGTTCTGCAGTATGATAGATTTTCCAATGCCTGGATCACCAACTAAGAGCACATTGATGGCGTTTTCGGCTTCGTCACAGCCACCGAGGAGGGACAGCAAGCAGGCGGCTTTCGGTAGCTCATGACCATGAACCTCTGGTGCCAATGACTGCACCAGCAGACGGAAGCTATTTGGCTCCGAATTGATCATAGAAATGGCCTCCATATCGAACTTGTTGAATTCTCGTTTAACGCGTTGCGCATCCTGCACGCTGCAAGCACGCAGATACGCTTCTAAGCCAGCAGCAGAGGCTGAGGTTCCAGTTGTGGTTGTGCTAGTCGTTTCGCTGCTATCACAGAGCTCGCGAAGCTTTAGAATTCCAGTTACCACGATTTCCTGCCCGATATGAACCGCATCCACTAGATCGTGGCGCAGCTCAATGTCCAGCTCACTGGGCATTGTGTTATCATAGTCGGTTAGCAGCGATAGACTCGACTCTTCAAGCCGTATGATCTGACGCACTAAGAGTCGCGTATAGGGTGAGCTACGCAGGGCCAGAAAATTATCTTTGGCCCCACACTGCGGTCGCAGACAATGAAAGGGACGCGGCGTATAGCTTCCTCGCTGGCGCATTGTTTGGTCCGCCTGACAGCGTGTGCAACGGAATGTGTGCCAGGCCAAACTATATGTTGGCTCACCCACACTGCTGACAATTCCACGCACGGCAAACAGGGTGTCAACCCGGGAATGAGTAATACTGTTGACTAGCTCAACAGCAGTAAATTGCTCCGGACGCACGTAGATTTTAGATGGAGGATCGTCTAGTGGCACATATAAGTCCTTTGTGCACACTTTTGATAGGCCAGCTGTCATAGCATCTTGGGCAGTGTCGAGACTGTCATTGTTTACAACAGTGTGCATGGCCAGACCAATGATAGACAAAGAGCGTAGTGGTTGGCCACGCACATCTTCAGCCAGTGTCGGCCACAATTCCTTTAGCTGTTCATCATTTGTAATTGAATTTGCCAGTATTCTAACAAATCCCAATTCCCGTATCGTTTCTATGTGGTAATCCTCGGGGTTGCGCTGGAAATAAGCTTCCACGGCCATAATGCGTTTAGCCAACTCGCTATTAGGTACGTACTCTTCGCGCATAAAGTACAATCGCCAACCTGGATAGGCCTTTGGATTGTCTACAAGTAGACTGTTCACTTTCAGTGCATCCTCCGGTGCAACATAATATTCAGGCCGCAGAAAACTACAATCCAATGCAGCATTTGATGCCCGAGTCCGCCGTGAATTGCCAGCAGCACGAGAACTATTCCAACCTCTTGGCCTTGTAGTTGCAGTCGTCTCTTGGGCAGTATCTCCCTCGGAAGTCGCTTGACCTCCACGGCCGGCGGGAATAACGCGTCCATTGCGGCGAAAATAGAAATATGGACGATAAGCACCACCACCACGAGCTCTTCCACGTACAAAGCGGGAAGGCACACGTCCACCTCTTCTCTCCGCGTTCATTACAAGTTCGCAATTAGAATTAACTTTTAAATACTTTCAGACTTGGCAAAGATTTACGCGGTAGAATGTTGGAATGCCTATCGATTATGAAAATACCGATAGCTACATATATCGATATGTACGTTATTCTCAGCAGATTGGCATTATCCTTAATAACGCTACTTTGCTATGGGTATTATAGATATTTTATAAAGATGTAGCTTTAAAATCGATGAATTTCATGATTGTTTTCTTGCAGATTGAATGGCTTAATTTAATTGAAAAGAAACATGTAAAATACCGATTAAAAACTAATCGATAAGCTATCTGTGAATGTTAGTATTTTTTATTGCATTGAGTATTTACGGAAAAGCAGCAAAAGTCCACACTAGTAAATAAAAAAGTTGGTGTTAAAACACATATTTTGTGTGAAACATAAGTCGAAATAAATCTATTAGCACAGTAAGATGCCAGTGAGTACTAAACTGATATTAAACTTTTACGTAAACAAAGGGAAAGAGCACAAACATTTGTATTTACAATAATTTAGATTTTCCTTGTTGAGTGCCCCACGCATAGTATATAAAAGGATTTATTGTATTTTGTTTACACACATATCTTCTAGGCATACCACTCCCAGATCAAAGACTTTCGCCAACAGGTGGGAAATATAGCCATCCTGCCATTGCGTACACAAGTACGCGGACCAGCCCCAAGTGCCAATTTGGAAAATGATATTATTGATGAGTCACTATATTTCTTTAAAGCAAATGTATTCTTTCGCACATACGAAGTAAAGGTGAGTCCTAGAAAGCAAAACTGTAATATTTACTTTATTAAAACTGAATTGTTGCAGTCGGAAGTCGATCGTGTGCTTATCTATATCACTCTCTACATAACTGAGTGCTTGAAGCGCCTAACGCGCTGCACCAGCAAAGCACAAGGACAGCAGGAAATGTATAGCTTGGCAATTTCGAAATTCGACATACCTGGCGATGCTGGATTCCCATTAAATGCAGTCTATGCGAAACCACAATCTGCTCAAGACTCCGATCTTATGCGTCAGTATTTGTTACAGCTTCGCCACGAAACTGGAAACCGAGTGGTAGAGAAAGTATTTAGCACTGAGGATGGAAAGCCAAACAAATGGTGGACTTGCTTTGCCAAAAAGAAGTTCATGGAAAAGAGCCTGGCTGGTCCAGGACAATAAATACTTCGAAATAATTCGAGATGAATTTACAAAGTGCATTATTTCCATTTCGAAATGTATTATTTATGCTGATGTTTTTATTTCAAATACAATAACCACGCAATGGTGTTCACGCTATTAGCTCATCCAGGGCAACCATGTATTTAATTGGAAAATCATTCTAAACAAAGAATCTAATATGTATAATAAAAATTAACGGTACAAATGGTCGGCCTGCAAATTGGATGCAATCTCGGATTCCCATTTATCACCATTGCACAGCAGCTTTTCCTTATTGTAGAGCAGCTCTTCGTGTGTCTCTGTCGAGAATTCAAAGTTAGGTCCCTCAACAATAGCATCAACGGGACAAGCCTCCTGCAAAAGAGAAAAAGCAATCAGTACTGTTCTCAAAATTTCTGGGCACTAGGTTACCTGACAGAAACCGCAATATATGCACTTAGTCATGTCGATATCGTATCGGGTTGTTCGCCTGCTTCCATCGGCACGCTCCTCGGCTTCAATGGTGATAGCCTGGGCTGGGCAAATAGCTTCGCACAGCTTACAAGCAATGCAACGTTCCTCTCCACTTGGATAGCGACGCAAAGCATGCTCACCGCGGAATCGTGGACTGAGCGGTCCCTTCTCGAAGGGATAATTGATGGTTGCCGGCTCCTTGAAAATGTGTGCTAGCGTTACAGCGAAACCGCGGAAAAGCTCACCCAAAAACATTGTGGTCGCAGCGCGATCTGTGATATCGTCCATGTTCATGCTCAATTCCTTGTTGTTTACATAAACATAGCCTTTGGGCACTGGAACAATATCTTTGGGTTCAGTCCGCGCAGCCAGCATCCGTGCGCCATTAGTGCCAAACATACGCTGACCTGTTTATAGGGTTTATTATTAAAAATTGTCCAAGGTACATACATAAAATCCATTATTGGCACTATTGCAGATTTGTTCTTCTATGACATAAGATTACATAACCTCATTTAATGAAATATGCAAGCATTGTTTATATTTAATTCTCCTAGTTGTTAATATCAGACACTAACCATTGCGCGATGCTGTAAAAATTCGCATTGTAACCGACATGTTTGCGGCGCACTATTTTATATCGGAAAACACAATTACTGGAATTGTTTTGTTGTGTATTTTTGACCGATAGACAAATTTAGAGGTGACAGAATAACATTACTATCGTATTTTATTAATATGCATTTGTTATCGATATTTAATACGATATTTAAGTCATCGATACCATTTATGATATGTGATAAATATCGTTGACAGGGATGCAAAACAAGTATTTAGAGATGCAATGAAAATCTATTATAATTAATACCAAAGAAATATCGGGCGTCTGTCAGTGCCGATTAGTAGAATTTTAAACACCGAACTGCGAGGACGTTTTTGATATCTATAGAATCCTTCTAGAACATATATAATTTATTTAAAAAGCCGATCTCATTGAATACAACAATCGCACAAAAGTTTTCTGCTTACAATCATAACAAACAACAATCGGCGTGTTGGTAAATGTAAAATCGAAGGTCAGTCACTTCAGCATTTAAAACAGTGACGACATCGCTATTTCTGTTTACAAAACGAGACAATTTCACAAATGTCCGCAAGAATGCCTGAGTTGTCATACCTTGACACGCTTTCGAACAAGGAATTGCATAAAAAATGTTTGGAGTTTGGTCTACCTAATATACCTGTCACTGATTCAAGTCGTCAGGTAATTTTGCGAAGATTACGGTCGACTATTTCAGGAGTTCCCTTGAACAAAAGCAAAAATGCTAGCGCGGCAACAAAGAACACAACACCTAGACGTGAGACAATCCACAGCAGCAAGGTGACACCGGCACCTGAGAAGCGTGGTTCAAATCTTGCAACTAGCACATCGCAGAGCAGATACAACAATAACAACAGTCGCCGAACAATTGCTGCTGAACCCAGCAGTTTTTACCCACTGGACAAACCATCAGGACGATCCACTCAAACAACAACCACGGTCTCTGACGTTGGATCACAATCGGAAGATGATGATTTTTATCCAGATAATTCACAGAGATTTAACTCGTCTCATGAGGATTCCAGACTACGTCGCTCGATTTCGTTGACGAAATCAGGCGTTTTGACTACCTCATACACCCGAGAAGTGGAAAAACCATTATATGAACAAGGAGAAGATGTCCCACAAAGCTATACCTACCAGCGCCCTCAAGTTTCACCCACACCTACATTGCCCGTCTATGAGCCTCAAATTGAACGTAGCTATAGACCGGAAAATTCTAGACAACCTCTGACCCAAACTTTGTTGAACTCGACCAGTTATTCTGAAGATACTGGCGACTATAATGCACACCACCCCGTGCAACAGCACCCACGTAATACGTACAGGGGTTCCGCGGCACCTTTCAATACTGGTGGCCCAACTAAGCCGTCGATCAGAAAACGTCAAACAATTGGATCCACCGGATTTACGCCAGGACGTCTCTTACAACCCACATTTCAAGCCAACACGCTGTATCCCCAACTGAATGAGTTCTATGAACAAAACGATACCACCACATCGGAGCCCATGGATTTGGATACGGATAGTGAAACTGAGGCTGAGATTCCACAACATTCAAGGCGCTCCCCCAAGTCTAGCATTGAATCGCCCTATTTGAGTACGTTTTCTCGACAATTGAATGCGCAGAAACAATCGTCGCCGCTTTCCAGGCCACAGAGACGAGCCAACATTGCGCATGAAAATACAGATTCTCCTACTCAACAATTTCTCGTACTCTTCAAATCCCTGGATCAACAATATCATATCAAGTTCTATTTCTTCCTAACATTGGCAGTTGTTTTGGTTACATTGATTTATGTGATATTAACGCCATGAATCTCAAGAATATAACAACTTTTATATATGGTTTTGGTTTAACTATGATTCGTTAAAGTTTTGTATATAAGAATGTAATATCTTTCTTCTTTACAACAAACTCCAAAGATGTATATATACTTGAAATATAGATCACATTGGAGTTCGGTTATCAGCTAACATCTTGATTACACGAAATAAACTTGCATGTTTGGCCCTTTTTCCCGTTTTTGAACAACATCTGTTCTTGTTTCACTTATTCATTTTTATATATAATTAGAAAAATGTACTACATTACAATTAAATAAACTAATTAAATTTAAACTTTCAGTGTTTTATATTCTTGTTTTGTGTCTTGCGTTTCAGTTATCGAACATTGTCTTTAACTAGGCTACTATTTACACGCTATTTAAGAGTTGCAACACAAAAACAAGTGTAAAATCGTACAACTTGGGTGCTGAGGGGATCTAGGTCTAAGCCAAATGCAATTCATGATTAAGGGAAAAGGGGGGGAAATGGGAAACGGGAAATTGACTGACTAACTCTGAATCGAATACATCACAAAGAAAACTTGCTCAACAATGGCAAATGGGGCTCCAGTATTTGTCAGCCGCATTTAATTGAAATGGAACTTAAACTGGAACGGTGACCCGTGCTGGAAGTGGGCGAAAGGGATCTGCACCTCGGAAGCCCTGCTGATTGCTTTCTGGATCCAGTGGATCTTCACCATTGTCGAATTGTCGTCGCTTCTCGGGATCTGTTAGAACTTCTTTGGCAGCGGCAATATCAATGAATTTCTTCTCAGCCACTTTCTTTTCCTCGTCCCTAAAGTTATCAGGATGCCACTTTTGTGCTGCCTTGCGATATGCCTTGACGATCTCCTGCTTGTTGGCATTGCGTTTTACTCCCAAAATCTTATAGTAATCTCTGCGTTCCGCCTGCTTTTGCAATTTTTTCGCTTTCTGTATGCCTTCCTTGGCTCGAGAGCTATTCTCATCAATCTCAAGTGCGGCTTGGAAGTCATGAATGGCATCGTCATACATTTCGCTGCCCAAGAGCGCATCGGCACGATCGCAATATAGTTGGGCGTCCTTCATAATGTCCAGTGCTTGTTTACATTGAGACAACGCCTTGCCGTATTGTTCGTCCGTGGTATAGCAGGAGCAGAGTAATTTATGAGCTTCATAACGAATCATTGTCTCCTCAGGCTCATGCTTAAGCACTGCCTCAGCGGCGACTATACACTCATCGGCACGTTTCTCCTCACGTGATTGTTCAGCTGTAACCAACTGTTTTTCCACCTTGCGCAGCTTTTTGTAGAATGGAAAACAAAGCTTGTGCTCTGGATCAAATTTGAGGCATTCTCGAATTTCTTTAAGTGCATTGGTGGCATGTCCAATGTTGTACAGCAGCTGTGCAATGTTGTAGTGTCCTTCAGTGCTGTCCTGTGACAATCGATTAACCTGCCGCAAATCCGCAATCGCTGAGAGTGGATCATTCACCTTTAGGTAGGCATCGGAACGCGCTTGCCGAAATTGCACTGACCACGGTGAGATCTCCAACAGTTGTGTTATCATACCAATGGCATTCTGATAATCATCGTTATCCATCAGATGCTGTATCAGTTCCCACTGCTCCTTTGCTGGCCTCACTCTCGCATAATGCTCGTGGATTAAACCATTCTGTGGTTCCTCACGGAGCACATGCTCGAAATCAACCAAAGCAAGATCATATTCTCCGCTCTTCATGTGAACGATTCCCCTTTGGCTGCGCGCAGCTGTGAAGTCAGGTTTCAGGTCCAGTACCCGACTGAAATCCTGTACGGCAAAGCGGGTCTTGCCCAGTGCCAGATAGACTGTACCACGTTTGAACAGTGTCAAGTAGTTGTTGGGATCGCCCTCTGGGAAAACAAGCAATAATTTACGCATAAGGATTATGATATTTATTTATCCTTTTTTAATCACTTACCAACAGCAGCGTGATAATGTGTTAGTGCATCTGACAGCTGACCCCGTGCCAAAAAGTCTTTGCCGAGCTCCAAATGGTTGTTTATGTCCTGATTTGTTGACGATGCCTCAGCGCCTGGTTGAAGTGACGTGTATTTAAACATTAATATTGGCAATCACAGAAAATAAAATATAATAGTAATGTCAATGAAATTAGACTCACCTTCCATAAAAAGCTCCAGAAGCAGCAGCAGCAAACATGCAGCTAATTTCTTTTCTCCGCTGCCAAACAGCAGGAGATCGCTCAATGGCAATGCCATAATGTCCCCCCTCTACAGCACACTTTCTGTACCACTGTATGCGTGCGTGCGTGACAATGTGATAGTGTGGGCGTGTGTCAGTATGTGGGCGTCCTAACCAGTTGATTGAGAGATAAAGATTTTGAATTCGATTCACACGTCACTCTTATTGCTAAAACTTTGGCGTGGCAGAGCTTCTTCTTCTTCTTCTTCTTGGAAACTCTGCATATACATATACCCCAACTGCTAATCTTTACCGTTGCACCTGCTTTCTAGATGCACACGTTGTTATTGTTGTTTGTGTTCCGTGGTTGCTTTGTGTTTTGAAATTCGTTTTAGGTCAAAGAAATGTTTAGTTCTTTGTTTTGAAATTTATATATAATCTGTATACTAAACAATTTGTTGCTCTGTGCGCTTTACGATCGGTAACCGACTCATTATTACTAAACGACTGCCTGAGTTTTGATTGAGTTGCTCTGCCTAAAAACCTAAACACTGACGTGTTATGCGAGCTACAAGAAGCCACAGCAGCAGCGTTGCCAGATAGTCATTCGGCATTTTTCGTTTTCTTACATTCTGGCCACTTTACGGTATTGCCAGGGCTGTCATTTTGTTTTCCTAACATGCAAACTCTTTAAACGATGAATATCGTCAAATTTAATTTAAACTTCAAATAAAACACATAGCAATCGTTTTAATGGTGTATATATATTATGGATATATATTGCACTAACACTACCAATATACATATTAATAGTTCTTAAAATATGCTTTTTCATAGTTGTAAATATGTGATTTTGTGTTTTGATTTAAATAAATGCAATATTTTTGAGCATTAAAATGTTGCTTGCCATATAACTTTACTATCTTATATAACATTTTTCATTCTTATTACTAAAATGGTCACCAATGGTCAAGTAGTCATATTACGAGGAATACGTGAGCGGCATAGAAATATGTATGTTTCTTTGAAATTATGTATGTATATGTATACACATACATACATACATAGATTAAGCTTTGGATGGATGATAAAACACTACTAGTTGTATTGTGAAGAATAACTATATAGAGCTAATAGTGGTATGTCGTTTGCCTTCACAATTTAAAGCTTTCAACATCCTGAACGAGTGAGTGAACTCTGTGATCGGTAATAATTAAACGTTTTTAAATGGGCATTGATGGTAATTCTAGTGATAAGATTTAATGGAGGGTATGGTCTAGCGTATGAAATTCTTTTATGGGTTTGGCTTTTTGAAAGCACATACATATATAGTTTATAGTTCTTCCCATTTCTTGATCCACTTGGATTATTTCATTGGTACATCTAGGAAATCACAATGTTGATTAAATCGTCCAGCGAATCATTAGTATGAGACATGTTGGAGTCATGTGCTTTTTTCATATGAGCTGAAAAAAACACAACCGATTTGAATTTTATACAGTACTAATTTTGTAGTACGATTAATTACTTTTAAACTTAATGTGTGTCACAAAACGTTCCTGGCATAAGTCACATTTGTAATAAGTATTTCCAGTGTGAACACGTTGATGAAGGCGAAGCGACTTTTCGAATAGATAGGATCGTCCGCAGGTCTCACATTTGAAATTCTTTTCAAGAACTGAAAACATAGATTGATCCATTTTAAAATATATGGAATTTTAAGCTTTACACATATAAATTACCCTCATGACTACGCATGTGCTGGGTAAGTACATATTTCAGGGCAAAGGCCTTGCCGCAGACATCACAAACATTGGGTTTCTCGTTATCATGGGTTTTCATGTGCCATTTTAGATCTTGGGCACGCTTATACCGCTTGGAGCAGTGAGTGCAGGCATGCAATCGATCAGCTGAGTGTACAGCCATGTGACGCTCCAGGGCTGACTTCATATTAAAACGTTGAGTGCAGCTACCGCACTGGAAGAGCCCTGTGAACTGTCTTTCCCGTTTTCGCTGTAGAACCCTCTTATTGTTCGCAATGATCGGCGTTGCGGGTCCTCTCTGCAAGTGATCTGTTTCCATATGTCTGATGAGATCCTGCTCGCTATCGAATTCCTGGCGGCACGCCTGGTACATACATTCACTACGCTCCTGATGAGTAAGATTTTCAGTATGGAGGTCCAACATGTGGATTCGTTTCTCAGCATAAGATGAAAAAACTATGTTGAATCGTTAAAAGATGCAATTGATTAGTTATATATATTTTTATTTGTGTGAAATGAAACAGCAACAGAGTGAAACAGGAGATTTCCAAATTCCATATTTGAATTATTAACACAGAAATATGTGTATATTTATATTTTTTAATTTTTCAAATGTGAAATTGGGAATGTTTGCATGCTTTCCTCCAGAGTATATCGTATAGGGTTTATGCATGGTGGTTCTTTACAGGTGAACATTCATATCTAGTTTTCATTTAATTTCAACAAATATTAACATAATAAACGATAATTTTGGCATGCTTAACTTAAAGGTATACAGAAAATAGCTGAGCCATGATTACCGTTATATTTCTTACAGCGCATACACACACAACTTGACTAAAACACAACAAAAAGCAGTTCGGTTCGGCTTCTTCACAAGTACGATATATAGCAAATCTTAAAACGGTTGCGATGAATGGATGTCATGATGATACGACAGATGGATAGTTGATAAGTTCTTCTTATATGTAATAATTATGAAATACATATAAGTTCTTCTTATATGTATTTTATTGTGTAAGATGTTTATACATAAATAATTTTTAAACGATCTTTTAGGTAAATGAAAGAGTTTACTTAAAGTTTGCAAAACAAACCCATTAAGACATGTTTTAAAAGCTTTTAAAATATTATTGCGAATTTTTGTTTTAATATTATAGAAACCTAATGATTATCATCTTTTGAATGAGATCCTTAAGTTACTACATTTTTTAAACAATAACTCTTTTCAATGCCCAAATATTTGCATTGCATTTCTTTTTACTTTGCCTAATAATTTCAAAATTGAAATATTATACAAATGTCTATGCAATATTTAACTCACCCTCCGTACATATAGCGCATTTGAACGGTTTCTCCCCACCGTGTTGTCGATAGATATGCCATCGTAGGGTCTTTACATGAATGAAAGCTAATATGGTGGAAATTAGATAAACGAAACACTAGTATACAAATATAATAGGTACCTTTGCCACAAAAGCCACAGTATTCGCTTTTACGAGACCCAGTGGTATGTGTTGCTTCGTGACATTTCAGGTGTCTTTGATTGATGAAGAGTCTGTCGCAACCGCTGTGTCTGCACTTTAGCTGACGCTCCGGATTGTGCCAGTTCATATGGTAATGCAGGCTTTTGCGTGTAAAGAAACGCTTCTCGCACAGGCTGCACTCGAAGTCCGTTTCCGAATGATATTTTTCCGCATGGTGTCGTAGGTTATGACGATCCCCATACTTTTTTCCGCACACCTCGCAAACATAATGCTTGACAACGTGAGATTTCTTCATGTGCACAGTACGGGATGCGGCATCCTGGAAGCGCTCTGTGCATTCGGGGCAGTTGTATGGTTGGTCCGCGTCGTGTGCACTACTTATGTGCTCCAATAGTATATTTTGCTGTTCGAAACTTTCCTCGGGTTTGTAGCAATATTTACACGAATAGCTTATGTTCAATTCGTTAAACTCTTGTGGAGTTAAATCTGTTGTCTCATCTAATTGCAATGAATCTGTTTCGTTGATATTTATCGTTTCTACAAAGATTTCAATGGGCGACGTTGTGGCCTCAATTATGGCAGTGTTTTGTGTTTGTGTTGTTCCAATCGTCTCAGTTGGCGTGTCTGTTCTCCCGACATCCGCATCGTCTGGCCCCAGTTCCTCCACCAATTCCTCTTCGTCGTCACTTTTTCCGTACAGCGTGTTGGCATCGATTTTGTCAAAAATATTCGACAGCTTCAATTGTGCGTCCTGACAGGCCAAGCGAAACGTATAAATGGAGCAGAATTTCGAAAAGCAGTCGCTGCATATTTTCTGCGGAAGCCCGTCGTTGGGTGAAATCTATAAATATTCAAAACAGTTAAACATAAATAAAATAACAAAGTGTGTGTGAAAAGCGCTTAAAATATAAATTTCAAATTTAACTTTTAAACGAGTTCGCATTAAAACTTATTTTAACATAACAAATAAAATGAATTTATATAAAATGCATGACCTTAATACGAAAAAGCCGTTAGCGAAACCTTTTATTATCAGCTGGACTATCGTTATCGTTATCGAACCGAACACCCACCGTTGCACGATCAAACGACAAATTAAAATGCAATGCAGAAACTTTCACAAATTGCATGTGATGAAGTTTTACGTATGTACATACATACATATGTACAAGATATGGATTCGACTTACCTGTAACTTCCAGTTAAAAAACTCCAAACGTATTTGATCCATTTCGCTCTTCAAACGAGTCGGATGAAACAAGTCCAGCCAATAGTTGTTATTGCCATTTTCGAAATCGCACTTGGCACAAGTGCGGCACGTTTCCATGGCTGCAGCAACAAACAAACTGAACCACAGTCAACATCAATCCGTGGCGCCTAGGTCCAACTGCAATTGTTAGCCGCAGCAGACATGCAAACAAACATTCAATGTAAATAACATAGCTTTGCTTTAATGCCAGTGTGTGTGTGTGTGTGTGTGTGCTTACGAATGTGTTCGTAAAAAAGGTTTCAGTGTGTGTGTGTGTGTGTGTGCATGTGAAATTATGCAACTCCAAAAATAACTCCAAGCACACATCCACCCGCACAGAGGCAACTTGCCGTATACATACATATGTACGTACCTACTATTTTGCTGCCTATTTTCAATATCGCTGGCCACAGCTGGAGTTGAATGAAAACATCTGTTCCATTTGCAACTTTTCGCAAAAGTTAGGCAATCGGATGCTGCACGGAATGGTGCCATGAACCCTGGGTCACTCAAAAAAGTTATGTGCCAGCACAGAAGCAGAAGGATGTGAGGCCAGACAGACTGTTTGCCTGCATCCTGAACGTGAACGAGATGTTGTCTGTAGCACACTCCCGCGTGAACTGACCTTCAATGTTTGTGTTTCATCTATGCTGGCGTCGAGAGTGTGGAGAGATTTAATATACCCACGCACACACCCACACACACACGCACAGATTCACTGTGGCTTGTGCTTGTGTGTGTGCGTAAATGCAACGGGCGCATGTGTCGGTGTAAAATTGCCCTCCCCTGCTTGTTACACTCAGCTGATTTGATTTGTTTGTGTACTTGCGCAAAAGCCCTGCTTCAAATTCGCAAAACAATCGAGCGAGCTTTAATAGTAGGCGACAGTGTGCGAATACAAATACATACATATGCATGTAAATACAGAGGAGCAACATTTAAACAAAATGTAGTAAAATCTAATGTTTTCAATAAAATAATCTCACATTTGCTCTCTCCCTCTCTCTATCATTTAATTTCACTTTTCCAACGATTCTAGCACACTGTGCTCGAAAGCTTTGCCGACAAAGCTTTTATATGCTTTCAGAACGAAGTTAACGAATTCGAAAACGAAAACTAATGAAACTTAGTTAATCTTTAGAAAACGGTCCGTTTTTATTATTAAATAAATTCAGAATATGCATGAGTCTTTTGTAATAAATTGTTTTAGATATTTTATAAACAACCTAATTTGAAAATTACGCTCTATGACACTGTACTAGTTTAAGTTAAAATATAAACATACATACATATGGTTTTATTTTGATTTATATACACAATAACTTTTTACTTAACAACTAGAACTAACTAAACGCATTCGTAACCTCGCATTAAGTGGGCGGTAAAATCCCCAAAGCTCGTAAACACAATTTTGCCGCATTCAGCTTGGCCTCCTTCTTGTTGTTGCACGCCTGGGTGGGCGTATATGTCTGTCCATTGATCTCCACCGAGAATAGGAACATACGACTGTGCGATGGACCCTTGTCCTCCTTGAGCATGTACTGCGGCGGTGTCCACTTGTTCTTCGATGTCAATTCGTTGAGTATACAGACGGGATGCTTGTCTTGGGCAGAGAGGGCAGCCTGCGCAATATTGGCCGCATTTGTATTCTTGGCCCGCACTCCTGTCGGACGTACCGGTTGCTGTTTAATGTCTTCGCGTGAGACCAAGCCCCGCTTGTCTAGCTTTACAGTCAGTTGCAGGGGTTGCAAGGACCCCGTCTTCGTGCGTCCCAGTCCCTCGCCTGGTTTCCATCCCATTTTTTGTAGGAGGGCCATTCCCATGCCGCCCGTCACCGGTTTTGTAGACACTAACTGATCGCGACGTGCCCAAAGTTGCGGCCCACTATTCAGTTCATGCTGCTTCATAACCTGTGCACCAGTGCTGCCGGTAAATTGGCCAGGAAGATGTTTGGACGTTGCCCAGGATGACATGTCACGCTGAGCATTATACATCATTTTGAGCGCTTCTGAGTCAGCCGGATTATCCTGTTTAGTGGATGGGGTTTATTAATTTTTTGTTTGTATATGAAATCTAAAATTGATAATCAGACTTACCTGCAGCCGACGTATGGCACTGAGACGCTGAGTAATAATGCTGGAGACATCCATGCTTGGCGCAATAGCTCGCGGGAAAATTGAAGCACTTTGCGGAGGTGGTGCCGGTGGTACTGTCGTCGATGGAATCGGAACTTCAGGGACAAATGTTACTAAGGGAGGTACTGGTGGTAGGGGAACAGTGACTTGAGCAGGCATAGGTACAGGCATCGGCAGCATTGGCTTTATTACTGACGTAGCCGTTGGTGGCGGTACTGGTTTTATAACTGACGTCGCTGTAGGGGGCGGAACTGGCGTAGGTGGCGGTACAGGCAAAGGCAAGGGTTGGCAAGTCTGCATGCCACCACTTTCAGGGCCGGGAATACCATCTTGCAGCATACCGGTGGGCTTGAATGCAGGCTCCTGCTGCTCCTGTTGCGGTATTGGTTTGGCAAAGACATTTCGCTGCACAGTGTCCTTAAACATATTTGTCGCCTGCTTGGCCGGTGGCAATGTTGGCAGCGGGGCCAGTGCCTCTTTCGGTTCTACGGGCACCCACACCTCAGACATACGATGTACTTGACCAGACGAGACGGGAAACTGCATAGTGATGGCCTTGGTCTGATCTTCACGGCGAGTGGACGGCACCAGGGGCGTTGAGTTGCGTATATGCATCACAATCGGTTCACGTTCTTTCAGCTGAAATGGATGGTGGAACGCTTTCGCATTGCCGTTCTTATCAACATCTGAATCCTCGTCAGAACTGAGATCGGACAGCATTTCACCGTTCGAGATCTTCTTGCAAAAGTCCGTTAGATCCTGCACTGATCGTCCTCCATAGCGCATCTTGAGCAGGACCTTGTCTTTTACCTCTGGCGTCATTTCTGCAACTCCGGCCATGTTTCCACGCTTGAACATGTTAATGGCGTTTCGACGTGCTATTTCTAGCAAGCGTTTTTTATCGATGCCCAAATCACGAGGACGTGACCGCGATCTCGACCGGGAACGTGAGCGGGAACGAATACGTTGTCGTGAGTTTGTGTTGCTTTGGTGTCTTTGTCGCTTATTATCGCTTGTTTCTAGTTTTGTGGCATAAAAACGACGCCGTCCATTGTTCGCCTTCTCCCGAAGATAAGTTTCCTCATCGGATAGAGACAGTTCGTCTGATTGACGGCGCTCAACTTTAATCTTCGGCGCTTTGCTGGTGACCTCTTTGGAACGATCTCGACCACCGTCTTGATAGCCATTGTAAAAACTATTGTGTCCACGTTCTCTTTCTCGTTCCCTTTCCCGTTCTCGATCTCTTTCCCGTTCTCTTTCTCGATCACGCTCTTTTTCCCGCTCTCTTTCTCGATCCCGCTCTCTTTCTCGTTCTCGTTCTCTGTCTCGTTCCCTTTCCCGTTCTCGTTCTCGTTCCTTCTCACGATCTCTCTCGGCGATTTGATCATGTTGTGAGAAATCCTTTTTCGCTAAGACTGGTGCTCCGTAATCGTTTGCATGGCGCTTCCGACTTTCCACCTTCTCCTCCGATTTGATTGTTTGCCCTGTTGCCTTTTCTCTGGACTTTTCACGATCCTTATCTTTGTGTTTGTCCTTGCTATCCTTGTGCTTGTGTTTATGCTTTTTCCGTTTGTTTTTGTGTTTCAATTTACCATCGCCGGACGCTTCGTCCGAATCAGAGCATTCGCCGTCCGATTTACCTGGATTTGGCTTGCTTCGCGACTTTTTCTTTTTCTCTTTTTTTGATTTTTTATGTTTTTTCAACAAGCTCTTGTCGTTCAACAGATTTTCGGGTGGTGCCGCATTGAATACACTAAACAGCTCGGCAAGGATTTCATTAGATGATTTAACAGGCGCAATTTGCTTTTTATCATCTTGTGAAGAATCGTTGCTGTTGCTGTTGCTAGCATCGCTGTCGGTACCATCAAAATCCACTGGAGATGTAACGCTCTCTGATTTGATTTTGGCATTCAAAGCTTTAATTTTTGCTTCGACTTCTAAATCAATCTTCTCACGTTTTACCACAACTTTTGGACCTGCTTCTCCAGTGTCCATAGGCCTTGACTGTTTTGTTTGCCGTGGTGGCTGCTGGTCCTCTTCTAGTCTGGTGTCACAATCCTTCATTTCAGTCATCTCTAATGCTCCATCAAATGGCAGCTAAGAAATTATATGCACATTGAAGAATATGCAAGTGCTACTTGTAAATTGTGTTTGCAATAAAGGTATAAATATAAGTTTTTGCACGCTTCAATCGATAGATATTGCAAACCAAAATAATGATGTTACTCATATCTAATTGTGATGCTACAATTTCGATAAGTTGATTTGAGCAATGCGCACGAGTTGACATCCCTGTTAATTTTAAGCGCAGCCAACTTTAGTCACGTCGCTGTCACGAATTGTAATTTTTATAACAAAAAGGTTCAATCGTTATTTCGTAGACCTGTAAATTGTCGTTCGGGTTTTTTATTAGGGTTCTAGCTAACAAGAAATGTAAGTGAAAATTGGCACAATTTGTTTGCAGTCTATACAAATAGACATTTAGTTTGCAATTCGTAACATTTTTAATCGCCATTTCTTTTTTTCGCCTGGTGGTTCTGCCCTCTTCTACTACTGTCATTGTCATCGTGCTGCGTACATGTAATTGTGTTGGTTCTCTCTCTCGATGTTGATGTCGATTTTGTCGGAAATAACGAACGGACAATGTCTACGCTTCTTGCCATGCCCCATCTTTTGTTTGCATCTGTGTTGGTTTCTCTGTGTATTCGTATATGGTAATTTTCGCACTGCGCACTGTAATTGAAATATAACTAAATCAGAAGTGGACAACGAATACCGCTGATTTGGAATTAACAGCGCAAGCATTTAATTTAAATTTGTTCTGAGGTTATTGATAGTCGCATAAACACACACACAGTAAAAATGACATCGCTGGACCAAAATAGGTTGCAAAACTTTAAAAACAAAGGAAAGGATCAAGAGGTGAGCAAGTCACTCTATAACATTTAATTATATTGGATTAATTAAAATTATTATTTTGCAATAATATAAATGTTAAATATTTCATTCTCTTATAGGAAATGCGTCGTCGACGCAATGAAGTGACTGTCGAGCTGCGCAAAAACAAGCGCGATGAGACTATTTTAAAGCGACGCAATGTGCCTAACATGGATTCCAACACAGATGAGGATGAGCAGTTGCCAACCTCGATAAATATGAAGAAACTTGCTCAGGCAGCCGCAGATCCCTCTAAACCGGAACAACAGTTGGCCGCCGTTCAAGCGGCACGCAAATTGCTCTCTTCCGATAAGAATCCACCCATCAATGATCTAATCAACAGCGATATATTGCCCATTCTAGTTGAATGTTTGAATCAACATAATCACACAATGCTCCAATTTGAGGCCGCATGGGCATTAACCAACATTGCCTCAGGAACTTCCGATCAAACCAATAAGGTGAGCATACATCCAAATAAAATTCCAAATCGATAGTTAGCAGAACTCCCACATATATTTTACTTGAAATAGAATTTTATTACAGTGTTTACTAATTTATTTGATTACAGGTGGTTGCTGCAGGTGCCGTACCGCTCTTCCTTCAACTATTGAACTCACCCGCTCCGAATGTCTGTGAACAAGCCGTGTGGGCTCTGGGCAACATCATTGGTGATGGACCAATGTTGCGTGACTTTGTTATCAAGCATGGCGTTGTGCAGCCATTGCTGTCGTTCATCAAACCTGATATCCCCATATCGTTCTTGCGCAACGTCACCTGGGTAATTGTGAATTTGTGCCGAAACAAGGATCCGCCCCCACCAGCTGCCACAATTCACGAAATCCTGCCCGCACTTAATGTGCTGATTCATCACACTGACACAAACATATTGGTCGATACGGTTTGGGCCATCAGCTACTTGACCGACGGCGGAAATGATCAAATTCAAATGGTTATCGATAGTGGAGTTGTGCCGAAACTGATACCACTACTTGGCTGCTCCGAGGTAAAGGTGCAGACAGCAGCATTGCGTGCGGTTGGCAACATTGTGACCGGATCGGACGAACAGACTCAGGTGGTGCTCAACTTCGATGCTCTGTCGTACTTCCCAGCGCTTCTATCGCATCCAAAGGAGAAAATTCGCAAGGAAGCTGTCTGGTTCCTTTCTAACATCACCGCCGGCAATGAATCCCAGGTGCAGGCTGTCATCAATGTCGGCCTTTTGCCGAAAATCATTGATAACTTAAGCAAGGGTGAATTCCAGACACAGAAGGAGGCTGCCTGGGCCATAAGCAATTTGACCATTAGTGGTAGACCCGAGCAGGTGTTCATACTTATTAAACAAGGTGTCATACCCCCATTCTGCGATCTGCTTTCGTGCCAGGACACACAAGTCATCAATGTAAGTGAAACAATACATTAATCAATAATATGAAAGTCTTAACTAAGTATTCGTTCAACTTCCCCTTGTATAGGTTGTGCTCGATGGTCTTAACAATATGCTCAAAGTAGCCGCATCACATGTAGAGGAGGTGGCCAATTTGATTGAGGAATGCGAGGGACTTGCTAAAATAGAACGTCTGCAAAGCCACGAGAATGTGGAGATTTATAGATTGGCATACGAAATAATTGAGAAATACTTCACAGAGGTAAGTAAGCGAAACCTTTTCATCTCTATGGCTTATTACGATATTATCTGTTTTCAGGGTGAGCAATCTAACCTCGCACCGACCTCCGATGGCACAGAATTTAACTTTGATCCGAATACTGACAAACTACCAATGAACTCTTTCGACTTCTAAACACATAATGAATAGAAACAAGCTATATGAAAGCAAGGATAGGGAGTAACCAATAGCGTATTCATCCAACGTGTGTATAATGATAGCATAGCAATAAAATTTCTTGCGTTACTCTGAGCCCATCAATAACTTCAATTCTGACATCAAAAATTATGCACATTTAATATGACAGCTTGGATATACATACATATAATACCATAACAAAACAAAAGAAAAACTTGCATACTACATACAGAACAAGAAATCATTGCAACAATTCACATTTTGATTTTTGTGCTAACAAAGAATTTTATGCATACATAATAATTTATGTAATTTGTAAAAAAAAAAAAATTAAATTTGTTGAAAATTTGTCTGAAGCATGTTGCAATTGAGAAAGTCCCTTTTAGTGATTATATGTTTTCAATCAATTTATAAGTTTAAAATGCAGAGTAGGCCTATCTTCATTTTAAGTCAATCTTCCCTTTAACGGGCTGCAAAGGCGCAAACGAAATAAATTGTAACTGCAAATGTGCTAAGTATAGCAAAACACAGGAATGATAAAAAAAAAGTAGAACTATTTGATTTGTAATGAATAATTTTAATGATATGTACGCCTTTGATTTGTAATTGAAATTACATATACATTTCTAACACGAAAACTATAAAAAAAAAACGCAAATTCTCTGGCTTTTATTTACATTTGCGGGGCATGCATCTAGAATCACCCGATATGGATGGTACCCACTGAAAAAATAAAGCACTTGTGTATACACTTGAGCTGTAGTGTTTACGGTTTTAAGATGGGGCGACAAACTAATCAAGTTACATACATACACGTATACATATGTGTGAATATAAGAAAATTCATATACAAAACATATGTATGTGTATGTATAAACATACAACGTACACGTTCCCCGTCAATGCGCAATAGCTTCGTCCAAAACGAATATATATATTTGTATTATTTTGTATTTCTGTGTTCAGGCAGTGATACCTATCTACATATGTATGTATGTATAAAAAACGTGTGTAATTCACACGAATAAAGCTGTGTGTTTCAACATATTCATACATACATATAAGCAAACAATATTTTAGGATGAACCATATTTACGGCGCTTATATCGCTGAATATCGATAAGCACAATCATTTCAATAACATATCGATGATTCATTTGAGATAAGTACGCAGCAAAAAAAAAGGGAAAACATATATTGTTTAAATTACTCTCGGACGGGATACAAAAATTTGAAAACCGACGAAATAAGTGCATCGAATTAAACGTAGTCCTCTCATTGAATACAACAAAAATTATTAAAATAAAAATGATTTTTCTTTCCCAAGGAGGGTACATACTAAACCAACTTATATATTTACTTTATACACAATATTTTAAAGATTACACATATAATAAAAACTTTTTATTTTACTATTGGAAGGCAACTATGCCTTTTGAATAAATGCAGGGTATAAGCATCGCGATGATCATCGTTTATTTTCAACAGAAAGTCGCGTGATATAACTGAGAAAACATATGTATGTAGATAAGAAGAGGGGAGAGCAAATGCAAGGGAGGGAGAGCTAAACTACAATTTGTTTATTTTTAGCTAAATGCATGTGTGTTGTATGAACGCATGAAATGCACTTACATACATGCGTATTTATCTGCTTCCGTCAACATTACGGTGCGGAAATTGGCACAGAAAAATAAAATTGTAGTGTCGGGGGAAGTGTTGCATGCGAGATGTTCAAGGTCAAGGACGCTGCAATTGCATTGGTATTGAGTGAAAAATAAACGGCTGAACCGATTCGTTTTGAGGTTTTCTTTTTAAATCGAGTTTTTTTTCGGGGTTTTTTTTTTTATTATTTTAGAAAGTCAAAATCTCATTAAACAGCGTTCTCAGCTGTTATTTTATGAATGTGTATATGCTTGCTTGTGAGAGTATTGTATCTGTGTGTTGCTCTCGCTCACCCACACACACACACACATGACACACATACATACATACATACATAGAAACGATGTTAGCAGCGCAGAGCGCCGACGCTAACGTTAATGAACTCAACGCGTTTCGTTATTCACACTCATTTTCTCGCATCGAGTTCTGTTTTCAGTACGGGTGAAGCAGTCTGTCCGCACGCTAGGCACTGGGCGAGCAGCTGGTTGAAATTTGTTTTCGTCTTCATTTTTGGGATTCCGTATATTCCGCACAACAAACAAACAATATGTCATCGCCAACAGCCGTACAACCACCGCCACCAGTGAAACCGCCGCCGACGCCGCCAACAGTTGGTGCTTCCGCTGGAAAGGGCGTCTCGTCGAAGGTCTACAATGGAATAATTGGCTTTGCAGACAAATTTGTGCCCGCCAAGCTGCGACCCCTTTGGGTGCACCCAGCAGGTGAGATAATTTGGATAAGATTTCAATTAACTGTTATATGCTTATCAAATCTATTTTTTTTTTTTTTCAGGTCCCAAGACAATTTTCTTCTGGGCACCCGTCGTCAAATGGGTAAGTTGCATATTTGGACAGCCTCGATTACATAATTCTGACCTTCGGCAATTTTCATTATCTCTCAGTCTGCTTCTGCTGCTGCTGATATAAAAATCTAAATGGCAATAATACAGAATCTGAGTGAGAGAGTCGCGATTAAGCAGTCAGTATATACGTGTATTTATTTAGCAGTGCTTTTTTATATTGTTATTTGTTTATGTTAGCAGAATAACGTGTTGGCTGCTTACTCGGAGCGAACGTGAATGAGAGTGCGATAATTGCGCATTTGTAGTGGGGTCTCTCGGGTAGCGCGTGTTTCTGATTTGTTTTTGCTTTTCAGCTAAAAGATTTGCACGCGTGTCTATATTATGATAAGATATAGTGCATAAATATGATGGAATAATTGACATTGTTTTTGCCCTTTCATTTCTAGGGTCTTGTTATTGCTGGCCTCAGTGATTTGGCTCGTCCGGCAGATACAATTTCCGTAACAAGCTGCGGTGCATTGGCTGCCACTGGCATTATTTGGTCCCGTTACTCAATGGTCATTATACCAAAGAATTATGGCTTATTTGCTGTAAATCTCTTTGTGGGCATGACACAGTTGGTTCAACTTGGACGCGCCTACAACTACCAGTTGGAACAGGAAAAGCTGCAAAAGGAAAATGAAGGAAAAGACGAGAAGCCAGCATTGACCCAATGAACAAGTTAGCACTGTACAATTGATCTTTGATAGTGGATGGATTGTGGACACGCACAGAACGCAACAGACGCATATCGAAACTCTTTTGCGTTTCGTATTAAGTTGTGTTAAGTTTAAGCAAATAACCATTTGTATATATGGCTTATTATTGCCTTAAGGACGTGATTCATTATTGCTTAAGTTGAAAATGTTGGAGGCTCCGCGTATGTTTTAAATACACGTAGCATTATGGAACTTTAGATAATTTTTGTCAAAAATAAAGACTGTAAAAACGTAAAATGAAAAAAAAATATTAATCTTTTTAAATGTATTGAAATGGCGCGAAAGCAAACCGATAAGTATCGATAGCAAAATGCATGCAATCGCTGAGAGGGTGGTAACACACACCCATCTCAGACAACAGCTGTTCGCGTACATAAAAATTATTTGCTGAAGATAAACGAAAAAAAATTAAAGTATTGCCTTAAATATGAATTTAATAAGTGGCATTAAACTGTACATTGAAAAGATGTGCACAGAGTCAGGGCCCGGCATGAAAATAATATTGCTGGATAAAGAAACAGTAAGTAATTGCAATAATTTTCTTGTGGCAACAATATCGCAAAGACCTAAAACATATGTGTACTTATTTATTTAAATTGCAGACTAGCATAATATCCATGGCATTTAGTCAGTCGGATATGTTGCAACGTGAGGTCTATCTATTCGAACGCATTGATTCAGGGCGCTCTAACGAGCGGCTTAAATATCTCAAGTGCATTGTTTTCATCCGCCCCACAAAACAAAACATTCAACTCCTGGCGAATGAGCTGCGAAATCCTAAATACAGCGCGTATTTTATATGTAAGTGGAATAATAATGGTATAGTCTTTGATGGTAAATTAACCCATGTATTTCGTTCAGATTTTAGCAATATAATACCACGTACTGATATTAAATACTTGGCCGAATGCGATGAATCAGAATCGGTACGTGAAGTAAAGGAATTGTATGCTGACTATCTGTGTGTGAATCCCAATCTATTTGCTTTGAACATACCAAACTGTATGACAAATCTTAACTGGTTGCCGGATGCGCTAACACACAGTGTACAGGGAATAACAGCGGTCTTGTTGTCCCTTAAACTGAATCCGGTAATCCGCTATAGAGCTGGCTCACAGGTTGCTCAGCTCCTCGCTAAGCATATCTATGATCAGACGACCAAGGAATCATCGCTATTCGACTTCCGGGGAAACATTGATGGCGCTGCGCCACCGCTGCTCCTGCTACTTGATCGTAGGGATGACCCGGTCACACCTTTATTGCATCAATGGTCATATCAGGCAATGGTTCATGAGTTGCTGCAAATACGCAACAATCGCCTTGACTTGTCCGAGCGACCAAATGTGCCAAAGGAATTCAAAGAGCTGGTACTCTCGGGTGATCAAGACGAGTTCTATGGCAACAACATGTATGCCAATTACGGAGAAATTGGCTCTACCATTAAACAATTGATGGAGGAGTTTCAGCGCAAGGCAAATGATCATAAAAAGGTGGAGAGCATTGCCGACATGAAGAACTTTATTGATTCGTATCCGCAGTTTAAGAAAATGTCTGGCACCGTGCAGAAGCATTTGTGCATCATGGGTGAATTGTCGAGCATATCGAATAAACGTAATCTGTTTGAGGTATCGGAGCTGGAGCAGGAGATCGCGTGCAAAGCTGAGCATTCGGCACAGCTGCAACGCATCAAGAAGCTCATCGGGGACGAACGTGTCAGCATCGAGGATGCAACCAAGTTGGTGGCACTATACGCTTTGCGATACGAACGTCATGCGAATTGTGATACCTCAAGCTTGTTGCAAATCATCAAAACTCGCGGCGGGAACACACAAATTGTGCCCGCTCTGATCGAGTATGCTGGCATGCATGTGCGCCAGGGCGATTTGTTTAACATGGTCCGTATCACGGATGCTGTCAAGCTGACACGGATTCTGATCAAAGGACTGAAGGGTGTGGAGAATGTGTTTACGCAGCATACACCACTGCTCAAGGAGACGCTTGAAGATGTATTCAAGGGCCGCGAATTGGATCCAATGTATCCGGCTATCAATTCGGAACTTGTACCATTCCGACGACCACCCCAGGAGGTCGTTGTCTTCATCATTGGTGGAGCAACGTATGAAGAAGCCCTGACTGTACACCAGCTGAACAATGCTGGCTATAAGGTGATCTTAGGAGGTACCACAATTCACAATTCCCAGAGCTTTATCAGCGAAGTGCTGAACGCCACAAATGGCACCCAGTTCAAACATACGAAATCCATGCTTAAGTATTGTTCCCCGGAAAATCTGTAAAGACACTCGCGCATTCCTAATAATTTACAACTATTGCTATTGTTAACTATTTATGAACGTAATCTATATAAATGTATAGCTTAATCCAAATAATGTATTTATCTTTTCGCTAACCATTGTTATATGTAACATACTGTATGATCTTTTACAAATACATAAATATATATAAATAACATTATAATTTTCGATATAAGGTTGCCACGAGAAGACCTTAAGACCTTAATTATTACCATGGTTTCCTAATATTGAGCTATAACCGCTCCATGACAACGACGCTTTTGCCGAGTCATTTTCAAGTCGTTATCAGACTCTAGTATAAAATTAAATCTGCTGATGTCTAATACATATTTTAATGAGATCTGGCATCAGTCGCAACATGAGTGCGAGCAATTGGCCATACTCGACTATGAGCGACAGCATCAGAATGTTGATACAACTGTGGCAACGATTAGTGGCGTCGTTGGTGTCATCTCAAGCTCGGTGGCTGCCGCTGCCGATGCGAAATCTTTGCTGCAATCGAGTCTTTATGAGTTTTATTTGCGTTACATTTGCTTAAGCAATCGCCTGGAGGATGTATACGATAATGTGAGTAAAGATTGGGGGCCGAGTCTAAGGCGCATTTCAAAGAGTCGTTCCTCGTTACGTAGATGATACAACCGCAGAAGCGTGAATTGGTTCGTAAGTTGCTTGACGCTTGCCTGGGTCGCGTCATAGAGCTGAAGCACGATCTGGTAAATATAGATCTGATGGAGTTTAGCTACAACGACGATGTTATTGAGCGCCTGCGTCTTACGCCTATGGAGACAGAACTACGTGTTCCACGCTATTTCCTGCGTGAAAGAGAAGAGGAACTGGAACAGCGTAAGCGAACAATGCATGAGATTCTAATAAAACTGGGCTGGCTGGAGGAGCACGCCGCGGAGGAGCCTCTAACGGAAATCGAAGCCATTCGATTGCTGCAGATGCACGAGAGAGCTCGTCAGGGACGCCTACGTGCGCACTTCATGAAAGAGATACGCAAGGAGAAGGGCAAGTCGGAGGAGCGTAATGAGAAAGATCGCACCGATTCTGGCCTCATGGCTGCCATGAAGATTCAGAAAATGTGGCGTGGACACACGGCACGCCGCATAACAAGACGTCGCAAGATGGAGGAGATGATACTGATTGGAATGATACCGCCACCGGCTGCAGTGCTCAAGGAACGGGCCGAGAAACTGGAAAAGTACAACGCAACCGATGTGCGACGTCGTCATGTAGCACAACAAACGTATGCAGCGCAATTTGAAGCACGTCAGGTGGCGGTTCTGGAGGAAATAAAGCAGAAACATGGCCCTACGATGAAGGAGGACATTGCCGATGAGATACGTGCATGGGTAAAGGATTGCTATGACAAAACGGGCAAGTTGCCCGATTTCCCATCTGAGGATCAGGGCGGTTCGCTGCATATATTCAGTCGGCCGGGCACGGAGAGCGAGCATAGCCGCTCCTCAGCACGTTCCTCGAAAGAGTCACGCAAGACCAAGGACAAATCCAAGTCACCGGCACGTAGTGGAGATCTGAACGTAAACGATAACCAAGAAGAGGACCTCAACTTTCAACCGGCTCCATCCATTTGCCTTCCCGACATTCGAGCTGAGATTGAATAGTGAGTACAGCGATATCTTAAATACGCAGAAGAAACTTTCAGCAACATTCTTCTTCTAGCTTCAACGACACTTGGCGCGATAAGGATGAGACAGGCATACTTAGCCAGGCGGCATATGAGGATATGATCTATAACGAGAAGTATCAAGAGGTGGAGCTGGAATTCCGACGCGCAGTCGACGATGTAATGCGGCAGGAACTAGAATTGCTACAGACAATGGTGGGCAAAAAAGTCAAAAAGAGCAACAAGAAGACACGTCGATCTGGCAAGAAAAGCAAAAAGAAGAAGGAAAAGGATTTGACGCCGGATCGCACCACCGAGTCATTGTACGAGGAGTTAGTTACTAATGGGATTATACGAAAATATCCTGAAATCAGATTGAAACAGTTTCTGGGAGATAAATCGTTAACCGCACGGAATGGCACAAATCCATCGCCTGGTGATATACGTCAGATACTCACAGAGTATTGTATTCTACCCCTTGGCTCAGAGGCCATACACAACTGCACTCCACTGATACGTTCCGTTTTGCTTGCCGGTCCGCGTGGATCGGGTAAAAAAGCCCTACTCCATGCGATTTGCACTGAAGTTGGCGCCGTCTTGTTTGATCTAACGCCAGCGAATATCGTGGGAAAGTATCCAGGAAAATCAGGGCTTATCATGCTCATCCATTTGGTACTAAAGGTGTCTAGGCTCCTGCAACCGGCAGTTATCTACATGGGCGATGCAGAGCGTCCGTTCATGAAGAAGATTCCGAAAACAGATCGTACAGATCCCAAGCGATTGAAAAAAGACTTACCAAAGATGATAAAGAATATTGCACCTGAGGATCGTGTCATTTTCGTAGGCACATCCAATTTACCATGGGAGGCTGATCAGAAGCTCTTGCAATCGGTTTACAATCGTTTTATCTATATTCCGCGTCCGGATTATGGTGCCATTTCTCATGCGTGGAAAACGTTGTTACAGTAGGTATCTCTCGCGGATTTGAAGAGACTGATTTATTTTAATTTCACCGTAGCGAATACTCAGGCGGAATATCCAATTTGGATACTAGCGCTATGGCTAAGATATCTGATGGTTATACCATAGGCGCTATTGATGCTTGTCTACGGGAGGTTATGACCTGCAAGCGTAAACTACAGCTGCGTTCCCAGCCGCTCACTAACGCAGAGCTCATCAATGTTCTTTGGTAAGATTTCGTACAGGATGACGTACTTAAAACCAATTTAAATTTATCTTTTACAGCACTCGTGATCCAGTTTATCGCGAGGAAGAGGAAGCCTTCGAATCTTGGTGGTCAAAAACGCCCTTAGGTCGCCGCCGACAACGTTTCCTTGAACTCGAGGAGGAGCGTCTGGTTGAGGAGCAGGCACAACAGGCCAAACAGGGAAATGGTAACAAGAAAAAGGTTTAAATTATTCATTTCAATTTATAAATAAAATCCTTATTGCCACACTTGCAATGGATTTCATTAATGAATAGCTTAAGAGTATCATGCTCATCCAACAATTGCTGTAATTCCTCGAGCTTATCCTGCAGTAGTTCTTGATAATTTCCCACACACCACAGAATGCTAACGTGGAAAGAGGGCTGCTCATAGAATTGTGGCAACCGATAATCACGCATTACCATATCAATAGGCCGCAAGAGATCTGTCATTTTAGCTGTGTAGGCCGCATCCAGTTGGACGGCCAGGAAAGTGCGCGTGCGCTCCTCGTTTGTATAAACTCGTAGCTACGGCGGTTAAAAATACAATTGAAATACAATGCAAATTGATTAAAAATGGTTTTGGGCTACATACCGAATTTAAACAGCTGTTGAAGCTATGAAAATACAGAATATTTTTATTAAAAATTTGTTGTCAATACGAATATTTGAAGGATTCTTTAGTGCTTACCTGGCGGTGTTGTGCAGAGCATGCTGTAGCGATCTAGAAAACTCATCGATTTGATGGTATTGAAGGACTACAGTTTTGCTCAAGCTTAAATGCAGTGAATCATTGGCCTGGAGAGCGATGTGCGGCGCTAGTTTTTCTATAGCCTCCATTTGAAACTCCTCTATCTGATCGGCACAGGTCACAATAGGAATATGAACAAATGTTGCCCAATTGCCACGCTCGTGCTTAAAGCTTCGAATACGTCCACCATGTAAGGAAGGATTATCAGTGTCATCGTCCACATGTTCCTGAGATTGTTTTGATATCTTGGCGCCTAGCAATGAGACAGCTGTGGGTAAAGCCGATCTGCTGGGTTTAAAATGTAGGAATCCTGGTTGATTTCAAACAATTTACAATACCTCTTGAGAGTTGCTTTTGTCACGGGTTCAATGTTAACTGGAGTTTCCTCATCTGAACTGGAGCTGCTGCCATAATTCACCAATGCCATTACAAATATGCTGCTCAAATATATAAAAAACATTAAGCAGAGTGACCATATGTTATATTTCAATCTCTACAAATTTAAAAGGCGCCAATTGGAGCTGCAAAAATATCGATAGTGGCTACTACTAATAATTCCGAGGAGAAAACTAATACTGGTATATAAGATTGCGATGCTTTACATTAAAAATGTACGTTTTTAAATCAAATATCTATTTATTTATGAATTCGCTTATAAACAAAATTGACTGTAATTAAACATCGATGATTTCGTATCGATATTTAGCACCCCGATTTTATATGTTAGATTGCTCGCATATATTTACAGGTTTACTATACGGTCACACTAGAATTGAGTGTCAACCAAAAGTCTCTCTCTCGCTCAGAGTAGTCCGGCACATTTTGGCAAAGCTATTTATTTTCTTTGATTTAATATATTTTACAATGCTAATGCATTTGCACTGCTGAATTCGAGTTACCACTGAAAGTTAAGACACAACAAAAAATGCAATTAGGCTCTAAGTTATATGTATACAAAGGCGAATGGGGCCTGCCGTCCATCGATTTCGAATGTATGCGTGCTTTGGTAAGTTTAGTTGCATCATAATCGGCAACAACTCTTTTTAGTCAGTTACCATTATTCAAAAGTGTTCTCTTTCGGCGAAATTCTCTCATAGTGCTTACTACGTTTTACCCGCTGCCCAGTGGAGATTGATACAAACGCGAATCCATTGCGATCGGGAGGCGGGAAACTGCCCTATCTACAGATCGGAAATGACAAATTTATTGGCTACAAAGAGATCAAACGTGTGCTGGACCTCGAGGTGAGTGACCAATGCAGAAATCCAAAGGCAAAGAAAACAAACCGTAAATGCCGGGTGAATAAACGCATCCATCCGGCTATTTATAACCATTGGCGTTGGCCCAATTTATACATTGTTCTAATTGAGAATGATTTGAAATCAACTTTTCACTTATCTTCCAGGGTTATCCGGTAGATTCGCATTTAAATACAAAACAAAAGAATCTGTCCACCACATACTCCAATTGGGTATTTACACACCTGCATGCCTACTATCATTATTTTCTCTATGGAGAGCCCAACAACTATGATACGACCACACGTGGTTTATATGCCAAGCGCACGCCATTCCCATTCAATTTCTACTATCCATCAACCTACCAGCGCGAAGCATGTGATGTGGTCCAAGTAATGGGAGGATTCGATATAAACGATAAGGTGGAGAAGCATGAAAGCGACTTTGTAAGTAAAAACAGCAACTCCAGCAAAGTTAAATTATTTATTCCAATTTTCCATTCCCTTAGCTGGTAACGAATGCCAAAAAGTGCGTGAACCTGCTGTCACGTAAGCTGGGACGGAAGGTTTGGTTCTTTGGTGACATTTACAGTGAACTGGATGCCATAGTATATAGTTATTTGGCCATTATTTACAAGATAACACTGCCTAATAATCCACTGCAAAATCACATAAAAGGCTGTCAAAATCTAGTTAATTTTATAAACCGCATCACCAGGGACATATTCCGCAACGAGTGCTACAATTCTACTAAACTGACAAAAGCAACTATCCACTCGGACAGTCAATTGCCGTCGTCGGAGAGCAAGTTCATGGAAACCGATCTTAACACAAAGATCGTTGCCGGGCTTGGCGCAGTGTTAGCCATGGGTGCATTTGCAGTATGGCGTGGTATTTACACGCAGGTAAGTTTAGTTTTCAGTTAAGTAAAACAGATTTTAAAGTAACATTGTCAGAATATTTGGTGGTATCCGTATTATTGATTGGAAAATGCAAAGAAATGCTTACATAAAAGAAAATTTAAATTTAAAATTAAAATGTTGAGGTAAATTTACAATGTATAAGACTGTTTTTTTATTTATGTGTTTGGATTTACTTGCAGTTAACACGATCGTCAACGGAGTATGATGGCATTGAATATGAGGATGATGAGCTGGACGAGGTCTTGGAATAGATGCGGCAACTTGTACACTTTTTAGATTATAATTGTCTACGTATATTTATAACGTATAAAAGGAGTGAGAAAGTAGGCGTCTATTTTTGAAAGCACAGAACCTTCAATATACACGAATAAAATGTACATACTGCATGAAGCTACAATATAAATTGATAATGCGCCTACTAGTCATTCGATTTTAAACTATTAGTTCTATGTGAAATTGTTTGTTAAAAAAGAAAAAAACAGCGCCAACCAAAAAAATAATAAAATGTGTAACAAACGTTACACAACTGTTATTTGTAATTTCATTTTGAATTAAAAAATTTATCGATTCTCGTACGTATTTTATGCTTGACTATAATAATGTTTATTAAAAAACTAAGCTTAGCATTAAACTGTTCACAATGATTCGAAGTGATGGATACGGAAATCAAGCAATGGGCTATTCGTAAATTGTTAGAATGAATATATTATAGTAGTTATACAATATATAAGCCGTAATGGAATTACTAAGTGAATGCCGCCACCTTCAGAGCGCATTCAAGTCTTGAGAGCATCCTGTAATTTTCGACGTGCCACGCCTACACGATCTTCCTGCTTCCGTATGTCATCTTCAGAGATGATAACCGCATGCATTAGCGGCTGCTCTGGATTCATAAAGGCCATAGCATTCTTGGTAAGCTCAGCCTTTGTGGAACTTTGGCCGTGCACGCCGGCATTCAGCATATGCAGCGCCGTGGCTACCGATTGCAGCACAGTTTGTTCGTTGACATTAGGACCAACAGTTCTTATGGTCTTTGGCAGTGAGATATCATCCAACTCCTCGCCGTTGTCGTGGCATGCACGCAAGCGTTCCAATCTCTTTTCCCAAAACAACTGTTTGGGTTTCTCTTGGACACCGTGTTTGGTATCGTGCTTCACCTTATTTGGTTCATGGTTATGGATCACCGTTACCGGCTGCTTGAATATGGAGGCGGTCTGTCGTATTGGCGGCACCAGGGAGACATCTGAACGAAGATTCCGACTGTTAAAAACAAAATTATACATTAAACAATCGATCGAAAATGTTGAATCCCTAAAAACTTAATGAAATTGCTAATTTATGCTAGTAGCAAAATAATAAGAGGCGCTTTTTTACATTGCCCAATATGCACGTGTTACTGGCATATTTTCACAACTTTCATTATTTGATTGCTGGAAAACACTTTTTAGTGGAAGTACTATATAGTACTATATATAATAGGATTAAATACATAAAAACCTTATTTATCAACAGGTGTATGATAGGAATATGAAAGTAGAACATGCAAATACTAATTAATAATCAACTATGAACGAAAAACAAACAGAAGCTTGGCCAAATGTTGTTGCAGTTGTTAATTTAGGACTTGGAAATGTTGTTAGAAGTTATAAGAAGGTAGTCAAGGCAGGCGCATGCAAGAGCTCGGGGAGCCAAGATTGTTCGACTTGGCTCTACCTTAAATCAAATTGTTGCTGCTGTTGTTGTTGCTGCTGCTGCTGCTGTCTCAGATTAGACGCTGCGGCTGCAGTTGGTGTCGCCGATAGTGATGCTGCTGCTGTAGTAGGCGCTGGTACTGGAGTTACAACGCATCCTCCGATGATGCTGTTGTTGTTACTGTTTGAGTTTTGTATTTGAGCTCTGCTATATTTGCGCTTAAGGGCATTGGCAGCATTACCTCCAGAGACGGGACTGCTGATTATGGTGCCCGCTGCATTGCATCGATACAGCGAAATGGACGGTGAGGGCATTTGGCGTTGGATTTGGTGCATTTTCCCGGTTTGAAAATCAAAATTGCTTATATCAAACATCTCGGCGCTAAGTTGACGTACCAATTGCGGCTTGCTTTCAATTCGTTTGCCTGTAGGGCTGTACACATATCCAATCGTTGGATGGGGCAAGTATGGTGGGAGAAGGCGTGTTTGTGTGGATGTGTATGCGTGTGCGTTGGTGTGTGTGTGTGTGTGTGGTAGATGTAATAACAAAAGAGTAGTGAGAGTGATTAAAACAAATTCGTTATCACACGTGCAGTCGCAGTTTGCGTGTTTGTGGAATAAGTGTGTGGGCGTATATTACAGTTTACATTAGTTTCCAGGCTGCACCTCCACCGTGTACCTGTTTGTTTAAACATCAGTCGATTAATTTTTGCTTGGTTACCTGTAGTAGAAAACATCAACTCCCGAATTGCAACCTGTCTTTCTGTGGACTTCTTCACGCTGCCAACCTTTTGGTAATGCGTTGCAGTCTACGCGTTTACGTTCGATAGTGATGCTAGGATTCATTTGCTAATTTCTATATAATTTGTTTTTTGTTTATTTTACTCTTACATTTGCAGTAGGCGTCTTTTCGATACTTTTTTGTTAGTGATGTGTGTACTCAATTGCAAGAATGTGGCCAAGTGAAGATTACTCCAGAATAAACTATCGATAAGTTGTTAATATCAACTTTGTTGAATTCATCCAATGTCTAGGCTAACTAATGACTTTTAATATTTTGGAAATGGTCTTATTAGAATAGTAATAATTAATTAGAATACAAATAGTTAAATAATAATAGTTAAAATAATAATTACTACAATATATTTGAGTAGCCTTGTTAATATTCAACTAATTTGATAAATAACAGTGTTGTAAAACACGGAAAGTGCATTGAAAACGCGAATGGGCGCGTAAAGAAGAAGCATTAGTCGACGACGTAAGTAATTTTCGTGTGACTAAACTATAATTCCTATTTTGTGGTAGACATATAAAAGCCTAACAAAAAATAATGTAATATTTATAAGTAAACGTAATGCTTATGTTTTTTAAAACTCACTATTAATTTCGCAGGCCCGTAGTCGCAGAAATTTGACGTTTATATTTTTCGGCAACAAAAACAAGTGGCAGCTGGAAGCTTTTCAGGCCATAAAATAATAGTATAAAAAAACTTGAAAAATGTCTTCTTCAGCCATATTTGTGCTGGACGTCAAGGGCAAGGTGTTAATATCCCGAAATTATCGCGGAGACAACATCGACATGGCGGTGATTGACAAGTTTATGCCACTGCTCATGGAACGCGAAGAGGAGGGACTTGTTACGCCCATTCTACAGACGTCAGAGACCACATTTGCCTACATAAAGACGAACAATCTGTACATTGTATCTACAACGCCGCGCAACAAGAACGTCAACATCGCGTTGGTCTTTGTGTTTCTGCACAAAATCGCACAGGTGTTTGTTGAGTATTTCAAAGAGCTGGAGGAGGAGTCTATACGGGATAATTTCGTCATCATATACGAGCTGCTTGATGAGCTTATAGACTTCGGCTATCCACAGACAACAGACTCGAAAATATTGCAGGAATACATAACGCAGGAGGGTCACAAGCTTGAGCTGCAACCACGCATACCCGTCGCCGTTACAAATGCCGTATCCTGGCGTTCCGAGGGCATTAAATATCGCAAAAATGAAGTATTCCTTGATGTCATCGAATCGGTCAACTTACTGGCCAACGCAAATGGCAATGTATTGCGTAGCGAAATCGTTGGAGCAATTAAAATGCGTGTTTATTTGTCTGGCATGCCGGAGCTGCGTTTAGGTCTGAACGATAAAGTACTCTTCGAGAGCACCGGACGTGGAAAATCCAAATCTGTTGAGCTGGAAGACGTTAAGTTTCATCAATGCGTTCGTCTTTCGCGCTTCGAAAACGATCGTACAATTTCGTTTATACCACCAGATGGCGAATTCGAGCTGATGTCCTATCGTTTAAATACACATGTAAGTTGACGCCTGAAGTCCATGTAAATGACGAAATCACATATTATTTCTTATTTTCAGGTGAAGCCGTTAATCTGGATTGAATCGGTCATCGAGCGACATGTTCACTCTCGCGTAGAATATATGATAAAGGCAAAATCTCAATTCAAACGCAGATCAACGGCCAATAATGTTGAAATAGTTATACCTGTACCGGCAGATGCAGATTCACCCAAGTTTAAGACAACTATCGGTAGCTGCAAGTATGCACCGGAACAAAATGCCATTATCTGGACAATCAAATCGTTCCCAGGCGGAAAGGAGTATCTAATGCGAGCGCATTTCGGCCTGCCCAGTGTAGAAAGTGAAGACAATACCGAGGGTAAGCCGCCAATACAGGTGCGCTTCGAGATACCCTATTTCACAACATCGGGTATACAAGTTCGCTACCTGAAGATCATTGAAAAGAGCGGATACCAAGCCCTCCCCTGGGTACGCTACATAACGCAGAACGGCGACTATCAACTGCGCACCAATTAAGCCGGCCCCACATACACATAGACACATTCCAGCCAAGCTTAAGCGAAAATCCTTTTTGTTTCGTGTAGTATGATTTATGAGTATGTTAGGAGCTTTACCCTTACGGTGCGTGCCCGCCCGAATTATGTGCGTTAAGTCAAAAGTATGTATATTAAAATATATTCCCGCATTTGCTTAGTTTTTTCCTATTGATGACAACTTGTATAGTCTCCTATTCAGTTCATATTAATGTGTTAACTAAAGATAACAGTTCTTAAGCCTTTAAAAGTTTTAAACTGACAAAAGAAATTGTTTTTCTTTTCATATGCTGCGTATTTTGTGATTCTATCGATTCGAGTTGAATTCAATGTGTAGGAAAATTTCAGTTAGCTCGTCTGCGGGAATACCCCTAATATTATTGAATGTATTGTTTTTCTATGTATTGTATTCGTATTTGTATGTAAATCAAACTAATAAATTTTAACACTTTTTCCAAAAACAAAGGATACCTACACATACTACATATACTTGTAATTATAGGCAATTTCGCATAAGTTGCATTTTCTAATATTTTCTACACAATAAGTAATTTATTTTCTGTGGCTGAAAAAGAGCCAAAAAAATGTATATTAGTACGGTTTTGCATGGCATGCCTCTGAATAAAAATGTATTTAATCAGCGTAAAGTAAAAAGGTTATACTAAGTATTTAACAACAATTACAAAAGGGTTCCATTTTGAGGGTTATACCCACGATTATGAAATGACACATAAAAGAGAAGATTGCTTAAGCTTAATAAATGCACTTTTGATTGAGTCTCTCCGGTTTAGTTTTTGTAGATATATCGATTTGTTTTTTGTTCCGCTTATTGTTTGAAGCTCTTCAGGGGATAGAACTGCTTGTGTGCCTCGACATGCTTCTCTAGTTCGCGCTGTTGCTCCTGCAGATGTTCGGGAATGTGATCGTAGACTCCCTCGAACATCTCACGCCAATTGGGCTTCGGCTTTTTCTCGGAAGCAGCAATCTGCTTGAGCACTTGCTTGCGCACGCTATTAACGAATTCCGTTTCTTGGTTCTCATTGAACCAGCCCTTGTGTACCATGTAACTCTTAAGCTTTGATATGGGATGCTCCAGCGTGTTCCACACTTCAATTTCATCGGCCGAGCGATAGGCAGTGCTGTCATCTGACGTGGAATGATGTCCCACCCGATATGCCAACGCCTCAAACACAATTGGTTTGTTCTCACGCAGCACATATTCGCGTGCTTTCTTCATGGCATTGTAGACGGCAAAGACATCGGTGCCATCGACACGGATAGTTGCAATGCCATAGCCCATGGGGCCACGGCCAGCGATGCCATCGCCTCGGTATTGTTCATTGGAAGGTGTGGAAATTGCAAAACCATTGTTGCGGCTAAAAATAAGATAATGCTGTGAATATTGCAAAGAAAAGTTTTGATAGGGCTCGAAATACGCACCAGAACAATATAACGGGACACTCAAGCGTGGCAGCAAAGTTGAAAGCCGCATGGGCGTCACCCTCGGAGGCGGCACCTTCACCAAAGTAACATACAACACAGGCATCGTTGTTGGGACGACGTTTCAACGCGTAGGCTGCACCTACTGCCTGCGGTATTTGCGTGGCTACAACAATTAAAAGATTAGTCTTGTTCAAAAAAAACATATTAGAGAGAGAGAGACATCTTACACAATGGACTGGATATGGTGACAAAGTTCAGTTCCTTGGAGCCATAATGCACAGGCATCTGCTTGCCGCGTCCTAAATCATCGACATTACCGTAGCACTGATCGATGAATTGATCAATGCGGAATCCACGCCAGACCAACACACCAGCCTCACGGTACTGACCATAGATAATATCGCGCATTTCCAATGCTGCCGCACTGCCGATGTGGGAAGCCTCCTCACCAAAGTTGGTCATATAGAACGAGATGCGTCCCTGTCGCTGAGACTCGTATAAAATTTTATCCATCGTCGACAACAGCAACATGTCTCGAAACATTTTCTCCACGACTTCTTGGCTGAGCTGGGGATCCTCGTTATCATTTAGTATATACCCATCGCGATCCATAACCCGATAAATGGGTAAGGGCGCATAATCTTCAGGCATAGTCAGCTTTAAATCATTCACAAAGGCAGCATCGTGAAATCCAGGAAAGTTGGCACGATCATCTTTCGCATTGGAGCTATATGTGCGTTGGGCACTTGCTGCCCCCAGCTGAGCGTGAGAAAACGAAAACAACAACAAACACATTGGGATAACACGAGCTACAAGTTAAATAAACTAATAATAATACTAACCAACTTTACACTCTGTCTAGCTGTGCCCGCAGCATTTAACAGTCTAACGGATTTTCGCAGAAATGACATATTAAGATATGAATAAAGGAACTATTGGAAATTGGGAAGGAAATTAAATATTTATGTGACTGTTACTGCTGCGGGTTCTACCGTTGCCTTGTGTACTTCAATCAGCTGAATTACGCAACAAGTTGTGCTATGTACGCTGCACATAACCTTTGTGCAAGCAAAATTATAATATTGTGATAACGTTGGAAATAAAATATATTTAGAAGACATTTTAATAAAACTAAACTAAGAAATTAAAACCTAATTTACTTAAACATATTCATGACAACAAATTTTAAACATTCCTTGCTGCGTGTTTTACGTATTTAACAGCATACCAGCCTTAAAGTGTTGGTAAACATTGCAAAATGGCAGCTGAGCGAATCAATGAGGCGCAATTTTGGCAGGCAATTGCGATTTTAATAAAAAACTATCACGCATTGAATAAAAAGATATTCGAGGTGCTCATAACAGAAGTGCAAAAAAAAGATAATGGAAAACTATGTGAGTCAAACGAAAACGAGCTGGAGCAACAGCTCCAAACTGACTCATGCACGAGAACTTGTGAAGGATTCAAGATCTCATTCAAGATGTTGACTAAGAAATTGGCGACAAATATTTTAGCCAGTGGAATTGTGGGTGAGAATATTTAAATATATAGTAGTTTTCAGTATAATATTAAACCGCATTTTTAGATTTCACCAATCAAACCTATGAATGTCATTTTGTTAAAGAAGAATCATTCGATGACTTTGTTGTGCGGTACAATGCGGGAGATATGAAAGCGGAATTACTTAGTACACAGTGTGTCGAGCCGGAGTCTGAAAAGAGTTCACGCTGGACAGACTTTGTGTTAAAACCAAAGCTCTACAGCTGGTCTCAAAGTAAACGCAATGAGAGCGCCCAGAAGTCGCTGAGTTTGGTGGATATTGAGAAGTACAATGATCTGTATAAGAAGCTTAAGTTAGAGTATGCACAGGATTTACTTGAATATTGGCAAACGGCAAAGGAGTCTACCGATCCGTTAAAGTTCATTTACGAAGATTTAGCCATCGCTGCGTACCTTATCACACTGTGGAGCTGCATACAATCGGAACCAACTGGATTTGCAGATCTCGGTTGTGGCAATGGATTGCTCGTACATGTGCTAAATGCAGAAGGCTACAAAGGATACGGCTACGATGTCCGCAGGCGGAAACTATGGTCACTTTATCCGGAGAGCACAGGTGCTAGGCTAATTGAAGAAACTGTGGAGCCCAAAAGTTTTCGCTTTGGCTTCAAAGGCATTGATTGGCTGATAGGCAATCATTCGGATGAACTTTCACCTTGGTTACCTGTCCTTGCAGCGCGACTGCAGACAAGCTTCTTTCTGCTGCCGTGCTGTCCATTTGAACTTTCCGGAGCCAAGTTTCATAGACGCAACACAGGCATTAGCGCATACCAAGATTTTTTCCAGTATGCACGACAAATCTCGAATCAATGTGGTTTTGAAACGAAGCAGGATCGATTAAAGATTCCAAGTACAAAGCGCATGGCTTTGATAGGACTTAAACTTGAAACACAAACTAACCAAAATTTGGAAAACTTTGTGCAGCTGGAGCTTCAAAAGTATCAAACTGGAGATTCAATCAAGCTGCGTGAAAAAGCCGAAGCAGTTAGGAACTGCACCAAAGTTGAAAGAAGTATTTTGGATTCTCTGGTCTTGAAGATATTTCGCATGCTACTTGGTAATACCACAGCAATTGCTGGAAATGAATCATGGGCGCAAGGACAGCAGCTAACAATTCGTAATATTGCCCAAGGTCTTACCAAGGAAGAGCTTTGTGGCATTAAGTCTGAGTGTGGCGGCATCAAAACCCTAATGCGAAATAAGCACGAAGTTTTTGAGTTTTGTGGCGAAGATCGTTTTCGTATTCGTATGCCTATAGCTGCATCTCTGCGTTCAATATCTATAAAATCACAGACCACCAAGAAACGACCATGCTTCTTTAAGCAACATCATCCACAGGGTTGCCCACTGGAGGATAGCGAGTGCTCATTCTTACACTAGTTACTTTAAATAAACATGACAATTAAAATACACCTGCATTTTCAAATATAAACGGGAAAGTTGCAGCAATGTTTGTTCATAGCAGAAGCATTTGCAAAACTCCATAAATATTTGCCCTACTTAAATTCCTTTAAATATGGGTGATCTTGCCCAAACATTGAATTTTTCACAACAGCTGAGTTTAAATTGATATATTTCATGTCTACGTTTTAAATATTTTTTGAATTATTCTCTAACTTGAATTGAAGTGTATTGTTTCCATTCTATTGTTGTTTATGTTTTTTTTTGCCAATACGCATGAATAATTTTCGTCATATTTTGTATTTAGCGGGAACTGTCTGAGCTGTTACTACGGCGGCGACGGCGGATGGGAGACCGTGAGCGACGACGTGGTGACCGGCGACCTCTTGGAGGAGAGTTGCGACGTCCGCCTCCACCGCCGCCGCGATTGTTGAAGCGGTTGAATTGTGGCGGGGAACGCCAACGCCCACCTTGTGGACGGCGCATCTGTGGGGATGGTCGACGCATTGGCGGTCGTTGTTTAGGCACAATAACAGGTGATACTGTTATCTCCTGGCCATCGATTTGACCCCCGTCCATATGTTTCATAGCCGATTCACAATCCTCTGGCGTTGCGTACTCCACATAGGCCATGCCGCGTCCAAAATTCGGATGATAACGATCTGTCGGAAATTCGACATTCTTAACAGTACCAAAGCTACTGAAGATCTCCAGAACATGGTCTTTATTCACGTTGCGTGTAAGTCGGCCCACGTGAATACGCACCGGTTTTGGTGTGGGGGATCTCGAACGAGTGCGACTGCGAGAACGTGAACGTTCACGACGCTTGGGTGGCGGAGTACGCTCAACAGTTCCGCGTCCACCACGACGACGGGGTGAACGCGAGCGACTTGCAGAGCGGGAACGTTCACGTTTCACGTTGTTTGCGTCGGCGCCACCTCCGACACCGGCCCGATCGTTTGAGGTTCGACGAGCACGATCTCGGGATCGAGTTCGGCTGCGCGGTACGCGATCGCGATCCCTTTCAGTACGCTCGCGTTCAGATTCCTTACGAGCCTTACTATTGGCTCGTGGTGATTTAGTTGCTCTACGGGGCGAACGAGAACTATCTTTGCCGGCTGTGGCACCTCCTGCACCGCGACGCCGGTTCTTTTCACTGCGGTCAGTATCACTCGACGATGAGGACGACGAACTGGAGGAATCGCTCGAGCTGCTAGAGCTGGAGCGAGAGTTTGAACCGGAACTGCTTCTCGACGATGAACTTCCTGATGAACTGTGTAGGGTAAACGTTTAAAATACAATTTAATAAGGGAAAGGATGCCGTCAGAACGAACCTTCTGCTAGAGTCACTGCTTGAAGAAGCCGACCCTCTTCGCTTACGTTCCCGCTCTCTGCGCGATGAATTCGATGCGGAAGTTTTTGCGTCCTTCTCTTTAACTTCTTTCTCTTTATTTTCCTTTTCGCCCTCGGCGGTGGGAGACCGGGCACGCGCCCTAAAGAAAAAAAGATTTCGCTGATAGTAACGAGCATTAAATTATCATATTTACCTACATTATATTATCAAGCCTTAGCTAATTATGTCCAACAGCGATTAGTTGTCAAATTATTTATCAAATTTGTTTCAAGAAACTATTTTTTTAAAACACAAAATCCCAGCCGAATATTCAATGGCGTTCTTCCATCGATGTTTTAACGCCGACGATATATCGAAAGGTTGTTAGCAACCGATGATATACAGAGTTGAATCGAAATTTGTTATTCGATAATTTCACAATGCAACCCTGTTCGGGCACATAACTGTCGCCGATGATTCGATATTTAAATACATACACATATATACAGCGCTTTTGTCAGGTCGAGAGTCGCAGAGGTAAACTCCCATAAAAAATTTATATTTATTTTAAAACAAGTGTAATTGTTATAAAAAGTAGATATTTCTTTGAGCTTTTGTACAACGCAAATTGTGCTCGACAAAGTAAACGCATTTACGTAGTGGAATTATATAAAACGCAATTGTTTAATGCCAGTTTTTATCTGGATGGTGACGAAGTGGTTGTCATTGTGATTTTACATACACTTGTACGTATGCATGTATGTGTGTACTCATACACACACACGTACACATACTTTTGTGAACTTGTGTTGATTTTTAGTGAGCTATGACCAAAGGGGAGCGGTTTCAAGCCACTGTGGGGCACTGAGTTTCGATTTTTTTCCCTTTTATCCATATCTATGTATAGTTGCAACGCATTTACAATTGATACGACGCCTCTCCACACACAAAGAGAGATATAGAGAGAAAGAGAGCGACATCTGGTGAGAGTTCAAGCAAATGGGGGAGCAAATAAATGGACTTGTCTGAGCATTTTACCACACTACCTCTTTGTCTGTTGAAGCGAGCTCTCGTGCTGGTATTTTTCTCGCTCGCGTTGGTGTATAAAATTATTTATTTTACCCTGTTTCATTTTGCAATCGTATGTGCCTGTGTGTGCGCGTGTTGGTGTGAATAATGTTAACATATATACTACGATATTTTGGAACGTAACAACAATGTGCATATAATAAATACTTATGTACAAAGTTAACTAAAGTCAGACAACATTTTTATAGTATACATATTCACGTATTCTCATAATCGAAGTGTGTATGTACATGGATGTGTATGTGCGCGTACAAAGAGCAATCGTCGTCGTCGTTGAAGTTCCGACTGCCATGACTACGCAATAGCAACAACAAGAGACATTGAGACTCGAGACATCGTTAGGTGGGTTTTGCTTTTCTCTTATGCTTATCGTTTCGTTACTCTCATTTAGCCATGGAACTGTGTTTGTGTCTGTGTGTGCGTTTGTTTGGTTTGCCTTATCTCTTGTGTGCTCTCCGCTCTCACACTCTCTTTCTCTCGTTTATTGTGTGTGGCTTTGAACTGTCCACAGTAAAAGGCACAGTGATGTAGTATGTACTGATGTATGTATATACAACATGGATACAAATATACAATTATACATATAAACATATTTACATATTTTCTTTTGATAATTTATTGTTTCAATTTTGAGAGGGTGGCAAAGTGTGTTCAACTTTTTTATGGGGCCCTGGCCCTCAGGCGTACACACACACACACACAAACAAAACTTCTGTGCTCCAACGTAAATGTGTTGTCTTATACATAAATGTTCACACATACATATGTACATATGCACGCCTGTGTATATGAGTAAATGAAAGTATTTTGACTGTTGGACGTTTTTACGATTCCTGCAAGCAAATTGAAGCTCAGTTACAGCTTATAATTGTTTATCTCTTACACACACACACACACACACACACACAAACATGCATACATACATACGTACATATATATATCTTTAACTGCCCGCTTATCTTACATAGTATAGTAAAATATATAAATATTTTATTTTATATAACATGTGCATTATACTGGCAATTAAAACCACGCTTTTTATATACAAACACATAAATGTATATGCGTCCAAACACTTTTATATCCATTACCTTTAAACTAACATATCTAACACAGAAAAAAAAAAATAAGTAATTAGTTTCAAAACTGAATGTAATTGCAAATGTTTCTTTTACTTTTATTTTCTTTGTTTTTAGCATACATACATACAAATATTTTATTGCTGGTTTTGGTGGTAAATTTGCATTTGTTAATGGCCGCGGCCAGACGAGCCCGCTTTTTAACTCAAAAAATAAATAAAAAAAACAAACATGTCACAATGAAAACCGACCATCAAGTGTTGTTCTATTGACTATCCCATATGTAAAAATAAAAATAATAATAAAAAAAAAACAACAACATTAAAACAACCAAAAGAACTGAAACTAAAACCGAAATGTATACTAAGTACGATATACCACATAAGACTGCCATTGCCACGCGTGTATCTGTATTTGTATCTGTATCTCACTGACCAACTACTGCAAGCGCAAACTACAAACTGCAACTGCAAAAAAATTGCACCCACCTCAACCTCAAGCTCATGTTAAAGAGCGCTATCACTCGCTCGCCTCCATATGCCAACTTATATATCTATATCTATATAGTATTATTCCTCGTACCGCCAACTACCAACTATATTACTACCAACAACAACTACAACAAGAACCATCAACATTCTGCAACTCGGCAACAGTCTCGGCTTTAGTTTGTAAGCTTGTTTCTTTGTAAATTTGTTAAACTACTATATGAACTACTATCTTTAATATGTACTATTTCAATATGTAAACTCTGCCAAATGATTGACGATTATATATGTAGTAGTATACAATATTTCATTAATGATTTTCGTCTTTTATTTGGCATTCTCTATTCTCTCACTTGTACTTTTTGTATTTGTTCTACGTTATTTGGTTCCAATGCTCTCTAACCCCATACCATCCAACAATTACAACAAAATCTATAGCACACTCATTGTTTGTTCTTGCACATAAACTTAAAATATATATGTATATAAATATATAACAGTACAACTTTGATATGCCATAGGATTATTTGAGTAAAGCGTATTACAAGAAAAAAAAAACCCAAATGGAAAAAATAGAGCTCGTATGCAAATAATGCTGGAAAGAATAATATCAGAGACTGATCGATCAACTAAACAATACTAAATGATTATATAATATGATTGTCGTGAAGCTATAATGTAATACCTAAGTTTTAAATATTATGTAGTAATAGTAAAGAATTCGATGTGATAAAGAAACTGTGATATAACTGAAATACAATTTCTAATAGCACTATATCAAAGTTGGGCTGTCGCGTATGTGTACGATAACATATTTATATATGTTATAGAAACACTACTATCTCAATTTAAACTCTCGATAGTACTAACTTTCTCATAAACTGATAAGAGTACTCTTTGTAATCGACTTCCTACCCCGAAGTGAACATTTACTAATAATGTGTTTTGTTTATTTTTATATTTACTATAATCATGTTTAGACATACATACATACATACACGAGCATACATATACAAACCCACATACACTGCATATATAAATATAACTATTAGCTATACATATGTATATGGCCTTTGTATGAAATGATTTTCCACATACTATATCTTAAAACAACAATTCAGGCATATTGTGTACTCTCTATATAGTTCTCATAGACTAACCACGCACGTATCTCATTCAGTTCCATTTATTATTGACAATCTATTAAAGCTACACTGTTAAACAAAACTGAAAATTGTTGCTGTTTTATTTATTACGAGAATATATATATATATATATATATATGATATACACATTCTATTTACATTTTTACTACACGCATACACACACACCTACCCACACATACATACAATATTTCTATATTTCCCCCTTAAGTAAGTACATGTGTATCTACCTCCCACTAGAGAGAGCCCATAAATGTTTCATTCTGTTTTGGTTTTTATAATTTTTACTATTATTATTATTATTATTATTTGATATTGTTTTCCTTATAATTTGAGCATGTTGGCTTGTTGGTTGTTTGCTTTCTGTTGTGGAACGCGGGCGCGGCTTTAAAACGTACGAGTAACTTAACCCGGTTAAAACCCGCAACTTTTAAAACGCAAACGTTTCCATTTCTCCCTCTTGTATAACTTTTTGCAGCTTAATAAGCAGAACAAAACAGTTTGTGTAACACCGTAAAAATCAACGCAGCAAGTAAGTCGCAAGATCCCACGGGCTCAAAGACTGCGAGACTGAGATTGCGAGAGAGAGAGGGAGAGAGAGCAACAGCCGCAATATGCTGAACTCCAATGCCAATCATTCTGGCAACAATCGGCGGCCGTTTTCGCGTAATTCCTCATCGGGCCGTTCGCATCGCGGACGAATGCTCTACTCGCCGCATCCTCACATCCAACACGGACAGCAGCAACAACAACAACTGCAGCAGCAGCAGCAGCAACAACAGCGGAACAACAACAACAACAACAATGGCCTCGTGCCAGGTCATAGTCCCTGGTGCAATCTCAATCTGAATCGGCACAGTAATGACAATAGCAGCAGCGGCAACAACAACAACAATAGCAACAACAACAACAATGCCAACAACAAAGATGCAATCGATGGCAGAAATTTAAATTGGTAAGAGCTGAGCTGCCTATGGTAACAAAAAAAAAAAAAAAAAAAATTGATAAACCAAACCAAAATATTGAAATATTACGTTAGTTATAAGTGACATAAAAGCGAATTTGAAGTACCCTACCCCAACGTTACCCTGTGCCTCCCCAACCGTCCTTTCGCCCTCCTACCCCCCACCCACCGTATCCCGCCGTTATTCCACACCAAACTATGCCTCGATCTGTCATTCTAAAAATAATAACAACAACAACAGCAACATCCTTTGTAACTCGTTCCAATGCTCCTCCCACCCCCCGCCCCCCAACGACAACTCTAGAACAGTTTTCTCAACTTTCTATCTATCTGCCTCTCTCTATATATATCTGAACTATCTAACTACTACTTCGTAACTCTACACCTCAAACGAATGAAAATCGCTTTTAGGTTAAAGGGAGAATTTTGTAATTAATATCGCGCCTAATTAAAATCAATTATTGTATCGCAGCCAAGAATTTTGCTTGGCCCTGTTTAACCGTTGAATTTTCGAAGCACTAAAAAAAAAAAAAAACAAACTTGCATCATCATCGAAGCAGTTGCAGCCTGCAGCTGATAAGCACAAGATCGAGAGAGAGAGAGAGCGAGAGAGATAGAGTACCTTCTCACTGTCTTCCCCTCTCTCTCTCTCCCACACACACGCGCTCTTTACTCCATCTTTGTATGTGTGCCTTTCTCATTCTTGCAACAGCGATTGTTGCAGCTGCTTTGGTGTTTACTTTTTGAATTCGTCGTCTTCATTTGTAATTTTCGTTCTCTTTTCATATTGTACATTATTTTTTTTTTTATTATTATTTTGTGTTTGTTCTTGTCAATTGGCACATACATACTATGTATACATCTAACTACTAATTATCGTTGTAACTATTATCTTTGCATTTAAACATTAAAAAAAAAAAAAAAAAACTAAAAAACAATTCAATTACACACAAACATTTCGTTTTGCCTCGAACAATAATAATACATTGTTAAATGTATCTCGTATGTACATTTTCTAAACGCTTCAATTACAAACATTATATAAGGCCAAATTCCGTAGTAGATATTTAAATCTAACAGAAATAATAACTTACAAGTTCCAAATACAAAAAAAAAAAATATACCAATTCTTAACCAAAGAAAATGCATGAAGAGCACTTGAAAATGGCGATCAAACTTTATATAACATACATATATACGTAGCAAAATGTCCTAAGTTATCGTAGTTGTTTCTTTCATTCATGTCCAAAAGCTTCTTAATTTAATATTGTACCTACTAAAAACAAAAAAAAAACATACATACTCGTACATATGTATATGCCGCCTCTCGCTTAACGGACTCTCTTACCCAACAAAGCATGCCCAATCATCAATCCACAGTTGCCCATTTGGCTGAGGCCGGGCCAGAGGCCAACCTCGCCCTATTATCCTCCAATATGTGTACCTGTACTCGTAGTTGGTAAAATTCTCGTATTCTCTCTATTCGAATTGCAATTGCATAAGATCTGTTTTGCTTTCATTTCAAATAGTTGCTACGTGTGTTTGTAACAATTTTTTTATACCATATACGTTTTTTTCCGATTTTGCTTATGAAGAATAGCCACAAATTCTGGACAAAATCCTAGCTACTGATAATACTTTAATTCTTAATTTTGGAGACAAATTTGTATAATTTATAAAGGAATATCACTATAGTTCTAATCTTTACAATATCTTGTTAAACGATAGATTTCAGGATCTTGCAGAAATAATAATAATTTTACTATCTATTGATTCGTCAATTTTAATTAAATTGGGCACAGGTGCTTTTCATGCATAACTAAACTCTCAAGACGAAAACCTCACGCATAATTCGAGATTTAATCAAATATTACCCAATTGACACTCAGATCAGGATCTGCTTCCAGTGTGCGTACAGGAATCCAATTGTAATTTTTTATTTATTCATTACAAATCTTAATTTTAACTACCTATTTATTATTATTATTTTGCGCAGTTTTGCTTCACGTTTATGCTAAAAGAAAAAAAAAATGAAAAAAAAAAAAAAAAAAATAATAATGAAACATAATCAAATCAAATGCGATGTTGAACCATGTGATAATAATGCAACCGTCAAAGTGCAAGCCAAATATAAAGTTTAGTTACAAAATTTCCTCTTTATCCAAACCGTACAGTAAATACTTAGTTGTAATTTTTTCAATTCAACATTTTATGAATGATAATGCATTTTAGTTGAGTTTATTGATTGTTGATTGGATTGAAACACACATAAATAATTACCTAGATAGATTGGTGTATTTGTATTTTTCGCTTAACTGCATTTTTGGTGCCGGAATTTTCAGTAATCCCCATCCATGATGTTTTAACACAAAATGTCATGGCCAAATTAATAGACCAGATATAGCAAATAGAACTGCTGACCAATGCTATAATGATCAAGAAACTCAGCTTAATGTTTTACTTATTTATTTGCATTATGCACACTGCGGCTTAGAATGTTTAATGAACAGTTTTAATGTACCTGCCTAGAAGTTCCAAAAAAAAAAAAAAGAAAAACCAATAACAAAAAAGTAAAAACAAATGTTTCTTATATATGAATTCAATTCTCTCTCTATCTCTATCTATTAACATACATATTACTACTAGTAAATGCGTTTGTATTATTTTTCCGAATATATCTGTTTTGTTTTCTCTTCAACAAGATTATAAATACTTAATTACGATATATACTATCTACTTACTACTACTATAATGTTCAATATTTGTACTTGTGTGTTTGTGTGAGTCCGAGTAACGGCAACTCAAGCGAGTCTCAGCAGCAAACATTGTTTTTGAACTTTGTCACACTCTGTTTAACTACTTTTCTACTTAGCGTATGATTTATTCTATTTGATTTTAGACACAACTGTACAACGTTAACGTATTTTTCCGCTTCGTCACGCCCACCAAATGCTGTGCGTGTGTGTATATATATATTATATATTATGTGTATGTGTTTGTTAGTATATCAAATTGTAATAAACCCCAGCTCGACATTCGATCTGTCACCCCGATAAAAATAATGTTTAATAAGCTTACGATTCGCATGCTGTTGTGCTTACGTTTGCGTTAACGTTGCGTTACGTTAACGATTACGTCGTGCGTGGCGCCGCAACGCTGATTCCTCAGAGCGCGCAGCACCCCACATGCCCACCCCCTAAAGTATTTTAAAGTACTTCTACTTGAGTAACGGTTTACCACGTAAACTTTACGTATTCGATTTTGCGTTCTCTTTTGTATATTTTTGAGCATGTACAGCACTCTCTCTCTATCTATCTCTCTCTCTCTCTCTCTCTCTATTAAACTACTACAAATAAGTACAAATATCTCAATATATCTCTCATGTTTAGCTAGTGAAAGCGTTACGTTGAAAAGTGTCCATAAAACTGTGATACTCTCTCGCATTTGTTGTTGAACTCTTTTTTGTTTGTAAGCGTAGTGTGCATTAAAGCGAAAGCCAAACAAATAAATAAATAAAATAGCAAACTAACAACAATTTCTATTTAAAATGCATAAGTACAACAAAAACAATGAGAAGAAAAGCAAAAAAAAAAAAAAAAATGAAAAAAAAAAAAAAGAACATAATGTGCAAAATTAGTACGTATTTGTTTCTACTAAATGCATATTGTATATGTGTGTATATGTAGTAAAATAGTCCGTTACAAAACAAAATATAACTAATACAATAATAGCAAGAGAAACGTTCACTACATATACACGCATTGCCATTATATTATTAAATACTATGTGTGTGTGTATATATTGATATTACATAATTATATATATATATATCTATATTAAACTAATAATCTAATTATTGCATTTTGCCATTTACATATATATTATTTTTATCTTTTTCGTTTTTCTTTCTTCTTCATATACAAAAAAAAAAAAAAACCGAAAAACTGCAAAATAAAAAACTATATAAATAACGTATATGTGTGGCTACCACTCTGCATATATACACTACTACTACTACTACTACCTACTACCTGTACATGTATATGCATACAAAATAACTATATATGGGTTGTGTTTATACTACCACCACACTGCTACTGCATTGATTTGATTGAACAATTTTCAACTGTATCTCGTAAACCGAATATTATATTATATTATATATGTATTACATATTATCTAAAACCAAAAAAAAAAAAAAAAAAAACGCAAATGCAAACCTTAATCGAAAATCCAGCGATGTACAAACAAGTAATTCTAGCGGAACTTGTATTTATAACAATAGCAAAACGCATCATCTCAACAGCCTTAACCTTAGTCACAGCCACAGCCACAGTCACAGTCACAGTCAAAGTCATAGTCACAGTCACGGCCAGAGTCACGGTCATCACAATACGTCCCACAATCATTATCCACAAACGCATTCCCATTCACAGTGTCACAGTAACAGTAACAGTATTGGTAGCAATAACAGTAACAGTAACATTAACATTAACCTTAACAGTAACGTTAACAGCAGTTATCATCAACCTCCCATCACGAACATAGCACAACAACATAACAACAACACGAACCTAAATCAAAATTGCACAGACAACACAATTCCCAATTCAAATAGTATTCGCGGTGAAAATCATCACAATGCCAGAACGAATCAGCAGCAGCCAAATCTGACTACGTATTCGAATTCAAATAACAGTTTTCCCAGCTATTATGATATTTGCCACACGGCAACGTCACCCGCACCCGCTGCCTTTGGTCCTGCCATGTCCGTGTCCGTTGTTAGACTGAATCCTGCACGCCTGTGTTTGACTGTTGCCACGCCCACACCTTCACCCTCACCGCCCACCGCAGCCACAAGTAATTCCTCCTATGCACAGCAGCAACAGCGGCAACGTTCGCCGCTCGTACTCTCCTTTCCCGCCCATTCCCTCCTACAGAGCAACAGCAACCTGCATCATTTCAGCCAGAATCCAAGCTTCAATCAGAGCACGAATCATAATCATCCGCCATATCATAATCATCTCCAACTGCCACTGCCACTACCACTACAACAAAACCTCAACCACCAACACCACCCACACCCACACCAACAACAACAACTACAGCAACTACAACAACAACAACAACCGACTAATCGCCAATCCCTCCCGCTAACACGTACGAATTCAAATTCAACAACCGCAACAACTTTAAATTCAACCAATACAACAACAAATAGTAACCCTACTGATGTTGTGAATGTAAATTCTTGTACCGATATAATTCCTCATGGGTCATCTGCGCCACAACAACAACAACACCAACAACCACAACAACAACAAATGTGTTCACAACGACAACAACAACAACATCGACGATCTCAAACCACCAACCAACAACAACAACAACAATTGTCGCCGTCGCTTCTTATGATAAACCACAATCAACTGACTGAATCCCATATTAATAATAGCCATAACCAAGGCCCTTCTGGCCAGCAGCAAGGACCCAATCATGGACACCACAATCAGCGTAGCTATAACAACCGCAGCAGCAACAGCAACGGCAACAACAGCAGCAACATCAACAACAACAACAACAACAATAACCAGAGCAATAATGTGAATGGCAACGGAAACGGAATTGGAAATGGTAACCTCAATGGAAATCCTTCTGATTATATGAATTACCGACGAGCCTGTCCGGCTTTGTCGCGTGACTATCAACAACAACAACACCACAACAACAACAACAACAACAATCTGAGTAATGGCCACAACAACAACAACAACAATCGTCGGCACAACAACAGCTACGATAGGAATTCGAATAATAATAATGTGAGTTGGAATTTATAGATAATCTTTCTTTTTTCTTGTTATTATATTTAATATAATATTATATTCTTAAGTGTTTGGGATTTCCTCAGATCAGATCTGTGTACCTTCATTTCTTAGCCATATTATATTATATTTGATTTATTTTTTTTTGCAGCACTTTGGCAATGGCAGCTCGGATCAGGGTCTTGATCATAGATCCGAAGGTGGCTATAACTTTATGCGCAACGGCTATGGACGTAATGTATCCCATTACAACAATGGAATGGGAAATGGATATGGGAACAACAACAACAACAACAATGGTGCATCCACATCATCCTCTGGTCCCGGTTTAATGGGAGATATGCCCTCTGGTTCTGGATTGTCGGGATCAACGCTATCGCTGACCATTGGACCTGGTCCGCATGGTCTCAACTCGGATAGTCCGTCGCGAAAACGACGCCGCATTTCCGGGCGACCCAGCCAATCCCCGCCGGCCATTTGGGAGCCAAGACGTTCACAACGCGTCATGGTAAGTTTTGCTGTGATCCTTAAGAAATAAAGAAATTAATGACGCAATCATTTACAGATGCAACAGGGTAGTCCGCCGTTGCGTCGGCCACGACTACGCGATATGGTTACGTCCACACAGCAGCAGCAGCAACATCAGCAATATGCACCACAGCAACATCACTCGCAGCAGCAACAACAGCAGCAGCAGCAGCAACCCCCTCCGCAGCCCAACTACCATGCGATGCATCATCATCAGTCGCAGCCACACTATGCGCCGCAGCAACAGCAGGCGCCACACCCACATTCGCACCCGCATCGCTCACCCTGGGATCTGGCCAGCAATGGATCGGCTATGGGCAATCCCAATGGTGCTGGTGGCCCAACGTCCAGCAGCACAGTTGGCGCCATACTGCAACAGGTGCAGGCACCGCCGCAGGCGCCCACAGTTGCCGCTGGGCCACCACCACCGCCACCCACCTCACTGATGGTTGATCTAAATCTCAACCAGGTGCCCGTTAGCCTGGCCTTGCGCCACGAGCCTATCTGGGCATCATTCTGCACGTATCCGTTGCCGGCACAGGCTCGTCTTGCGCCCTGCCATCTGCACGGCATCTACACGCAGCCCTTCTCGGCAGCACCGGCCGGCTTGGCCGCAGCTCCGCTGCAGGTGGCCCAGGTGCCGACACCCACGCAGGTGGCAGCCGCTGCCCAGGCCATGATCCAGCAGGCAACAATCACAGCACAGCAGCAGCAACGCGATGTGGCCGCCATAGCAGTGGCTAATCTGACACTGGAACCACCCAGTCATCCAGCACATCACATGGATGGCCATCAGGCAGCCGCAGCAGCAGCGGCGGCGGCAGCAGCAGCAGCTGCAGCCACATCCCCTGTGAACGCCCAGGCGGCACATGCTCATCCCCATTCGCATCCACATCAATTGCCGCCAAGTCACATTCACATCGCCTCGATGAGTGCCGCCGCAGCGGCGGCCACACAGCATCTACATTCCACGGCTGCTGCGGCTGCCGCGGCAGCAGCTGCCCATGTGACGCAGATGTCGGCTGCACCGCAGCAGATAATCATATCGTCAGAGAGACGCACATTCCCGCAGCACAGACGCATCCCGCGGTTTTGGCCACCAAATCATGGACCCCACCGTCATGTGCTGCCACCACAATCGCTGGCCGCTCATCAGGCTCCAGTGCAGATCCAAACCACCGCTGGCATCATCAATCCGGGCTTCTTGCTCAATTTCCTGTAAGTCTATTAGGCTAGTACACCATTGGCCGCGTTAATCTCATCTGTTCTTTTCGCCTTGCAGTGCCATGTTCCCGCTATCGCCCTACAATCAACATGATCTGACATCGGCAGACACCAATGAGACGGAGAACTATGAGGCGCTGCTCAGTCTGGCCGAACGTCTGGGCGAGGCCAAGCCACGTGGTCTGACCCGCAATGAAATTGATCAGTTGCCCAACTACAAGTACAATCCGGATGCCCATAATGGTAAGTGGATTCGTTTAAACCGGTTGAAGTAGTTTTGCAAATGACTTGTCTTTCCGGCCAGGTGATCAATCTTCCTGCGTGGTCTGCATGTGCGACTTCGAGCTGAGGCAACTGCTTCGTGTGCTGCCCTGCTCCCATGAATTCCATGCCAAATGTGTGGATAAATGGCTGCGCGTAAGTCATGATTAGTTGTAGATTAGTCAAAAGTCATGAATTATTTAATTTACCTATTCAATTCCAGTCCAATCGCACTTGCCCCATCTGTCGTGGCAATGCCTCCGACTACTTTGACAGCGCCGACCATCAGCAGCAGCAGCAGCAGGCGCAGGCGGCACAAGCGGCACAAGGACAAGTGGCGGCACAGAGTGTTGCCAGCACAGCAGGAACCAGTGGCAGCACTGCCAGCAGCAATCAGTCATCGGTGGCGGCCACAGTAGCGGCCGCTGCAAGTGCTACCCCGCAACAGAGCCAAGCCGCTTAGGGCGATTATTGTAATAACAGCAGGAACCACACGCTTATTCACCACGTCGTCCAAAAGCAGTGCGGAAAGATGCACACACACGCACACATATAAACCACCACAACCACACACTCACACACTTTGCCTAAACGGATTATTAACATAATTGATATATAATGCGCAACGAATCCAACTGCCAAATTGCTTCCCTTTTTAGCCAGGCCACTTCAATAGCTTGTTGTAGAAATTACTTAGGCGGTAGTTGTATGTAAGTAACGGTAACGGTCTAAACAATATCAGTAATGTGTTAACGTAACAGTAACGATTAATTAAATTACATTCATATACCACCAATAATTCACGCAAAAGTACAATTTGCATAGTTATCGATGCTATTCGATAGTCCCGAATGTATCGAGCAAGTGTGTGTTTAAAAATCAATTCACTGTCATAATGCAGCCAAAAGTGCAGTAGAGTCAGAAAAAGAGATTTTGATCGTTTCATTGACATTGAACTTTGACCTTTGAACTCAACTGCCGCCTGTGCTTACACATACATAGTTTATTTGCATTACGTGTAACAAGTGTATAACCAAACGAGTGCATACTATATAAATATATACATACATATATATGTACAAAATACCCATCAGTGCGCTCCAATTGGTAGTATAACAGTCCTGTTTGTTATAATATGACTACTACTTACTGCAGAGCATCGATACCTTTTACTAAATGATGTATTTTAAAATGTTGCTGTCCACACTCATACAATACATACATACTTACACATATGTGCATAAATTAACGCTATATATACTATATATGCAAAAGAATGGAAGGAAGTACACAAACATAATGGAAATATATATATTTTTACTTGTTTATGCTTTACGTTTTCTTCTTTTTTATACATACTACATAAATAATACTAGCATTTCATTTTAGTTTTATACTTACAAAATATATGTGTATATTATACGAACTGAACCCACTGAAGAAGTTCTTCTTCTTGTTGCACTAAGCAAACAACAACAACAAACAAAAAAAAACAAAAAAAAAGAGATAAATGGAAAAAAAACAAACCCTAAATATGAGGTTCTAAAACGAATGAATATTGAACTATTTCTATATATATTTTGCGTTTCCACTGTTTAACACACACAATCTTTCAATTAGTATACATAAAACTATATACAATATATACATATAGAGAAAGCAACTAACTTTGAAACATATAAGCAATCTTTGAAATCGACTAATACCACAATACAAAAAAAAAATGGGAATTCGTATAGAAATCGTTTAACGCAAAACAAAATAACTATTATACGCATACTACAAGAGCAAACACAGACAAAAATACATATATATATACGATGATATATGAATTTAGCATACATATTATATACATAACATACAATACAAACAGACATCTATACATCTATACATACATACATACATATATCGGTGGGCTTATTTAACTGTATTGTCGTAGGCGTTCGCGTTATTTATGCAATTTTGCTAACAATGTTGTAGTAGTGTCGTCCATACTAACACGTATGTATTTTTCGATCCCGAATTCGGATATAATATCGTGCGCGGGTAAAAGGGTCTCTCGTTAGTTCCAGTTCCAGTAGTTTTGCCTTTCTCAAAAATCAGCAGAAGTGTTTATCTCATGCTCCTCGTTATATGATAGAGACACACACACACACACACACACACACACACACACACAGACATACATACATACGTACATACTTAAACCTAAAACCTCCTTGAATTTGAATCAATGTGACTTGTCTATTAAAAGTAGCACGCTGGCCGAGCATCAGATGCATATGCATACATACATACTATATATCTTTATATACACACACACACACATATACACACACCAGCATATATCTACCTATAAAGAGTTTTCTTCTATCGCATTATATGGTGTATCTTAATTATATACATATATGTATGTATGGTATATGCATACATACGTACAAGTACGATATTTACATGCACTAAACTAGACTTTAAATTCATACGTTTTTAACAATATACATGTGCTATTACTAAGCGGCACCTAAATTACATAGTCTTTATATAAACAATAACAATAACAACAATGAAGATGATAACGATGGAAATATATTATATATATACATATATTACAAACTTTACCATTACAATACAGAATACCAAGTAAATTGAAATGATTCCTGCCCTCCATTCGTATCAAACCATTGAAACTAACTCAAAACGTTTTTTATAGCATATATATGGCATTGGTTTTTTTGTGAAAATGCGTATATACAATACCAATATAGAGATCATAAATAGATCATATATATATATATATTAATAAATACATAGAGGTGTAGCCTTTTCGGACAGTTCATAATAACTATAAATCGCGCATAGCGGATGTGTTGCTTATAGCGAGAGTTTTTCAATTCCTAAATGCTGCTATATACATATATATAACACACTAAAATAACTAACTTACTTTAAATCTACGCGACTCATACGGTTTTAAAGTTTCCGGTACCCACCCGAGTTTTAAAAAGTTAGCGCATTGCAAATGGGGTTCGTGTTCTAGCGACGCTAACTTTACCGACTTAACCAATAATGCCACAACAACAGCAATACAACAACAAGAAGATTAAGAAAGAAAAACAATAAGAACAACAACAACGACGACGACGACGACGAGCACGTTCAGATTGTCCCAAACAACAATAAAGATTTCAATCCTTAACAATTAAATGCTATGCATAACGTGAATACAACAATTCTTGATACCTAGTATATAACAATACATATATATATATATGTATGTAAAATGTGTGTGTATTTATTTTTAATCTATATAAAAATATAAATGGTATTTCCAAAAGACCATTATAAAGGTGTTGTGCTTTTCTAGAATTTTATTAGTAGAAGAAAATGTTTATTTTTTTGTCACAATAAATACAAAAACGTTATAAAGAAGAACAAACAAAAAAACTAAAAAAAAACGAAAGCAAATATATATATATATATACATATATACATACATGAATATGAATTGAATACCTTTTATACGTGCACTGACATACTTACCTACAAGTATATAAATAAATACATATATATATTTACAAATCAAATCTCAATCAACCGAATTAAAAGAAGAATACAGCTTAGATAAACATTTACCAGATTATTTCCCTATTTGAATCCTTCAGTTCTTCTCTTTTTCTTTCATCTTCTTTGGTTTATTGCCACCTCTTTCTGAAACTTTCAATAAATCTCTAACTTTGAATCGTTTTTAATTTCAAATACTTGAAAAGTCAAAAGCTTATCATAAAGGAATATAAAAATAAAAGAATAAAAAAAATTATATAAAGTTTTGCTGTGATTCGTGATGTAGATGTACGTTATATATATTTAATTATATAAAATGCAATAAAAATTTCAAGCATATAAAAGCATAATTATTCCAAATTATTACAAGAGCCGACTAAAATTAAATAAACAAAAGAAAACACAACTTTTTAATGCATGACAAATTTTCCAACATATGTACGTCATACTCAAACATCACTTGTCTAGAATTGTCTAGAATTATGCAATTTTAAATGTGACTATTATTTTACATTTTTGTAGACAAGAGCCGAGACACTCCCTTATAGTAATTGTAAAAATCAGTTAACCATAGTATTAAAAAAAAACCTTTTTCAATGGCATTGTAATGGGGAGTGGGCGTTTTTAATGTTAACTGCAATCATTTCTGTTTTCGTTTTTGTATTAACTCGCAAAATTCAATAAAATTTGATGAACGTAACAAAAGATACGATTTTGGCATTCTTCTTTGCGTATATTAATATAAAATTGTGTATATAAAGGATTTTCAAATCGCCCGCCCCACTCTTTTTAAATAAATCCGTTATTAAAATGCACAGCTTGTTTTGGCTTACAAGTGCTGGTAATGCAGGTTCCACTGCTTGCGTACGCATTCGAGTTGTACGGTGCGCTGTATCGATAACCAAACAGCTGGTCTGTTAAGCATTCTGTTATGAAAAACTTAACAGTTCTTTTTGAGTAAACAGCGATTCATTTTTAGATCGATAGACTCTTTGATTGTCTTTGCAATCGAAAACAGCTGACGTTTACAGTTCATTAACAGCGTCGGCGGCGTGTAGAGTGCAAGGCGGATGGATTATTTTTTAATTATAAACACGACGGGCACATAAATATTAAAAAAAAAGAAAATGCATTTGTGCAAACGAAAAGCAAAGCGAAAATATGGCCTGTAAATTATATCATAAATGTGAAAGTATTGACCACGAATCTGTGGCAAAAGCAACGTGAAAAAGGAGTGCGAGTAGGAGAAAAAAATCAATTGAAAAAGGAAAATTGCATTTCGCTGCCAGCCTCGAAACGGAATATATGTGTGTAGTTGTAGTAGTGGAAATAGTGGAAAATATTAAGTTGTTGTTCGTGTTTGTGCGCGAGTTTGTGGGGTGCATGTGGAAGCAGTAAAAGAAGAAGCAGCAGCTGCAGAAATAGCAAAAGGAGACAGCGACGATAGCCGACAACCAGAGCGGCCAGAGTAATAAAGCGTAGAAAAAATGAGTTCAAGTTGTGAAAGGTGTGTGCCGTTACACAGTGCTAGCACTGAAAACAATAACAACAACAAGCAAAGCGAATTTCGAAATGTATATACAATTTGTTAAGAGAGACAACAACAACAACAACAAGGCACATTGTAATCTATTTTTCTTAATAAACTGCCTTAAAACAAAGCATACGACTGTGTGCATCTGTAGGTTGTGTGTGTGTGTGAGTAGGAGAAGTGCGAAAATTTATACGCAATGCAACTAAATAGAGAGTAGAGCAAGAGCCCCTCCCCTTTAAGGCGAGCCCAGCAAAGGCGACGCCAACCACAGATGTCCGTATATGTACATATGTATGAGTGTGTTGCGTGTTTCGTGTGCGTGTGCGAGCGCGAGGGTTTATGCGTGTGGGTTGCATTGCTCCTGTCCCTGTATTTTTTTTGTATTTTCTACTGAGCTTAATTAAATTCTACTTGGCTGGCAAATTTATGCACTTTTGATACTTGCCAACTGCCTGCAAAATCGATTTTCTTGCAAGGCGCGGCAACAAGCTTCGATTTGTTTGGGCCCCCGCGGCCGTCCGCATAAGAGAGAGAGCAACAGAGAGCGAGCAAAAGAGAGAGCTAGCCGCCCGTTCGCTTGTGTGTGTGTTGTGCGTATAATTGTATGTATGTGTGTGTGTGTGTAAGGACAGCGCGGCGTTCTGAACTGCAACATCGAATAAGGAAAAACCGGAAAATGTTTGACAAAATGTATTTGAATGTCTGGGGTGTATGCGTGCGTGTGAATCGGTGTAAATGTGTTTGTGTGGAGAAATGCCCAAAACAAGGAACTCATGGGGAAAACCAGCAACGCAGACACACACACACACACACACACACACACACACACATACACTTAAATAAGGGCGACGACTCACGTATAGGGCAATTTTGGGTGGTATTTTTTGTGGGTGGTATTTTTATTTTGGGCGTATTTTTTTCTCTTCTTGTTTTTGCATTACTTTTACTTTGTTCGCGCTTGCGTTAATGAATGAATGAAGTATTGAATGAAATTCATGTGTGTGTGTGTGTGTGTGCGCCAATTCTTAAAGTTCTTTAAGCTAATGCTGTGCGTGTGTGCTTTTTGTTGTTGTTGTTGTTGTCGCCCTCTTTAAAATATATATACATAAATATGCACATGCATACATACAACGAGCATACGAGCGTGTATGTGTGTATTTATTTGTGCTTGTAGTAGTTGAAATTTTTTTACAGTGCGTCTGCTGCATTCCAGAGATGCCTTTTAACTTTAAAATAGGCAGACAGGCTCGCAGCACTCGCACATCTCGTATTTTAATATCTTTATTTATGTTACGTCTTCTCACTCATTCTCCTTCTGCTCTCTCTTTCTCTTTCTCGTTTGACTTACAGAATAGAATGGGTGGAAATCATCGAGCCGCGTACCAAGGAGCACATGTACGCCAATCTAACAACTGGCGAGTGCGTCTGGGATCCACCCGAAGTAAGTGTTGCAACAAATAAATATATATATACTATATAACCCCATAACTCTACTCCATAATTAAATTAATTATTTATTTACACATACGCATAGCCATAGCCATATGTTCGCTGATTAACAGTTGCCTGCTAATTGCCAAATGTCACCTCGGCCATTGTTGTGTGAGGGGGGGGAGGCTAATGAACCTATTTGGACTTATCAGGTTTATTACCGTACTGAGTCGTTTTCCAGTGCGGAAACAAATTGCAAATGTAATGTATAAATCTAGGTAGATGTCTTTAAAGGTGTTACTTGATTTATATTTGTAAATTAAAATTTGTAGGGTATTTGCACTTCGGCTTGGCTGCGCTATCTTAGTGTTGTTTAATTTGTTGCTTAATTGACATGGGTCACTTGGTTTGCAAATTTTACAGCAATATACAGACATGTACATATGCATATCTATATACATATGTACGTAGTTTATATATGTACAAAGATATGGAGAATTGTGTGACCCAGTTCAGCAATGGCGTGAACAATGTTAATTAATTGTATTTTAAAAAGAATTGTTAATTTTTTTTTTTTTGCGTAATATATGCTTGATTGGCCATGAATTGTGCTGGGCAAGGGTCTATGGAATCGGTTAATTGCAAATTAAATGTGTTTTAATGAATTAATTCTTTTATAATTGTAATTTTTATTAATGAATGGGATAGTGTATTCGAAATCGACTCTATGCCAATATATAGTCGATGATTAATTACGCAGCTTAGAAAAAGTCCACCCTGATGCAACGCGAACATTTGTGAGGAGGGTCCATGTGCCGTCGTGTTTGCTCTGCAGCTTCTTGTGGCGCTTTTGTTCGATTCTCCCCGGTTGCATGTGGCACGCTTGGCTAATGCGGCATTACCCAAAAGGTGTCGCAGGCTAATAACTTTAGACGGGGGTAAAATAAAAAAGCTTAAAGGCAAACAAAAACCCCTGCATCCTTGCCGGAAAGCTCGGAATAGAGGCAGGCAGGCAGGAAAGTTGCTGCTCCATGCTGCATTGCTTTGAGCTGGCGGAAGTAGTGAAAATTTCATTGATTTTGTTGTTGCCCTGCAGTGTCCTCGACTGCGTCCTCGTTTTGCTGTTTACATGCGTGCTTATGTGTGTGTGTGTGTGTGAGTGTGTCCTTAATGAAAAGGTTGGCATTCCGTGCAGCACCTTATTGCTTGCAGAACATGCAGAGCCAGGCCCGACCCGGCCCGGCGCTTGCCTTCTTGCTTGTCCATTTCACGCTGTGATTTATTGCGACCCTTTTCCATCCACATGAAATCCCACACACACACACACGCACACTGAGAAACACATACAAAAGTACATCAAGCTGCTTCGTCCAACAGCGAAGCCTTCTGTATGCACTCTCTTTGAACTGCGAGTATGCGTTTGTGTATATGCATGCATGTGTGTGTGTGTGTGTGTGTGTGTGTGTGCTCATCAGGTTTTTGTCACTCTCGCTCTCTTTTGAGTCATCGCCCACACACTTCACACACGTCTCCCTCGTTGAGTGACCGCGTCGCACTGCAGGAAGTGTGCATCAATCGAGACGGCACTTTGCAGAGCCGAATTTTTAAATACTCTTAAGCTTGTGCTTATTTACGCATTTTTCAAAAAAGAGAGCAGCTCAACCTTATACTTATAAAACCATGCTTGGTGACAATGTAACCATAATAACTTAGGCGTATTATCGATTTCATCGATAACAAAAATCAAAAATCTCTAATGCAGAGCGAGTGCATCTCTAATGTTTCATTTTTTTCAATTTGCTGTTATTTACTTTGCTTCGTTTGGCAAATTCGCTTTAAAAATGTGCATACCCTGTCTGCTAGCGACTGCAGGGCACACAGGCCCTAACATATGCCCTAAATTCAACTGCAGGCGGCGCCGACGCAGATGTCGCTGCAGTTTTTGTTGTTGTTGCAGTTGCCACGAGGAAGTGAATGAAGAATGAAGAATCCTTTTAGCTGCGCAATATAATCTATTCATTTAATGCAGTGCAACGTGCACAGGCAGCACAACAAAAGGAATACAAGACTCGCACACACACACTAAGAGAGACAGAGAGAGAGACACACGTACTTGCACACGCCCTAACTGGCCAACTTTCTCACCCTCTACAAATTTACTCTCTCTTTCGCGCGCTCTCTCTCTCTCTCTGGTCTAAAATGCGCTTTAAATTAGCAACAATTTTTGTTACTTTCTGCTGTACCGTTTTCTTGTTGTTTTAATGACGTCGTCGGTTTTTGATTGTTGTTGCCGTTCTTGTTTCTAACTTGTTGTTGTTGCTGTTGCAGCTGCTGTTCTTTTTGGTGCCAACAGTAACAACAGCAACAACAACAACAACAACAACAATTGCTGCGTTCATTGTACGTGATTTGAAATTTATGCACAGCAAGTTGACTCAACTGTCTATTTCGTATACCCTGTAAAAGAAATATGATGTGGCTAGCCTCTGCATAAATATTAACTCCTCATTAAACATGTGAGCTGTGTACATATCTGCCGTCAAGTTCCCTACAGGGTATGCGGCCGTCTTTCTGCTCGACTTAACTTGTATTCAAACATTTTATTATAACTCTCTGGCTTTTTACTTCCCCTCCAAATGTTCGTTGTTGTCGGGCTGGCTGCTTTTTTTTTCATACTTTTTGCTCATTTGCCTTTGTAAAACTTCCGGTAAAGAAAAGAAAGACGAAAGAAAAGAAGAAAAAAGGAAAAACCAACAAAAAAGAGTTGCCCACACGCTCGTTTAGTGTTACAAAACTTGTCGGCGGAGGGGAGAGCAGGCAGAAACAACGATAATGCTTACGTGCGTCCGTCGATGCTACGAAGAGGCCAACAGGCTTCAGGGGGGGCATGTATAGTACTTTCCCCTCCAACCCCCCGACCCCATTCCACTCAACACCACCACCAAATGGGTGGCTCTGTGAATGAGTGACTCTGTCTCAGTTTCGGAAGGGGGGAGGGCCCATGCTACGCAATCGTCGAAAAATTTCAAATCGCTGTTAGTTTTTTTTTAGTTTTTTATCGTATACTATCGTTTAGCTATCGCTATCGCCATTGCCTTAGCCATTTTCGGGCACTGAGGCGCTTCCTGTTTTCGCAAAGTGGGTTACATGCTTCATGGGCTGCATAAATTCGTGGGTAATTACAGTGGCAATTAGAGGTTTATAAATATCGTTAATGGTTTTCGATAGTATTTACCCGTTTTTACATTGAACGACTTTTCGGAGTCAGTTACATACAGACTGTTTTACGACTTTTTGAATACGACTTTAAGTAGAAATTATCTTCGTCATTAATTGCACAACAAGAGTTGATTTGCAATCAGTAGGGGAAGTATAAATACATATATGAAGTTATTTGTCATTCAAATTCGAAAAAACTGTATTGCAAAAGCTCTCGATATTCTCGATATTGAATTCTGAATCGTCACTGCACTGATTTCATATGTGTGTAGAAATCTTGCATAAGATTGAAACTATATACGGGTCAATGGGATTTCAGGAATCACAGTTTGCAGTTCCAGCTCTATGGCAACTAAGCCGAAAAACTGCTAAAAGACATCTGAAAATATATATAGAGATTATTGTGCTCAAGTCAATAAATGTTTATGTGCTGCATGCGGTCCCTTGGGATCTGAAAATACACAAATACAAATACAACGAAATTCTATGTCTTATACTTGCTATAAATAGAGATACTTTAAAAAGAGTACACGCTTTATTTATTCGGCGATTCGTTTCATTAACAATCTACGGCAACTAAGAAATCTCTCAATTATTGACTGGCCAAACTTCTGTATAATATAAGGTATAATTTGCAATACAGATTGTTTGAAACATAATAAAATTATAAGATTACTGAAATATGTTAATTATGAGTAACATTTTAACGGAGAATAACTGCTTTATTCTTTGGCACAAATGAAAAAAAAGCTTCATTCAATTCTTGCAGCCAGTTTTGTCACATTTTAAATTAAATTTGCAAAAATGAAAATTCTTGAGATATTTGAATTATTTATACAGAGTCGCTTCACTCAGATTTTATTGCCCCATCGTTAATTTTGGTCTATGCCGCGCTTGAAGTTTTTATGCTGTTTCTTTTATTTTTATTTTTTTTTTAAATATCGATGATGACCTAATTTACAAATAAAAAAAAAAAAAACCAAAGACTGAAGAATTTTTTGGGTGTACGTCTCATTCAATTCGCTGCTTTTCGTTTGCCTCTCTCTCTCTATTTTTCTCTTGCTCTTTCTTTCTTGATTTTCTTTGTGTGTGATTCATGGTGCTGCTCTGTTTGGGGAGCAGCTATGTGCTGGGGCAGGGACAGGGGCCGGGGTCCATTACTGACCTAGACACGGGCCAGGCTGATAGGAGGCCAGACCCGTTCGCTGATTAGAATTGTGCGTGCCACATGTGCCTGCCCACTGCTGTGTTCGACCCATATTCTTTCCCGCTGATTAAAAGCCAAATTGTATTTCAATAACAGATTTAATGAATTTATAATGACTTTGCAATCAATCCCCCCATAGATTATCCAAAAGCCACAACGAATAATAGAAGTTGGGCAATTGTAATAATGCCTCCATTGTTTGCTAAAAATAGTATATCCTATATGTTCCATTTATAAGCATAATCAGGTGAGCTAAACAACTCATGCTAGAGATTATGCAAAGGCATCTCCTACTTACAGAACATATTTAAATGAATATTTAAAGATATTGCGAATGTGACTCAAGAGGAATATGCGTGCCTATGAGTAATAATTATAAATATTGCCAGTCTCAAATTTGTTTCACCCATTCAAAAAAAAACAACAAAAAGCAAACGAATCATCTTTGTACAAGTATACACATACAATATAGTATGATGTTTGACAGATTTTCCTCAAATGTTCCGCAGCAATGTGCAGTTCTTTTTTCTATTTTTCTTTTTTTGCTCTAAATTCATTTTCATAAATGGAGGCAACACAAATTCCAGCAATGAGATAAAGATGTTGCCTCCAATGTTTTTGAGTTTATTGCGCTCTCGTTGTTGTTTTTCTTGTTGCTAGACGTACTTATTTCTGTTGTTATAATTCCATAATTACAAAATATTTCAAATATCGCACAAGGCCAAAACTGTGGGGCAGTACGAGAGGCTGAAGAGTCTAAGAGGCTGACAACGGAGACATTTTCTTTCCATCAGTCGGATATTGGCAGGATTGCTTGGCTCTCATAATAAGTTTGTGCAAGTGAAAATATTAATTATTATAATTTTTTATTATTATTATTATTAGATCTCACTAAATGTTAGCTATTTGCGGAAGAGAGAGCATACATACTTCGTTGTATTACGTTGGCTCTTCTTGTTTATATTGCTTTTGATGTGGCTTCTATGTTTTGCTGCTGCTGCTGCTGCATGTGGCACGCGCCGTCACAAACTAAGCAGCATGTTAGGGAGTGGGAAGGGGGAGGGGAGGGGCTGAAAGGCCTCGCAGTAAAATAGACCCACTTATGGCAGCTCTGTCCAGCTCAATGGATGAACGGATGAATGACTAACTGACTGACTGGCTGTGTGAATGAGCAAACGATGGACAGACAGACTGACTGCTCGCCTCACTGACTAGCTGACAAATTGACTGACTGACGAACTGACAAACTGACTGACTATTGCAAGCGCAACAATGCAAAAAGCGTAACGATGATGCCGCTGCTTGGCAGCCTTGTCCCAACAATCAACGCGCTGGGTGCGCCCACAAATTATGCAACTTGCGACGCAGTTGAAGCTCGAAATGGAAATGGAAATGAAAACCAGAAATGAAAAGCAGCCGAGCCGAAAGCTTTCAATGTGGGGTGGGCGGACTGGCCTGAATTGTTGTTGCTGCTGTTATCAGTTTAAACCACAAACAACAATGCAACATAGATTAAAAAAAAAGAGAGGAGAAATGAAATGAAACTCAGCCTGGGTCAGGGCCTGTCGTGGTCTCTGTCTCTGTCTCTGTGTGTGTGGGCCGCTCTTGTGGGCCTGCTGCTGCCTGGGCGCAGCTGCAGCAAAAAGTTCAAGGTCAGCGCTGAAATAACCCTGACTTCTTGGTCATGTGACAGACAGAGACAGCAGCATAGTTGCTGCAAGCGCAAGGAAAAACAGAGACAGCGAGTCTACAACGAGATAACACGCGCGCATGCAACTGAAGCTGCTGCTGCTGCTGGGGCCAGGGCCTCTCAGGGTCCAGCCCCGCACCAAAGTAAACTTGAGTTTTGTCAAGCCTTTGCAAAGGGAGAGGGGGGATGATGAGGATAATGATTATGATGATGATGATGATGATGTCGATTTGTGATTCAAATATGCTGATTAAGAGCGACTCGCTAGGAATTATATATACAAAAAAACCTCAGATTACTTTAATTCTCGGGAATGATGAATAACTAAGAGAATATAATAAGAGAGAAAAAAATTACATATTTTATTTATGAAAGAAAACTGTGATTTTCTTTTAAATGTAACTCAAATCTTTGCTGCGCTAAAGTACAGAAAAAATTTAAAAGAGCATAAATAAGTTTGCTTAAAAATGCACAAGGAAATCCCTGTAAAACGTTGGGGGTTACAACCCCACCTGGTTGTGCTCTGGCAATCCTAATGTAGGTCACGTCTTTGTAAAGAAAGCAAAAGCTGCTGGAGAAATTTCTTCAATAAAAATTATAATCAAAACTGTCACTTAGCTGAGCTTTTACTGTACACACATTTTTGCGGATTAATGTGATCAAGGGGGCAGGCACGTTTGCGTTGATTCTCTTGAAACATAATATAGAAATTGTCCAAGAAGAGACAAAGAGAAAGACAGAGAGAGAGAGGGAGAGAGAGAGTGGAGATTCGCAAACGTGTTCATAACTGGAGACGTCGCCAAAGTGTTTTGTTTGGTTTTTGCTGCTGATGCTGATATTGCAATTTCATATTTTACACAGAAATTCATAACGAGCGTATAGAGATTATCGGGAAAAGCTATCAAAATTTGGTAATATTTTTGAAATTGTAACTCCGATTAGAACTGATCTGATTTGTGTGCAACAAAGTGAATAAACTGAATAAGCAAACAACACACTCGACATGTTATTCTACACATGGTATAATTGCTTATAACACCTCCCACGCACTCACACACACACACACACGCACTCACACTCTGATAGTTGATAAAGCCACTTATGTATATGATTTACTCATGATTCGTTTCGGTTTCGTTTTCGTTTTTCAGGATGTGCCAATTAAGCGCACCGACTCATCGCAATGGTGGGAACTGTTTGATACGAATACGCAACGTTTCTATTACTACAATGCGGCCACACAGAAGACCGTATGGCATCGGCCGAGCAAGTGTGACATTATTCCGCTGGCCAAGCTGCAAACGCTCAAACAGAATACCGATCCCAGCGAGCGACGTGAGCAGACAACGCCACAGAAGCAATCCTCGTTGCCAAAGTATTCCCAACAGCAGCAGCAGCAGCAGCAGCTGCTGCAACACTCCCCCATGTCGGCAGCCAACAAAAAGGGGCGTGGCCAACGTGCTAGTGGCGGCAATGGAGCAATGGCCACATCCGAAGAGAAGCTCAACAGCGATATGATCTCTAGTCCGCGAGGCCGTCAAAGTTTTCGGTATGAATTGATTGAGTATCTCTGTTTAAAATAAGCACGCTAATATTTATTTATTTACATTTCTCTTGAAACAACTTGTGTGCAGCGTCGGCACGGGTGACTCATCCCGTTCAATGGACCTGCAGCAACAGCAGCAGCAGCAGCCACAAGCATCGCACCAGCAGCAGGGTTACGCCTCTCGGCGTTCACAAGGTAAGGAGCTAATCTCAATATTTCCATTCTTCTGACTCATTCGATTGTTGTTGATTCTGCAGACTCGTGTAATCATTACAAGGAATCGAGCAAGTCCAGTGACTCGAGTCTGTCCAGTGCGCAGGGTTATCGTCGCTTCAATGATGCAGCCAATGGTGGAGCAGCTGGACCCAATGAGGGATTGCGTCTCGGCTCGCTGCAGAAGCAGCAACGCATGGGCAAGGATAATGGCGCGTAAGTTGTGGATTCTTCTTTTTCCTGGAATTGTTGGCTAAGCATAGATTAGGATTAGTTTTTTTGGTATTGTGATGGGCCTGGATGCAACTAGGCGTATGCTTAATATTGTAAGATTAGAGATCAGAGACTAAGACAAAACCAGAGCTCGTCTTAGCCATATATCTGATTTAGATATGTAACAACAGCGATATGCTGTGATATCGAGTGAAGCTCAGAATCGTTATCGATTCGTTAGTTATCTAATTTGTCGTTTTACAACACTGTACACGCGCTTTGGCTTACACACACACAAACTCATTTGATGGCATCTCTCTCATTATTTTCACATCTTTTTCCTCCCACACACACACACACACACACACACACTGTCTCTCTCTTTGTCCATCTTGTTGCGGCACCAGCTTTGAAATGTTACAAGAAAGTGCAAGCTCACAATATTTACCGCATGGCTCGTCCTCCTCCTCATCCCATGTTGGTGGTAGTGTCGTCGGTGGCGGCGGCGGCAGTGGCGGCGTCGGCGACAACAACAAGTACTTTGATCATCAGCTTCTGCCCAGCCACATGCAGGGCTATTGCTCATCCAAGTCATCCGATATTGCCTCACCCACACATTCGATACACACGCCGCAGGCGCAGAAGAAAAAGATATCACCCGATGCCGAGCGACAGTACAATTACGCACAGCAGCAACAGCAGCAGCAGCAACATCATCAGCAGCAGCAGCAACAGCAACGCAATGCACAACGAGTCGCTGGTGGGGTAGGCGGAGGTGGAGGAAGTATCTCAGGCAAACCCTATGGAGCAGCTGTAAACGGTAAATTAAAGTTACAATTTCCCACTTTTGTTTCTGTGTTGACTCTCCAATTAACCAATTGTAATCATTGTCTTGCAGATCGCGAATACAAGGTAGCATTGGCACGATCCGGCAGTTTTATGTCCTCATCCATAAATCCTTCAGCTGCTGGACACCATAGTAAATCATATCGCAAGAGCAGCGCCGAGGCGAATGGCAGTGGCGGTGGTGGTGGCGGCGGTGGCGGTGGTGGTGCGGCTAGCGATGATTCAATGCACGAAAAGTACTTTAAGTCTGTGGAAAATACTCCGCTGTCTCGACGACGCCATACAACCAATGCCAAAGGCCATGCGACTGGTACGGGAACTGGTGGCGGTGCCAGTGGCAGTAATACGGCCACCAGTACCGCCGGCAGCGGCAGCAGTGGCCATAAAAATTACTCAAGCGACTCTAGTCCGCAGAGTCCCATTAGTCCACAGACGAAAAGTTCGCGTCAGGCCAAAACCAGCGCCACAAATCCGCCGCCACAGTTGCAACTGCAACATTCCCCGCGCATGCAGGATCCCAATTGTGGTCTGGATCTATTGAGCTTGGAACGCATGTCGCTGTCAGGCAAAACAGCACCGATTTCACCTAGCGGAGGTTCGGATAATCTTGGCATGTTGACGCACTCGTCACGTGGCTCAAATGACTCGGCGGCCAGGCGTCAGAAGTCCAACAATTCAACGGCAACACGATCACAATCTCATCATTATCCTGGTCAGGGTTCGTTGCGGCACAGTGCCAGCTCCAGTCTGGATAAACGTGGTTATCAGGTGCTACACAGCAGTACGGGCAGTACCGGCGGCGAGAAACGTGACTCGCGTCGCAATAAGACACAGCAGCAGCAGCACCAGCAGCACAATCTACAGGTGGATAACAGCGATGTGGAATACGACAATGGTAACATTTCCCCACTGTACAGTAACTGTGGCCAGGAGATGCCACATCTGCTGCCGCTCAAGCACTACATTATCGAACAGAACAAGATCTTTGGCCGATACGATTATGGAGGTGACGGAGCTGGCGACTCGGATTCGTATCATTCGGACAGCCAGTCAGAGCATTCACTCTCTGGCCACGAGCCGGACAACGAAGACTCTGATGGTGGTTCTGATACGCATGGCGGCTACTTGGAGCACAACTACGGCATGATCGAAGATTATGCCAATATGGGGGACAGCGTCTCCTATTATGCCTATCAGTTTCCGCCCTACGATCCAGCTGGACGCGAGGATATGTAAGTTATTAGCAGGATATTATGTACGCAAGTTAAGAAATTCATATTCTTTACCATTAACAGCTCGGACAATGTGGAAGCCGTGTTGGAAGGCATTGGCGGCAATACGGAACCATCTTCAGTGCCCAAACCGAAGCCTCGCTATCAGATCTCATACTATGACACCGTCTCGCACAGCCCATCCTCGTCGGTGGGTCAGGGTCATCAGTACAATCAGCATAATCAGCAGCTGTACTCGAATACGCCATCGTATCCGTTTGCCAGCCATGGTCATGGTGGAGTGCAGCCACCAGCGCCACCGCATCAACAGCAGCTGCATTTAGATCCCAGTGATGCATCGTCGGCAAAGCAGAAACAGTCGCAGACATTACCCTCGCCCAATCGACAAATCTCACGTCTAGTCGCCGGACAGTTAACCAAAGAGGAGGCCACTCATGGTCATCATCAGCATCCCCAACCGCCGCATTTGCCACCAGCAAACACAGGAATACAATCGGCTGGAATAAGTAGCCTGAGTCGTGGTGGTGGCGTTGGTGGTGTCAATAATCATAAGCTGGTACCGCCTTCGCTCAAACCCACCATACAGCAGATCTGTCCGCCCACCGAGCGTGCACCCGGCTCCACAACGTTGGCCTGCATGAAGGAATGTGATATTGAGAAGTTTGCCGCGGACAATCTGAACTTGCACTCGAAGGGCATCTTCCGCAAGAAGGCATCGGTGCGCGATATGCTTAGCTGGACGGCGGAGGCCATTGGTCGTCCCATGTTGGCATTGTCGCGTGACAAAGCCGAGAAGAAGATTGCCATTGAGTTGTTCAAGCTGGTGCAAATCTATATGGGTGATCGCAAGGCGCGTCTTGGCATGAATCTTAACTCGGTGGCTATAGATATAATTGTTGCCTCGCTGCCGCAGCAACAGTAAGTGAAATGCATTCGATATTTCTTTAAGATCACCTAATTTACTCATTGCTTTCCCGACAGATTGCGCGACGAGCTTTATGTGCAGCTGTGCCGACAGACAACTGAGAATCCCAAACGCGAATCACTTATACGTGGCTGGGAGCTGATGGCCATCTGTCTGTCCTTTGTGCCGCCCTCGCCAACGTTTCAGCCCACGTTGCTCAAGTAAGCTTCTAGCTATGGCATTTTGATCTTGCTTATTCAAGCGCATTTTCCCTTGCATTGCAGCTATGTGAATCGTCATAGAGATCCCTCATTTGCCACTGGCTTCATGGAGGTTTGCAAATGGCCCATACATGTGCAAATCTCCCATTATGCCACCGTCTGTTGCCGCCGCTTGGATCGCATTGGTAGCAGTGGTCGTCGTTTGGCTAAGAAGCCCACAGTGGATGAAGTTGAGCAGGCGCGGGTATGTTAAAATGCGGTATATTCTATTGTATGGATCCCCAATAGTAATCTATGTTAATCTTTTTATAGCAACAAATCTTACGCAACAGTATGTTCGGCAACACGTTATCAGAAGTGATGGACTTACAAAAGGATAAATTTCCGTTTCGAAAATTGCCCTGGATACAGACCACACTGTCGGAGCATGTGAGTGTACACAATTTTGGAATCTGATGTGCAGTATTCTGACTACGTTTACTATCATATTTCAGGTACTGCTGCTCAATGGCAAACAAACGGAAGGTATTTTTCGTGTGTCCGCCGATGTGGATGAAGTCAATTGCCTGAAGAATCGATTGGATCGGTGGGATGTTCCTGATTATAAGAACACAATGGGTAATGAAACAATCCCACTTAATTTGTACGGATTTGTTATAATATAGATTTGCATTGTTTCCACAGTCGATGCACATGCGCCCGCTAGTCTGCTTAAATTGTGGTATCGCGAATTATACGATCCGCTCATACCAGATGATTATTACGAGGATTGTGTGAATACTGAGGATCCTGAAAAAGCCAAAGAAATAGTTAATAAGTTGCCCCAAATTAATCAACTGGTAAGCTTATCGAAGTTAGACCCAACTCTTGAATACAAATAAATTAATTGATATCTTGCTCAACAGGTCCTAACGTATTTAATACACTTTTTGCAACAATTCTCAAACCCGGAGGTTGTTAGTTGCACCAAAATGGATTCATCGAATCTGGCCATGGTATTTGCTCCAAACTGTTTGCGTTGCACTTCCGATGATCCCAAGGTGATACTGGAGAATGCGCGCAAAGAGATGTCCTTTATACATGTCTTGATACAGCACATGGACACAACGCATGTGACCAATCTGGCTTAAAGCTGCAGCTTTGATAGCTACAATCAACCAATTAACCAAAACCGATTAGAAAACCTTACATATATGTAAACGTTATTAACCTATCCTTAACTTACCTACTACTACTTACAATACCTTCGCGATTCAAATTGTAATTCAATTCTTCAAATTCGAAAGTCAAATGAGACGCAGAAGGACAGCTCCTATTTAACACCTAACTTAAAACCACGATAATTTTGGTACTCGAATTTTCTTACTAATTGCTACGAAATTATAAATCTAATTTTATATATATATATACCTAGGCCGCTTAATTTAACAAACAACAAATACTCAGAATTGTCAACGTTGTAACGTGTAGTGCTTTCAAAACCAAAAACAAAAAAAAAAACCAATATAAAATCCAATACAGAAATGTCGTAATTGTTAAACTCAAGCTCCACTTGAAACTGTTAACCTAGTTATGTGTGAAATGGTACTATAATTTATTTATTTCGCATTGTTTCATTAACCGAATTTCACACAAGAGCCAAGCGAATACTCAAAAGAACTCTCAACAACAAAATGAATCATTGAACAATTTGTGAAGCGTATGGAAAATAAAAATATAGATGATATACATACATACCATATGATGATGAATAAATGTACTATAAATAGAAGCGAATGCAATAACTGAATAACAATTAATAAATAAAACTGCTTAAAGTTTCGTGCAGCAACATAGTGCTATATATACATAATAATAATATATTTATTCGTATGCATTAACTAATTACTAATTAAATGTTAAAGATACACAAGAAATCAATTCAAATGCTGCGCAACAACTTAAAATAGTAGTCTAAAAGAGCAACACGACACACAGAACACATACATCATATACAACATAAATATATTATTATTATAATGACAAACTGTATGAAACAGAAAAAGAATACAAGAGAGAGAGAGAGAGAAACAAAGCAAACAATTTAAACATATATATAAATATGTGTACGTATGTAAAACCCAATCGAAAACGATACGGAGGAGCATGAGAAAGAATAAAGTTATATAAATAAAGAGCCAAAATATTAATTTCTTAACATTAATGATGGAACTTTGATGTATTGGTTGGCTCCCCTCCTCCAATGGCTACTCATTTGTCCAAAAAAAAAACGGGGAATGGGGAAAACAAGCCAATTATCATAGACATATCACGTCTATCACAATCGTATTTCTGACATTTCTTATCACAGGCCACCACCACCACACAACATACCCAGCTCAATTTTGAGGCGTATTGTAAATCTAGGGAGCTCTTCACACTTTCCGTTCTGTTTCGTCTAATAATATTCGACTGCAAATTTATGCCCAATTTTAAAGTCGTTACGAACCGTTTGTCTCCGATAATTGCTAATAATTTAGTGTCACTTGACGATCTTAAGCCATCCGCTCTGACAAAGCATTATCATTTATTTGCCAACTATTTGGGACACCGACAGCGATCAATTCCCCCGAATCAAGTGCATTTATCACGCCCAAATGTTTACCTGGCTTTCGTTTCTCATTCGTTTTGATTTCATTTTAAATTTGTTGTAGTTGCCTTTTTAAGGTTTTCGTTTAGTTTTTTTTTATCAAGGTTCTCAGTTTTTGGTAATTTGTTTAAGTACAATTTCGGGTCTCGTATATGCAGCAATCTTGAAGGCAACGATTGTCATACCGTACAATGCCCATAATCACATTGGATATTAATTTTGATTCATGCGGCCCAAAAACTGTAAAAATAATATTAATAAAGTTTCGATTCTGGATTGTAAGTTTGGGGGATATGTAAGTTAACCGAGAGAAAACTCTATGAAGAGCTCATTTAATTCAAGTTTAGTATAGAAATATATAACATATATGTTTAGCTGTCTTCGGAAGATCTTAAGTCTTCTCTTCCTTTTTTGTATGATTTGTTGGTTATTATACATTTATCATTGATAACACAAAAGCATGCACATTATCATATAGCATATCATTCATTTATAACACTAAATAATCGACAATGGAATTATAATATTTCTAAGGCGACAATTTCAAAATTTGCTTATCGATTTCTCAGCTTATGCAAGTGATTGTGGGGAACGTACATGAACATATATGTATGTATGTATGTATTGCCATACTTTCTGCTATTTTTAGCAATTGACTCGTCGTTTCATAAAGTTTTCGAATCAAATCTTAATTGGCCAAATTGAATCATTGAATTTTATTATGGTTCTACGAAACGTGAAATATATTGGGTAAAAAAATCCCGTTCGAAATTGCTCATTAAGATTGATATTTATTATGAAACGCATTTATTGTTGTACGATAATAATACATTTTATTACTTATTGGAACTAGAGAAGCTTATCGGTGTCGCAGCCCTCGCTTGGCTACGTAATAAAACGAAATTTTATCCAGAATTTTAGGGAATACTTTTCTTCTAAATAATGATAGTTGAAACGATCTTGTTCTTCGAAAATTTCTTTGCTTTCTGAAAAGTTTTAAACATTTTTTAGGGAAGAGTGGGGAAGAGTGCCCACCCTAAAATGCATATCTAAAAGATACAACAAGCGACCTGAAAACAATATCAAACTCAGGTACCGAGCAAACAACAGTAACAACAATTAGGCGCATTTATTTTGTATATATTTTATCGCGTCCGCAATGCCCGAAAATCAAAAGTAATCCATCATCTCAGAGGCTTTAAGGGGTCCCCGAATGCGACTGATAAGCGACCGCAGCACCCAGACCCAGTCCCCGCGCTAACCATACCACCGATAGCTAAGTTGGCGCAGTTATACAAACGCATAAATTGTTTCGAAAGTCCCCACGGCCGAAAAAAAAAAAGATGGTAACCAGAGGCTCAAATCATCATAACATTCAACTCGATTACTCAATCAGAGCACCCTGCAATGGCGACGCCTGAGCAGTGTGTGGCGGGGTCGATAGTTCTGCGGGGGCGTTGCTGGCGACAGTGAGAACCTATTGGTAATTTTAATTTGTTTACAACTACAATAAACGAAATGGGAGAGAGCGAGAGCGAATAAATGACAACGAATGCGAAATGCTCTACAAAAATTATTAGCAAAGAAAAATGGGAAATATTTTAAATTCAGATTTCTAAAAAGTGTAATTAATATGTGTTTTCTTTAAGTAGTTTATATTTTTAAGAACTATTTAATTTTTAAAATATTCAAGCAAAGCTTTAAGCCTATATATAACCATACTTTTCTCCCTCTCTCTCACGCCAATTGTGAGGAATACTCGTTGCCAGCAAGGATGATGAGAGGCAACAACAACAACAACAAAAACGGCAACGACAACTCGAGCGATACCGATAAGCGGGTGATTAACAATTACTCGATCAAAAGTACCGACATGCTTGCAGTGCGAGTGAAACAACAATATATATATATACCTGCACTAGTCGCCGTCGACGTCGTCGTCGTCGTCGTCGTTGTCGATGGCAGTCACCATTGCCCTCCGGGTAGCTGTTGGCAGTGTGTTTAATAAGCCCCGAGTGTTTTGATTTATATGACTTGCTGACTGGTGGATCGTCGGATGGGTGGATCGGCGATTGGGTCGCAGTCACGACGGCGACGGCGGCGACGTTGGCGAGCCGAACAATCGTTTGTTGTCTATCTATATAAACGAATTGAAAATCGGAATTGGAACTCGAATTTGAGAATTTGGAGCTGACACGGAGGAGGGAGGGAAAGGCGAGGGGCGAAGGGCGACGTCAACGACGCGTTGTTATCGATGATAGTAGCCCATTCATTATCTATGTACATTCATATCTACATATGCCGCCGCTATATTACTGTTAATATAGATATCTACCCATTAGCACAACATTATATGTATATGTACAATCTATTATATTCTGTGAAATCTGATTTAGTACAATTTATTGGGCTCTGCAAGCCCGGCCAGCAATTAGTTCACCGCCTGCGCCCGTTCAAGACGCGTCGTCGCTACCGTTCGCTCGCCTCGTCGAGTTGGTTATCATTATTTTGTATTTTATTTAAAGTATCGCCGTGTGATCATCATGGCCAGCGGGAGCAGCGGCAGCAGCAGCAGCGCAATCAAAGCAAGCAAATCATCCTTCTCAATTGACAATATATTGGAGCATAAGACGCAGAGTAATAGTAGTGATCCGGTCAGTAAACGTCATCATGTATTGCCGCCACAATCGAGTCCTATGCCGGCCACAGCCTTTACGACTGCCACGCCCACCACATCTACGGCAATTTATGATTTATCTCGAGAAGCGATGACTGCCTCGCAATATGCTCTCAAGAATCTGGATCCCAGCGTCACATCGGCAGCAGCAGCAGCAACTCTGCTCACGCCGACAACTCTGCGTTTCAATCCCGCCGCCATCTACTCAGATCCCGCCTCAATCTTCTATCAGCAAATGCTAAATCTACAGAAGAATTCGTCGCTCTTCATGCCGCATTTCCAGGCTGCCGCTGTGGCTGCAGCGGCAGCAGCTCAGCCCGCTGCCTATTGTGATCAGTACAGCCCGTTTATGGATTGTGAAGGTAATCATATACATATAAATATTATATTTCATAAATTATATGGTAGAAATATGGTAAAATAACCATATCATAATATCAATCATGGACAGCTAAATTCCTTGAATAATTCTTAATTAAATATTCAGAGTTCTTCCAAATTCTTTAATTTGAGTCAGAAAATTAAAAGGATAAATTTAAATATATTTTATATTTTAAATATTGAATTATTTATTTATTTGTATAATTCTCAATTCAATATTCAGAGTTTTTTAAAACAAAGTATTCTCTTATTTGAGTTAGAAAATGAAAAAAAGTTTAAAAATATTTAAAAAATATATAAACTTTATTTCTACAACTCAAAAGAAACATCCATAATTATCTTTAGCCTTATACATATTTGTATATTTAGTTAAATACATGTATATGAAGATCCACAATAGTTTTGGGCTACAAACCGAATTCATATTCAAATAGTAATCTTCCCCCTCCATAAGCACGTACGAATTGCGAGGGTATCAAAGTCTATGCAGATATTCTATGGAGTCCAATATGTTTGGCTTTTGAAATGTACTAAATCATACGATCATGCATAGTTATGAAATACAGGATGTGAGTCAGGTATTTATAATGAACGAGGTGATATAAATACTACAATAATTAATAATTAAGAAGCTACACGGCGGGCGAAAGTCCAAACTGTAATTTCAACGAAAAATACTTGTACTCGTACATTGATAATGATGATGATGAAACGCAATAGCGTACGTAATACTGACTACATTGACAAATTGATAATACATATGTATATTCCAATCGAAGTCCTTGAGAATAAATTATATTGAGAAGTTGAAGTTGGCTAATAGAAGACGGCATTGTTCTCCATGACAACGTGGTTCAATGAACTTGAAATTTACTTTGCTCTAAGACTCTGCAAAGTTAGGATAAAGTATTAATATTTTAAGATATGTTTGTCTCAGTTCAACTGCGACCTTGATGGCAGCGGAGTATTACAAGTAGCGCTCGCATTTAAATACTTCTTCTCGGAGGCCCACCAAGTGTGCATATTATATATGTACATATAGATCCCCCAATTTGATTAATCGATGCATCGATGTTTGTCAAAGTCAAGTGTTGGCGCCAAAGCCACTTGAAATCTTCCACTCCCACTCTCTCTTCCCCTTTGGAGACCCCATGTGCAGTACCAGTGCAATGTAACGGTAGATTAAACAACGCTTCGATTCCAGCCCCCCAAAAATTGTCCAAAAGCGCACCGAAAAACCCAGAAAACTCATTCACACACACACACGCACACACGTACGTGTGACAAACACATATTTTCGGGTCTTATCAATATGACAAATATTTGAAATTGAGGTGAGAGCCATGCGAGGGTGTCGAAGGTATATTGGATTTGTCATAAAGCCTGTAACTGACATGTGGGAAAGATACATAGAATATAGTCACATATATGAATAGTTGGATATGAACTAATCCTATGGATTATGACTACTGTAGAAATATATTTGAAGACGTTTTTCTATATCATATGAGCCTGAATTACCCAAGACATATGAAGCTTGAAACCTTAGACCAGCGTGAGAGTTAATCTTAACAAAGAACATGCATTATTCATAGAATATTCATGAGAACTATTCTTATTTTAATTTATTTTTCAGGATTTTTTTCTATAACCGTAAAAATTTTATATTTAGGAATATCATTTATAGTCTGTTGACTTCTTAGAATCTACTTTTATTTCCTACTCAAGTTATACTCTTACTATATTTATTTCACTTACTTCACTTTGTCCCTATTTCAAATTGAGTATAGAGCATATTCAATTCGTGTGGATATCTTTAAACTATTTTCCAATCGGCTTATCTGAATGAAAAAATGCTATTAGTGGCGATTAATAGGCGCTGTCCATCATCTTCTGGCGACAATTGCCATTCGATTGAGATCAAGATAACTCCCGTCCACCTTGTCGTCCGTGTGGAGCAATCGGGTCTCTTGGAAAGCTTAACATACTCGTAGAGCTGCGGGTGCAGGTGTCGTCGCCTCTTCATTCAATATTTGAACGATTAACACCAAATTGTTCTCAAGTGCGTGAGCCCAAAAAGAAAGAAAAAAAAAATAAACTCAAAGTAAGGAAGGCGTGGGTTGGGAGGGGGATGTGATATGAGGCTTATCATACAATACGCCACTTAATAAAAATAAACGTTAATAATTGTATTTGTACAATTTAAATTATGACATTAAATCGCAAACGTTATTACGGGTTTTACAATGGTGGTAGTGAACTAAACGATTTATATATAGTTATTACCATGCTATACGTTTTCTTTTATAGTATGATTGTACAGTGGAGATTTCCCTGAGCACGGCTATAAAACTGACAAATCAGCGTAATTTAAATTGCTCAGCCAAGTACGAATTTCCGTCGCGCACTCTCTCTCTCTCTCGCTCTCTCCCTCGCTCATTGCCAACTTTCGCACTACGCACCTTATCACGCGATCCACTCGAATTACTTGTTGACCAGGTACTCCCGATAACGATTCGAGCAATTGATTTCGCCTCGATTGCCGTTTGCCAATTTCCAACACTCGTAGCCAGCTGCTCTCTCTCTCTCTCTCTCTCTCTTTGAACACAGCCCTGTGGGCGTTGACATTGCCTTGATATGCAAAAGCAGCAAGCGTATGTACGTAGAAAAAAAGAGCGAGCGCGCGAGAGAGAAATGAACAATTATTGAAGCGACCAATCAGAAAGCAGCGCGCACACTGAAGCCAAAGCTTGAACGCAGCCATGTTTGTTTTCATTTGCGTCATTTGAGCTTGTCTACTCTCTCTTTGTCTCAGTGTTGCCATAATTATTGGGTGAAATTAAAAAAAAAAGGTGTTGCCAATGTGCCAAAAAAAAAAAGAAACTATAGTATTTAAATAAAGCTAGATTGCTTGTCTGGCTATTGAGCTTGAAAAAGGCCAGCTTTTACGTAAAAATAGCTAGATATTTACTATAATTAAAAATTGTGCTAATATATTTGAGTTTAATTTTATTATTTGCAAACGTGTAGTTGAAAATTGAAAGCTGTGATTTAAAACAGAAAATTAATTTCAAGATACAACTTTTAATTAATACTTTATAATTATCTATTTTATGGATTCTAAGACTTCAAAATTAATATATAATTTTAAGACAGTTCAAAACTTTTCAAACACCTAGCATTCCTTTGCAATTCAAAGATATTCAAGAGTTAACCTTTGCCCTTTTCATCTTCTTTTCTTCCTTCTTCAGGCTTCAGTAATCCGGCAACTGCAGCTGCGGCTCTGTACTGCAATGCGGCATATCCGGCTGCCAGTTTCTACATGTCCAATTTCGGGGTGAAGCGAAAGGGCGGCCAGATACGCTTCACATCGCAACAGACAAAAAATCTTGAGAATCGTTTCTCCAGCTCCAAGTACCTGTCACCCGAGGAACGTCGTCATCTGGCGCTGCAATTGAAGCTCACAGATCGCCAGGTGAAGACGTGGTTCCAGAAATCGTCGCGCCAAATGGCGACGAGCCAATCAGACCAAACGCAGTGCAGTAGTAGCAGCAGCAGCTGGAGGAGCAGCAGGATCAGCAGGAGGAGCAGCGACAGGCAGCAGTACGACGCCCAGCTCGAACAGTTCCACCAGCGGCAGCCATCATCTGCAGCAGCTGCACAGCGATGACGAAGATCGTATGTATCTGTCGGAGGATGACGAGGAAGACGAGGAGGAGGAGGAGGAGTCGGCAGTCATAAGTTAACCCTAGTTCGAATAGTCGCATTATAGTTGGTAATCTTAGTGTTAATAAATTGATTAAGCTTGAGAAGATTCGCTTGCTGACTCGTTAATGGAACTGATAGCTCTCCAGGCAGTTGCAGTTGGGCAGCGTACAGCGTGGTGCCAGGTTCGAGAGGTGACCCATGGTTACGGGAAATGAGAGGGGAACAAACCACTTGGGATATGCGCAGATGGCGGCAGCGGCAGCCGCCGATGACAAAGATGACGACGATGGCTTCTCGGGGAAATGCTGCGGCTGCTGCTGCTGCTGCTCGGCTATGACGGGCCGGAAGGCGCTGCTGCGCGTCGGCAACGCCAGCTGCAATGATTGCAGGGCAGGTGGCGGTGGCGGCGCCGGCAGTTCCCTGGCTGCCCGCTCCATAGCCGGCGGCGGCAGTGGCTGCGGTGGCGAAACATTCTCAATGGCGCGTATCAGATCCAGATCGCAACGTTTCAGCACCAGCTCCAGCACGGAGCGTTTGCGCTGCGGGAAAAGCTGTGCCAGCATATCGATGGCCGTTTGGGAAACATTCTCGCGCCGGGGTGCGCTCAGATCTTGCGCCACAGCGACGGGCTCCGACTCAGTTTGACTGGCGCTCTGCTCCGTGTGCGCTGGGAACTCCGCGTGCTCCACTTGCGGACTTCGGGCAGGTGGAACTGTCTGTGCTGCATCTGCTTCTCTGCTTGCTGCCGGCTGTGTGACAGTCAAACCAAATATGCTGCCCGGCGGCAGTGCGTCAATCTGGCGTCCCGTCTTGTTGGCAACCAGACGCAGCGCAATGGCATCCTCCACCGCCTGCTGACGCTTCAGGGCGACCTGCAAATGGCGATGCCCAATTGAAATTAATATGCGACAAGTGTGACGGGGAAAACTCTACGATAAAATCTGTTTGACTTTCTGACCCCGCCCACACACACGCTCTCTCCGCCCTTCCCCTTCTTCAGGACATACAAACAAGACAAAAACACACAAAACACACACAGAAAACCAACCGCAATTCCTTTGGGATTGACTTATAGATGTACTGTGTTCCGGAATACAAAAACGCAGAAAATTTGTAGGGTGCAGATAAAATATTATTGTAGATTTATGTATATAAATATAAGAGATAAGATTCAAATCAAATTGGAAATTCTTTAAAAATCTCTCTTATTTTACTAAATAGTAAAAATCTGCCAGAACTATATAAATAATTTATAAATAAATAATAATAATAAACTATATAAATAATATATAAATAAATAAATAGTATAATTTATATATATATATATAATATTCTAAGCATAATTGAAAGAAAAACCTAACTCCCTTTTAATTCCCTACTACATATTATATTTAATTCCTACGAAATTATCTGTGTTTTGGAACATCCCCAAACCGACTCAATCGCAGTCCCAGTTCGATTGCAATTCCTCCCCTCCATCCCCCTGCCAGACCACGTAATGCGAGCCCTGTCGACACTTGTGTAAACATTTGGTAAGCGGATATTTTAGCTCGATTTGTTCGTACGCTCTGACAACTTTCCATCATCATCATCACCATCACCATCAAATGATTCAGCTCAAATCTGGACAGCAGTTCATCATCGTATTTCATTAGCTTACATTGCACGCATCCTGGGAGCAGTTTTGCCCCTTAGGATGTTTATACTACGAATTAGAAGACAATACTGGGCGAAGAAACTATTATTATTTGCCAGTTTTATACTGAACCATGTTTAGGTTAGTATCCATTGGGGGCGCAAATAGGAAACAATGTTATTTTTCTTGATTTGTAAACCCTTCGACCATTGAAAATTGTAAAAAAAAGAGTATACTAACTTCTCCATTACAAAAATTCTCCATTCCAGATTCTCCATTACAAAAATAGTGAAATTTATCTTCTGAAACTTTTCGATATTTTGGTAATTTAGGTGATTTTTCAACACAATTTTTTTTTTATTAATTTTAAATCGCGAGCAATTTAAGAACAATTAAGCCATATGTAGTAGAATAAGTTGTGCATAATTCTCGGGAATTTGGCGAAGGGTATCTTACTGTCAGGCGCGCTGGACTATAGCCTTACCGACTTGTGTTTTCTTGAGTTAATTATAAATAAAATATTGCAATGATTTTTAATATGCACAGAACTGTGGAGAGTCTTATCTCGTTTTTGAAAGTAAACCAAGTACCCTAAGGTTGCTTATGGTTTCCAAGGGGAACTAAACCCTTCGCTGATGACAAGACTCCCTTCATCCCACTCACCTGTGCTGCCATAATCCGCTGTCGCTCAAAGATCAGCACACACTTGGCGCACTTGCAGCTCTTGTAGGTGCAGAGCTTCTTGTGGCCACGCAGCTCCGAGATGATGCCGTGATTGCGGCAACGTGCACACTTGGGCACGCGATTCGAGGCCTTTGGCTGCTCCGATGATTTTGCGATCTTGTTGCAGCCAGCTAGACGGGCACGTTTACCGGCAGGCACATCGGGCACACCAGGCACACCAGGCACTCCAGTCTCATTGACCATGTCGGAGATGATGATTCAATTAAAACGGATAATCACGAATAGTTGTTGCCGGCGTTGTCGCAACTATTTGTAACGTCGAAAAGAAACTAAATATTCGACACACTTGACCGAGTTGCGGTCAATTGTTTCAAAGCGAATCAATTCCGTTTTGCTCCTTGTTGACCTACGCAGGCGTATTGCGCCATGTCTGCCAGAAGTAACGCCCCGCAAGGCGATTGGTGGTGGCCCAAATGGCTTGGCTCCGCCCACAAGGCAGGGTAAGTTATTCAGAATTTATATAACCCCAACAATTATGCTACAATCTATTTGATATAACAATAATTTACTAAATTTGTTATTTGCTCTTGATTTAAAAAAATATCGTTATATTCAGTGTTGCCAGATCAGCTTTATTTAGTTAACATTTTCATTTAATAAAGCTCAACTTATAACTCATTTTAGGAAGCGGAATGCTTTACCATTTTGCCATTTTAACTCATTTTAAAAATAATTAATAAAATAATTTATTTGTTTTTGTTTATAAATTACGTTTATAATCACAGATTTATTCGTTCTTCAAATATGTCATCACTGGCTGTAAAGCATCGCAAAGCAATTTAACAGTTTCACTCCTCGTTTAACAGCAATTACTCCACAGCTAACAGACATTCCAACTGGGCATATCCATTGTGAATTATTTATAAAATGCAGCTGTTTAAAGCTCTACAGACTTATGCATAATAAAATTTATATTTATGTGTACATACATATTTAATTCTAATTGACAATGCAATTACGGCATTATGCAGCGAGTAAATGTTAAATTCAATAGACAAATGCTTATTGTCAATGTTAGTTAACAGTAAGTATTTTTTGGTATATTTTTGCGGTATATTTCTACTGCCCCATTTTGGTCACACTCAATGGAACAGCAAATATTTTAGTCAGTCGGAAATCATCTTCGAACGTTAAAAAATGGATCGGTAGCTAAAAGAGATAATTTAAAGCGAAAAACGCAAAGAAAACGGCTTTTGTCCGCTATTTCAGCGATTTTTTTTGTGTTGTAATCAGCAGGAAAATTCTTAACAGCAGCTACAACACCACCAGTTAGTCCCAGGCAATAACCAACAGCAATTTTGCAATATCTATTAAATTTTACTGCAACCACAACAACAACTACTACATCCATACCATACCAAGCCCAATAGATATACCCGCAAAGGAAAGGTGAAAAGCAAAAAATTTAGCAAAGAGCAAACAACTTGTATAGAAGCGCAAAACGGAATTCTACATTATTGCTCGCTTTTCCGATGTGATGAGAAAGAAAATTAGCAGCACCAACACCACCAACTTTAACACCAACTACAACAACAACAACAACTACCAACCGACCGACAGAGCATAGCAAAGCAGCGCAGCGCAGCCAACGTCAGCAGAGCAGAGCAGCTGCCGAAACGTTTATGAAGAATTTCGTATTGGCAAAGTAAATTTCGTGCGACAATTTTGATGCTGCTGCGCAATTTGTGCAACGACGCCGACTGCACTGCAACACTTGAACCAAACTGCAGTAGCAAAATTCAAATCACACACTCACACACAAAATTTCTTGGCAGAGAGGCTACAGTGAAAAAATCTTTAAGCAGCCACCATTTTGAATGAGCGCAACAACAACTAACGCCGCAACAACAGAAAGAGAGGGTGAGAGAGAGAGAGAGAGAAGAGCGCAACGCAACGCAACAGAAGTAGCAGCAGCGACGTTGACGTCAACGTTGTTTCTTATTAGCGCTGCAGCAGGAGTGAGCAAGAGGGGCACAGAGACGCGCATTGCAGCTGTTTGACCGGAAAAATTCTTTTGAACACTGCGTGCGCTTGCTTGTGTGTGTCTGTGTGTGTGTGCTTGATAGAGAGCGAGAAAAAGAGGAGCGTGAAGTGGAGTGTGTAGTAGAACCGACGACTGTATCCGAGTGCCTAATTCCTATTGCCAAAAAAAAATACAACAAAAATCTAACGCCAACGCCAAAAAATATGGTTGAGCGCATTGTGGAAGAGAAAAATGCCAGCACAGCTGCTGCAAAGGAGTTTGGGTCGCTGCGCCTCAACGCCGGCAGCGCCAGCGGTGCAAGCAGCAGCGGCGGCGGCAGCGGCGGCAACAACAACAACGCGAGCGGCTCAGGAGATAGCGGCGTAGGCGGCAGCAATGTTTCTTGCAGCAACACCGACAACAGCTGCAGCCAGAGTCAATCAGGTGAGTGTTGAATTTCAACTTTTTTTTCTTTATCACTCCTTTCTTTCCTCTTTATCTCTCGCTCTCCATATTTCTCTCTCTCTTCATGGCTTTCGCTAGTTATATTCGTTTCATTGCATGCAAAGCGTCGCTTGTTCCACTGTGCAAGCTGTATGCATTGAAACTTTGCAGCTGCCTTCGACAGAAAGCACGCATAAAAGAGACATTAAAAAGAGCGAGAGAGAGAGAGGGAGAGCTAGAAAAGGGGACAAATTTCGAAAAGCAGAGTGCGCGGGGCCCTTCATCCCTTTACCTTGCCTTGCGTCTTGCTTGCTCACTCGCTCGCTTGTGTGTTCTCTCTGTGCTTCCTCTTCTCCTCTGCGTTTCTTCTTTGCCTTTCCGTTTCTATTGGGCACACACACACACACACATGTGTGTATTTTTCGGAAATGTTCTAGAATTATCCCATTGCTGCTGCACTGCACTTGCCTCAGTGTGCGTATGGTACTTTTCCCGTTTACATATTTCCACTGTAATTTCTTGTTGTTTTTCTTTGGCAAAACAGTTGGCCAGCTGAGCGCCTGGCAACAAGCAGCGGCCCCATGTATAAAAATTGCATTCCAAAGAACTCTTACATGTGTTCGATGTGCACCCAAGTCTTTGGATCCATATTCTATGTAAATACAAATGGGGAATCGTGTTGAGACACGTCAGTTCTTGATTCGCAGACTATTCATTCATTTACACCTTTTTCTTCTAGCATATAGGGTATAATTCAATGTGAAGAGTTTCGATTTGTTTTAATAATTATAAACTATGTTGAAATAGATATACTATATGTATATTTAAAACGTTTATAATTGTGTATGCAATCGATATGGATAGAAATTCGCAAATTTTTGCTAGTTACTAATGAAATTCGACGCCTAGCCCGTTTTTTTTTCTTTGTTCTCTTTATCGAGTATGTGTAGTACGTGAGGACTGTTACTATTGATATCAAAAATGAGCTTATTCGACGTGAATATTGATTCGCTTTTTCAATAAACAAGTCATTATTATTTTATTCGTACAATTCCACGATAAACGTGGTCCACAAAGGTCAGAATATTGTAATATTCACAGAGTTTTGCAAATGTTATCATTAAAATGCATCAATTTACACGATTATCTTCTGAAGCATCTGTGGCTTCTAAAAACGACCTTTACCTACCTAAACTTGCTGGCAAAAAAAGAAACTAGACAATTGTAAAAGACTAAGAAGTAAATATGCTCTCAAAGACTACTCAAGTTATTATTTTAAAAATGTTTTGGCACTTTTTAAGTTATACAAATTAGTACAGTATAATCAGGTGTTTTTACCGTGTAGAATGAGTATGCAAACAAGTTATCTTCTTCTTATCGTGCTTGTCATCTGCCAGTAACAGATATTGCATCACTTTTTCCAAACAGTGGAACTTTTTAATTCATTTTGGAATATCATTTATCTTAGCAAAATATTGTTTTTTAATTTATGTCTTTTAAAGGTATAAAAATATAACTTATCTCAAGTACATTGGACTTTCCTTTATTTCTATTATCATTTTCTTATCTGCCAGTTTATTGTTAGGCTCTCCATGGAAAGTATAGGAGTATTTATTGAAAAAAATTATATAGTAAATTAAATCGTGTGGAGAAAAGCTTTATGGTATGATAAGATAGTGAGTGGGTTCGTTTCCCGACAAACATCTTGAAGGGGGAAAAAATGCGCTCTACATATGTATAAACAATTTGTGGGGCGAGCAACAAAACTTTCCCAGAACGTCTTCCAAGTCTAGTCTTCGTACAGGGGGCGGGGGGGGGCAGGCGTGACGTCTGAGTCAGAGGCGTGGGCAGAAGCGTGAAATGAATAATTGTTGTTGTTGTCTTTATTGCCGCTGCTGCTGCTCCTGCTCTGCTGTGTTGATGTTGTTGGTATGCTTGGGCAAGCAGCGCGCCGAAGCTTGTTTCCGGAATTGACAAATTGACGAAATTTATTTGCATTTTATACTCAAATAAGAAGGAGAGAGAGAGAGAGAGAGAGAGAGCGGCACAAGTAAAATAGAAGAGAGCGAGACGACCATAGTATCTATTGGCTTTTTGAGCTGAGTGAGCAGACAATTAATATAGCAATGATTCATTGTGCGAGTCTCTCAATAGCAACAGCAAAAATAACAACAACAACAACAAAAGCAACGAGTAAAACAAGGGGAATGAACGAGTAACAAATGAAAACGGATCAAAGTGTTAATAAACTGCAAGCGAAACCAGTGCGCGCTGCAGCTGCAGCTGTGCAGCAAGAGCGACGCCGACAGCGCTGCGGCAGCGTATAACCTTGATGACGTTTATTGCACTTTGGCGCTGCAGCAGCAACAACTAGCAGCAGCAGCAGCAAAAAAAAAAAAAAAGCAACAACTACAAAGCCGCAGTGCAACCCAAAATAGAACGACAGCCAAAGCAAGCGAACAAACAAACTGAACGAACGTGCGAACAGAGACAAAGCAATGAGCGCGCGCTCACCGCCCGCTCTCGCTCTCTCTATCTCTCTCTCTCGCCACCTTCCCACCATCCCAACCTACCGCCCCCGCTATGCTCCAACGCTGACCGAGTTCGAGCCAGCGTCTGCTGACGTGTTGCGGCTGAGACCGCGACTGAGCAGTCGGCAGCGCAGTCGTGCGAGTGCAGCAGAAAAAAAAACAGCAGAGGATGATGACAAACCTAAAAAAAAACGAAAAATATAAAGAGAGCTTAAGCTGCTTAATGACCGAACGCAAGATACCCTGTCTTATTGTCAGATTAGAATGCTTAGCCATTTACATACATTTATATATTACTTGCATGCACATGCACGCACGTGTATGCACATAGTAAATATGTACATACATATGCAAGTGGCTTCACCTCTTAAATGTGTCACCATAGGGTATACGTAATGAAAGCAATACAAATCACGTTTATCAGTGCTTTAACAAAGGTGAATGCATATAAATTGAAGAGTGGAGGGTGAAGGGGAAAGGGGTTATGTATAGGCAATATATATATATACATGCATACAGCTGTCCGCTGGATACACGCGCCTTGCGAAACGGGATTGTGGCGCAGACGTTGGCGTCGACGTCGACGTCGCTGTCGATAATTTATTTTGCAATTTTCTCGCAGGCAACAATGAAAGTTTGAATTTTGGCGACAGGCAAGAAGAGCGCAGCGCTATTTTGGGCACACGTACGACACGCTAGACACAAATGTCTGACGACGAGAGCATTGTGGGTGGCTGGCTGGCTACTTGGCTAATTGCCACCATGCGTTGGTCTGTGCTTTGCCTGCCCCATTGATGAGTGGCATGCGTCGTCGTCGGGCAGGCTAAACAGTAGCAACAAAAATACTAAGTCAAGTATCATCATTATAATTCACCCGGTTCATTGTGGTTAGTTACCATGCAAATTGCTTGCATTTTTGAATAAACAAACTAACAAGAAATTTGTGTGTACGTGCAGCCTCTCACACAGGCAGAGGCACACGCACACTCACACGTCTGCTGCCTCCTCCTCCCACTGGCGACGGCGGGTACGCACATACAAGTTTATCATGGGCATGTAATGGAAACGAAACTCAGCCCTGAGCGAAACACTTTTCTCGCATCTGGCAACGCTGCGTCTTGTATTGCAGTAAAAAAGAAAACCAGCCGCATTTAAATTTACTCACAAACATGATGTTCGTATGTAAAGCCATACTCATACACTCACATGCTATACGTATACACGCATACAGACACACGCATACAGATGTGGGCATGTTGTTTTCTGAAAACAACACTCTCAATCAAAGTAGTTATTGTTTTTTTTTTTTTGCATGCTTTTTGCCCTTCCACACTTTTGTTTTTGAGCGCAATTCGCATATCAGGCGATGATATTTTGCGTGTCTGTGTGTGTGTGTGTGTGTGTGAAGCGAGCGAGTGTGTTTGCCTACCGATATGTCGTTGTTTGCGTTAACCTCGTTTTTCACTCTGCCCTCCACAGAAGCACGTCAGCAGCCTACGTGATATTGGGCTTGTGTGTGTGCGCCTCACACCCATACAATCAAAGCACAGATAGAGAGCGAGAGAGCGCCAGCCAACCAACCAGCCAGCCAGCCAGCAGCTACTCCGTGTCTGTTTGTTCGCTGTTGTCTTTTGCTTGCTCATTCGTTGGAGCTCTCTGGCGGTGGCTGCCGCTGCTGCTGTCTGTAGTGTTGCCAGCTGTCTGCTTTTTTTTTTGCGTGGTCATACCGGTCTTTTTCAATGCGCAGCCCCGATGACTGTGTCTCATTGCCGCTCTCAGTTGTCAGTTGTGTCGGCTGACAGCCTTCCCCTACACTCCCCCCAAACCTTTCTGCGAGCTGTGTTGGGCCACCACTTGTCGCTTTTGTTGTTATTTTGCTTCTCCTTCTGCTGTTGGGTCGTATGTTTTTTTGTTTTGGGCTGCAGCGACAAAGCGACTGTCGACTGTTTTTACTCAGCTGGTTATGGTGGCTTTCCATTCTCTCTCTCTTCCTCTCTTGTGTTTGCTTGCGGAGTCAAAATAAAAACAAAGTAGCAACGTGCTTTGCGATTATGTCAGTCTCTATCATGTCGTTTGTGTTATCGTCAGTTCTCTCTTGCTCTCTCACTTTTTCGCTCTCTTCCACTCACGTTATACTTCTTATGCGCTCTTGTTGCTTTGCCAAACCTCACTCTATGTGTTTGAAATGTAGATTTCATTATTTTTAATAGAACGCAATTTAAATTCGTTAAAAAGTGAACACGATCTTCCGCTTCCCACTCCACGCCCAGCGATGTTGCCAAATTTCATTCGCCAATTCATTTTGTGAACTATAACTTTATGTATGCACAAACTTTATACACACATCGTTGCGTTTAGTTGTGCATCGTTATTTGCATTTACATAAATATGTACATGTGTATGTATGTATGTATGTGTGTATTTTATGTACTTGTGTTTCTGCAAATGTAATATTGTGTGTTTGTATTTGTCTGGGTCGGGATCGGTTCATTTAATTGAATCAAATTGAAAAACTTTCCATGTCAAAACATGTTTGTTTGTGCGTACATACATATGTATGTGTTTGTATGCCCCTCAATCAGTGGGGGGTCAACGATGGGAGAATAGCCGGCATTTTATTGAGTAACGTGATCATTTTCAATTAATTTTGTGGTTACATTTTGAGCATTTCGTATTATCGAATCGGCTTTACAACGATACTCTGTTTCCTGTCTTATTATTAACCGTTAATAATATTTTATTGAATTACATAAATCATTAGGACAAACTTACATTCATAACGGTTCTTACTTACATATTTCCATACACACATACACGTATGTATGTATGTATGAATATGTAACATCATGTGTCAAAAAAGTCACGTAAGCACAAAATATGCACAAACATTTGCGACGTCAGCGCTTGTGTGTGCCGTTTACACACTCTCTTTGGCACGTGTAAAGAGAGAGAGAGAGAGAGGGCCCAACATAAAAGCAGCAACACTCTCCATGCTGCTTTGCTCACAATTACAAGACCAACACCCGAACAAACGACGGTGCTCCCAACGCTGGCGTCGCTGTTGCTGCCAGCGACCCATGCGGTCGTTGCGCACTCTTATTAGAAATGCGTTTGGCACTTCTCTGTGCTGTTCTTTGCCGCCTGCCCGCTTGCCTGTCTGTGCTTTCGTGCTTTTGCTTACGTACTCTCTTTTAAAGAGCAGGTCTCTCTCTCCCTCTCTTGCTTCGTTAGTTTTTCGGCTGCTGTTGCGGCGTCGGCGGCAGCAGCAGCGTCAGCCGCCTGGGCCTGGCACTGTTGGCTGTTCGGCGACGCGTGTTTGTTTCTTTCCTCGTTTGCGCCGCGCGACGACGGTCCGGCTAAATTTTGTCCGTGTTTTAAGAATTGTTCTGTTTTAAATTTTGTACTATTCGGTTTTATCATTCGCACACACACACTCACATGTACATGCACGTGTACAAATTTTCCGCAGTCGTCGCAACACCAAATTCCACGTCGTCGTCACACACCATCAGCCTATAGACGACATCTCGAGATTTTCCTAAAGCAAAAAACGTTCATTCATTTTCGGTTGATCGGCGTTCAAATTGCTTGCAGTTTGTGCTACGATGACGGCTGCCGATTTGCGTCCTTAAATCAAAATTGTATTTAAAACTATAAGCACAACAAAAATATCATCTCGAAGAAATAACGAGAAGAATTTTATCTACGCATTGCAAAAGAAAAAAAAAAAAAAAAAAAACAGAAAAAGGAAATAATAAAAAAACGTGTCGCGTTCAGAGTAACATAGCAGCAGCGACGCCAGCATCGACGTTGACGCCGACTGAGAAGAGACGGGCGTTGCTTAGACAAATTGCGTTGCGGCTAAAAGCACAGCAAGCAAGACAGCGTCAGCGGCGGCGGCGGCCACAGTAACAACTAGAATCACAAACATGTTGGGTAAATACAAATACAATGTGAAAATTACCAATTATAGAATCTTTAGATTATTCTAAAGATTGTACTAGTATTATCTAGTCTAGTGTATTTATTAAGTGTTTATATGCCCGATATCCACGCGCGTGCACACAATTAAAAACAAAAGTTATTAAATGCGATCTAAAAGTGAATCGATTAAAATGCCGGTTTTGCATTTGTTTTGCCTTTTATTTCATTTTGACTGCCTTTCCTCAATCTCTCTCGCTCTCCTTGCTCTCTCGCTCTTCCTCTCTGTGTCTCTTTGTGTATGTGCGTGCGTGTATGTTAGTTTTTGGTATTTAATTCTGCTGCTCTGCTGCTGCTACTGTTGTTGTTGTTTTTGTCGTTGTTGATGCATTTCCTCGTTTCTGACTATGTTATTATGTTCCTTTGCATTCTCTACTGTTTTTCGAGAAAGAAAGGAAACATCAAGTAAATGGCATGCAAGCAATATTTATTCTGTTCTCGCTCTCTCATGCATATTCATGCATGGCACAGACAAACGGTAAACAAGTTTTGCAATTCCAATTAGAACTATACAGCTACAAATGTATGCATGTATGTATGTATGTGTGAGTGATCGAGCAAGTGTGTGAAGCGATTTCGGAACTAGAAAAAAGTGTCGAAAAAAATACCCTGTATTTATATGCCGCGGTATCAATATCACGCAGGCCAAGGATTTTGTCGACACAGCGCATAAATTACAAACTATTTTCTTGTATTTTGAGCTCAGTGTGACTACGTGACTTCTAGAGAGATTTGTCTGCCTCTTCCTTAGCCAGTGCAGGCAGAGAGCAGCATGTCTTAGGTTAGGGAGAGGGAGCGAGTGTAAGAGTGAGTGAGAGATGGATGATTCGGTCACTTCCATAAGAATTTGCGTTGTAGCCGAAATAGGCGACAGACGACACAACGTTGGTGTAGTTGAGGGTGGGCAGTGTTCGAGGGGAGTTGATGCCGGCAAGTGGTGGTGGGGGGGGAGGAGGAGTATCTCACTCACTCAGAAAATATCAAACAGTGCAGCCTGTACTACATTGCGCCGCCCCCTATATTTATCCCCAAACGTCGACCTTGGAAAGCAGCACAGGCCTAGGCTCACATACACGCACAGAACCCTTATTGAATGTATGAATAGAAAAGTATATTTATTTGTATGTGTGTGTGTGTGTGTGGTTATTTTATTCATATTATAATTATGCATTTCGGTTTGTTTTTGCTGTTATTACACACACACATACGAACAAACAAACTCACATGCACGTGTAAACACACAGCACACATACTCACCCACACAAACACACACACACACGCGTGCGTTTGTATTAGCGACACACACCCTGCCGGGCGGCTTTAGCGGCTGCGGCTACGGCAGCTACTTTTGTTGTTGTTTCTGTTTTTGGTTGGCTCGCCATTTTTATTCAACTTTTGCTTTTACAATTTCATTCGGCGGCGCAATAATTTTCTTCTTCTTTCGTCGAGTGTTTGTTGTTGTTCGTGCTGTTTTGTATGAAGTAACAGCAAAAGATTAAGAGATTGCAAAGAGAGCTCTGGTGGCAGTTGAAGAGAGTTTAAGTTCGTTCGTGTGTTCTCTCTCTCGTTCGTTGCTGCTTTGCTATCTCTCTTTCTCTCTCTCTCTCTCTTTTGCTCTGTACGCCCGCATGTGCTGCATATTTTCCTTTTAATAGCTTTTACTTTAATTACATTTGCACAAATTTTTGAACGTTTTAAATGGTTTGTTTCTGCGCTGTTACGCAGTATACGTGTCTTTTATCTACAGTCCGCCGCCGGCACAGTTAGTTAATCTCGCAAAGAGTTATAAACAAGTACAAGCATGCATACATACATACATACATGACAAACAAGCACATGTATGCGTATGTTGTTCTCTCTGTTGCTCTTTAGGAACTTCTTAATTATTGTTATTACTGTTTATGGCACTTAACTGCTTTGTTGTTGTTGTGTTGGTTCGTCAACTACTAAAGCGTTTCAAGGTTATTCTTGTTGTTTTTTTTGCTCTTCTTCTTTAATATGATTTCAATTTATGTACGTTTTGATAATGTGTATGTGTGTGTGTGTGTGTGCTGTGTTTCTCTGATTGTTGTTTTGCTATCAGTTTCGTCTGCTTTGTGCAATTGATAACAACCTGTGTGGAAAGTGAGGGAGGTAGAAAGACGGGGTAACTTTTGTTTTCTTTTTTTTTTTTTGGTAAAAACTACTAGGAAACATTGCCCCAGACAGTCTGTGCAAAACAGAGATCGTCTGCGATATGTTTTGCTTTAATAATAGTCAAGCGATTGCGGTTTTTTGCGTATTGTTTTTTTTAGGGCATTTATTGGGAGTACATGATTCTGTTTCTGCCTTCGTATGACCTTGCCTATGTAGTTATTTTTAAATTCCATATCAGTTTTTTTTTTTTATATTCTCAATTAATACTGATAGTATTTCACTATCATTTCTATTGAGTTTCTTAGTTTTCTCAGATTAAATATTTGTAAAACTCAAACATTTGCTTACAACTATTTTCTATCTTGATTGGAATTTATATTTACCTATTTGTACAATTTATATTAGGTAAGATGGTAAATATTTTGCGCCTCATAAACTATACTATACGCATTCTCAGTGCGAGCGACCTATCCTAAGCTCAGTTGTAATTCATTATCTAGCTACTTTTCTCATATTTAACTGAATATACTAGATCATTCTATAGTTGCATCATCAGTTGTTGCTACATGGACAGGTTGAGGGGGGTTGGGAGGGGGATTCAATATGTGGGGCTTTACCAACAACTGTTTCAGTTTGCAAGTCTTGGGCAAACACATGACAGCAATTGTCTTTATAGCCAATATGTATTTATTATAGCCTTGTTTATATGCCATACACACTCACACTTAGCTGAAACGCAGTTTATTATTATTATTTCTTGCATTTAATGAACACGATCTCTTTGCAAATATTTGTTGCATAGTTTTGTTTATAGAGTTGTTCTGTTCTGGCAATTTAATGCGAAATACAACAGCAACAAATTATTTATTTTTTGTTTAATGTAGGCGTCTTGTTGATCAAACAGTTAATCATTTAAATGCAGGGTATAAAGGGTATCAAAAAAGTTAGCTAATCTTTGAAAAACCTAAAAATAATATGCTAATGATATGTTATCACGGCCAAATTGTGTGATAAGTAAAAGAATGACAAATACTTGTTTGTTTCATATTTATTAGTTACGCAGTACGGGTATCTCATAGTCGTTCATTATGTTAGTCTTATTTATTGCAGGCCGGCTTGGTTTGCATAAATATTTACACAAATTACGCGATGCAACGATGCCTCCTATGGCTTTTTTTCCTCTGTCTATTTACCTTCCATTTTGGGGCCTGTTCGTCTCTCAGGCAAACTTTCGGTTTTTCGTATTTATTTATTTATTATTTTCCCTTTTTTTCTGTATCTTTTTTGTTGTTGCCATTCTCTAAATATTTAAATTTGCTTTTGTGCTTGTTCTTCTCGAGAGAGAAAAAAAAGAGTACGGCGCAATAAATTGAAATGAGTCGACGAGAAGCAGCACATGCCGCCGCCGCCTCGTTAAACTAGAACCTGATAGTGCTTAAAACCTCTCAGACCTCCCCCGGCGCAGCCCGTACCTCAACTCCCCCGTGCCCCCGCCCTTCCAGCCCCAAATCCGCACACAATCTCCGTTGACCGGCCGGCAAACGCGTCAGTGCGCTAATCTGACTCAAGACCCGAGGCATACATAGCTAGAACTAGCTGGTTTTCAGGTTTTTGTTGTTGTTCTTTTTAGTTTATTCGGAAAAAAAAGACGCAAAATAACCAAGCAAAACACAAAGAAAAGAAAAACTATTTTAAGCTTGTTTTGGTTGGTATCAGTTTTCTACGGCTTCCAATTGACGTTTGAGAAAGAGAAACAAAAAGAAGGGGGGGAAAACAACATGCGATTTTCGCATTGTTTTCGCAATGCGGTCTCTTACATACATAGATATTACATAGACGTTAGGAGCCACAAATAAGGTGGGTGATTCGATAATCATGAAAGGCAATCCAAGACTGGAAATGTGACGCCTGCCACTAAGTTGACTCGACCTATGTAACTTAGATAAGCCGATCAGCTCTCTCTCTCCCTCGTTTCCCATTGCAGTCTTTGATTTTACGTAAAAAAAAAAACAAGACAATTTTGCCCTGCGACCTTGAGGGCTGCGAGATTTGAGAATGAGCTGAGCTGATGCAATAATTTAATAATCTAATATACTTAATAAATAATAATGTGGAATCAGGTGATTGAATTAGATTAAGAAAGTGACGCAGAGAAGGAAGATGGCGATTGTTTATAATAAAGTAAATAGATATATAGATTCCTCTGAGAGGAAAACTACAGAAAAAATTCCAAAAATGAACGCACGTAGTTTTGTTCTAGAAAAATCCCCCCTATATAGTTGCTATGGATATTTATAAATTTAACATATTTGTATGTAAATAAAACAGATCCTATTGAAAATCAATTGGGCAGCCAAGTGATTTGTCATGATTTTGTTCACATTGTTATCGCTCCGAAACAAATCGCCGGCAATTTATCATAATTAATTTCTTACGACAGCGATGCCTGAAATAACTTTAAGAAAATTGAATAAAGACAACAACAACAACAACAAGAACAATATATGCAATGGAATAAACAAAATGATTTGCAAAAATCTATAAAAGAAATGCGCAAAAAAATCGGAAGAGGCGCCAAAAATCAACGACGATTGCCAAAAAAAAAGAAACAAATGAAAGCAATGCAAATATTAAATAAACAGACCAGACCATTTTTTATTTATGTTGTTGTTCGTTTTTTTTTCTTCGAGCACGCTTCTTTGTTGCTTTTAATTTTACGTAATTGATAAGAAAATAAAAGAGACGCACTAATTAGGCCAAATTTAAATTTAGATAAGAACGAAAACCGCAAAGAATAAAGAGAGAAAAAAAACATGATGGCGGGCGCGTGTGTGCGTCAAGTGGGCGTAAGAACGCGTGTGAACCCCGCGGGGCGTGGCAAAGGATGACGCGTTTGGGGTTGGGTGGGCTGTCAGCCAAAATATCGTTGAGGCATTAAGGAAATTTAGCAGAAACACAAAAGAATTTTATATAAATGACGTTCGACGGAGATGATGATGATGATGAAATGCGTAGAGATTGTGGTGTGAGGCAGTAAATTACGGATCTGTAGCTATACATATACACCGGAACCAGAAGAGCCAAGAATAAAAATGAAAACTTGTCTAAATATTTAAAATAAAAAAAAAAAGAAAAGAGTATGTATTTGTTTACCGAATCGAATCTCTCTGAATTGCGTTCTTAGGAAATAGTTGTTGCTAGAACCATGGCTAGAAGGCCAAAGAAATGTCTTGAGGAATTGGGTCATTTGGGGAATTTTATGATTGGCACGTGGATTATCGATGTATAGATAAGGCAAGTTATTAGTAGTATAAGACAACTCTCTTTGTTGTTATACTCATATCTTCATATACTTGAGTCCGCAATCTTTGTTTCCATTTAAGTTAAGTTCTTCAATTATTATAACATGACATGACTTTGTGCTGTCCCTCTTATAGTTCGCTGACAACGCTACTCAGTGGGATCGTACGCTAATAGATCGTCGTCTGGCCTTTCATATACGAGTATATATTTTATTATGCGTATCATCATTCCAGGCGACCAGAGGCCAACTACCTCTCGCTGAAAGTCCAACAAATGCAACGATGCATATCAACATTAGATTTATTGCAGAGTGCAGTGATATTCCTCCTCCTGTACCTCCTCCTCCTGTACCTCCTCCTCCTCTTCCTTCATTCTACTGTATTCTCCTCACTCTCCCCCACTCTGTCTGTCCACTTACCCGATCGTGCCTCTTTTTTATTGACTGATTATGCGTTGCATTTGCTAAAGCGACACACAGGGAGAGTTTCAATCGGCGATCTGGTGGGTCGATCGGTTGGTTGGTCGAGTGCTTTTAAGTAGCTCGTAAGTCCAATGGGTTCTATAAATAGCATTGCAAACATTATACCCATACCCTTACTCTCGTGCCCGTGCCTGGTTTATGACAACAATTAAAAGATATAAAAATACACGCGTCCCGTCCCGACTCACCATGCCATCCATGATGATCATCATCAACATTGTCAGGCTTCGATCGCCTCGACGGCCTCTCTCTCTCTCCTCTCCTTCTGTCTCTTGCCACCAGTCAGTGCCCTCTCTTGCTCTCCTGAGCAGAGCATTTTTACAATAAACTTTTTGATATGTGGGTTTTGCGAATACACAAGCAAACATACTTATATACATCATCATCCTACATACATGTTTTATTTTTACATATTTTATTTGACTTACTCGGTTTTGCATGGGGCGATTCGACGACTTGTTTACGACACGCGATTTGCTTTCTACGCAGTTGCGCTAAATTATGTACTCGCTATTTTTCTTTAAGTATGTATGTGTGTGTGCGTGTGTGTGTGTGTGTTGTTGCTGATCGTTTATTTATTTATAATTTTTTATGCATTGATAAAAAGTTGAAAAATAGGCATACAAATATGGCAAGTGGTGGTCGCCGATAAATGTGCGCAAATATTTATCAAGCTTGCCCGATGCCAAAAGCCAGCCAAATGGCAAACCTCAGAAGAGGCACCATTGGTTTCTTCTTGTTGTTGTAGATTGATTGTTCTTGTTGTTTGATGTTGCTTTTTTGTTTATTCAACGTTTGTTTAGTTTCCATTTATCGCCAGATCACTAAACCGTAGTATGACAGAGATCTTGGCCAAGAATTAAATTATCACGCTTTCGAATAGCATAGAAATGTTTAAGAGACGAGACAGCAGCATCTGTTCGTGCACAGTGATCCCTAAAAATATGCAACAACCCTAAACAAATGCGATCTATTATTTTGGAAACTTAATTGTAGTAGAAAGGAATTATTAAAATTTAAAAGAGAGATCTACAATATTGACTGAGAACAGCTTGAAAAAATCTGTTAAGAACAATTAGTTATCAAAATAAGTTCTTATACAAATAAATATAATGTAGTTGAAGTTGAAACAAAAGAAATGTATGGATAATGAAATACATAAGCATAATTGTGAAATCTTTAATTTCGCTATGCTGGTTAAATTTATTTCATATTTCATCATGTTAGCAACAGCAGAGAGGAGCTGTAGATTTCGCCCACAGTCAAACAATTTGTAGAAAGTGAGTCAGTCAATCTCAAGAAGCTGCCGCGTTTATACGTGTATTATAATTGTGAAAAAAAATTAATGTAAAAATTCTAAATATTAATTAATGTAATAATATGTTTTAAGGCATAAACAGGATCCTCTTTTAGCTATAAGCTATATTAGTTTACAAAACTTGAACTTCGCGAAAGATGGCATGGTGTAAATAATTGTAGATAATTTATGAACTTATGAAATTATTTGGGGTAGTTACTCAGGCGTCTTATAATAGTATGGGAAGAACCTCAGTTTGTTTCGCTACGTTGTGCAGAGCAGTTGCAGTTGGAAAACACGGAAATAATTATTTCTTATTCTTTGCTATTCGGTTATTTCATCATATGATATTTCATCAGACCGGCATAAGAAATGTATAATACAATTACAAAAACTAGAGACTGAAAAATAGAAATAAATGTATAATAAATCTTTCTCTGTCATTTACAGACGGCCAAAATGAATTGACGCGCTACAGCAGCGAAGATGTGTCCGGTAATGAGTCGAGCGAGGCGCCCAATATGACCGAAGTGGAGCGACAGGCGGAGCTCAATCGGCACAAGGAGGAGATGCAAAAGAAGAGACGCAAGAAACGCATCAGCTCGTCGCTGCATTCGTCAACATTTCAAGGTGAGGAATATATAGGATTAAAGAATGAGAATAATATTATAATTAATAATCAATTCTCTTTTATCCTTAGAGCTGTATAAGCTGAGTGGCGAAATACTCGGCGAAGGGGCTTATGCATCGGTGCAGACGTGCGTTAACATCTACACCGATCTGGAATATGCTGTGAAGGTTATCGATAAGATACCGGGACATGCGCGTGCGCGTGTCTTTCGCGAAGTGGAGACATTCCATCACTGTCAGGGACATCCGGGCATCTTGCAATTGATCGAATTCTTCGAGGATGATGAGAAATTCTATTTGGTGTTTGAGAAAATCAATGGCGGCCCATTGTTGACGCGCATCCAGAGGCACATCTGTTTCTCCGAGCACGAAGCGGCCCAGATTATAAAGGAGATTGCATCCGGATTGGATTTTCTACATAAGAAGGGCATTGCTCATCGCGATCTCAAGCCGGAGAATATTCTGTGCGTCAAAACCGATTCATTGTGCCCCATTAAAATTTGTGATTTCGATTTGGGTTCCGGCATCAAATTCACCACGGACATCTCATCGCCAGCTGCAACGCCTCAGTTGATGACACCAGTGAGTGACCAATTGCGTAACTTGTGTGTTGGCTTTGATTTGTAATGCTGTCGCTTATTGCAGGTCGGCAGCGCCGAGTTCATGGCGCCCGAAGTAGTCGATCTGTTTGTGGGCGAGGCCAACTTTTACGATAAACGTTGCGATCTGTGGTCTCTGGGCGTGATTGCGTACATTCTACTTTGCGGTTATCCGCCATTTTCAGGCAATTGTGGTGAGGATTGCGGCTGGAATCGTGGTGAAAACTGTCGCACCTGCCAGGAGCTGCTTTTCGAGTCCATTCAAGAGGGTAAGTGCGGGATCTATGACTTGCATTCATGCATATATTTATTAATGAAGACATATTGCTTTTCTAGGACGTTTTTCATTTCCGGAGGCCGAGTGGCATGATGTAAGTGATGAGGCCAAAGATTTAATTTGCCGTCTGCTGGTCAAGGAAGCACCCAAGCGTTTGAGTGCCGAGGCAGTGCTCAATCACAGCTGGATAAGGATGTGCGACAAAGAACCGCCAACAAGCAAGCAGACGACACGTAATAGGCCATTGCAAACGCCAAACAACATTCGACGGTAAGTGGAAGGATGTGATTCATCTAGGTATTCTGCGATTGAAACGGTTTCATTTGATTTGCAGCAATCATCAGTCGGCGCGCGAGATATCGCAGTTTGCAGAGTCGGCCATGGCCGTGAATCGTGTAATCCTGCAGCATTTCTCAATGCGCTACGATTATATGAAGGAGCGCCCGAACATCTATCAGCCCTCGCAAGCGTACATCGATGCCTACAGCGATGAAAATTACAATCCAAAGCCGCCAGCGCAATACGTACGCAGTCGCTCACAGCGCACCACGGGAGTATCTGCATCATCGTCCAGCTACGGTGGTCGCTTGTCCACAGCCCATGGACATCGCAACAGCACCAATCACAGTCGCCAGTCATCTCGCAATGCCTCCGACATTTACACTAACAGCGGTGGCTTTAAGACGCTCCTCGTGCACGAGGAGGATGACGATGATGAGGCACTGGAGGCCTTCGGTCGTCTGGATGAGGATGTCGATGATGAATGGGCACAGTCGACGCGTCGCTATCAGCAGGAACGCGAGTTGCAACAGCAGCGGCAGGAATATCATGAACCCCATGATGGTAGCCTCAGCGAGGGCGATGGCGACGAGGATGTCGATAGGATGAGGGAGAGAGAGGGTGAGGACTGTCAGCACTATAAGCATTATTGGCGCGAGCTGGACGAGGAAGAAGGCGATGATTATTTGTATGAACAGCAGCAACAGCGCGCGGATGGAATTGCCGAAGAAGATGAATATGACGAGGAGGGAGAACTTGAAGAAGATGAAGATGATGATGAAGATGAAGTAGATGATGTAGAGAAAAACGTAGCCGACAATCAAAAACAATTGCAAACTAAAGTTGTACAAATTGGTGTTGGCACCGAAGTGAATGGAGAGCAGAAATTGATGAAGGATGATGATGATGATGAAGACGAGGATGAGGATGAGGAGACGAAGAAGGAGAAGACGGAACAACTTATTATGGATAATATGCTAAAATCAAAGCAAAGCGAATTTGCTAAACCAACAACAGTGCGCAACGATGCGCAGGAGATGGAGATAAAAACGAATATGAAGGAGGACGAGGCGAAGGAGGAGGTAAAGAAGCAGGAGAATGACGATGTTGATGGGGCTCCAAAGCAACGACCAACATCAAGTGATATTAGTGCTACTACAATCACCAATACTAATGTAAACAGCGGCAACAGAAGCAACAACAGCAACAGCAACAGCAAATTGCAAGCAACACCAGTTACAACTGCAACACAATTGAATGGCAAAAACGGCGATCAGCGAACTGGCAATGATAAGGATAACGATTATGATAACGATAACGATATTGATGATGATGATGATGATGATGTTAAACTATTGGATAGTATTAGTGATTTAAATGAAAAGCTACCTGAAATTTATGAGACTGCAAAAATTGTTGTCAACTCAGCGGCAGTGGATGCAACAGCAACAGCAACAGTAGCAGCAATACCAACAGCAGCAGCTATGAAAGAAGCAACTTGCCCACCAAATGATTATGATAACGATAAAGATAACGATAAAAATGAAGATGATTTGAAAGCGTCGACGAAGAGCGCTCCGACCACTGTGGCTGAGGGGACAACAATGCGAACGACTTTTGGCAAACAACAGCAACAGCAACAGCACCAACAACAGCAGCCTGCACAACAACAACAACAACAGGCGAGCAACAACAAGCAGCAACGCAGTGTTTACTTTGCATTAGAAAAAGATCAGAATGACGAGGACGCCGACGAAGAAGATGACGATTACGATGATGACGATGAGCCTGAGAATGGCCCGAAGCGTACGGGCTATCGTTCCAAGCAACCGCAGGTAACACGCAATGTGTACACCCGCAGACAGCGCCAGCAGCAGCAGCACTACAATGTAGCGCAACCACGTGCAGATAACCAGGAGAACTGGCGCTATCGCAGTCACCAATCCGAGCAACCGCAACAGCATCAGCAGCAGTCCGCAATGGCAGCCGGTGGATATCGCAAATATCGTCCGCCATTTAGCACCGGCGGTGGTGGTGGTCACTATGGCAATCAGCAGCGCAACTATTTGGGAAGTTTCTCCCATAGCGGTGGTGCCGCTGGCTACAAGGTGTCACCACAGCAGCCAGTGGTGCCGTTGGCGCTGAATTACCAGCAGCGGCATAACAGCGCGGGCAGCAGCAGCGGCAGTGGTGGCTCACCGCCATCGGATGAGCAATCATCAACTCTGCCCGCCTCGGAGGTGCGCAACTGGCGTCAGGACAGCGTGTTTACACCAGCATATGGCACGATTCCGTCGAGGAGTCTGCAGCGTTCGCAACAGCAGGTGCAATCGCAGCCACGCATTGGCTCCGGACGTCTGAGGCACTTGTCAGAAATACCACCGCATTTGCTGGGCGAGGCGCCACGTGTGGGTAATGGTTTGTCGCCGCCCAGCGAGAGTGTTTTGCTGCAGCGGCGCATGCGTCAACAGCAGCGACCCGGCGATCTGGCCGAGTACTGTGAGCCAGCCACGGCAAGCGGTTAAGCGGGCACCTTGGAGTACGGATAAACAACAACAACAAAAGAAGCAGCTGTGAGCAGGCGCCTCAGCGGACGAGAAGGAAGCCAAGGAAGCCATGGATCAACAAATTATATGATTGATCAAGTTGTCTTGCGGCGGCGGCGTCCTGGGAAAATATAAAAACATAATTGAATGTTTCCTTTTTGTATAATTTTTTATATACACACATTTACACAAAAAACAAACACATTTATACACACACACACACATACACTTAAATACATACGAAATTCATGAGCAAACCATATTTGAATTTGCCAAAAAATTTCTTCATTCACTCACACTGACAAACAAACAAACAAAAACTGTAAACAAAAAGAAACTACATAAAATTCCGTCTTATTTTAATGTAGATCAAAAAATTGTGTTAAAGGATTGTGAAACGAAGAGCGAAGAAAGTGTAAGAGAGAGAGAGAGATGCTGTTTACAAAGCAAGAACCAAACAGTCGTTCGAAAACCAACAAAAAAAAAAAAAAAAAAAAACAAAAAACCTTTTTTTATAAAAAAGATTTAAAAAAGAAAAATGTAATTAATCGCTTTAATTTTTATTATGAAAATAAAAACGAAGGTATGAAAGCAAATCGTGTTAAAGCGAGTTACACACACTCATAAGACACACACAAACACACACGCAATAACAAATTATTTGTTTTTTATATTACAATTTCCAAAAAATCGATAAAAAGAAAAAACTCGAGAAATATTCTGCATCTGTTGCCGTTCAACAAAAAGTTCCCTTTTTGTGCTAATTTCTGTTAACTAAGTCAGAAGAATGTTGTTGCATATATATACATACGATATGTATATATGTTTTTAGTGCTGAAATATCAATTTCAAATTAAAAGAATTAAGAATTTTGCATTACCGAAAACCCAAAATGTACAACACAAGTCAAGCTGTTGAAACTTTGATAAAACTTATGTAGTTTTTTTAAATTTCCAATTAACAGAAATTGTTACAAAAAAGCCAAAAAAAAAAAAAGAAAAGAAAATTAAGAAATTGATTTGATATTTAGAAGTGCAGAAAGTGAAAATATTGAGTTAAATTTAAACTAAATAACACCAACAGAAAACACACACATTTAAACACACCGAATATATCGTACACTGTGTGCCTAAGTTGGTTCGCAGGGTAGTTCCAACGACCTCAAAAGCATTTAGCATTATCCAGTCCTCACAGGAAATGTTAATTGTTTGCTAAACTCTTGGACCCTATACCCTGCAATACTTTTCAAAAACAAAAAAAAAAAAAACACATTTACTTAATGTGCGTTTAATATTTATGGTAAAAAAACACGTTACCCATTCCTTTACCATAAGTGTTAGTCACATATTGATACCAGTTTAGGCGAGATATTACTGCAAGTGCCTCAGACTCGGTTCTGGATAGTTGCAGTAATATCTCGAACATTTTGTATCTTTTTAAAAACTTTCACACACACACACACACTGTGACACTCACCTCACACTTCTTTAGAAAGCAGAGGGAATTCTTGACATATTACACATTGCTCAACAGACTTTTTGCTGGGCGTAAATAGAAGGTTAAATAGATGACGAAGTAACAATGGAAAAAAACGTGTTAACAAAATAAAAATAATAATTATAATAATAATAATAACAAAACAAAAATTGTGATATAAAATGTAAATGTAAATTGCACCTGAAGAAAAAAGAAAAACTATCAACTGACGCTGTGCCATCAACAACAACAACAACAACAAGAAGAACATCCACAACAACATCCACATAACACTATAATGGACTACGTGACGTAGTGCTAGTTGTAGCTGGAACGTTAGAAAGCCGTACAGTTTTCACCAACTAAGACGGATACGTTGAATTATTATTATATTTTTTGTTTTTATTCGTTTGTTTACGCCCCACACACACACACACACAATCAATTGTCAGAATGCTTTGCGCCTCAAAAAGAAAGTAAAAAAAAAAAACAGAAAGAAAAACTGTTTACATTGTACGTATATAAGAACATACTTCTATTTTTCCAACAAGCAAAACCGCAATCTTAAAGTAAATTTAAAGAAACAAAAAAAAAACAAAAACTAATATAACTCTTTCAATACTTCCACACAAAGAAGAAAGAAACTATTGATATGCAAAAATACAAAAAAATAAAAAACATTCAAATGGAAACCTAATATTAAATTTGAACACACAAACAACAGCAATAGTTGAGTACGAGGACCCAGATAATTTAAAGTTAATTTATATACAAACAAATATGTATTCCTACAAACAAAACAATAATTTCGTTTGCATTGTAAGCAGGAGTAAACGATGATGATGATGATGATGATATAATGGCATAACTAAGGAGAACCCTCTTGTTTTAATTTGTAAAACTGTGAGAAATGTTTCGCAACGAAACAAAAAAAAAAACAAACAAACAAAGCAAAACACTTAAATGAGAATGAGAACTATGAGAGGTAGGGAAAGAAAGGAAGGAAGAAAGGAAGCATGTTAATCAAGCAGGGCTCCCGAAAAAAAAACGTATACTACACACACTACTCAACACACTGACACACACACACACACACATTGTCTACAAGCATACATATATACATAAAATATAAGTAAACTTTAGTTTTTGCAAAATGTCCGTTAAAATTACGATACAAGTAATCTTAGCAGTAAAAAAACTGAGAGAGAGAGAGCGACAAATGCGCTGCGCCTTACTCGCTAAGAGAGAAAGAGAGAGATAGAAAAACGGAGAAAATGAGAAGGAGAATAGTACCGAAAAAGTGAGAGTGTTTTGAGAGCGTTGTCTAAGACCCGCAACGAATGCAAATAATCCAAAAAAAAGATACATTTGTATGGTATGAAAATTGTCTTAAATTATCACCAAGAACAGCAAAACAAAAAAAATGAAAATCGAAACGAAAAAAAAAAGATGAGATATTGTTTTATACATAAAAAGGAGAAAAAAAGTCAATAAAAATGCAAAATATAAAAATATGTTAAACGAGCCTGTCTTTTATTTTTAGTTATTTATTTTAAAGTGTAACTCTCCAGTGTTGTACAACACTTAAAGTTGAAGTTGCTTTCATAGGAAGTTTTATCGACCCTTTGCTTTCTTTTAGCAACCCGTTGTAAATCAATTTTTGAATGATAATTGATGTAAATTTTTATTCAGGTTTTTTTTTTGACTCTTTCATGCACTTTGCAGCTGATTTTCAAAAGCTACCACGTGAAGACCTGCTGAGCAGATCATCTAATTATAGATTATATTATACCTGTATACCCGAATTGTATAATTGAAACAGTTAGGATATTTGCAAAAAAATGTCAACATTTATTTACGCAATACGTATTTGCTTTATAAGAAACAATTTGAATAATCCTAAGTTGAAACCTTCATTAGGTTTAGTAAGTTTGTAATTTTGATTAGAAGGCAGCGGGTCCGATGAGTCCAGTCAGTCGGAAATACCCGGAAATAATTGTTAAGTATTTAATGTTTTCTTTGAGTCCTGCTCCACGCTATTTGAATCAATCAAATAGTCAGGTTTCCATTATCAATCCAGTTGAATCTATTTGGTTTTAGTAAGCTCCTCAACCTGATCGATGGTCACATGAGTGTCCGGAGAGGCGGCATTATTTGCCTCTGCTCGCATCAGGCCCGGCCTGATCTCGCCTGACATGGAGTGCATGGAGGTGATGGTGTTGTTGACGCCTTCATCACTTGAGCTGGCTGCCAGCAGAGGCTTCACATCGGCGGGTCTGTTCCCGCGGCGATTCCTCCATGCTGTGGCTATTGCCATCCTCTATGGCTTGACGCAGCTAGCAAGGATAAGATGGAGAATTATATAACTATAGAGCAAAAATGGGGGATAGATACTCACTTCTTTCAAGCTCACAACGCCAACAAGGCGACCGATCTTGGTTACGTAAGCATGATTGACGCCCATCATGGAGAACATGGAGTGTACACGGAGCAGCGAGGTGCGCTCAACCAGCTGAAAGGGTGAGGGATCGATGCGTATGGACAACGCCTTAAAGTCAATGGGTTTCGCCAGCTGATCGTGCTCCCATTGCTTCTTGCCCTCGGGTGACATATCCACAACACGATTACCGCACTGAAATCGGAATAAAGCTATATATAGAAGATGGGGATTATCAAAGGATTTGCTATTGCCATACCAAGTGAACTCGCTTCGATGTGCTGCTCTGTATATGTAGATCTTCGTTCGAGCCCGTCTCCAGATCAAGTTCAGGATCGTTAGAACGTCTGAAGAACGACTGGAAGGCAGAACGTAAACGGGATTCTGTCTGGCTGTGCGTGCTGCTGAGAGAATCTTGCGATTGGGAAGCTTTCTTTAGAATGGATCGCTGCTGCTCGAGAGATCCACAGGGTACTGTGGCATCGTTGTGCAGCTGGCGCAGACCTTGAATATCCTGTGTGGGTATGACCTCAAAGCGGGAGGGACGTCGTTCGGCCTCTTGCTCTTTGATCTCTTCCTCACGCCATCTGAGCGCAGTCTCCATGCGTTTCTCACGTCCAATTTGCTGCTCAATGATCTTGACCAGCTCCAGACGTTGCACAGAGCCCAGCAGGACCATGCTCTCCGGACTGTCGACCAGTGGCAGTGAGCGTAGCTTCCTGTTCGACTTGAGCACCTGCTTGAGCTTCTGATACGAGATTCCCTGCCAAATGTATCTCACATCGCGCACCATGAAATCCTCGACGAACTTGTCATAGAATCCCGAATTGGTGTACAGCAGATCGGGCAGATAGGGTAGCTTCTTGATCAGGATGACACTCTCGTACATCGATGGCTGTAGCAGTGAGGCCACCGCATTGGCCACCAGCACCGCCACCAGCACTGGCACTGCAAAGCAAATCTGTCCCGTGATCTCAAAGACCACAACTGCCACGGAAATGGAGTGTGTCACAGAGCCGGCAAAGGCAGCTGCACCCACAATGGCATACGCGGCGGGCATAATGGGTGACATGCAGTTCCCGTAGCGCACACCCAGTGGAAATGACCAAGCGACAAATTCTCCCAGCAGACGACCGAATCCGCTGCCAATCTTCAGGGCCGGAATGAACATGCCGTGTGGCACTGCGATCGTGGAGCCAATGATGGAGAAAAGGAACTGGAGAAGGAAGGAAGAAAAGGGCATTAGTATAGATCAGCCCAGCTGCCCAGTTCGGGGACTACTCACATGGAAGAGCGTATAGCATGTCAGATTGCCAAAGATGCTGGTGTATTTGGTGTGCCAGTGCGAGACTATGTCCGTCTGATTGGCATTGAGATCCTCGTGCGTCCACGTGAAGTTACTGAAGAGCTGCGTCAACTGTTTCTCAGTTTCCAGATCGCCGCCAAAGAATTGCCCGGTGCCCAGGGGGAAAGTGAGCGTAGAGATGAGCAGCGAGAGAATCGCAGGATACAGCAGGCGACTGCGACAAGAAATTTGGATGAATGGATTGAAGGATGAAGGAACCGGACTAAACGCCACTTACTTCTTCTGCAGAAACTTATTGAGCGCCTTGCTGGAGCGTATGAGCAGCACATAGTGACGATGCACCCAGACAAAGCTGGCTCCCAGCAGACCACAGAGTGCACTGTAAAGAAAATGCTTGAGCAGATTGCAATGGAATGATGGATGAGCCGCCGCCGCCGCCGCCGCCTTACCCGGTCAGTGCAAAAAAGATCAGTTCACGCGAATCGAAGGGAAACTCGGTGGATATATATGTGGGATATACCGCATGCACAGTGTCCGCACCCTGGAACCACACGGACAACAGACGCACTGCCGAGGCACCCACCACACAGCCAAAGAATCCACGCCAATAGTTGCGCACCGCAAAGTACGTTGTGGTCACCTCGATGCTGAAGAGCACAGCTGGAAAAAAGATGAGATTATATGCTAGAACTGGCAGCAGGCCTGGTGAGTTCCATGTTTACCTCCAATGGGTGCCGCAAAACAGGTGCCCAATCCCAGAGCACAGGCAGCTGCCAGCATTTCTGTGCTGCGTGATTCATTCTGATAGATGCTACGAAATGGCGTCGTCAGTTTGCCCAATAGATTCGCCACAATGCTCGCTATGTGCACATAGGGACCCTAGAGAGTAGAGCAGGTCAGGCTTAGATATGCCATGTCAATCGAAGGCCTGTACTCACCTCCTTGCCCAGTGGCATGCCGCTGCCCAAGATCAGAGTCAGCCCAATCACCTTGGCCACCAGAGTCTTGAAAGTCAAATAGTTCTTGAGCGTAACACCACGTAGTATGGTCTTCATTTCGGGTATGCCAGAACCTGCAAAGCGAAGGCAGTTACTATGTAGATGAATCCTTCTTGGGGATCTCTTTCGCTAGGCAAGTTACCTGCTGCTTGTGGCGCCAAGAGCTGCACAAAGTATGCTGTGAAGACAACCAATCCAACGGGTATGCTCACCCAGGCAAAATATTTGGTAAATGGATCCTCAGTTAATCCCTCATAGAACCAGAAACGAGCTAAAAATCGAAATCTCTAATATATTTGGCAAAGTTAAAGTGAATTGAGATGTGCGCACCCTCGACAAGCAGACGGATGCCCTCATCCATGCCGAAGGCAATCAGAGCCATGATAATACCACAAATGGTTAAGAAAGATCCAATCCTTGGCAATGCGCTCCGAGATCCATGAGGAGAGACTATGCAAGCGACTGGGTTCACAGTTCTCCAGTTCGAAGAGCTGCATATGGAAGGGGATTATGGGTTATTATCTCTGCTAGAGATCAATCAATATCTACCTTGCTTCTCAGTTTGTCTTCCTGCTTGCGTAGCCTGGCCAGCTTGCGCAATCTTCGGGCTTCGTCGCCAGCGAATTGCTGCAGATCCCTGGAATAACGACCGTACATCTGTGTGTATAGAGAAAGAAGGGGGAGAAAATATGATATCATATATCATCATGATTCATTCAATTTGGCAGACAGAGGACAAACAGATCAGGTAGGTCAGACAGACAGACAGACAGTCAGCCAGACTGTCACATGTTCGCAACAGATGTGCTAAAAAATTAACATATTTAGATATATTCGTTCAATTTGTACCATTCCTCGCGTCATCATACATCATATTGTAAATTGAATACTGTATGCAGAACACGAGATAAAGAAAGGAATTGTAAACAAAAAAAAAGTGTCATTTTAGCACATGAGCAGCGAATTAAACTGATTTTAAGCGTTGCTAATTAGGCTCAATTAACGCAGCTCCCGGAAAATGCCCACAACAAAAGAACACCGACAGATATGAATATAACCAACCCAACCCAACCAAAAAAATGAAAAGGTGCACGGTGACAAAGCAAAAAAAAATGGAACAGAGACAAGTTCAAAAAATATTTGCCCAACTAAATAGCAGTGCAAACACTTTTCAGCCAGCTGGCCAGGCCTGAGGCCGATCCTCACTTATTTCATTACGCGCCATCAAATATTAGACCAGATAACTGACAAATTATCGCACCCCCCAGCTATTTGCCAATTAGTTGTCATATTATAATTATATTGTACAATATAAACTAAATTGTGACTGCCTAGGGTTCTTATACTAGTACATTAATTGATTTGGATTTTTAATATTATTTGTAATTTGCTCAATTACTGCTTATGATACTTAATATTTATTATTGTCTGTTAAATTAAATTTCCGATTTAAGTTTAACAGAAAAAATGATTTGAAACGTGTAAGCTATTTTCCGATGCCAGCAAAAGCTCTCTCATTGGTTTGTGTCTTTGCTACGAACGAAAAGTCTTATACGTTTTGTATAAGCATCAGGATTTGCGCATAGCTCGTTATTCAAATTGTGTAGAATTCAATATGCAATATGTATCTGGGCTGCCAGGTCAGATCAGTCCTTATATATGTATATTATATATATCTTCACATTTTTTTAGTTTTGGTTGAATTGACCCTATAATCGAAATATCACCACAAAATTTGTGTAAAAATACGATTTCGACTGTGGGTTGGAGAGATCCTACAATAAAACTAGTGTCCTGTTTTCTGCCTTTTCAGCACATGCCATGAAAACTTTTTGAAAATCATTAAAATTTGTGTTATTAGAAATTTAGCCATGGATCCTTTTTTATCGTTTTTTTTAAAGAGGGGTAGCTGGCAGCCCTGATATGTACATATGTTATATTATACAAGATTAGGGTGTTTTTGTGATTTTAGAAAATTTTGAATATTTATATAACAACTCCGAAGCGTAAATTAAATTTTAATTAGCATTAAAAACTGGTTCCATTTTCATTTAAAAAAATGACCTCTTTTTAACCTTACATGAAGATATTTATAGATATGTATAATTCTGATGGAGTATCAATTTATCCTTCTTATATCTTACCAGGGTATGCGTATAACCTAAATCTTCCTGATCTTCGCCAGCGATTTCACGTTTCTCCTGCTCCTGATGCTGCGTGGAGCCATTGGAACAATTATCAGCTGATTGAATGCTGGGCGCGGCCTGCCGCGATGATGCCACAATGGGCTCAGAGTCCTCCGGGATGCTGGATCGTTTCATGGCCGAAGTCACGTAACAGGCGTGGGGACTAGCGATATTTTAAAATCAATGTGGATCCAAATAATCCACTCTTGCACTTTTCTTTATATAGTATTTTATCCGTTGATGCTGGGATTAATCCGAGCCAGACACATCTGAGCCGCACCGTTGCCCGTTTGGGTTTATCAATCCGAGCTAATAAACGCGATGAAGTTGTCACAACCTGTGACAGTCGGTAGCTGCGCAGTCGACGTCGACGCAGGCGACGGAGTTAGCAGCGTGATTCGAAGCGACGGGTCCCATGACCCGGCTGCCCTCTGTCGCCATTTTGCTCTCTTTCTCGCCAAGTGGCGAAAATGTTTATACCCTGTAGCCGCAGAACAGCAGAGCATGATACAGCTGGCAAATGCAAAATTATTTGTACAATAATAATATTAATATATTAATTTAATTGAAGTTAATTAAATTAATTTATTTATTTTCTTTTAAATTTTATTTAAAAAAAAAGAATCAATATTTATTGCCCTTTTAGAATGGCATATTAATATGAGCAAAGCCACTTTCCAGGGTATATGCTAGTTGTATGCTGTGTGTTATGTGTAAATGTTAAAGATCTGTTAACCTAATGTTAAGTGTTAAGCTACGCACTGTAAACTCAAAACTCTTATACCAGGCACAGATGAATTATAAGAAATTAACAGTTAGATGCGCTATAGGGAAAAGTATTCTAGTTTCCCCGATTTATTCCCTTAGTTCCCCAAGTAATTATCTCAAATGTATTAAACGTCATTTAATTTTTCACGTTATAGGGGAAACGGAATGGGAGTTTTAGTTAAACTTGTTTATTTCGCATTGATTTCAACTTAAATATAGATCACGATATCTTTGACTTAATGTCCTAAAGAGATATATAAATACATAACAAGTTGATAGTAGTCTAATTAAAGTATGACATATAACCTAGATTGGTTTTAACTGATCTTCTGTGGACATGTAATGGATGTCGTTGTCGACAGGCGACAAGAGTTACGTATACGTATAAGATTGGGATTTACAATACATTCAAACACTCTTGTTGGAGTTCTGTGTATTATTTGTGTCTGGATTTGGAGATGTTGCCATCGTCGTCGTCGTCGTTGTTGTAGCTACTGTCTCTGGTGATGGCATCGTGAGATTTACATCCGTGTTATTCATCGATTTAATATGCTCCATTTCGATGTCGGAACAATTATCTGAATTTGATAGAGCCGAATCCATGGAAGTGATGGTCATGTCGACAGCCTTATCGCTGGCATTGGGCGATAGCAAGGGTTTCTCCACAGCCGGCTTGGCATCGCCATTGATCTCATCGTCCCGTAGATTCGCCACAAAACTGTTGCTATTGATGTCCTCAATGGCCTTGCGCAGCTGTTAAGACGAAACGATTAAGTCAAGCCGGAAATTACAGCAACTAATCCCATGTGAACTAACCTCTTTAAGTCCCACCACACCGACAAGTCTGCCGATCTTGGTTACGTATGCGTGATTAATGCCCACCATGGAGAACAGCGAGTGCACCTTGAGTATGGAAGTGCGTTCGACCAGCTGAAAGGGCGAGGGATCAATGTGTATCTGTGCCTTCTCCAGATCGATGGGCTTCAGCATTTCCTCCAGTTCCCATTGCTTCTGATCCTCCGGCGACATGTCAATGACACGCTCCCTGGGCTAAAAGAGGCAAGATCAAAAAAGAAAGACGTTTCTATTTAGTAATGGCCATAGAGTGCTATAGGGAAGTGTTATATCAAGAGAGATCTCTACATACCAATTGCACCGATTTCGCCTTTCTTATGGGTATATTCTGTGTTCAATGGATATGTGTGTGCAGGTGGGAAAATAGATACATATATATACAAGAAAGACAGATTACTCTTTGGGACAGTAGAAAGTAGAGAATGTGTAAGTGTGTTAGGTGTTAAATGTAGCCAGATAGATGTGGTAGATAATACCCTGTATTATGGGGCACTTACCGCAACAGGATTTTCTTCCTCGCCAGACGGATCAGCGATCTCTTCTATCGTATAACCCATTTCACCTGCCTGAAGACTGTTCAGCGTAAAGCCATGATTGGGTGAATCTTTTATCTTAACATCGTTATTGAAATGAATCTTTTTCTTTTGCCGTATCGATCCCTCTACGTGATTCTCATTTATTGCGGGTAGTTCTCTAAATTGCGCTTGTCTATTGATATCTGAGACTTTATTTGTTTTGTATATCACGCTGGGCTTATCGGTATTGCGTTCGTTTGGCCTAGGCGAATCTTGGTTATCTTCTGCAATATCATCTTTGTCATCCTTATCGCGCGGCATACACCAAAAAAAGCGTTTAAATTGAATTGAGGGAAATTTTCTCTCTCATAAACAAAGTCTAAACTGATAAGATGATCACCTGACAAAGTCAATTACCAAGCTGTAATTAATGTTTGAATCTAGCGAGTTCCTAAATCGAAAGAATCTACGGAAAGCTGGAAAGCCAGCAGATATTACATTTTAGCTAAGATCATACTATAGAAACTACTTTCAGCTCGAACTACAACGATCTTCAGAAGATTTTCAATAGTTTACCATTTCTTTTGCCTCTGCCGCGTCCATGGAAATGGGATTTACTTGCTTGCAGATATGGAATAGGATTAATGATATGCCACACAGAGATGGGATGAGATGATGCATTAATATAGCATTGCGATTATTGGATGAACTACTACTTACCAGCATGATCTGATCGGTTACGAAATTCCAGTTATTTTGTGCTTGCTTGTAAAGCGAAGGTTAGAAGGTTAAGCCCGCAAAACACACAGATAAAGCTTGCCCAGACCCAGATACCCTTATAGGGGGGGATCGATCACTTACCAGCTGAACTTTCTTGGAAATGCCTGGAGTGCTGGGTGCACTGGGTGTACGCTGGATCAGCACCTCACTGTTGCTGGGCACCGGCGATAGGGAGCCCATCTCCGGATCGGGATGCACATCCTGCAGCGTGGTGGATTTCTTGAAAATGGCCTCGAAGGCGGAGCGTATGCGGAACTCCGAGTTGCCGGTGATCGTTGTGTAGGGCGTAATGTTGGGACTGTGCGGCGAGGTGGGGTTATAGGTCTTGAGATTGAAGGAGTTGGTCTTCTTTAGAATGGATTTGCGTGGTGTCAGCGAACTGTGCAGAGTCTCGGCACGCTTCTTGGGCGGCAGCATCTCATCGTTGGCGATCTGTCGTAGGCTGAGTATATCCGGTGCTGGGAGCACCTCGAAGCGGGACGGACGACGCTGTCGCTGCTCTGCCTCCTGCTTCTTCTTCTCCTCCTCCAGGGCACGCTCCTCGGCCTCCTTTTGCCACTTTTGTGCCACCTCCATGCGCTTCTCGCGTCCAATGTGCTTCTCAATGATCTTGATCAGCTCGTAGCGCTGCACTGAACCCAACAGTATCATATTCTCCGGGCTGTCGACCAGCGGCAGCGATCGCAGCGTCTTGTTGATCTTTAACACCTCCTTGAGCTTCTGATAGGAGATGCCATGCCAGATGTACTTGACGTCGCGCACCATGAAGTCCTCGACAAAGATGCTGTACATGCCGGAACTGGAGGGCAGCAGATCCGGCAGATACGGCAGCTTCTTGATGAGTATGATGCTGTCATAGATCGATGGCTGGAGCAGAGCAGCTACCGCATTGGCCACCAGCACGGCAATCATTACGGGCACCACATGCGTTATCTGGCCCGTCATCTCGAAGATTATCACGGCCACGGACACGGTGTGCGTTACGGAGCCAGAGAAGGCAGCTGCGCCCACAACGGCATACCCACCCGGCATAATGGGTGACAATCGGCCACCGTATCGCACCCCGTGTGGAAACCAGGAGGCCATCAGTTCGCCCACCAAACGCCCAAAGGCGGCACCGATCTTGAAAGACCGGTATGAACATGCCCGAGGGCACGGGTATTGTGGACGCAATGATCGAGATGAAGAACTGCAGATGGAATGGGAATATTAGTTTGGAATCTATCGAAATCTATGCTCCTACTCACTGTGAAGATCGTATAGCAGACCAGGTTACCGAACACGCTGGTGTAGGCGGTCATCCAGTGCGTCACCACGGCAGCCTGTTCCACAGTCAAATCGTTGCGTGACCAGGTGAAGTTGCTAAACAGCTGCGTCACCTGTTCGTGCGTGCTCAGCTCGCCGGCAAGAAACTGGCCTGTGCCCAGGGGAAACGAAATGCTGGAGACCAACAGCGCCAGAAAACCGGGATACAAAAAGCGGCTAAAAATGGAAACCAAACAAAAAACATAAGATTAGAATAGGTAACTTAAAGGGGCATCTGAGGAACTTCAGGGATTATCTTCTAACATTATTTCCCACTTACTTCTTCTGCAGAAACTTGTTCATGCGCTTGTTGGAACGCATGAAGAGCACATAACGTCGATGGACCCATACATAGGTGGCGCCACCTAGGCCACAAACGAAACTGCAATAAAGATAGTATTATATCATCTCTAACTATTGTATGATGGGAAACTCACCCGATCAATGCGAAAACAAACAACTCCTGCGGATCGAAGGGAAATTCGGTGGTGAAATTGGTAAGGAACAGTGCTCGCACAGTGTCCGCATTCTGGAACCACACGGCGAGCAGGCGGAACACAGTCGCACCGCAGACAGCCGCAAAGAAGCCGCGCCAATAGTTGCGTACCGCAAAGTATGTGGTGGTTACCTCGATGCTGAAGAGTACGCCTGCAGAGGATTCTTGCTATGTGTTTCTTGGCTCTTTTTTAACTACTTTATGAGGATGGTTGGGGGAAAAGGGAGCTGAGGGGATCTACTCACCACCAACGGGAGCCGCGAAGCAGGCGCCCACACCCACAGCACAGGCGGCAGCCAGCATTTCCGAGTTGCGGGACTCATTCTCATAGATGCCTTGGAATGATGTGACGAGTTTACTTAATAATTGTGCTACAATACTTGCTATATGTACGAAAGGACCCTAGGGGGGAGATACGAGATACGGGTAGAATCGAGTTTTCCAAATTGTGTGTGTGTGTGCGTGTGTGTGAGTCTGCCACATCAATTTTTCATACTTACTTCCTTTCCTAATGGCATACCGCTGCCCAGAGTTGCCGTTAAACCAATTACCTTGGCCACTAATGTCTTAAATGTGAGATACTCTTTCAGAGCCACGCCACGCAGTATGGTCTTCATTTCAGGTATACCGGAACCTATATATGATATATATATAATATATATACGTAGTATATATTAAGCGTAGTTAGTATAGAGTAGACTGGTTAAATTCTTCATGCTTGTGAGCGTTTCGAGTATTTAACATATAGACACAATCGGTTATATATGGTAATATTATAATACTATATTGTATTGTATATTCGGGTGTTGCCAAGTGCGCTTGGTCAGGCAGCTGCCGGAGTGCAGTGGTAAATTGTGGGTGAAATCTATGAGAACTCTGTTCCTATACTGAAATATCTCTAAATTTATTTAAGTTTTTCTTTTTTTAATTTAACTTGAGAGCCCTAAACAACCATCGAAGTAAGTAAGTAAGTAAAAAAATTAATTTTATATTATGTTCTGGAATAGGTATAGGCTTTGGAAAACCCAAGAAAGATGATGATCAAAGTCTAGACTATACTAACTAAATCTACAACTCGAATACTACAGCAGATGACTACTATATAGGGTATCTTGTTATCGTACTTACCTATACTTTGCGGTGCGATGAGATGCACAAAGCCAGCTGAGAATAATATCAAACAAACCGGCAAAGAGACCCAAGCGATATACTGTATGAAGGGCTGTGAGGTAAGATCGCGATAGAGCCAAATACGAGCTACAGAAATGGGGGAAATGGGAGAGATATTATTACTTTCGATTAACAATCGATAAATATATATGTATATGGTATGTGCTTACCATTTGTACATATCGATATGCCCTTGTCCATAATAAACGATAGCAGGGCCATGATGATGCCCAGCAGGGCAAGGAAGACCCAATCCTCGCCGAGACGGGCTAATGTGTGCTTCCAGATCCATGATGAGATGCGCTTTACTCGCGTCGCTCGCTTGCCCAGCAGTTCCTGTAAATATTTCCCAGCACTGCTGCTTTATAAACCGATGCGTTCGACATTATCTTATTCTACTATATGATATTATATATATATCATGTGTGGTACTTATGACAGTCAACAAGAAGAGCATAAGAAATTGGCAGCTATGCCAAGTGTACTATACTATCGTAGCAAAATGGCGAGCAAGTGCCATACAATGTGATGTGAATGCCAGGCGAGTACTCATTGAGTGTCGAGCGAATATCATTTGATGTTGAGTGTATTTCTTTTGAATTTCAATTCTCTGTCCCTTACCTTATAATACATTTTGCTCATTAAGATTGCAGATTTATCAAATATATATATATATAGTATATTTAGTATAGATCATCACTTTGCTCACTCTATTCCATTCTTATACATAGTACATACCTTATTCCTTTGTTTATCTTCTTGCTTTCGTCGCTTTTCGAGTAGTTTGAGTTTTCTGGCTTCATCTTTTGCAAATTCTCCTAGATCCTTTGTATAACGACCATACATCTGTAAGGCAAATTGATATCAAAGATACTTTAGTATTTATTTTACACAATTATACTCGCTGCTTTACATAAAAACAAGGCATAAGTTCCTCTAAGCGGAACATAATAACAAATATCTTGGGTCCACCATCTTCCGAGCTAGACGAACACTTACTGACGCCTCAGTTTCACATCTTGATCACATGCATAGCAGGCAAAAGTCCAATATGTTTTTCTTTTTTATAAATAACATAGAGAAACTCTCTTCTTTTAAAATAAACAGCCGCAAAATACTCAAAATAAATAAAAAGAGAACTCATTTTAATTTTTTTTTTGTTTTTCGAACAGGGAACAATTTTCACGACAAAGAATTTTCGTCATGAAACCATACGGAAATTCCTAATAGAATTGATATAGATGCGTGCGAAAAAAAAAAAAAAGATCACATCTGTCGACAGCCTAGCAACAAATGATGAAAACAAATGCTCGATGATTAGGCAGATATTATATTATATATGTTTAAGACTTTTGCTTTATAAACTTGACCGAGGTAAGAAAAACTTTTGTATGCTCGGAAGTTGAAAGACCTGAAGATCAATATAGGTTTCTGAAATTCACAAGAACTACAAATGATTTGTTATATCAAAATAATTTCATTCATTCCCATTGTACATGCAAGTAGAAAAGTTCCACGGTCAAAACAAAAAATAATATATTATATTTGTATATAAATAAATGTGAAATGTGAATGGGCAGAAAAGCGCAAAAGAAAATGCCACAAGAAACAAGAAGACAAGAAAGACCAAGTACCAAGAGCATTGCTAATTTCCCAGAGGTCTTGGCGAAGGTCTGTCGGAGAGGCCAAGGTGCGGGCCTAAGGGTGGAGGAAGGCGGGCAGGGAGAGGCGGGTTCTCGGGTCTCTGTCTCGGGTCTCGTCTGCTTACATAGTAGAAAGCCTCGATCTCGAACTCAATCTGATTCTTGTCATCGCTGGCATTCTCATTCTGGCTAGCTGTGCGTCTCTGCTGTTCCTTCTGCTTGGCAATCGCCTCATCCCAGCGCAGGCGGACGGGCGTCGAGGGCAACTTGCGGGCGCGCTCCTCCTCGCGCAGATAATCCTCACGATTGATCAGCAGCTCCGGCTCGAAGGCGTATTCGCGAATATACTCATCCTGGTGAGTGCGACTGTTGTTGAACATGAAGCAGATGATTTGCAACTGCGTCGACCGCACTCAATCGCACTCAAAGTCTGATTCACTTGAGATTCAGTTTTACACAGTTCGATTCGAACGTATCGAATACGTGTTCCCAGTTACAGATTCGATTCGATTCGATTCGATGCGATTCGAAGATTGTCTTTGACAGATTATGATACTAATGTCTAATATCGAGAGATAGAGGCGTGCTCCTGCTGCCTGTCAGTGGCATAAATGGGTATTACGGCCTTTGACACGCCTGCGGCTGTTGGCCGAGATTCTGTCTCGCATTTTGTTGCCAATTATTTTTAGCTTTTGGCTAATTACATGTCGCTGCCCTTGAGACCCGCCGCCTAGACCCAACAGTTGTACAATTGCATTCGCAATTTATTTATATCATTTCTATACCGCTGCACGGCCTTTACGATATCAGTAAACTTTTGCAATTGATTTCCGAACTTTTCTATATCTTTTCTTTAAATCACAAATATTGTGCTATTCATCGATTATTTGTGTTTTTTTTTAATTTGTAATGATTTTATTTATTGATTTCTCTTAAGATTCACCCGACATTAACACAACAACGTTCCAATCTTTGCGAAAACTTTTCAGAAACTAAAACCGACGCTGGCAAAAGCTTTCCGTTTGTGGGGAAAATTATTGAAATTTTCTTTCGCATGGCCTCTCAATGTCTTGCATTCTGCCAGGGTATCCAACTCTTTTGAAATATTGTTTTTGTAAACAAAAAAAAATAACACTTGTTTTTCGAAATTGTTAAGAAAGCTTTAAGAGTTTTTTTTTCATCTTGGCAATTGGTAAGAAAGCTTCGTTTTTCAAAACATTAAAGCAATTATTCTATAAAAAGCATTTAGGCTTATTAATTTCAAAACATATTGTTTTATATGAAAACAATAGATATTTTTATGTTTTTCATCTGGCGACCCTTTTCTTTGCAGCCTACTACCTTCTTCAAAGAAATACTTACTTAACTTATAATAAATACTAAACATTATTCATTATAATCCGATTAAAAATAGCAATATTGCTTTGCTCGCTTTGTTTGTTGTATTTACATTTTAACACTATTTCTCATAGTGCTGGGAAAGGAAATAGACAAGAGAGAAATGGAAGAGAGAGTACAAAGAAAAGCAAGAAAAATCATATATTCTGTAGTCGAAAACTAGGTACCCTCAAATTACTTATATATCATTTAAATTAAATAATAAAGGCATGAAAATTTTCAATTAAAAGATATAGAGTAACTATAGTAACTTTATTTATAAAATAAAATGCAAACAATTTGCTTTCTAATTTCCAAAATATGTCCAAAAAATCAATCTCAGTGCAGAAAACAAATTTGAATTGATTGCTTTATAGATTCCCCCAAAAATTTCGATAAGAGAGACCTATGGCATGCACATGATATGGTGGGAAAGTCTATCGCATAACTGTTATTAACACTAACCAGACATTATAGCTAATAGATTTTGAATGTGTATTGGCTATTCATGTCTGATATAAAGATAACGCGTTACTAAGTCGCACACACACACACACAGAGAGAGATAAATACAGACATATGTGTGAGTCAAGAAATCTTATCAATAGGCCGGGCCGGGTCGGTCTATGGGAAGTACTAGATTACCAACGGAAAAAGACAACTAACCAGGCCGGCATAATGTCTGTGTGTGTGTGTGTGTGTGTGTAATATGGAACTCTTCGCTTACAAGTGTATCGATATATCCGAAGGGATCATCATCCTCGTCCGATGAATCGGAATCGGGTCCATTCTCCGCTGGCGGAGGACAGGGATAGAATGCCTGCGACTTGACTTTCGGATGACGTTGAACGTGTCGCAGTTCCGCCTCCATCGATATGTTGCTGGTGCGTCTCTGGCGCAACTGACGAATGAACTTCTCGAAATCGGCCCACTCGGAGTCGACCAGCTCGACATTCTCTTCGCCAAACTCTTCATCGTGTATGATCCGTTCCACTTGTTGTTTGGCTTTGCCATTGCGATCACGATTATCGCGGCTGGCAAAGTACACCATGATCGGGCCGGGTGGGGCGTGACGACAGTCGATCAATATCGATACGAATGCGAATACGAATACGAATAGGAATAGGAATACTCGAGCTGGTAATTGCCTGTGTCGCCTCTTGTTTTGCCACTAATCAACAAACACTATCTGCCCTGGATCCGGCCATGGCTAAGAGACTTTTGACTGTGTTTGAACTGCGGAGCGAGAAGCATCTGCGTTATGCAACTGCTGCCTCAATTGGACACTTCCCGACTACCCGACGAACCGTATCCGTCAGATACACTGCGTGCGGATCGCACAAAGTTCTCAACTCGACTGAGATACGGCGAGATCGCGCTCGTATAATGCATAGATCGACCGATTTGGTCTTGTTTAAGCTCAAGATTCCACATGAATTTAGCACACCAATACCAGAGCAGAGTCTCGTCTCGAGTCGAGTCCCGGTGACAAGTCTTAAGTACTTTGAATGTGTGAATATTCAGTCTAACTTGCATCTGTCACGCACTCACACACACACACTCACACACACACACTCACACTCGACACTCGAGCGGTCAAAGTTTGTGTGTAAAACATCAATAAAATTTCATAAATTTAATAATTTACCCAGCAGAAAAAGTGAAAATGCTTCTCGCACAGTGGAGCAAACTCGATTTGCATGCACTCATGCATACATAAGATTACCGAATTACAAACTCTTGCCCCACTGTGCCGTGTCACTTAAGCAACTCAAATTGAGCTTACTTTTGACGACATCATCTCTTTAATCGCTTCAAGTGTGTGTGTGTGAGTGTGTGTGTGTGCGAGTGTGTGTGGGTGAATGGATTATGCACACGGGTCAGAGTCACATGTTTGTGATTGTCTATGCGGCATTTCTCAGATACAAATGTATCTGCAGCTTCTTCCCTTCCTACGCTCTGATTGAATTTAAGATTTTGACGCCCGGCCAAATGACGACATTAATGATACACCTAATCCTAAATAGGTTGGATACACTGACGCCCCATGTGTGTTATCAGATACCCTACCCGGTATTTTTCAATTTTATTAATTTGGATTATTGAATTTGAATTAAATTGGAATATTTAAACCCTATACAGTGCATAGAACATTGTATTAAAGAGTTTGACATATAGTATTTCTAACTGTTTCTAGCATATTTCATCTTAAGATTGCAGGCCTTTCTCCAAACTCATTAGTATAATTTACTTTACTCTCGGTCCCTGCATATTCTCGCAGCGACATAAATTCTGATTAAATCTCTGACAATTGAATAGCCTGTCGTTTATATTACACGCCTTAATCAGTCTACACTCACATACCATACCATATATAATATACTTCTGAAGGATTTCCTATCTGACTTGAAATAGGTCTCATCTAAAGAAATGTTTAATTTATTTTAACAATTTATTTATTTCCAGATATCTATCATGATTTATTGCGGTTTCTTCCAGTGTTCTTTCAATTGAGTTTCCCTCAAACATTTATCAAACTAAGAGCGTAGCGCCCAGACCTATTAAGAGCGATATGTTGTAAAAATTTGTTGATAACAAATTTCAGAGAGTTTACTACAACGATAATCAAAAGTATTTGCACATTATATTGTATCGAATGCGATTGATTTCTATATTGAATGCGAAAAAATAAAGAGAGAGAAGTAAGAGTAATTCTCTTATAGGAAGGGAACAGAGTTGGATATACTACATTTATTTATATGTAGGTCAAAACAAGTGTGATTCAACTTCACAGCAATTATAACACAAGTTGCCTATATAGCATTAATACATATAGCAGCTATGAATCGATAACTATATACTATTAGGCTACCTCATAGAACTTTATCAAGAAATATTATATTTTTATGCCTTGCACAATATTTTATTTTATTTAATCTGTTCTTAGTATTCAGTTATTATAATACCAAAGTCCCTATAATTAATAGATTAACACATTTAGTAGATGTTAAGAACATGTTACCTTACGATTTCTTTTGAACATTTTTGCAGGATTATCTTCAGATTTGTTATCGACTTTCGAAAGGCGTTAATTATTTTGGCGACAAAACAACGCGAACTTGGCAAGATTTGCGGGCCAACTGAAGATTGCAGCATCTGGCTAAGCCCCAGCCTCCATTTTCATCTTTCACACCCCGAAATCTGGCCAAGATAATGGCGATAATACTGCGACAATAGAAACACCTGCTGAGCCCAATTCGAATGGCAAAGAATGAAAGAGAGAGAGAGAGGGAGCTAGTGAAAATTAATTAAACTTCAATGAAATCCGCAAACAAATATCGTATTCATGTAATATTTGCATAGGTTCTACACCGATACGATATGGATTGAGAGTTATGTAAGCCCAAATATCATGCAATTCCACAAATAGACAATTATAATCTCGGGTAAAATCCATTCCATACAGTCTCGGCCAGTCTGGCATAGGGTAGCATGTACTATATATAGTATTTAGCTGCCGACAGCTTTTAACACCCACAATAAAACACATTGTTAATTGTATTAAACAATAAAGCGGCAATAAACATTCATAATCAATGAGTGCTACGAATCGGGCCTCCAATTGAAAGAGGCTAGAAATCAAATCGCTTTGGATTTCACGCCAATCGTCGTCACTAAATCAAAGTGATTATCGATATGGGGGAACACTTTTGATTGATGGTTCTGTAACCCTCTGTACGTCTAGTACCCCGACTCCTAGGGGATTATAGGGTTCGATAATCGCACATGATTTGATGGACGACAGTGGGACATGACTTTCGCTTTGAGTTAAGTTAAGTGCATATATATCTGAATACAAGTCAAGTCTATTTCTCCAGATGCTAATAAATATTTATAGTAATTTATCTCTGTTCAGATTTATTACTTACGTCAAAATAATAGATAAGTTCATATAAATTTAGTTTTCAATTTTCCATACTGACTGATGCTCTAAATGTACAAGGAACCCCATATATATTTAAACAGCTTTTAGAACAGATAATGAAGTAAAACTCAGTCGGCAACTTGAAAAGACACATATATATGTTTGTACTCTATATATTATATATAAGACCGAGACACAAACTCTTAAGTCGGTTAACAATTTCATACCAATTTGGGTATTTCAATAATACTACGAGTTAATGACAAATAAGCTGCTGATGGGCTCGTTATCTTGCGGGCTTCTGAAAAGTAAATACTTGCGGTATATGGCATATGGTATATGAAAATATATATATTTGTTTATGGCAATTTCTTTACGACCTAATGAGAGTGCAAACATTTTTATTCGAACGGGTTTTACGTTTTTTTTTTTTTTCGCTTGTTTTGGCTAATTTTGTTTATAATCGATTGATGCATATGAAATTCCAATGATTTTATTAAATCAATCAATCAATGAGAAATCAATCGACAAGTTAATAAATAAATAGTCAAGATTAAACAAATTTATGAGCGGAAAAGTGTGAAAACAATATGATACATTGTTGATTGAGGTAAAAAGTCGGATTTGGAAAATACAAAAACCTCTTTCCGGTTACTTTAGAGGGAATGTTGCCAATTGAGACTAGGTATTTCTGACATTCTCTAGACTCTTGTCTTAACCACGTGATGTGTGTGGTATTTGTAATTATATATATCTGTATAATTAATTCTTTTTTTTATCTTTTTCCTTGCGCGTGCCATTTTATCTCACTGAGATGACAATGAAAACAGCTTAAAATGGCTTTAAACTGCGAATTGGGGACACTGGGAAACTGGAATATGGTAAGTTCTGGGCAAATGTTTGCTCAGAGAGTATTTTTTTTTTGGCTTTCAGATATCGCTCACATGCTAATTGCCGTTTATCGCAAAGAAAGGCACTCTGCAGCATCCATAAATAACGCAGAGGTCAGAAAACTTCAAAGCGGCGCCACAAAACAAGATGAAATTAATTTCATATTTTTTTCAATGACGTAAATTGTGGGAAAATACGAAAAAAAGAATAGGAATGTGTCTGGGAATGCCCTAAGAGCTTTTTATATTTGCAGGGTATACATACAAGGTGTATACAAGTGATCAGTTCGCAAAATGTGGAATAACAAATGAGAAATAAATTAATATATAATGCCGACTATGCCAGGCTACAGAGATATTTGCATTTATCATTCACGTTTTCTCAATTTCAGGGGGGGATTCCCTTGTAAGACAAAAAGAAATGAAAGAATATAAAAATCTTGATCTCAATCTCGAACTGTGATCTGCCCACACCTGTGTAGAGTGTGCACAGTGTGCATAAAACATACTGTTACTCATCATTTTAAACTTTATCAACTTTAATTGATCTTCAGGTTCGGCAAACATTATCTGTATGATATTAGTCATATTTATTATATATAGCTAGCTGTCTATATTTATATAGATGTAGGAATTCCCTTCAAACTCACCAGCGTGTGCGTATAGCCCAGTCCCTCCTCGGAATCATCCGTCTTGTCGTGATCGTGACCCATATTGAAGCGCAGCGAGGACGCATTCGAGCACGTGCGAATCGGGAACGTGTGGTTCGGCGCGGACACGAGGAGCACAGACTCGCGTCCATTTTTGTGGATCTTCATGTTGAGTTTGTTTCTGTTTTCTGTTTTTGGTTTTCTGTTTTGTTTAACAAGTTTGCAAAATATCACAATAAAATGGCTGACGACGTGAATATTTATTATGTGTTTATAATTTAAATTAGTTTATTTCTCTTTTTTTATTTGCGGCACACTCTCTTCTCTGTTTTTTTACTTTTTGTTTGTCTTCTGCTTATTGTGCGTTTTTTTGCTCGCTGTCTCGTTGTTTATCACTTGCACTTTTTCCGCATTGCACGCGCCTCCGTGGCTGAGGTACTCCGCATGCGTCACATGTAAAAATGAAATCAAATTCCTTTCGCTGCTGCATTAAATTCAATTAGCTGCAGTGTTGTTGCACCAAGTCACAAGACTGACTTCCTTTGCGGCCGCAGTCACAGCGACTGCGAAGTCAACGTCAACGCCAACGCCAACGACAACGACGACGGCAATGCCGGCTTACGCATCCCAAAGAGAGCCGACTGAAGAGTAAATGAGGTGAAGTTGCCGCTGCTGAGAGTAATGAGGTGGCCGGCGACAAAGCGTCGTAGGGGCGACAACAACAAATATGCGCGCTGAACTCACGCAGTCTCTGCTGCTGCTGCCGGCTGCTGCCGCTACTGTGAAACTTCGCAGATAACGACGCTAGCAGCGCTGCTTGTGCTGCTGCCGCTGCTACCGGTGATGATCGCTGCTAGGTTATGTTTGTTGTAGTTCTTTCTCCTCTGCCTCCTCTGCTGAGCGTGATAATGGCGCGTCGGAGGTCGCAGCAGTGTACAGTGGGGCGCTTGTACTACGACCGTGTGTAGGTTCTGAAGTGGTGGCGCACTTGAGCGTGTGAAGGCTTAATTAACAACAGCGACAACAAAATCGCAATTGTATCACAGTTTCATTATCTCCTTTATCTACGAGTGTGTGTGTGTGTGTTTGTGGTTGTGTATGTGTGCTGGATTAGCGGCAAATACCCAGAAATTAGCACCTGTTGTGCCCCGCTGCGATCGTCCGACTAATTAACTATTCACAGTATTTTCGGCCTCTTTCACAGAGCGGAAGTTTATTTATTGTCGATGAAGCCTGAAATGAAGTAGAATTTATAACGCTTGTAAATAATGGCGTATGAGTTGCTTTATTAGCTAAGCTAATTAAATTATGCACAACCCACCCAGCCGTGGCTCACCCACTCGACACACTAATACACACACACATATACACAAACAGTGCATGTAAATGTGAGCGAGATGCAAGAGCTGAGTGTTGCCAGGCAAACAGATAAAAGAAGCAGAGAGCGCCAAGTGCGAGCGAGCAGCCTCTCGTGGTCCTAGAATGCTGTAGCAATGAGCAATTGCAAGCAGTCAATAATGGCGGAAGGAGGCAGAAACATCGATACTTTAACGATACTTGTGCTTACTTTTCGATAAGCTATCTAATTTGAATAATTAAAATCTTTCAGTATATTATATCCTCTATAACGGTGTAAAACTATGAAAATGTTCATATCACTTAGCACTGTAATGCGAGTAGTTTCTTGATGCGTATGTGATAATTATCTGTACAATTTTGTTCAGTTTTGGCGGCCATTTCCTAGAACCGAACAGTCTTATCACAATATCAGAGTTTACTTAGCCGCAAAATCCCAAAGCCAAGTGCCTGAATACGTTTTGATTTATGTGTGTTATAAACACTATGGCTTGTGCTTTTTAATTTATTAACTTATTTTAATCTTTCGCTAGTATTATTGGCCCGATTTCGAAAGATTTATGGAGGCGATTGCATTACTTTCTGCAGATACTACGAAATTAGACATAAGGTTTTCACTCGTTGCGGAAAAGGGCCTATCGTCAGCGTAAAATTTGCATATGAAATTCCTAGCCGAGTTACAACGAACGAAACAGCAAGTCGAAAGCGGTTTTAGCGGGTTTTGTTATTATTTTTCAGTTCGTCCACGCGCTGATAATGAGCCGCAACTCGGATTTTGTTCGCGTTTTGTTTTGCTTCAGATTTACGTACTATATATGTATAATATATATCACGCGAAACTGCATTGTCCAAGTGTGTGTGGCTGCATACACGGGTAAAATATACTATATCGAACACTTTGTGTGTTTTACGAATTCACGATTCCATTAAGTTTGTGATATTTCAGTTTATGGCCCTGCTAAAGACCTTAATAAACGGCCGAGATTGTTTTAGCTTTCTTCGCAGATTGGTTTCGCTTAACGAGCAGCTAAATTTAGTTAGTATATGAAACGGAATCTCCCCCAACGAGAACAGATACAAACCTATATGAATATTATATATGTATTGTATATATCGGTTGCCAAGAAAGTTGCTAACGGGCGGGCATAAAAATGATATTTACGATAGAATGCGATTGGCATATAAATTGGGTTTTACTTTCATTATCTGCCCTAAAGCTCTTTCTGTCCATCTATAGTACTTTTCACACACAAGGAGGATTACAACACGTCTATCACAGTTAAGCAAGCTATATAGAGATGGGGCCTGATAAGAGGCAACTTGTGCTCATAAGACTCTTTAGCTCATGTTACGGAATTGAATTGATTTTCATTTCATTGCTGCTACCTCTTACTGCCAAGAGGGTTGATTAGTTGGCACTCAAAAGGCTGACAGAACAAAGAGACTGAAGAGAATACTTCAGAGTATTAACTTTTCGAGTGATTTTCCCTTTAACAGTCACATAAGACGAGTTTCCACTGTATTCAAAAAAAAAAAAAAAAAAAAAAAAACGATTACTAAGCAAAAAAAACAAACACAACGCAACAAAGACTGCCAAAAATATTTTCGAAATGGCCAAAATTTGACTTAATCATGCATTCTGTGTACGCAAATAGAGTATATACGTTTGTCGCTATAAACTGACTATATAATTTCGCAGATATTCGAATTCTACACAGCTTTAATTACATTTAATGAGATTTACCAATTTACTCACATTTAAATAGAATTTTAATAACAGCAGCAGCAAAATGATAACAAAAAACGGCAAAAACAAACACAACAACAAATGCGAAACAGAGACAAAGAGAAAGACTGAGAGAATACAAAAAAAAACGAAAACGTAACCGAAACACCTTCCCCACCTTTGCCGGGCAGCGACACAGCGCAGCGACACCTGTTCACGGCGCGGCGCGCACTCTCACACTCTGAGCGCGTGTTTTGATTTCGATTCCGATTCCGATCCGATTCGATTCGATTCTTGATTGTTGTTTAGTTATTCATAGACAGACACTTGTTGTTGTTGTTGTTATTGTTGTTGGTGTGGCACATGCCATGCTTGATTGATGTGCGCGATTGATTGACGACTCGCTGCGCTTTGATTGATCCCCGCTTGCCGTTGCGAGAGACTTGAACTACGAGTATACTATATTAGCCAGGCAGCAGCTCGAGGAGCACGATTCTAGAGCAGCTCCGTTGTCAACGCGGCCGCTTCGCGTTCTGGCATTGACTGCTGCCGCTGCCGCTGCTGTTGGTGCTGCTGCTGCTGCTGGCGCTGGCGTTGGCGCTGTCGTTGGTGCTGCTTCTGTCAACGCTGTCGCTGTCACAGTGTTTTTTTGTTGTTGTTGCCGCCGCTGCTACTGTTGTTGGCGCTACGGACCCGGTTATCACCTTCGGTCAGAGTGTTCAGATTGTTCAGTTCCGATTGATGACGTCGATCAAAGACGAAGCGTGTAAAGCTTTTTGCTCGACACGATCAGCTGAGCTGATTTGCATACAACAAACAGTTTTGTCTCCGCGACAGACCTAATTTCTATTATGCGAGAGAGCGAGATGGAGCTCTATTTCAGGTATTACCATATCGGTTTACGAGTGCATAGAGAATTTCTGCCGGCCGCTAAATCTATTAATCGCCACTTGCAGCTCGATTCTGGGCTTATATAATGAATTTATGCGCCAATTTGGTATATTCTCAAGCTGGCCAATAGATTATTTACACATATGACGTTTGAATTGTTTCGTGGAATAACATGGGGGATTTTTCTATAACTGGTATTGGAAAATTCTACAAATCTTGCAAGTCTAGTTGAATATTTTTCAATTGAAACATGAATTAACTTGTTGCTGGGTATTTCGCTGCTTTAATACTTCACTTGCAGATGATATAATTAATCGATTAAATATGTAGAGAAGCCTCGACCTGTCTAGCTTACATAATGCCGATTGCGAGGCAAGTGAAAAATATGTAAATTACAACGTACATTAAATATTTTCACATCTACAAAATACTTTGGCTTAGACACACTTTCGCGTTTACGATTATTACGTAAAGAAGAGTAATTATTATTATTATTATCGTATTTATTGTGACATCATAGATGGAAAAATTGTTGTAATCGTTAGCACATTGCAAATCGGAAATTATTGCAAAACGACCTTAGGATTGATATCATATTTCGACTACATTTCCAATTAGAGATCTTAAATATTTATCATGTTCGCAACCACAGGAAATGTGAGAATCACCAAAATGGTATATGATAAATACAATATTTTACCTGATATTTTCGTGAGATGTATGCACGCTTTTTTTTTGGGGGGACCCGAGCAAACAGATCAATCGTGCTGCGAGTTATTTAAGTTAAATTGCAAAATTCAACACGAAACTCGATTTGATTTATAAATTACCGACTACTTTCATAAATAAACTTCGCACACGCCGGCGCAATCAGGCGGGATCCAAGCAAAAATCAACAACAACAACAACGACAACAACTGTAACAACCTGAGTATATGACAATTATTTGTGTTTTCTCATCTGCGCTGCGTCTTACCGTTGTTTTCTCACCGTGAAGTGGGTAAATAGCCCGACAAATAAAAACAACTGATTAGGGCGCGATACAGTTGTTTTCCATTTGTCGTCGGATCGTCTTGAGATCCCCTTCCATTTCGCCCTTCCCACTGGCGTAAAGCATCCACAACATCCTGACAATTTTTTTAATTTTTTTTAAAACCCTTTTACAATTGAAAATGGTCAAAAAAAAGGGTATACTAACTTTGTGCAAATTTATGCATGCAACAAGCATAAGGAAGGTATACCCCATAGTATAAAGTATATAGATTCTTGCTCAGGATCCTTAGTTGATTGAGCCATGTCCTTCTGTCTCTCTGTTTGTTTGAAATAACAGATCTCAGCTATTAGAAAAGCTGGAGAAACCAAATTTCTCATGAAGGTTCCTATATACTCATAGGCAGATGAAGTTTCTTTCAAATGTTGATGTTACGCCTGACGCCCCCGCGAATCGGTAATTTGCGATTATTAAGCTTCGATATACATAAAGGTGAATGCGATATTCTACACTTCAAAAATAGCGAAATAGGTTTTTGGATATTTTTCGATTTTTTGGAAATTTTAAAAAAAAAAAATTATTTTGTTTAATTTTAATTCCCGAGTTTTTAAGAGCAAGTAAGCTATATGTAGTAGAATAAGTTGTGTAGATTTCTTTGTTTTATATTATAAGTGTGATTACACGTTTGTAACGGTTTTTGGAAATTGGGCGAAGGGTATCTTACTGCCAGGCGCGCTCGACTGTAGCCTTACCAACTTGATTTTATATTGCTCCCCCACAATCAAATGTCTTATAACTTTAATGAGGTAGGGCCCCACCCACCAGACAATTATATAGATTGTAAATTTAATTGGCCTGCCTCAAATCACATCTTCAGCAATATTCAAAATTTATAGACACCCTGCGAGAGCTTTGTAGGCCCGTCTATGTTAGAATTATGAAACGATTCGACGTGCTGGATGGAATGTGACACCATTATCTATTTCGGGCATGTACCCGCCGAGTGTGTACGTATTTTATTGGCATAATTAGCGAAAATTATCGCTTTGTCTCTCTCCATCTCTTTCGCTCTCTCTCTATCTTGCTCTCACACAAAGTCACCCCAGACAAGTGTCGAACTTATCTTCGTATCACCTCAGGGAGATACAAAACTGTCGATGAGTTTTCTTCAACAAATGTGAAATGTCAGCCCTGTCAGGGGATTATCTTATAGAATGTCGTGACACGCATTCATAAAACCATCAAAATTGATTTTGCGATCGTAAATTAAATTATTATTAATTTAGGAATCTCTATATCAGGTTTTTTTTCAGAATATACCTCTATATAGCTATCGCTTTTGACTTACCTCATCTACATAGTACAGACAGTTCTAGTATATTCATTATATACGCAATTTATAGCACATACTTGTTGGGCCTCCAGTTAGCACATTTTCACGCCCCGCTTGAGCCGGAGAAGGCATAACAAGCGATCGGTATTCGCACATTTTTGAAATCCAAACAATGCACAACAGCAATAAATAATGCATATTTACAGTAAAATATTCCATTCAACACATAATGGCAGCACTTGAATGTTGTATTCACAATTGTTTTCACTTAGACTCGAGTGAGTTGAGAGCGTAATGCTTAACTGGATTAACTAAACTACTTCATGTACTTGTAGTTCTCCTGCTCTATATATATTTAGTATAAACCCCTTTGGGGATATCGAGATAAAAACAGAAAATTTACATTCGCGGTCAGCAAGAAGAACAATGCAATTGCGGCGGCATCTGTTGACCAAGTCTAACACAGTATAGTATTGCATATATGTGCACATATATCTATTGCTGATCTGGGGGGGCATAGAGTATAGCTCTATAATTAGTATAGTCTGGGAAATACTTGCAGCTTCAAGTCGATCGCGGATTGAGAAAGCTGAGAGAGCACAGCTGAGCGCATTTTCCTCTTATACATCAATTATGGGAGAATGAATCGAGAATGTTTTCAGATCATATATCGGACATACTACGACTACTACATGCAGTTACATCGCGATTGCTATAATTAATAGCTCTGCTCTGCCATAATTTGCAAGTTGTCAAGATTTTACAGTACGAATTGCAGTGTCGCCATTAACATTTATGAGGCATATCCAATTACTTTACAATGGGCAATTGTCTGTTTTGTTTTCTTTTGTGTTGTTTATTAATTTTATTGTATTATATATGTTTACAATTTTTATTTTGTCATGTTCTGGACTAATTTGAAATAATGCAATTTGACGCTGGCTTAATCGTTTCTATTCTGGGCAATGAAATTGCTTTAAATGTGCAACTAAATTACAAGTTTTAATCGATTGGATACATCTCTCCTTAGACTACATAAAATATATTATTAGTGTTTTCCCTTCTTCTTTTCTTTAACGTTTACGCGACATTATATAATTGTATTTTTATGCGATCGAAAGATTTAATTCTATGCATTACCGAGCGATGACTCTACTCTCTCTATCCCATATCTGCTGGTAAGGTTTGCTCGACGGATGCGGAAGCTGTCTTATGAAATACATGTGGTTTACTTTAAAGTATTTTGTAAGTAAAAGGAATTAATCTGAAGGCAACATCTAAATGCGGCGTGAAAATCCTCCTCCACCACCGCCGCCATTGTTCCCATTACCGTTGCCACCGCCAACACCAACACCCCCACCGCTGCCCATACCACCGACGCCCATGCCGCCGCCGCCGCCGCCACCACCACCGTTACCGCCGCCTCCGCCGACGTTAACGCCGCCACGTGTCTTGCCATCGTAGAAGAGCTCAATGTAGCGGGAGCCCATTTGCTCGCGATGTCTCTTCATTGCCAGCTGTGAGTCGTCGTATGTGTCGAAGTAGGCATCGGCAGTGCCGCTGTGCAGGCCCTTTTTGTTGTAGTTGATGCGCACGTTAGCCGGACGAATGGGATCAAAGAACTAAAGGACAACAGAATGTTTAGTTAGGCGGCTAGACTGGAGATGCACAGGCATTTGCAACTTACCTTGAACACATCATTTTCAAATGAGTTGTAGGGGAGCCCTCGCATATGGATTGTGTAATACTCAACATCGTTGTTGCGTCCGCCACCGATTGGGCCGAAATTTCCGCCAGCTGATCCGAAATTTCCGCCACCGTTATTGAAGCCACCGCCGCTGTTGTTAAAACCACCGCCGCCTCCACCGTTATTGAATCCACCACCGCCTCCGCCATTGTTGAAACCACCGCCGCCTCCACCATTATTGAAGCCACTGTTAAAGCCGCCGCCGCCTCCGCCGGAATTGTTGCCAAAGTTTCCAAAGCTACCACTACCTCCACCCCCACTATTGAAGCCGCCGGAGCCTCCACCATTGTTGAAGCCACCTCCGTTTCCTCCATTATTGAAGCCTCCAACACCACCGCCATTGTTGAAGCCGCCCCCTCCTCCGCCACCGGAGTTGCTGCCAAAGTTTCCGAAGCCACCCCCTCCACCGCTTCCGCCATTGTTATTACCAAAGTTGCCGGGCATATCTAGAAGAAAGCAGAAATGATTTTTAATATGGACTCAATCGAAAACCTTCTTTTAAGTTCGGTCTGCGTGAATTTTGCCAATTTTCTATACAATATTAGGATACTGAAATCCCATTTGCAATCTAGTTACCCTTACTCTACTTCTAGTGGTCAACAATTGGATCCACCATGATATTTCTTTCGGAAATGCTTAAGACGGCACATGACTTGCCACTTACCGAAGTTGTTTCCGTTGTTGTTGTTGCGATTATTTCCAAAATTGTTAAAATCGCCAAAATCATTGCCGAAATTGCCAAAATTACCAGAGTTTTGACCAAAATTACCATTGTTGCCGATGTTACCACCGCCACCACCACCGCCGCTGTTTCCACCGCCGCCGCCGCCGCCACCGCCGGAATTATTGCCAAAATTACCCGAGTTCATTAAACTGGGTAAGTTATTAAAGCCCAACATATTATTAGCCCCAACGCCAAAGTTGCTGTTGTTGCCCCAATCTAAAAAGAAATGTATAAAATCGAACATTAAGTCTTAAGATCTTAACTGTCATCATTGCACTTACCATTGCGACCACCAAAATCGTTGCCTCCACGATTGGCACCACGATCCCGTATATCATATGGTCCTGGGCGTCCTCCACTGCCGCCTCCGCCAGTGGCGCGTTTCATCTCAGCAATTGAACTGCGGAAAATTTCAATATACCTGGGAGACCAGAACAAAGAGAGAAATGATAACCAAAAATCATATTAGATGCGCTGCAGATGAAGAGGAGACCCTCATAAGTATATAGAATTATAGATGCTATGGCCGAAGGCATTTGCTTAATTGGGTTAATTACATAATAATTCAATTTAATTAATATGTATCCATGGTTAGATAAACAAACACTTTGCATGTTAGACTTTTGATAAGAGTATTCATACGTAAGGGTTATTGTATTTATTTTAAATGGCATAAAAAACTTATCAAAAGACTCAGGTTAATTGTATGCGTTCTGTTGCTGGCTCACAAAAGTGAAATACCCAACCAGACCCGTAGCCTGTGCTATATGTCGACAGTTAAATTGTTGCTTAGTTTATAAATTACTGAAATTGGAATGTTTATAGGTTAGCCAAGATGATAATCGCAACAATTTAAATGTATTTTCATTAAGTAAAGTATATTTTAAGTATTGAGAATTCATATTCGTGTTACCATTGAATGATTTACTCTTGTTTTGCAGTTTTTGTTGTTGTTGTTGTTGAACTATAGTTGTAGCTATAGTATATAGCTGTAAATATGATGTGTAAGAACCCACCTGTGCCCAATTTTTTCCCGATTTCGGCCCAAGGCTTGCTCAGTGTCATCCTGGCTTTCGAACTGAACAAAAGCTTCCCCAGTAGCACGACCCCTTCTGTCCATAACAAAAAGTATGCCCTCCCGATCCGTTTTGATTTCCAACCCTGCCCATGACGATAACCAACAAAGATTTATACAAATATATAGAGATATATATATATAGAATGCAAGGTATAGTAGAGAGAGAGATACAGAGAATAGAGAAAGGGCGACTTTCATATATATATAGTATATATTTATTTTTTAGTGGAGTGTTTACTCGTCTGATCTCCGCTGCTGTCGCAGTTGCTGCAACAGATCTTTCGAAATGCCATCCTACTAAAAGAATGGCTTGAATGCAATAACGACCATGAAATAAATGATGTTAGGAATGATTACTAAATAAAATGTGTGTATACTACGATTGTAAATGCATATTAATAAGATTTTTGAAAACAATTGAAATAAACAAAAAATAATATTTCAAGGCTTTCACCTTAATCGAAGCAATATTTTAACAAACGCATACTTTGTTAGGAAAAAAATAATTGAAATTCTGTGTGCATGTGTGTGAAAATGGATGTGTGTGAATTTGGGATTGACTTATGAGGACATTTACTTTGCAGAGATACCGACCCCAGGTCCTTGGATGCAAACACCTCTGACTTTGGGTACTCAACTCAACTCAAAGAGCCCAGATCTAACACTTGCTTCGCTTGATCGAAGTAATCACCGTCGAAAAAAATATATATAGAATGGAGGGGACAACATGCATTCGAAACAATACACAATGAATTGTTCTTGCCCTAGTTGCTAGTTACTTTAAAGCTGGAACAAACACACACGCACACAGAATAAGCAAGTGAATTTACCAGTAAAGAACTCCTCGATTTGTTGCTCTGTGACGGCATAGGGAAGACCACGCAGTTTAACAACGAAGGCTTGTCCATGTCCACCAGTTTTTCGCATTGCTTCCTTCGCCTCTTTGGGCGTGGCAGTGAATACTGTGTGTAGATGCGAGATATAATATAATAATAGTTCTCGAGTATTGTTTCACTCCACTTACCCTCAATGTAGCGATGACCCATGCTAGCCTTGTTAAGTTTACGTGCCTCCTCAACATCGTCCTGAGTAGCCACCTCGACGTATGCCTCGCCAGTGTTCTTGCCGTCCACACGGCTGGTTACCAGATGAATGCCTTGAGAACCGTTGATGACTTCCACATTGACCAGAAAGTCGAGTATTTCTTTGTGCGTGGCCGACCAGGGCAATCCGCGAAGTCTTATAAACTTGGGACTTTCGCCAACATCACCGATCTTTAAATTGGAATCATCGTCGCCATCGTTTTGATCATTGTCGTACTGATCGTCATCGTCTTGCTGCTGATCATTGTCGTCGTTGTAGTCATCATTGTTGTCCTGTGCCTGGCCGAAGCCTTGATTGTACTGCACATCGGAGTTCGACATAGCTGCTTCTGCATTTAGACGAAAAGTGTATTTTTTGACGCAAGTTAATACAAATTTTATTTATTTTTTTTGTATTCATTCTAAATGTTTTATTTTTCAGTTGCTTCGTTTTTTTTTTTTCATTTTTGCGCCGCTTACGCCATTTTGGTTTTCTTGTCTGCCGGAGTCTCGTTTTCATGCGGCGTATTTTCGCGAAAGTATTGTACACAATTTGTAGACAGCATAACTTGTTGAAAATGTAAATTCGGTTTAATGCCGTACAACTTACCTTTTTTATATGTTTGTTAATTATTCCGAATCCAAAATTTATTTGTTTTTGCACTTTCTGCAAGGTTTTTCTTTACAGCACGCGTCTAGTAGTATCGTTTGGTTCGGAATAATCGAAAAAACAACATGAACGATAACAGGGGTAGTTCTTGTGAACTAGTGAGCGAAATGAAAACAAACGCGTGCAGCCCTCGATTTCAATCCTTGTCAACAATTAAAATTATTTACTTTATTTTAGCATTCATTTCAAGCAAAATGTATAAAAAAAAATGTGATTTCAACAATTTAAACACGAGGTATAAAACCAAGCAAATTCATTGAAGAATGTGGAGTTTAAATGAACAACAAAAAGTATCGAATAAGGTTTGGTTGACAATGAACTTTGAAAATGACTTATCGATATATCGATACTTCAATTGGTAAGTGTTGGAAAATGTCACAGTTGTTGAAATGCAAGTTTGAACTAACTTTTAGCACTATTTAAATTAAAATTTAACGATATATTGCAGAAATACATGTTTAATGGATGTAAATTGTGAACATAAACCTAATTGAGGGCTAAAATACGATTATATATTTGAATTTGGCGCCTGCAATTGATCGTGGCAGTTGCAGTCCTGGTCCCTGGTCGCCATGGCAACTGCTGCCCCATTTGAATTCCTCAGCAAGTTTGTTTGTTCGATGAGATTTTAGGGAATTGATTTCTGTCGAACGCAAGTGCAACGTAACACATCGTCTAAAAACCTAGTAAATATATTTAACTAAGTAACTCTGGGTTTTGCCTTTCAATTGCTGGCACAATGTTCGTACAAAAGAAGAAATTGGTTGAGCATGTGCTGGCAATGCGCGCCAACGATGGCAGTGGCAGCGATGAGGAGGAGGAGGAGGAGGAGGACGAGGGCGACATTTTGCAGGTGCCAATTGACTTCCAATTAGCTGCTAATTATTTTCCCAATTCAACTTGTACCCAGTAACCAGTAACCAGTAACCTGCCCAATGCAAGATTATTATAAATAATTATTGCTTCAGTAAGAAATGTAATATGTAATCCTTTAGCTCCTTGTACTCGTTGCCTGATTATGTAATCCTTCGTATGCGTCGTGCAATGTGTAAAAAATAAACGAGAATGTGCAACTGTAAAATTACATAAAAAACAAATCCGTATGCATATTTGTTGTAGTTGGCGTATGAAATAAGAAAACCCCGAAACGGAATTTAAATTGAACATATTACTAATCTAAAGATATTTTAATTTTCTTTTAGCCGAGCAAGTAAAAAAATAATACACTTTAATGCAAATTTTGGTACTTCACTCTCGTTGCAGCGCAATTAAAACTAAAACCTTAACTAAATCCTCAAATTTTGGGAAAACTACATATTTAGTTGCACACCATAAAAAAAGAACTATAAATATATAGAACTTTTCTTTTAGTGCCCTAGAAAACAAACATTTTGTTTTTGAGCCACCACGACTGTCGTTTTCTAGCAGCACCACAAAAAAAAAAAAAAAAAAAAAAAAAAATAAAAAAAAAAAAAAAAACTCTTCACACCGTAGAGTTGTTGTAGTTGTTGCAATGGCAATTGTTGTTGTAAGTAGAATTGTATTTTGTAAACTTAAGAACAATTTGTATTTTGTTTTTGTATTTTTGAGTCGAAAGTTTTTTGCCGCAACAACAAATTCGAATTTTTTTTGAAACTAATATATTTTTGGTCTTTCCCCGTTTTTGACTTTTGCAATGGCGGAATCAAATCAAAATATAAATCGCAAAAACATGTTATAAATAAAAATAATAATATAAAAACACATGAATAATAATAATATAAATACACATGAAATGATAACGAATTAAATAATATTACAATGTGCACCTTATTTCTCGTAACCACCAACGGTTCTACGTGAGTGTCTGTTCGAAAATTATTGAAAAAATATTGAAAAAAATTGAAAACCGAAAATCGAAAACATATACCATTTTGTATATGGAAACATATTGAAATATATCCAACGGCAAACGCAACGCAATGGACCCGGACGAAGCGCAGCGACGACGCGAAGAATGCGAACGCAAGGCAAGGCGAGGGGAGATGGATCCCCGGCTGGAGTTCACGTTCCAGCTGCTGATAGATGCCACTCAGCTGCCCAGGCATCAGCTGATGGACTACATATTCGAAGGGGATATGGTAGTTTCTTCCCTTCCACTATGTGATTAGCCCATTAAATATATTTTTCGTTTTTCCATCTTGCTCTGCAGCTGGATGAGATTAATCAACTCTTTCTGCCGAATATGAAGAACAAGTTGCTGTGGTTCTACCAGGAGGTCGATGAACCCGAACCTCCGCCCGTCGTGGATGCCAATAAGCCGGGACCATCACGCACGGGCATGGCATCGAGTAGCTCCAAAACGCCACAGGGTAGGGAGTCAATCCTCATTCCCAGCCCAGCAACTGTTTCTAGAATTCTTATAATCATTTTTAGGTGGTGCCTCGCCAAGTGGTTTGCCGCCACCAAAGCATAAGAAATTGTTCCTTACCGATGGCTGGACTTGTGCATTCACTGGCGTCTGTATATACATCTTCCGCGTGAATACATCCAAGCAGCTGCCCGAGGAGGGATTCCAGAAGGATCTGTAAGTTCTGTGCACACTTTGTTTGCCTTTCATAAGTTTCCTTTGCTTGTCGGCCCTGGAAACTATTTTACCTGAGCGTGGCCAATTTTCGGTTTATTTGTTGGCACGCGGATTAGCGCCAGACTGGCAGACACATCCTCCTCAGCTTGAGGATGGGTAATTGAATATTGCTTCTCCTCTTTTTGCAGATACTGCGGCGTCATCGATGCCAAGAACATTGGCCTAGTCACGTCCATTGAGCGCATTGTGGAGTTCGTTTTCATGCAGGCCCTGGCATTTCCCAGCCTCGAGGGCGATGAGGAGGACGTGAGTTGTGGGCTCATCAAGGGGCAACTGTTGCCAGGTCTGCGCTCTTTTTGCAGTGCGCTGCGTGTGTGCGAGCAGGTCTGCGATCATTATAATGTATTCGCCGATGGCAGCGACATGTTCGATGGCTGCATTGTTGTGGATGAGGTTAAGGACATGGCCAAGAATCAAGAGTTCTGTAATCAACTGGAGGAGCGTGTCAATAACTGGACAAAGGGTATACTGAAGATACTGGGTGAGAGTGAGCAGCTGCGTAAGGAGAACGATCACAGTGGTCCGCAGGATGAGCTGGAATACTGGAAGAAACGCGGTGCACAGTTCTCCCAGCTGCTGGCCCATCTGCAGGACAAGGAGGTGCAGTTCACACTGCACTGTCTCTTCCTGGCTGGCTCACGCATCATGCGCCAGTGGAAGGAAACGGATCGCAAGATCACATTCTGCTACAACGAGGCACGTGATAACTCCAAGTTCATTCAGGCCATGGAGAACTGTTGCCACTCACTCTATCTGGATGATCCTGTGAGCATGAAAGAGTCCATACTCAGCCTGCTGCAAACGGTGCGATTGATCTACAGTGTCTCCCAGTTCTATAACACCTCGGAGCGCACCTCAGCGCTAATGGTGAAGGTAAGTAGGGATCGTAAGGAAGGAAAGTCTAGTCTCTAATCTGTCCAGCTTTTCCCTAGATCACCAATCAAATGATTGAAACCTGTAAATCCTACATAACCTGTCGCTGCAAGGAGACCATTTGGTCACAGGATCGCACACTGATACGCACCAAGCTGAGCAACTGCATCAAGCTGAATCACATCTATCATGAGACCTATTATACCGTTAGGGAGCAGCCCTTTTTGCCCCATCAGACGCCCTTTGGCTTCTCGGAGAACTTTGTCTTTGGTATAGCAAATGATATATGATATATCTAGATAATATATAATCCCTTTGCTTTATAGGAAAATTCGACACCTTCTGCGATCGCTTGTCGAAAATCATCAACATGTTCAATTTGATCGATGATTATAATCATCTGTTCGAGCGGCGACTGGAGGGTCTGCTGCTGGGTGAGGCTCTGGAGGATGCCTCCAGTCACTTTGAGGAGGCAAAGAAGGAGATCATCTCCAAGAAATACGATTACTTGGATCATCGCAATGCCGAATTCAATGATGATTTCGATCGATTCATACACAAAACGGACTCCCTGAAGGACACAATCGCCACACTGATCGAGCGGGACTTTGATACGGTCTGGGAGACGCCGCAGTGCATACGCTTTCTGGTGCGCTTCGAGAAGGTCAGCGAGAAGATTCCGCTGACCCGCATGGATGAGAAATATACAAGGATATTGCGTTATGTGGAGAAGGAAGTGGATCGCATATTGAAGACCTTTCGCAAGCAGCGGGATGATCCACCGCTGGCCAGGAACTTTCCGCCAATTGCAGGACGTATCCATTGGTGTCGTGCCCTCAATTTGCACATCACGGAGCTGATGGAGGCGGTGATGGATCACAGTGTGCTCAGTACACAGCCATTAGCCAGGGATCTGGATGTGCGCTACAACAATGTGCTGGGCGTGCTGCAGGAATATGAGGATGAGATTGTCTCCATTTGGTTGGATCAGGACATAAGTGTAGCCGATGCTTGTCTACTGCAGCCTCTGCTCTGCCTGCAGGGTGATCGATTATTTGTCAATTTGCATCCCACGATTCCGCTGCTGATACGCGAGGCCAAAATGCTGGCCAGGCTGAAGATTGAGTTGCCCATTGTGGCTGCCACGCTGATGAGTCGCCACGAATACTTTCTCACCATTCAGGACTCGTTAAATGTGAGTAGCAGCTCGGGAATGATTGCAGCATCTCTTTTTTCAAAATTTTCTTCTTCTTTTGTCTGCCCTTTGCCTTTCTCCTTTCTCCTTTGCAGAGTCTCATCAAAATGTTTTTGTCCACTGTGCGAGCTGTCAAGCTGGAGGTGCGTCCCTTGTTCCTGCCCCAGCTGGTGCGTCTGACGGCCATGCTGAAGCCGGGACTGCACAGCATCAATGTGAGTTACTCCCGCTACCCCCGCTCCCTGCCTCCCTGTTGATGTCTGTCTAATCATTATCATAACGTTTCCTTTTCCCAGTGGACCAACCAGAACTGGACACAGTTCTATGAGCGCTGCAAGCAGGCCATCGAAATGTTCGAGGTGCTGGTGGCCCGTGTCCATGATATCTACTCCAATCGCATACTCAATGTGCTCATGTGGATGCAGGATGTCTCGCTGCAGATACTGCCAGCAGGTGAGTGGGCGTGGCAGTACGCCACCTCCTCCTCCTTTTTTTGCTTTTCTTTAATTGCTGCCACGTCTGGAAACGAAGTCTACTCCTCCGTGTTCCATTTAATGCTCTTGAAAACTTTGCACATTTGTTCCTCATGCAGACGATGAAATCTGGACAGTTGATGAATTTCTAGAGCGCAGCGAGGAGGCCTGCAGGTAGGTATTCCAGGTTATCTAGGGGTATCTCCTATGGGAGTGAGTGTACCCAGTTGGGGCTTGCAATTCCTTGGAACTGCTGCTGAGATTGGGGCTGGGGCGGAGCTTGCTTGATTTATTGAGCTTATCAAATTCTAATTTATGTATGAGGCTGCTTCATTTGCATGGCACAGGAGCTCCGGTTGAGGGGCAGCTGTGAGATGGTTCAGTATCAAAGGGAAGACATTTTTTTTTTTTTTTTTATTTTCTTAAGTCAACTATGGCCAGTGGACTGATTGGTTTATAAATTAATTTAAACATAAATTAAAACGAAAAGTAAAGTAAAAAATTAAAATAAAAAAAAATTTATAAATATATGAATATAATAATTAAAAATTATCAGTCGACTGATTGGTTTATAAAGGAATTTAAAGATAAATTTAAACGAAAAGTAGAGTAAAAAATTAAAATAAAAAAAATATATACAAATATAATAATTAAAAATGATTAACATTAAGATTAACATCTGGGGTAAAAAAGAAAAAAGATTTTAAGCGATCCAACATTTGTTGCAAGCATTGGGGAAAATCCAGAAAAAAACCCAATTAGATCAGGAGAAGATTCCCAGTTCCTTAGTTGGTTCTACAGAGACACAATAGGAATTTCTAAAATGTAGAGTTTCCCTTCAAATGAATGTCTTATAAGTCTCATTACCTTCATTCGATAAACCATTCATTCAATTTGTCTTTAATTTAAAAAACTTGCAATTTCTTGTGCCGTATTTACTTTGCCACTTAAAGATGTTTTCTTAGACAGGGAGAGGGAGTAGGGTCAATCGGCAGCAACTAAAAGCTTTTTGTTTAACCAGCCAACTGTGCAAATATTATTAAAGTTTTCCCCCTCCTCCTCCCTCTCTCCCCTCTTCCCCTTCCCACAATAAACAATAGAAAAGCTGCCATTGAACTAAACCGCAAAAGTCAAATGGTCTCGGAGGCAGTGGAGGAGGTGCTCAGTCTGGTGGACAAGGCAACGGAGACGTTTAGGGAGATTGCCGGTGACGATGTGGTCACCCTGTTCGATGGTAAGTGATTTGTTTGTCCCCTTGGTTAACGTTAAATTGATGCAAATCTTTGGCATGCACAGCCACGCCCAAAGGCGATCAGACGGGCACTGGCTCTGGAGGACGCAAAGCGGAAGATGGAGCAGCAACAGGTGCGGCTGCTGGCGGAACAGCAGCTGCAGCTGGAGGTGGAGGCGGCGGAGGCGGAGGCGGGGGAGGAGGTCAACAGCAGGATTGGAGTATACTATGGTCCTGCTTTGAGAATCCCCTAACGCTGCTCTCCACCACCGACAGTCTGCCCAAGGGCATGCAGGTGAGTTCAAGTGTTCCAAGTCATTTTTGCAGAAAATTTGCTAATCTGCTGTGACTGTGCCCGCTGCAGGATATGGTCTGCAATGCTGTCGTCGAGATGCGTCGCTACTATAGCCGCAAAGTGATCGATGTGCTGATCAAGGTGATCCGTGCGGCATTGGACACAATGCGGCGTCGCTTCATCACCGACGAGAATGAGTTGGCGTCCAAGAAGACGCCAATCTTTGCGCTGCACGCGCAGCTGCAGATACCCAATGTGGTGATCAAGCCGAGTCTGGACGAGCTGCAGGATATATTGGTGACGGCTGGCAAGAATATCACGGGCATTGCGAAGGGTGTGGCGCAATGGACCAGCGGCAAGGATCCGCCGGTTCGTACCACACCGCTCAATAGCTTCGCAATGTTCTCTAAAATCTTGTCTTACCAACCGCAGCAAGTTTCGATGACGGTGCAGCCGCGCGTCGGACGCAACCACAATGAGGCAGCTGGCGCCGGCGGCGGCGTCGGTGGCGTTGGCGGCGCAAAGAATCGACGCCGCAAGATCTATTGTCTGGCCTCCGAGGAGCGTCCCCAAATGCCGCACATGCTCAAGAGTTTCTATTCGGCCATTATGGATAACAAGGAGGTGGCCAAGGCGCTCAATCAGCTCTCGAGCTGCACGAGAAATATCAAGCCGGAGATACAGGTGTATATCAAGCGCTGGAAACCGTATCATTTCCTCTGGAAGAATGATCGCACCACAAGGCAGCTGATGGAGTTCGGTTTGCAGCAATTTGAGTCGACGCTGCGCTGCCTGGCCGAGCTGGATGCGAATCTACTGATCGAACCCGACATGGAGATCTTTGGCCAATGTGTGGCTGTGTATAATGAAAGGCTTAAGTATGGTTTGGCCATTGAGATCAAGTGTAAGTGGACTGAGTATACAGGGTGTTCTAGTAATTATATATATCTTTAATCTTTAAGCAAATTGAGGTTAGGTTTACTTGCTATTTTGAGCGCATTTAAATTAGTTTATTTTTGGTATAAGTAAGATAAGTTTCCCTCATCGATTTTACCTTACCCAAACTGTATATCCTTCTTCTTCTGGTATTTCCCCATCCTTTTGTCCATCTAAATTTGTTTTCCTGACCTATCACCTGTCTTGGGCGCAAATGGGAATATTCATTGGCAACACCTTTAACAGACATATATCAGCTTATCGGCCACAAATTTGACACCCACGCACACACACACTCGCACACACACACACTCGCACACGCACACAGGGTGACCCGCTGATAGACAAATACGCGAAAGGGAGGGGGAAGTCTATTCAAATTTATTGGTTTCCAATTAGGTAATCAAATTTATTTAACCGAATTAGCTGCGCCAAAGGAAGCGCCAAAAATAAATGCCCAACGCAGACGGCATGGGATACGATATATCTCTTATCTGTGCGGGTGCGTGTGTGTGTGTGCGAGAGTGTGTGTGCGAGTGTGTGTCTGACTGGAACTGCTGAATGCGAAAACGAAAATCAATTAGCCCCTGCCCTTGCCCCTTTGCCTGCTCCTGCTCCTGTTCCTGCTCCTGGTTCTGCCCCTGTGCCTGCCCCTGTGCCTGCTCCTGTTCCTGCCCTTGCTCCCGCCCCTACTCCTGCCCCTGCTCCTGCCTCCTATTCCTTCCTCTGCTTCTGCTCCTGCTCCTGCCCCTACCCCGTGCAGACAACGCCATTGACGGCTTGGCACGCATTGATTAATGGGCATCGATGTCCTTGGTGGATTCTCATGGATATCTCTTGGGTATTAAACACCTTCTATTTTCAGCATGCAACCACAAAATTGGGCAGGCCATGAAAAAGAAATATAAGAAGGAAATGGATTATGTCTATGCGGTGATCAATGAAATGGATCGTAAACTGGACAGACCCATAAGAGATCTGGATGATGTGCGTATGATTATGGAGACGCTGGGCAAGATACGGGAACAGGAGGTGGACATGGAGTTGCGCATTGATCCCATTGAGGTGAGTTAAGGATTTCAATTAGGTAATTTACCATTTCATCATCCTGGGCCACGCAGGAAGCCTTCAATGTGCTCACGCGTTACGAGGTGCAGGTGGAACGGGAACAATTCGATTTGGTGGACAATCTGCGTGCCACATTCCAGAATCTACTGGCCGGCGCACTGCAGGCTCAGGTGAAACTGCTGGACATGCAGCCGGCGTTCCAGGGTGACTTGCGCAGCAATCTAGACAACTTTAAGCAGGATAAGATTGCCTATGTGACGGAATATCGCACAGCGGGACCCATGCAGGCGGGTCTAACGCCGCGCGAGGCTTCCGATCGTCTCATATTATTCCAGAATCGTTTTGAGGGCATGTGGCGCCGCCTGCAGACATACCAAAGCGGCGAGGAACTCTTCGGATTGCCACAAACGGATTATCCAGAGTTGGGCCAAATACGCAAGGAGCTGAATCTGCTGCAGAAGCTATATAAGCTCTATAACGATGTCATCGATAGGGTTAGCAGCTATTATGATATACCCTGGAACGAGGTGGACATTGAGGAGATCAATAACGAGCTGATGGAGTTCCAGAATCGTTGTCGTAAGCTGCCCAAGGGCCTCAAGGAGTGGCCCGCCTTCCATGCCCTGAAAAAAACAATCGATGACTTCAACGACATGTGCCCCTTACTGGAGTTGATGGCGAATAAAGCCATGAAGCCACGCCATTGGCAACGGATCATGGACGTTACTCGCTACATCTTCGAGTTCGACTCGGAGGGTTTCTCGCTCAAGAACATACTGGAGGCGCCGCTGCTCAAGCACAAGGAGGACATCGAGGATATCTGCATTAGTGCCATGAAGGAGAAGGATATTGAGGCCAAGCTGAAGCAGGTGACCAATGAATGGTCAGTCCATGAGTTGCAATTCATGAGCTTCAACAATCGCGGCGAGTTGCTGCTCCGTGGTGATACCACAGCGGAGACCATTGGCCAGCTAGAGGATAGTCTGATGGTGCTCGGTTCGCTCCTATCGAATCGCTATAATGCACCCTTTCGCAAACAAATCCAGCAATGGGTCTACGATCTGTCCAATTCCAATGAGATACTGGAACGCTGGCTGCTCGTTCAAAACATGTGGGTCTATCTGGAGGCTGTGTTTGTGGGCGGCGACATTGCCAAACAGTTGCCCAAGGAGGCCAAGCGTTTCTCCAAGATCGACAAGTCGTGGCAGAAGATTATGCAGGTATTCCCATCTTGCTATATATATATTCCAAAACAGATTTGCTTCATGCTCTTTTATGCAGCGCGCCCACGAGACACCAGGTAAGTTAATTAGCAAAGATTGTAGATGGTTTCCTTATAAATATGACTACCGATTAATCCTGCTCTTTTAATCCTGAAATTAATTATAATTATAATTTGATATGATTGTAAAATAATCCAAAAATTGCAATAGGCGTCGTGGCTTGCTGTGTGGGCGATGATCTGCTAAAGCAGCTACTGCCTCATCTACAGGAGCAGCTGGAAATATGTCAGGTACTATGAAATACTCTCTATCGGATACTATAACTTATGCTATAATTATGATCTTGCTATTTGGTATCAAAAAAATCTCTATATCATGCTCAATCCTATTTGATTTATCTACTTATTATTGCAAGCTTTAGCTATTTGAGTCTCTCTAAAATTTTCATTCCATAGCAAAATCCGATGCCAATAATATATTACTTATTTAATAAAATTTCCCTTATATACTAGAAATCCCTAAGCGGTTATCTGGAACGCAAACGCATTATGTTTCCGCGTTTCTTTTTCGTATCGGATCCAGCATTGCTGGAGATCCTGGGCCAAGGTTCCGATTCGCATACCATACAGAATCACTTGCTAAACATATTCGATAATACGAAATGCGTAAAGTAAGTAAAGTAGATTGATTCCATATTCGTAGATGTAACATATTACGAAGATATATCAACTGTAGGTATATCTTAACCCGCGGATGGTCGATACTTTGCGGCACTGCACGCGATAAAGCCGGCTACGCTTCTTTGGGAGATGGGGGGTTACACAATTATTTGTGCTGAAAGTATATGCAGGCTGTGTTTACAAAAATATTACTAGAATTCGCGTGCGGGGTTGCTTATCTTCAAATCTACATGCATGGGCGAAGTGACAAAGAGGATAGAATAGAAATAGATAAGAGGAGAAAGAAAGGAAAATAAAAGACGACTAAACTGAATCGGCTCGATCATGTTCAGCTGGCAGGTGTTGTTGCTCAGCTGTTTCTTTCCCCCCTACCATGACCATTTCGTCCGCTCTGTTGTTGTGATGTCCACAAATGGTCCCAAAGACCGAGTCGACTATCTAATTCCCTACCCTGCTTCCCTTAGGCATGACCCTATCAAATAACTCTAGCAAGAATTCATATTATTATTTAACATTTATTAATTATTATCTAAAACTATGACTAACAAATACATTTTATTAATTAAAAGGAGAAAAGTGCGAGAATGAGCTGTTGAGGACTAATAATATGTCAAATATATATATATATGTGTAAAATATGATCGTAGAGTATTTCTAGCTATTAATAATTTTATACGTAGGTTATTTCATTTCGTGTTTATTTCCATACCGAAATACTCTAAATATGAGGGTATATTTCGCATAATTAGCGGACAGATGAGCAGTCAACATAAATTCACAGGCAAATAAGCAACAAAGAGAACACAAAAAATGATCAAAGCCAGAGGCCGTTAGTTCCTCTCTTAGCGCGCGCATAACGCAGCATAACCAAAAAACTGAAGAGAGGCTTGCAGTCTCACTCTCTCCTATTCGTATGACTAATCGTCAGAATAAGAAAAAAATCATTGTCACTTACCGCTTTAACGTCCATCGACGAAAGCGCTTCGGGGTGGAGGCTGAAAGGGGGAATGCGTCGGCGTGTGTTACACTGTTATTTGCGTGTTTAATTTAATTAATTGCCGATCTGATTATTTATTAATTGTTTTTTTTTTTTTTTTTTTTTTGTTTTAGTTTATGATTGGTGTATGGTAGGTTTAATATCTTGCACTTTTGACTTCATGATAATTATTTGTCTGTCCTCATTCTCACTCTTTTTTCTTTAAGTGTACTATTTAAATTGTATGTTAACTACTATTTTCGTTCGGCTCTCTTTAAATTAATTACAATAAATAGACATGGATCGATAATTTTTATATGGGACATAAATTGATCCAGCATCTCTAATTGGATTTTTGACATAGGCAATAAGCTGGACTTGCCAAAGGGCAGAGGTTAGAATCTTTCATTCTCTTTTTGTTAATTCTCTAAGTTGTCTCCCTTTTGGCGCTCAGATTATTTTCGGTTTTTTTTTTTTTTTTTTTCACAATCACTGGGGACTCTGCAATTTAATACATTTTCCGTCCACTGGTATCACTCAAACAAAAACATGGATTTAGGTATTCCGTATGTTTTTTTCGTGGTTCTTCCCGCTCCGCGTCTCTCGAAACAACTGCAATCTTGCTCGAAGTGGAGAGCGGTGCAATGGCAAATTCGAATAGAAACAGCTGTTTGCATGCAATCGTTGCAAACTTGTGCTGGCTATTTAAGAAAAGGGAAAGACGAAAAATAAGAAAACCTTTTTTCTTTTCAATTTCCAATCGAAAATATAATTACCTAATATTTAGATGGTAATAATGTTAATTAAATTTTTTTCTTTGGTGGTTGGTACTTGCTCGTACCCTCTTCCGAAAGTTCTGTCTATTATGAGGATCGACTGGCTAATAAGCAGAGCTCAGGCTAGACCCTGACCAGGAAACCTTTTGGCGCCTTTTCCCCCAAGCCAAGAATGACGCGGCAATTTTACTTATTGATGTTTCACTCTCGTTATGTTGGCAATGGAACAAGCTCTATCGATACCACAACAAAAATATATAAAACATACTCTTTTTTTTTTTCAAAAAAATTCAGGAGCAAGCGTTTTATTTACTTTAGTTTTTTTTTTTTTTTTTTTTTTTTTTTTTTTTTTATATTTATCTTTCGGATATTTTTAAGCGTTTATCGGCTACTATTTTAGGTTGCTGCAATCTACTACTTAAACTAAAACCAAAGTCTTGTCGAATACTGGTGCATACTTTTAGGCGGAAGTCTGAATTATTTGTAGCGACAAGCGCCTCTACATAGAGTCTACGATTCTTCGTCTACTTGCAGATTCCACGATGTGGAGTACAACAAAATGATGGCGATTATCAGCAGCGAGGGCGAGATGATACAACTGGATCGAGCCATACGGGCTGAGGGTTCCGTTGAGACATGGCTAACTCAATTGCTGGTCACAGCACAGCAGTCACTGCATTCGATTATTCGCACCGCATATGCGACAATAAACGATCCGAATTTCACGCTTCTGAGCTTCCTCGAGAAGGTGCCGGCTCAAATCGGTTTATTGGGTATACAAATGATATGGACACGTGATGCAGAAATGGCTCTGATGCAGGCCAGGCATGAGAGGAAGGTCATGTCCGAGACGAACAATAAGTTCCTGGAGATGCTGAACACTCTAATCGATCAGACAACGCGAAATCTATCGAAGCGAGAGCGTACCAATTTCGAGACACTGATTACGATACATGTGCATCAGCGCGATATATTCGATATACTGGTGAGGGGACTATCGAAGGCAATAGAAAACTGCTTATCGATTATTTTAATATTTTAACTTTTTAATTAATATATTTTATTATTTATTTATTTATACTGTATACACTGGTATATATTATCCATATATTCGATATAGTGGTGACGGAAACAATTTAAAACTTCTTATCGATTATTCTAATATTTTATTTTTTGTTTTTATAAATATATCTTTTTTGTTTATTTATATTCGATATACTGGTGAGGGGACTATCGAAGGAAATTAAAAAGATTTTTATCGATTATTTTTAAAATTTTGTTTCCTTTTTTATTAATGTTATATATATTTTGTATATATATTTTTTTCCAGTGTCGCATGAACATCAAGTCCTCGAACGACTTTGAGTGGCTGAAGCAGTGTCGCTTTTACTTTAAAGAGGATTTGGATAAAACCTGGATATCTGTAACGGATGTCACCTTCACCTATCAGAACGAATACTTGGGCTGCACAGATCGTCTGGTCATCACACCCCTAACGGATCGGTATGTCAAGCAAACTTCGAGTAGAAACTTTAATTATAATCACATTTTTGAGTATGTCACTGGGAATAGCATCAGCATATCACCCTTGCTGTGGTTGTTGTTATCAAATCAAATTAAAAAGTTGGGAAAAGTAGGGAAAATGCAGAAAGTCGACAGTTTGGTTAGAGGTTGGTTACAACTTTCCAGCTCTAACCAGATAGATGATGCATAGCTGACAAAGGCGAGGGCAAAGCAGAAGTTACATAATTTATTTAACATTATTAAAATAGATTGTAACTACAGCACATTGTTAAAGGTTGTAACTTTAATGAGAGGATTAGATATTATTATTGTACCAAGTTCATATCTTTTATCTAGTATGTAGCATTTCTCGACCAAGTTTAATCAACTTACAGAACAACATAAATTTCTCTGGCATCTCAATTAAAATGCTACCCCATAGTTGGGCTTGATTGTGTGTGTACGAAGCAGAAAAGAGCAACAACTTAAGATCAATTAATTTATTGTACTATTTACATTCCACCATGGCACGTGCAAAACTTTCCCATGGCAATCGAATATTATTCGTGAGTGCGTCCGAGTTGGCCACATTCCGTTTGCTGGGCAAACACAAAACTCGACTGTGGTCCTCCAAGTTCAAAGTCAGACGGCACAAGGAACCAGCAGTTCCCGGGCCTGGGCCATGGAATCCTTTTCATGATGCCGGCAGCAGAGAGCGATGACGTAGACGGCGTCGCTGTCGACGCCAACGTCGACGTCGACGTTGACGTTGATGTTCGCAAAGATAAATTTCACTTAGCGGAAGATAAATAAAGTTTTTGGACAGCAACACGTTGTCGAGTCTTGGAAAGCCAAGAAAAGTGACGGCATATTTCGTCATGCCAAATATCCGCAGGCAGTGCAGATACCCTGCACTCTATCAGAGAGAGTTGTATATACTTTGTATATACTTTAGAGTGTGATAAGTTTCTAGCCGAGAGCAGATTTTAGTAGCTCGTTGTAAAACAAGAAAATTGAAATATCATAGAGGTATTTAAATAAAGGGTATTTGCTAGTCAACCTACTCTGCCTTTAGGCAGTACTGAGTTCTGTTCTTATGTTGCTTTTTCTCTTTTTTTTTTTTCTTCTGCCGCCTAAGCCAAATTTGTTCATTTTCAGCTCGAGTCCTTGTGCTCGATTCTCGGCTGAACGTCATTGTAAATTTTGCTCCCGTTTTGTTGTTATCCTTGCGGGAATGCCAAAGGGAATTGCTCAGCAATCTCCATTGCTCTGGCTGCTCTGGCTGCACGGGCTGCTCCCAGGGCGCCCACCTGCTTGAGTGTCTAAAGCGGCGTATGCGTAATATTTCTTTGCACAAACTTCACGCGCCACAAAGGAAAACTTTGGCATTTCTTTCATAAATGCATGTAGGAATATATAGGAATATATATATATTATGTTATATATTATGTAAATTTAGGTTCGCGTTTTCGGCGAAATATAAATGTTTTCAAAAATGAGTCACTATTAATTTGTGGACTTTTGCATTTTTAATGCAATCACTGAGTCCTTTGTATTCACGTTCCCTCCTCCCCCCCACTCCCTTCCAGCTGCTACATAACTCTCGCCCAGGCTCTCACACTGAGCATGGGCGGCGCTCCGTGCGGACCCGCGGGCACTGGCAAAACGGAAACTGTGAAGGATATGGGCAAGACGCTGGCCAAGTATGTTGTCGTTTTTAATTGCTCCGACCAAATGGATTACAGGTACGCCCCCACAGACCACTTAAAATGCAGCCCACATCGCAACGCAAGAGAGAGAGAGAGAGAGAGAGACAGAGAAGAGAGAGAGAGAGTAACCTGTTATTAAATTTTCCACAGGGGCCTGGGTCGCATCTACAAGGGTCTCGCCCAGTCCGGCAGCTGGGGCTGCTTCGATGAATTCAATCGCATCGAGCTGCCCGTACTCTCCGTGGCAGCCCAACAGGTGGCGGTAGTGTTGACCGCCAAGAAGGAGAAGAAGAAGACGTTCCTATTCACCGATGGCGACACAATCGAAATGAATCCCGAGTTTGGCATCTTCATAACGATGGTAGGAATGCATCCATATCCCTCATCCATATTGCACGCTGTTGGAAAGTTAATGAGTCTCCTTGATTCAACTAGCGCACCTTATCACGCACCCTGAACTCAACTGAAGCGAACTCAATTGCAATTTTACTCATTATTCTCGCTGATTTCATTAACCCGCCCAGCAAATTGCTATGCTACGTGTTGCCCCCATATGATGGGGTGCAATATTGTATTAATATATGTAGTAGAAAAGGATTTCAAGCTAAAATGGAACTGCCAGCAGCATATACTTCTGTTCCCGTCTCTGACAGACTCTGCAGACCTTATCAATGTGCAGTTTCTCCTATAGATATTTGTGTATATATTATACTTTAAACTCAACCTTAAAGCCGCGTCATAATCAATATCCCGTCTGCTTTCATTAAATACCAACGCGGTAAAAAAAAGGCCAAAAAGTACAAGCACGCGGCTTTCAAGCCAAATTGATATTTATTAAATATCCACATATTCACGATTTTCCATTTTTTTTTTGCTGGCAAAATATTTACATTTTATATGAAGATGGGCCTGACAGAAAAATCAGCTCAACGCGGCCTGTTAATGGGCGCAGAGCAGGGCGTGAGGCGGGGCGGGGCGAGGCGAGGCGAGGGAGGCAAGCGGAGTCGAGCCGGGTCGAGTCTGTGACGTTATTAGTCATGTAAAATTTTGTTCAACTTAAGCGTTAATAAAATTGACAGTTAAGCATGGCAGCATGTACACACAGACACACTCCCACACACGACACTCGCACACTCACCTCGCACATGACCTTCTCTCCCACACAGCGAGTAATGTGTTAACATTTTATGGGCTTTGTGGTAGCTCCCGCTGCTGCTGCTGCTGTGGCCCACAGACTGACAGCCCAGTCAAAATGTGATTAGTTCAGGCTTTTACAATGGCAAATGGAAAGCTATGCGAATTGCTGTTATCAAACAAGCCGGCAACATTTTGTGCGAGCGCCGCATTTTAATTACCGGCGACGCCAAACTATCATTGGGTAATGCGATTAGGTAGCATGCAATGGCGGCTACTTTCTAATGGCAGCCGGTACACTCTATAGAGACTGTAGACATAACCAATTCCCATTACAGGCAACCCCACACACACACACACACTCTGCTATCCACTTAGCCAGATATATTCATTGTTATTTGCTGGCACTCGGGGCGTATGCGCAATTTTAATTTGCACATTGAATTATTGGTCTCATTTATGTAACACTTTTTGCGCCCGCGCTTGCATTTGATTTTAATGAAACATTATGTGACAATCTACCTGGGACACACACACACACACACACACACACACCTGGCTGGGACACACTCTCCCTGCTCCCCCTACCCGCACACACACACACACAAGCTGGATTTTGTGCTGGCTCACTGTGTGTGTGTGTGCGCTCTAGTTTATTGGCCAAATCCTTTGTTGTGGCTTGTGCCTTGTTTATTTATGTAAAAACAACAACAATAACGCTTGTCACATGCGCTTGCCCAACCCCATCTGCCATCTCCCTCACACACTCTTTCTCTCCCCCCTCTCTGTCTGTCTGTTTGCATTGGGCTAAGCAAGCTACAAAATCGATTGAATTCCTTCCGTTTTTTTTTTCCGCTAGTTTCTCATATCAAATGTCAGTTCCCGCCACAAATTGACAAATGAGTTTTTACTTTTGGTTAACATGTACACACTTTCCTGCAAATCGTGGGGGAGGACAACGTCTGTGTGTGTGTGTGTGTGTGTGTGTGTGTTTACTATAAACACTTGCTATTAATTTGATGGGATTTGATGGCAATACAATGGATATTATCGACATGCCACTTGCTAAAGACTTGAAGAGTTCAAAGACATTTGCAGAATGTGTACACATTCAACTGGGTTATTAGTGGATATATACATATACATATAGCATGACGGGTTTGAACTCTTGCTGAGATTGCTGTATAATACTATGAAGGGTTCTAAAATATATTGATAAAAACTTTCCGATAAATACGTGTATAGCTAATTTCCGAGGAATATAAGGGATATTTATTGAGTTTTATTATATAATTATTTGATTATTTATTTGATTATTTAATTTCTAATTTTATAGTTATATACGACTGTTTTTCTATAGTTTCCAGTAGTAACACCCTGTCTGGAATAGTTAAAAATAATTAGAATCCTTAAAGAATTTTGTATGTTTTTTAAAAATATTCTAAATAAAGTCAAAGGTTTCCCGGAATCATGTTCTATTATAAAACTTCAGGCAGTTTGCGTAGTTTAATTCAACCATTTCAAGGAAAATTCTCAACATATTTTACTAAAATAAAAAACACACAATTTTCCACATTGAAGTTTGAACATTTTCAAACTCTTGAAAGCTTCAAGCAAGGTGAATTTTTCTTTTTTTTTTCCACCTCCCTTTTTAACATTTACTTGTGAAATATTTACTATCAAATTATGGAATGCTTGGCAGGCAACGTTCCCGCTTCCCTTCTCCCTCTTCCCGCCATCACGCCTGGCACATTTCATACCCTGTCAATCCCTCATCGAGACGGTACCTTGTAGAGAACTGACGAGCGCATAAAGTGCGAGTATGATAAATCAATTTGTATTTGATAAACTTATTGATGGCTGCGAGTCATGCGAGTATCCCGCAGATGCATCAAACTGTTTCCAGCCAGGTGCTGAGGAGGTCTTCTCGGGGGGATGAGGAGATGAGATGAGGTTCTGCCGGTTCTATGCGCACTATTTGCAAATGTTTATTATTTATTTGCTCGCACACACAGCCGCACACACTGGGGGCGATAGAAAGTTCTGCAAAGGGATTTCAAATGTTTACCCACTTGGCATATATAGAATCCCGGATATGCTGGCCGCAAAGAGTTGCCAGAGAACTTGAAAATCCAATTTCGTACGGTGGCCATGATGGTGCCGGATAGACAGATTATCATAAGGGTGAAGCTGGCCAGTTGTGGATTCCTGGAGAACATCACACTGGCCCGAAAGTTCTATACCCTGTACAAGCTGTGCGAAGAGCAGTTGACCAAGCAGGTGCACTATGACTTCGGGCTGAGGAATATACTCTCGGTGCTGCGCACCCTGGGTGCTGCCAAGCGACGGAACTCTAAGGATAGCGAGAGTACGATTGTGATGCGGGTCCTGCGCGACATGAATCTCTCCAAGCTGATTGACGACGACGAGCCGCTGTTCATATCGCTGGTGTCGGACTTGTTTCCCAATCAGGTAAGCCTCAGAGATTCCGTATTTATATTTATGTAGTCTCATGGAACCTGGAACCATTGCAGACTCTCGAAAAGACCAACTACCCTGAATTGGAGGCGGCAATCTTACAGCAAACGGAAGAGGCTAGTCTGGTCTACCATCCTCCATGGGTTCTGAAACTAATACAGCTCTACGAGACCCAGAACGTGCGACACGGCATCATGACGCTGGGACCGAGTGGGGCGGGCAAGAGCACCTGCATCCACACACTGATGAAAGCGATGACACAAATGGGCGACAATCATCGTGAGATGCGCATGAATCCCAAGGCCATAACGGCGGCTCAGATGTTTGGGCGCCTCGATGTGGCCACCAATGACTGGACCGATGGCATCTTCTCGGCCCTGTGGCGTAAGACGCTCAGGCTGAAGCCCGGCGAGCATGTCTGGCTGGTCTTGGATGGGCCTGTGGATAGCATTTGGATTGAGAACTTGAACTCGGTGCTGGACGACAACAAGACCCTAACTCTGGCCAATGGAGATCGTCTGACGATGGCCCCGACAGTGAAGATTATCTTCGAGCCTCACAACATTGACAATGCATCGCCGGCGACGGTTTCCCGCAATGGCATGGTCTACATGAGTTCATCCGGCTTGGATTCGCGACCAAGTAGGATTGATGCATTAACTGCCAAGTTCTTGGCCTAATCAGGTATTTTTTTTGCCGCCCACAGTTGTCCAGGCTTGGCTCAAGAATCGTGCACCCGGAGAGAAGGCAACGTTCTCGCAACTCTTCGATCAGACCTTCGTCGATGTCTACAATTGGGGGGCACAGAACGTGAAGCTGCAGATGCCGGTGCTGCAGTGCAACATAGTGCAGCAGATGCTCTTCATACTGGAGGGTCTGATACCCTCGAAGAAGGATGACGAGCAGGCGGTCAGTCTGTCCAGCAAGGAGAGTCAAGATGGTAAGCGATCCTCCATAGCCAATAACGTTCCCATGGGATAGCTTGCATGCATGTTCTTGCATGCCGATGCATGTTCCTTCCTGCATGTTTTGAACCTACAAAAACAAAATTATTAAAAACATTTCAGCAGCAAAGCGTTTAGAGCATCAGAAACAAGTTGAAGAAGCGCGTCGGCAATCGATTGGCAGTCAGATTGTCGGTAAAGTATATGAACATGAACATGAATCTATATCTGTGTGTGTGTAAATAGTGCTACGTGTGTAAATTGTCGAAAGTAATCTACTATAACTATGCGTAAACCCTCTACTCGTAGCGCTAACCTTACTCTGCTTCTGTGTGTGTGCGCAGCGCGACTGGCGGCTTAAGATAGATCTCTCTTACTGTATACTCGTAAACTAAATGCACCCTACTTTATATTGGAATTGAAAGACTCTTCCTCTATCCTTACTAATTGCACCCTCGTTGGAGTTGAAAGACTCCAGAACTGGAATTGCCTCTCTATGTGTCTCTCTATGTGTCTCTATCTTTACTTATTGCACCCCTTTTGCTGTGCTGTGTCTGCTTGGAAGGGAACTGTATTTGATCGTATTTCGGATTGGAATATTAAAGTTAATAGCTTCTAAATGATTTAGCCGTTTCAAGTGCAGTTCTACTTCCAATATGTGTCTTGTTATCGTAGGATCTGTCTGCGTTCTCTACTAACAACCTAACCTTTCCTTACCTAACTTATTTACTTTTTGCTGTGCTGTGTCTGCCTGGAAGGGAACTGTATTTGATCGTATTTGGATTGGAATATTAAAGTTAATACCTTTCCAATGATTTAGCCGTTTCAAGTACAGTTCTACCTCCAATATGTGTCTAGTTATCGTAGTTCTTGTGTAGGATCTGTGTGCGTCCTCTCTACTAACAAACACAGTTCACAGTTCTTTCCTAGCCTGGACTAATTTATCTTATCTACATGTGTATTTCCCTACTTATCTCATCTTCATGTGTTAATAATACCTTTAATTAACCCGTTAACCCATCTGCAGAGGAACAGCCCGATGAGAGCGGACCAGAGGAGAAGGAGGACACCTGCACCACGGAACACTTGCACCGCTTGTATGTATTCGCGCTGGCCTGGGGCCTGGGCGGTTATCTCTCCACTAGCGATCGCGTTAAAATGAATCTGTATGTTAAGGAATCGTTTCCGCAATTGGACTACCCCAAGGGTAGTGCCCAAGAGAATACCATATTTGACTTTTTCGTTTCTCCAACGGGCGTGTGGCAGTCGTGGAAGACGCTGGTCACACCCTACATGTATCCGGAGCTTTCCACACCGGACTATCTAAGCATTCTGGTGCCCATTGTGGATAATGTGCGTATCGACTATCTGATCGGCACCATTGCCAATCAGGAGCGCGCCGTGATGGTCATCGGGGAACAGGGCACCGGCAAGACGGTGATCATGAAGAACTTCATGAGGAAAATGAACATTGAGACGTATATGGGACGATCGTTTAACTTCTCATCGGCCACCAGTCCGTATCAGTTTCAGCGCACAATCGAAAGCTATGTGGAGAAGCGAGTTGGTGTCACCTTTGGGCCACCAGGTGGTCGCAAGCTGATCGTCTTCATTGATGACATCAATTTGCCCGAAATCAATGAGTGGGGCGATCAGATAACCAACGAGATTGTGCGCCAATCCATGGACATGAAGGGTTTCTATAGTCTGGAGAAACCCGGTGATTTCACCACCATTGTGGATGTACAATATGTGGCCGCCATGGGGCTACCCGGTGGTGGACGCAACGATATACCGTCCCGATTGAAGCGTCAATTCTGTGTATTCAATTGCAATATACCCGACAACGACTCCATCGATAAGATCTTCCGCGTTATCGGTGAGGGTCATTACAATGCCAAGCGCGGCTTTGTGCCCGAGGTTCGCCAGCTGGTCAAGAAATTGATCCTGGTGACACGCCATCTGTGGCAGCGCACGCGCGAGAAACTGTTGCCTACGCCGGCGAAATTCCACTACGTATTTAGTTTGCGCGACTTGTCGCGTATCTGGCAGGGCATGGTTGGCACTTTATCCACAGTGATCACCGCGGAGAGCGTGCTCATGTCATTGTGGAAGCATGAATGCACGCGCGTCTTTGCCGATCGTTTTACCACGTTCCAGGACAGGGAGTGGTTCGGCTCAGAGTTGGCCGCGCTAGTGCGCGAGGAGTTGGGCGAGTCCCATTCCCAAATGATAATACCGAATCCGGTATTTGTTGATTTCATGCGGGATGCCCCCGAGCCGACTGGCGAGGAGGGTGAGGACACTGATATGGAATTGCCCAAGGTATACGAGCCGGTGAATTCTCATAACTCATATGAAGCGCTACGGGAGCGTCTCGTCATGTTTCTCGCACAATTCAATGAGATGGTGCGAGGCTCCGGAATGGATTTGGTTTTCTTCCCAGATGCCATGCTACATCTGGTGAAGATCTCCCGCATCATTCGGCATCCGAGGGGCAACGTCATGCTTGTCGGGGTCGGGGGTTCTGGAAAACAGTCGCTTACCAAATTGGCATCATTCATTGCCGGCTACAAGACATTCCAAATTGCGTTGACGCGTTCATACAATGTGGCCAATTTTCTAGAGGACCTAAAGCTGCTCTATCGCACCTGCGGCGTCCAGGGCAAGGGCACAACCTTTCTCTTCACTGACATGGATATCAAGGAGGAAGGTTTCCTCGAGTATCTCAATAATATACTCTCGAGCGGCGTCATATCAAATCTATTCTCGCGCGATGAGCAGGCCGAAATCGTGCAGGAGTTGACGCCGGTCATGAAACGTGAGAATCAACGCAAAACAGCGACCCCGGAGAGTGTGATGGAATTCTTTTTGGCACGCACCTGCACCAATCTGCATGTGGCGTTCTGTTTCTCACCGGTGGGTGAGACATTCAGATCGCGGGTGCAACGCTTCCCGGCCTTGGTCTCCGGCTGCACCATCGATTGGCTGCATCCGTGGCCCAAGGACGCATTGGTCTCGGTTGCCAGACACTTTCTCAGCCACTTCGAGATTGAGTGTACACCGGCCGTCAAGGAGGAGCTGGTTAATGCGCTCGGCTCCATTCAGGACATTGTCGCCGAAACATCGCAGGAATATTTCCAGCGATTCCGTCGCGCCACTCACGTGACACCCAAGTCTTATCTGAACTTCATAGCCGGCTACAAGAACATTTACCAGCTGAAGCAGCAAGAGCTGCGCGATGGTGTGGAGAAGATGGATACGGGTTTGGAGAAACTGAAAGAGGCCTCCGCCTCGGTTGAGATCCTTAAGAAAGATCTAGTTGTCATGGAGGAAGAGCTTGTCGAAGCCTCCAAAAACGCTGAATCAGTGCTAGTCGAGGTTACCGAGCGTGCAATGCAAGCGGAGATCGTCAAGAACCAGGTGCTCATCGTCAAGGATAAGGCCGAAGCTCTCGTTGCCTGCATTGCCAATGAGAAGGCGTTGGCCGAGGAGAAGCTCGAGGCGGCTAAGCCGGCGCTGGAGGAGGCCGAGAATGCGCTGAATACCATCAAGCCGGCACACATTGCCACAGTGCGTAAGTTGGGTAGGCCACCGCATCTCATTATGCGCATCATGGACTGCGTGCTCATCCTGTTCAAGCGTAAGCTACATCCCTGCATACCCGACGCGGGCACACCCTGCCCGAAACCCTCCTGGCAGGAATCCCTTAAGGTGCGTAGCATTCCTAGTCCTCTCTCTCTCGCTCTCTCTAGCTCTGTGATCCCTCCCTGCCTGCACAGATGATGGCCAGTGCAACGTTCCTGCTGCAGCTACAGAACTATCCCAAGGACACCATCAACGACGAGATGATCGATCTACTGCAGCCCTACTTCCGCATGGAGGACTACAACATGGACATGGCACGCCGTGTGTGCGGCGATGTGGCCGGCCTGCTCTCCTGGACCAAGGCCATGTCCTTCTTCCACAGCGTCAACAAGGAGGTGCTGCCCCTCAAGGCGAATCTTACGTTGCAGGAGGCGCGTCTAAAGGTAAGTGGAATGCTTGTTAGGTACCCAACGTGGGCTCATCTGCCCTGCATCTCTGCCAGCTTGCCATGGACGATCTGTCTGGTGCCGAGGAGCAGCTGCGTGAGCGTGAGGATGCTCTGCAAGCTGTCAAGGATCAGTATGACAAGGCAGTCGGCGAGAAGCAACGTCTCATGGACGCGGCCAATGTGTGTCTGCGCAAGATGACGGCAGCCACAGCCCTGATCAATGGCCTCTCGGATGAGAAGCATCGCTGGACCAACCAGAGCAAGGAGTTCAAGATACAACTGGGCAAGCTGGTGGGTGATGTGCTCCTGGCCACCGGTTTTCTCTCCTACTGCGGGCCATACAATCAAGAGTTTCGGGCCAATCTTATAAGGACCTGGATGGGCATACTCAAGCAGAAGAGCATTCCCTTCACCACCGGCCTGAACATCATCAACATGCTGGTGGATTCGTCCACTGTGTCGGAGTGGACGCTGCAGGGGTTGCCCAACGATGACTTGTCTGTGCAGAATGCTCTCATTGCGACCAAGTCGAGCAGCTATCCGCTGCTGGTTGATCCACAGACGCAGGGCAAGATCTGGATCAAGTGCAAGGAGGATCGCAATGAGCTGCAGATAACATCGCTCAATCACAAATACTTTCGCACCCATCTGGAGGACTCGCTGTCGCTGGGCAGGCCGCTGCTAATCGAGGATGTGGGCATCGATCTGGATCCGGTGATCGATAATGTGCTGGAGAAGAACTTCATCAAGTCGGGCAGCATTGAGAAGGTGTTGGTGGGCGACAAGGAGTGCGACGTAATGCCGGGTTTCATGCTCTACATAACCACCAAATTGCCCAATCCCGCTTTCAGTCCCGAGGTGAGTGCGAAGACCTCGATTATTGATTTTACAGTTACCATGCGTGGCCTGGAGGATCAGCTGCTGGGACGCGTCATACTGATGGAGAAGTCCGATCTGGAAGCCGAGCGTGTGGCACTCTTCGAGACTGTGATGCAGAATCAACGCAACATGAAGGAGCTCGAGGCGAATCTCCTGTTGCGCTTGAGCTCATCTCAAGGCTCACTGGTGGACGATGAGGCGCTTATCGAGGTGCTGCGTGTGACCAAAACGACGGCCGAAGAGGTTAACCAGAAGCTGAAGATCTCGGAAGTAACCGAGCGTAAGATTATGAAGGCACGTGAGGAGTTCCGTGCGGTGGCCAAGAGGGGATCCATCCTATACTTCCTCATTGTCGAGATGAGCAACGTGAACGCGATGTACCAGAACTCACTGAAACAGTTCCTGGTCATATTCAATAACTCGATCACCAAGTCGACCAAGTCCAGTGTGACCGAGGAGCGCATCAACATCATCTTGCGCTACCTCACCTACGAGGTGTACAAGTTCACCAATCGCAGTCTCTACGAGCGGCACAAGCAGCTCTTCACCCTGATGCTGGCCATTAAGATTGACTACCACAACGGGAACATTAGCCACGAGGAGTTCCTCACGTTCATCAAGGGCGGTGCATCGTTGGATCTGAATGCTGTTGCCCCGAAGCCATTCCGTTGGATACTCGATATAACCTGGTTGAATCTGGTAGAGATTAGTAAGCTGGAGACCTTTTCCACGGTGCTGCAGATCATTGAGCTGAACGAGCGAGACTGGCGCAGCTGGTATGAGTGCGAGAAACCGGAGAACGAGGAGATACCCTGTGGATACAACGCGCTGCTGGACAGTTTCCGCAAGCTGCTGCTCATACGCTCCTGGTGTCCCGATCGCACCATCTCGCAGGCCAAGAAGTACATAGAGGGTACGTAGCCATTGATACTCCTTCTTCTTTCTTCTATTCACTTTGCTGCCTGCACAGAGTCTTTGGGTCCCGAATATAGTGAGATGCAGATTCTGGATCTGGAGGTTACCTGGGCCGAATCAGAGCCACGCACGCCCTTTCGTCTGCCTGCTCTCGATTGGCTCCGATCCTACCACACAGATTGGTGCCCTGGCCAAGCAGAAGGGAATCAGTGAGTGTGCCTGGAATATAAATATATAGAACTCTTTTAAACATTATCCCTGTAGATCTACGCTCTGTGTCCATGGGTCAGGGACAGGAGTACCATGCACGCAAGATGATCATGGAGTCGATGGCCAATGGCGGTTGGGTGCTGCTGCAGAATGTGCATCTATCGCTGCCCTTCTGCACGGAGGTAATCGATATGCTTGTGGAAACGGAGCACATCGATAACACCTTCCGCATGTGGGTCACCACGGAGCCGCACTCGGAGTTTCCCATTGGTCTGCTGCAGATGGCCATCAAGTTCACCAACGAACCGCCGCAGGGCATACGCGCCAGTCTGAAGCGCAGCTACCAGGTGGGTTGGATCCCAATATGGAATATCCTTCTAACAATTCTCTTCCTCTCTCCCTCTCCCTGTAGTCCTTCACGCAGGACTTCCTGGACTACACCTCGGCCACACAGTGGCCCTCGTTGCTGTATACCGTTGCCTTCTTGCACACCATTGTGCAGGAACGTCGCAAGTTCGGTCCACTCGGCTGGAATATACCCTACGAATTCAATCAAGCCGATTTCGCTGCTAGCGTACAATTCATACAGAATCATCTGGATGAAATGGACCCGAAGAAGGGTGTCTCCTGGCAGACACTTGTCTATATGATTGGCGAAGTGCAGTATGGAGGACGGGTGACAGATGACTTCGATAAGCGTCTGCTTACGACCTTCACCTCGGTGTGGTTCTGCGAGCAACTGCTCTCCAATTCCTTTGAGTTCTACAAGGGATACAGGGTGCCCAGCACCAAGAGTCTACAGGGTTTCATCGATTACATCAATAGTCTGCCGGCATACGATACGCCCGAAGTGTTTGGTTTGCATTCCAATGCCGACATCACGTACCAGATTAACTCGGCCAAAGGTAAGCGAAGGTTCCCATGGACGACTGGGTGTAGGGTGCTCCTAGTCCTTTCGATTATTGTCAATTGAAATTTATGTTAACTAGAGGTTGAATTATATTCGAAAATGGCCTAATGCGAATTTAGTAGGGTTCTACAATCTAAAAATAGGTTGCTTCTTATAGAGTTTTGGCTTTTTTCTAGCCAGTTCTCAGATCAAACGTTTACTAGGTATTCCTCAATCCTTTGCAGCAAATGCTGGATCGGGAAATTCTTGTTTTATATTACCCCAGCCTAAATTTATAAATTTTATATATTATATATTATTTATTATATATTATATAATATGTATATATTTTTAAATTTAAATTTAAATTTTTTTTCAAAATTCAAATCTAAAAATCTAAATTTTTAAACTTTTATTTTCTTTTTTTAATTTTAATTATATCTAATTTTTATTTTAAAAATAAAAACTAATTTTAATTTCAAGTCGAGTGTCTTAGTTGACGTTAAATACATAAATAATGAAAATGTATACAGAATAATTTTACAGGGTATATAATACAACAGATACTGCTAATTTAATACCAGACTCCATTGCATATGCGATTAGTCCAAAACCAAAAGGCAATGAATAATTTGCCGGCTTTGTCTATCCAATTAATCCATTTGCATATCCGCCTTTTCTGCCAGGCATCCTGGATACCATACTCAGTGTGCAGCCCAAGGAGGGAGGCGGTGGCGGGGGCGAGACCCGGGAGAGCATCGTCTATCAACTGGCTGACGATATGCTGCGCAAGCTGCCCGCCCAGTACAATGCCTACGAGGTGCGAGAGAATCTGACACGCATGGGTATACTGCTGCCCATGAACATCTTCCTCAGGTAGGTCCCCCCCTTGAAATATGTGTTCCGTGTGTGTGTGAGGGGGAATCATGCGATGTTTTGCAGGCAGGAAATCGATCGCATGCAGCGTGTCATCAAGCGCGTCCACTCGTGTCTCTGTGATCTGAAGCTGGCCATCGATGGCACCATTGTAATGAGTCCTGCCCTCAAGGAATCCCTGGATGCCATGTACGATGCTCGCATACCGGAGACCTGGATGAAGGTAGGACCAATCATATATAACCAAAATTGCCCTGCTAGATTTAAGCGTCGGCTTAAAGCGGCTGCAGTCCGATTCCTTTTTTATTATCATCTCTCTTGGGTGCCCGCCCGCCGCGTGGTCAGCCTGTTCCGCGTGCTATGTACGTGCCGCGCGGACCATGCCGGAACGTGGGCCTAAGTAATCTAAATGTGCGATTTGCTCCTCGTAGGCGCTGCGTGTTTTTATTGTCTCCGGAGATTTTTATCGGCGCGCAAACAAATTTGCTCCAAATTTGCTGAGCGACCCAAAGAACAGCGAAAATAAAGCAGGGAGGAAAAAGGTTGGCGGCAACACACCGACGCTTTTGTACCCTGACTTTGTACTAGTGAAATTATAATATAAGGCGTGCTTGAAAGGTTTTAAAATATATATGCATATATAAGCAAAATTATTTTCCATATTAAATACTGAAGTAAATATGATGAAACTTAAATCGTATAATGACTAGATTGTAATATAATATATATGCATATATAAAGCATTACTTTCCTTATGAAATACTGAAGTAATTTTGCTGAAACTTAAATCGTAAATAAAGGCTACAATAATGACTAGATTTGTATAGTTTAATTATAGTATTTCACAAACAGATCAAGAATATCGCATCAGTTCTTTCAGTGCACTAACTTCAGGCTAATATTTATAGGGTATATGCTGCGTACATATATAAAATAAATAAAGGAAACATCTAGAGAGCGAAAGCTGTTCAGGTGGGTCAGGTGAGAAATTGTTAGGGCCGCCTTTCAATTGCCGCTTATAAAAATTTGATTGATTTTCCCAGCCAGGAGGAGGGATTTTTTTTCTGGGTCCGTTGTATCGAATCATTAATATTTATGCGGGTAAACGAAGCCGAAGTATCCCCATTTGTGGGCAGTTACTCCTAGTTAGGTTGAGGTTGCCACACTTAGCCAACTTTGCCGGATCAAAGCGTGCAAACCGGTTCGAAATAATTAGCAAAATTTGTAATCGATTAGAAGGCGGAGAGATAGAAAAGTAATATAATAATATGAAACACAATTTTAACGAAGGTGCTTATTGGGTTTTTTTTTTCAAAGGGCTCGAGTAGCAAGCAGGCCTTGTCTAGTTGGGAGTAGAGAAAACAGATTTATAAAAAAAAATCAAGCTCTCCATACAATACAATCAAATACAAAGCAAAACAGAACACACAAAATATCCAGAAAATTTGTTCGAAATCAATTAACATATATATATAGTATATTGAATCATGTCTCAACTTAAATCGGCTCTCAAAAAGAAGGCAAGACACACTACGACATCGTTAACAATTCATAAGAAATTTGGCTTCGATAATTCGAATGTTATAAGAACCTCTCATATACCGGTTACCACGCGAGACTATGGCTTTATGCGGGCAACGAATACGGGCACACCGTTTCCCACCAAGAAGGAGGCGATCAATCCGAATTTATTATATGATACGCTGCACAATACCTTCGATCTCTGCCTGTCGTCAAGCACGATCGGGGAGCCCGGATTGTCAAGTATATCGGATATAAGTGATGAGATCGATCCGAAGCCATCGTGCTCGAGTAAATCCCTGTCTTTCGAGCGAAAGCGTAAACTCTTCGATGAGGCTGAATTCACCATAACCAGGGGCAAGAAGACCAGCGAGAATATCCATCCCAAGGCAGATTTCATGGAGGAAACATCGCACAAGGAGTCGACGGTCTTTAATCACGAGCAGTTCGAGGAGGTCTGCCGCTTGATGAACTTCAACATAACATTCGGGGGTTTCACCTGAGAGAGAGAGAGAGAGAGGCAGGAACGAGATCCCCCTGAATATACACAGCACCCATCATAGTGTTACATATATTTTACATGTTACTTGTATTGTACTTTAATAAAGACTAAAATTGCAACGAATGCACTTCGCAGATATCCTGGGAGTCGACTACCCTGGGCTTCTGGTACACCGAGCTGCTCGAGCGTAATGCACAATTTCGTACCTGGATATCTACGGACAGACCGAAGGTAGGGAAAGAGGGAGAGAGCACAAAGACAAATCGCTAATTGTTTAATCTCTTTTATTTATTTATACATTTCTTTTTTCCTTCAACTCTTTCTCTCTCTCTGTCACGCTTTGTCAAACGCAACGTAGGTATTCTGGATGACGGGCTTCTTTAATCCCCAAGGTTTTCTGACTGCCATGCGACAAGTGAGTAAGGGAATGTGGTGGGGGGGGGAGGAGTATAAACATTATTTCCATTTGTTTCTGCCCACGCAAAGCGGACAGATTAGCTGACCAGTTGGAGTCGGAGCTCCCTCTCTGTATCTCTTGTTATGGCTAACATTATTTATGCCAGAAATCCTTAAGGAATTGCTAACTGCTCTAAGTCGATCTAATCAGCTAACCCAGACTGTATTGCACTGCAATTACGGGCACGCATGCGAGAGGCTCGGGGAATACGTACGATAAGCACTACGCTTGAAAAGGATCTGGGTTCACTATAGTATTGATATTATATATAGTATATATACTGCGTATGCGTATTTGATTTTCCCACTAGATAAGGGTTGAGGGTTGAAGTGGAGGAATTACAAGAGCTTTTCCTTTATTCTTTTTATTGATATCGAATATGTTTCAATCGTTTGTGCACTTCTCTTTTTCTTCCTCTCCATCGTGCCACCCAACACCTTAACCAATTTGCCCTGCATGCATGGACGACGACATTGTGTCATCCCATTTGCATCTCTCTCTCTCTCTCTCTCTCTCTCTCAGGAGGTAACGCGAGCGCACAAAGGTTGGGCCCTCGACTCGGTCGTGCTGCAGAATCAAATAACGCGCTACAACAAGGAGGACATAACCGAGTATCCCACGGAGGGTGTCTACGTGCATGGCCTGTTCCTGGAAGGTGAGTTCCAACTGTGTTCCGCTATTTGCATTCTCCTCCTTTCTATTTTTCTGCCACAAGTATTTGCAAATGTCAAACATGTTTTCCGCATTTATGGAGCAGCATGTGGCACAAGATGCAGACAAATTGGCAGTGGGTTCATGCCCTTCTGTTGACCCTGCCAATTGGCCGGGTCTGGTCTGGTCTGGTCTGGTCTGGCCGTACCTTCTGCGGTTTCTGCCTGCCTTCGTGCCAAAAGTGTGATAATCCTCAATGCCGGCGGCGGCTTCATTTCCCCTTTTACATCTGGCAGTCCGGCGACCTTTGTTGGCCAACTGTTGATTAGCCATGGCAGTGGGAGAACATTTCCATTTTAATTTCCACTCGAATTTAAAGCGCATAAAGCTGGGTCACAATTAAGTGGGAATTAAACAAGAGATCAGACATATTTATGTGACTTATGTAACTGCAGTTACGTGACGTAATCAAGGCAAATTGAATATATGTGAATCAATGTGAATCACAATGGATTCGTGGCGTGGCCAAAATTACATTACGTATACGCAGCGTGGTACGAAGTGAGAAGAGAAGCAGCGAAGCTACCTGGTGGCAAGTTCCTTGGAGCTGCCTGTGTATTAAACATGACAATCTCCTGCCCAAAGCTCGGCGCTAATAAACATTTTCCGGCCTGCTCTGGGCTTGGCAAACATGCGTGGGCACACGTAATCCCCGGGCATTTTGGCCAATTTTACGATGGAAACTTGTGCGTACAACGCAGCAATTAGGGTCAGCTTTAAATTCCTTCTCTCTCTCTCTCTGTCTCTCTCTTTCTGCTTTGCTTTATATATGTTTATGGTTTAATTGCAGGTGCCTCGCTGGACAGACGCAGCGGCAAGCTGATTGAGTCCAAGATGAAGGTACTGTACGAACAGATGCCCGTCATCTATATCTATGCCATCAACACGACCGCCGGCAAGGATCCCAAGCTCTACGAGTGCCCCATTTATCGCAAGCCGCAGCGCACCGACCTCAAGTACGTCGGCTCCATTGACTTTGAGACCGATTTCAATCCCAAGCATTGGACACTGCGCGGCGTCGCTCTGCTGTGTGACATCAAATAGAGGCGAGGCGGGGCGGGAGCGGGAACAGCGGCAACAGGAGCACAACAAATGGCATCCCATCCTACATCCTCCTGCTGGTTCCCAGTCCATGTCGCCGTCATCGTTTTTGTTGTTGTTGTACGTGCTGAGCACTCGTAATGTTCCTGTGATAATTATCGTTTTCGGGGGAAAGGAAAGGAAAGGTCCAACATTTTGTTGGACTGTCTGTCAGCTGTCTGTCCAGTTTTGTTGTGCGTCAGAGATACAACAAGCTTATTAATTATACCCTCGAGCCGCTCGAGAGGCACACACAGCGGGGGAGGGGGTAACACCACAATTAGCTGTTTTAGCCCATGTTTAGAGTTATGTTTAAGTGTTTTGGGCTCCAGCACCATTTCAAGAGAGAAATAAAGGTTTCCTTAGACAATATAAACGAGTTTTAATTAACGTTCGCCAATAAATTTCAAGTGAAATTATGAAAAATTTCGAATAACAAATTAACTGGAACTTCAAGAAGAATAACAAGCTAAGATGACTGACTGCTTAATACCCTGTGCAGAACGAAAGATTTAATATATATTATATAGAACCCCATTGAAAATCGCTGTTCTTATGAATTGAATGCCATTTCAATATTCTGTATTTGTTTCTTTTTATAATTATTTTGGTTTTTTAAAATAAACACATACATATAACATACATATGTATACGAGAATAATCCATAGAATATATAATTTTGAATTCCAATCAAGTTTTTCTCTTTTGGTTTTTTTAATCATGCTTGCATTTTGATTTATTCCGATTTATTTATGAGAACATCTTTTATTTACATATTTGCTATTATAATCGATTTTTTTGTCGCGTAAAATTCATTAATTTACATAAGTGTGTGTCGCTCTGTGTGTGTGTGTCCATAACTCTATAATAAAGTTGTCACATATAGTTAAGATTCATGCATAAAATGTTGTGGATTGTTAGTAAGTTGATTAGCTCGTCTACTTTAAAATCGTTTGTCGTATTTGCATGATTTGTAACCATTTTGTCTCTTTTCTGATTCGAAAAATAATCAAAAGTGTGTTGAGTAAAATACTATAATATATATTTGTTTATTCTTTTTTGCAACTTCCAATACCGATTTGTCAATTTACGATACGCTAACGAATCAACGCTTGCTTCACAACACTGAAACATAGATAAACATTGCAAATTCTCTTATTTTCATTTTTTTCTGGAAATAATTTTTAAAAATTTCATTAACATAGATTTTATTTGAGCTTTGCTAAAGGGGAACATAATACAAAATACTCTCTTATTTAGCTGCCTTTCGTTAAAAATTTTAAATCTGTGTTGCAAAACGATTAAAATTAGTTAACACAAGAGTTTAAATATTTCGCGCATAAAAAGTGAGCTTTAGGTAAAAAATTCAATCCTAGAAAAAATGCAGAGTAAAAATTAAACTAAGATAAAATAAAATACTCTGAAAATTTTACTTTCGGAAATCCAAACAAATATTTAATTTACTTAAAGCGGAAGCATTTAATTACAAGGAGAAGCTCCCTCATACCATACGTGTGTAGTACTATATAGTATTGCACGGGAATATATATATATATCTTTTTTTTATTAAAAACTACATACAGATAGTGTATTTCTTTTCATTTTATCGATCAACATCATTTAGGCTATTAAACAGATTCATATACACATATATTAATAATATATTATTCATTTTTTTTTGTGCTTTTTTTATTTGTTGTAACTTTTTTCTGCTAGTCAATAAATACAATTTGAATATACTCGATGTTACGTAAGACTTGGGAAGGGGTCGCTAGGGGAACATTCGCGTGTTATATAGATTTATCGGAGAGTATCTGAGATAGAGGTAGCATCATGAAGTGTTACGTTAACCGTTGGTTACCTAGGTAGAGTGAGTACATCTAAAAAGGGTTGGGGTCTGGAATGGGGTTCGGGGTAGGGTATCGGAGGGGTCTCTGCGCGCGCACACACACAATATATATGCCTGCCTTAAAGCCAGCCATTAGGAACCGTCAATTTAGCAATTTAGCAACTACTAACGTCTATTTAACCTCTAAAACTGTCGCTGTGCGTTTGTGTTTGTCTGCGTGTCGAGTGTCTGTGTGTGTGTACGAGTGTGTGTGTGTGTGTGTATCCGTATCCGTGTTTCTACTCCTGTTTGCCTTTGACCTAATTAGCATAGTGCGAATTCTTGTGCATGCGATAGAAGAGACGCCATGGCAATCGTCCATTTGCATTGTCCTGCTCCTCCAGCTCCATATCGTCCGGCTGCTCGGTTGCCCAGTGATAGTACAGCTCATCCAGTATATCGTCCTGGTCCGGCTCCCTGCCATCCTGCTCATCCACATTATCCTCCACATCGCCTGTTGCGCTTTTGCCCACTGCCGACTGCGACAATTTGCGATTGCCGTTTTCATGATTTGTTTCATTTGCAATTTCATTTCCGTTTGACTGCTGATGTTTGGCCACGTCTTGCACGCCCAGGCTCAGCCCGAGGGATTTGCTGGAATCATCGAGCAGCTGTTGTCCTGCCGTCGGCTGTTGCTGCTGCTGCTGGAGCCGCTGCTGCTGCTGGTGTCTTGCCTGCGCTTCTGGACGTTGCAGAAAATCGAAAAAGCGTGACGAGCCCGTTGATGATGAGGATGGGGTGTAGGAGGATTGGGAGCCAATGCTCCACAGTTGACTGGGGAAATGCTGCTGCTGCAGCTGCTCGCGACGCAGCTGCTCCCGCAAAGCCGCCTGCTGTCGCTCCAGCTGCTGCTGCTGCTGCTGCTGCTGCTGATGCTCCTGGTAGCGACTGTTGACCCATGGCTCCTGGAACACGCGTTTACCCACATTCTTCAGTATGGCACGATTCAGCTCGACCTGTGTGCGCGCAAGGGGGGAAGTAGAAGCAAAAGCGAAATGTTTGACATTAAAGCAGGCAAAGGAAATGAGTGTGTGTGTGTGTGTGTGTGTGTGTGTGTGTGTGAGTGTGTGCTACTCCGACTCCGGAATGGAGAATAATTCCCGAGCGAGCACACATTTAGTTAAAATGGCATAAATATTTGATTTTCCCCCTACTGCAAATTGCATTTACACTTCCATTTAGCAGTTTTTAATTGCCTTTTTTGCGCGCAGCAGGAGCACCCTGTATTTACTAAAGAGTGGCAGAGTGAGTTTTGGCTAATAAGATTGCATACTCGTATAACAGCATTAGGAGCTGAAAAGGTTTTTTTTAAGAGCACCCAAAACTATGCTACGAATTTGAGAGCAAGAACTGAAGCTATTAATGTGCGAGAATAATATTTATATTATAATATAATCCACATATTATTCAAGAAGTGTTAAGTGAGCATCTAAATACGCTATATAATAATGTGAGGTTAGGTTAGCTTAGCCATGTAAACATGTGAGGTTAGGTTGGCTTAGCCATGCGCACATGTGAGGTTAGGCAGAGCCATTTGAGGTTATGTTAGGTTATTTAAGTTACAATATTGTTTACTTTAGGTTTATAAAAAACCCAAGTTGAATAGGTTTATTTGTGTTTACATCGTTAAGTTGAATCACTGAGGTTTTCCCAACTTGTTTGTCATTTGAGAAATTCCTTGCACACTGATAACACACACACACGGCGATCGCTGCATTATCAATTCTACAATCTGATATAATAGTCACCCGCCCCGACCCCCTGTCCTGCACTAATCAAATTCCCATTGTGCTGTGATAATGGCATAACTGCATCATATCAATCAAAACATACGTTAAGCAGGTGATCAGCGTACCAGGAAATTCTTCAAAAATAATAGAAAAAGAAACGAAAATAAACTTTTACTCTGCTGCTGCTGCTGCTGCTATGACGATTTAATTTGAAGAATTGAGATAAGGATACGTTTAGTCACGTTTGGGCAATTCCCCGCATAGTCGTGAGCTGTGTGTCGATTGTCTGGGCCTGGTGTAGTGTGGTGGCGCGATAAGATATGATGATATGGCCAACAATCACTATAATATAGTGTAGACCGCATGGAGAACTCTCTACTCTACCACGCTGTGGGCGTTAGCTTATAAAAACCAATTGAGGTACAGACATCCAGTCAGTACAGAGCAAACAGCTACACAATGAAGTTATCCATGGGAATCGCAGTGCTGGCCATCGGCCTTCTGGCCGTAATGGTGGCAGCTCGTCCGCAGCGACAGAACCACAACAACAACAACAACAACAAATGGGGATCCCAATGGGATCAGGGTAAACATCAGCAGAGACCGCAGCAGAAACCGCCAACGGATTCCAGCGAGGAGCAGTGGCCAGTTGGACCCGGCTGGGGATCTGGCAATGGTCAGGATTCGAATGGTAAGTGTTGATGACAACCCTGGATCAACTCTGCCGGACTGCGAACTCAACTCTTGCTTCACTTTTGCAGAACAACCTGGCGGTCGCCCATCGCACGGACAACGTCCTCCTCATGGCAATGGTCATGGTCACGGAAATGGACACGGACATGGTCACGGACATGGACACGGTCCCCCACATGGTGAGCGTCCACCACCACCACCAGAGAACGAAACTACCACAATTGAGCCAGAGGATTCGACCACATTGCTGCCCGAAGATTCCACCACATTGGCGCCAGAGGCATCGACTACAGCCCAGCCAGAAGACTCTACTACAGCTGAGCCAGAGGAGTCTACCACAGCAGCACCCGAGGAGTCGACCACAGCAGCTCCCGAGGAGCCTACCACCTTGCTGCCTGAGGAATCTACCACAGCAGCACCTGAGGATTCGACTACCCTACAGCCCGAGGAGTCGACCACAGCGGCCCCAGAGGAGGCTACCACAGTTTAGAGAGATCGAAGCACTCTTTAAATGTAATTAATAGTTCGTTATCGACCTCACACACACACACACACGCGATATGTGTGTATCGAATGAGTGTAAATATATATTTATCAGAAACTCAAATCATTTATTTGAATGCACTCATGGGTACTACTCGAACTGCTGGCCGCTCAAGGGGTCGCATTCACACAGCAATTTAGCGTATTCCTTTGACAAATCAATATATATATATTAAATATATATACGTGCTGACATGTGTAAATGGAGCGTACAATTCTGTGCCTGCCCTGCTCCCTCTCCCACCTGCCCTCATCTACCTGTTTCGGGTGACTGTGACTGAGGACTCGGTATTCAAGAGGCACCTAAGGGCCCAAATCGTTTGAATTCCTCGCATTAAATCGTTTGATTTTCTTGCCTGTTTCAACCCTTCAACCCCGCCCCCCTACCCGCCCCTCCCTCTGGGTTGCATCAACATTTTGGTAAGCAAATAAATTTCGCTTTGTTGCCAAGGCGAAATATTTGTATTACGCATACGCCACGTTGGTTGTGCCCTTTCGGTTTGGCAGCATCAGCTTTAAGCCCTTCAAGCCTTTTCAATACCCTGCAGCGCCAGGTGGGGCAGGGTATATGCTTTGGCAGGGTATATATGGCAAGCTAGAGGCTTCTCTTTTTGCAGCGCATCTCTGGGTCGATTTGGGTTAGCTAACCCGGTATTAGCTTTGTTTCGGCTTTCAGTTCACCTTTTTTTGATAACAACCTCTCTCTGTGTGTGTGTGTGTGTGTGTGTGTTTTGGCCAACATGCGGGATTGTCAATACCCGGCGATAAGAAGCGACCATTTGGGCCTGTCTCTGACAAATGGCAAACACAAACACAAAGTGACCTTGCCCACTGGACGTGAATTTATTTGTTCGCTTTGCTGGAAAATGGAAAAACTTTTGCACGCTTTTCTTTCGTTTATGAGCATTTTGCCAGCTAAATATTTTTTCCCATTTGCAGCTCTAATTTTGATTAGCTGCTCCCCCCTCCTCCTTCTTCTGTATTCCCTTTCCCTTTTGTTTGCCACTTACATCAAATTGCACTTTCAACTTCAATCGCAGTGCAGAAAATGATATTTGTTTTGTTTTTTTTTACTTGCAAAGCGTGGGAAAAGTTTTCTTTTGCTCATTTTCGCTTATTAAAAATACCAAAGTGGACCCAAGGGCAGTCAGCCCAGCATCCTCCCACATCCCACCCACTTCTCCCACATCTCTCACCTGTCGCGTATTCTCCTTCATTTGCCTGCGCGCTATTTCCAGCAGCAGCCGCTGGCGCAGCACATCCAACGGATTGACAATGGACAACGACGGCTTGTTCCGCTTCGCCAGTGAATACTCATCCTGCAAAGAGACAGCGAGAGAGGGAGATGAAGACATATTTTAAATGCATTTATTCCAGAACTTGTTAAGATCTTAATGCAAAAACTTTCGAAGATTGAAACTGTTTGAGTTGGTTAAACAGTTTCCATCATGAAATTGTCACATTATGGAAACTTTGCCAAGACAGCGGGAACCAGAGCAGATCGAATCTCTAAATATAGAGCACAGCTTGCAGCAAAATATGACTTAAGAGTACTTAGATAGACCAGCTTCAAGGTTCTACAAGGGTTCCCCTTGACCGATTGTTTTATTTACCTATTCTCAAACTTCAATTAGAGATGAAAGAGAAGTAGATAAGAAATACGATAACAGTTTCTCGATTAATCGAAATTTTGTGGCGCCTTAATTATTGCAATTTTGTCTACTGCAAATTACATTTAAATTGTCTAATAAATCAAATCCGATGAGCCCGTCTGGCAGTCTGCCAAAACAATTCCACAGAACCGACTCTTCTTTTATGGTAGCTAATTAAAAAGATGTTGACAATTATGTTCGGGTTCTGTTGCTGTTACTGGTTCTGGTTGAGGTTCTGGTTTTCCGTCCGACGAGTGTATACAAAAATAAATATTTACAATAATTTGCAGATAGCGCTCAACAAACAACAACCCATCGCAGATAACATTGAAGAGGTCTAGAAGATTTTTGGGTGAGTAATATGGGCCTGGAGTAGGTAGGTAGCATGCTGGCAGGCCGTGGGCCCGTCTATCGATAATTAAATAGACGTGCGAATCTCTATCGCACACAGAGATCAGGTGGCCAGAGATCCTCGTACATATATCTAGTACTTATCTCGGTTAATCACCAAAGAACCTTAAGTAGACTTTCGATTTCATAAGATTACAATGGGGGAAACTATGGAAAATAACCGAAGGCTGGCAATAGATTACAATCGATTGATATCGATGAGATAAGCCAGGTACGTGTGTCGTTAAACAAGAGAATCTTTAAAAGACCCTGTGTTACCATCTGGCTCACCTTAGTCTCCCGCAGATGCTCGTGGCAACCAAGTCACGTTTAAACGGATACGGGTACTCCAATTAGCTAATGGCAATCTACACGAGCACGGGGAGCACGCGAACCCTACATAGATGGGAGAGTATTGAAATTTCACTATTGTTTGCCGCTTATCAAGCCCAATAGCTGCGATTGTGATTAGATAATAGGGGGCGGTCAGTGGTAACATCGGCGTCCATGGCCAGCCCCTTTCTAAATATAAAAGAGCGACGTCGTGGCGGTAGCAACTAGTGCACCTTCGACTATTTACAATGAAGGTTCTAACAGTTTGTCTATTCGCGGTTCTAGTCGCCCACGTGGCGCCCATGCCCAAACGCTACAATTGGCGACAGAGCTACGAGGATGGGAGGAGCAACAGAAACCAACTGGGCGGTTTGAATCGCAGACCCCACGGATTGGCTGGATGGAATGACAACAACAATGGTTGGCATCGTGATCAGTACGGTTGGCACAAGGACGCAGCGTGGGAGCATCGCAATGGACAAAGCTGGCATAATCTTCCGCCATTTGCCATGCGGCCAATTGGCCGTGTGGACCCTACTCTGCCGCCTGCGATAGAGGAATCTACCGAGTCTACAACTGAATCCACCACAGAGTCTACAACTGATTCTACAACTGAATCCACCACAGAGTCTACAACTGAATCTACAACTGAGTCTACAACGGAATCTACAACTGAGTCTACAACGGAATCCACCACAGAGTCTACAACGGAATCCACGACTGAGTCTACAACTGATTCTACAACAGATTCCACAACAGACTCCACAACAGACTCCACAACAGACTCCACAACAGACTCCACAACAGACTCCACAACAGACTCCACAACAGACTCCACAACAGACTCCACAACAGACTCCACAACAGACTCCACAACAGACTCCACAACAGACTCCACAACAGACTCCACAACAGACTCCACAACAGACTCCACAACAGACTCCACAACAGACTCCACAACAGACTCCACAACAGATTCCACAACAGATTCCACAACAGACTCCACAACAGACTCCACAACAGATTCGACATCAGACTCTACAACAGACTCCACATCAGACTCTACAACTGACTCGACAACTGAAGAATCAACAACGGAGGAATCTACTACTGAGGATTCTACAACTGAGGATTCTACAACTGAGGAATCTACAACTGATTCTACGACCGACTCCTCAACTGACTCTACAACCGATTCTACAACCGATTCTACAACTGATGAGTCAACTACCGAGGAATCCACAACTGATGAATCCTCAACTAAAACATCAGAAGAGAGTACAGCAACAACTGAGGAATCGACAACTGAAATAACTGAGGAGTCTACAACAGAAGCACCTGAGGAATCCACTACGGAAGCACCAGAGGAATCTACAACAGAATCACCAGAAGAATCCACAACTGAAGCACCTGAGGAATCTACAACTGAAGCTCCTGTGGAATCTACAACTGAGAACACCGAATCGACTCAAGAACCTGAAGAATCAACTACAGACGGCTCGGACGAGACTACTGCAGAACCAGAAGAGTCCAATGATAGTACTCGGACAACTGACGAACCCGAAGAGACTACTCAGGGTACAGACGAACCCGAAACAACCACGCCTGCACCAGAAGAGCCTGAGACGTCTACCCCTGCACCAGTAGATCCTGAGACATCCACTCCAGCACCAGAAGAGCCTGAGACCTCTACCCCTGCACCAGTAGAGCCTGAGACACGTCCACTCCACCACCAGAAGAGCCTGAGACCTCTACCCCTGCACCAGTAAAGCCTGAGACCTCCACACCTGGACCAGTAGAGCCTGAGACGTCCACTCCGGCACCAGTAGAGCCAGAGACGTCTACCCCAGCACCAGAAGAGCCTAAGACGTCCACTCCGGCACCAGTAGAACCCGAAACATCTACCCCTGCGCCAGTAGAGCCAGAAACATCTACCCCTGCACCAGTAGAGCCTGAGACGTCTACCCCAGCACCAGAAGAGCCTAAGACGTCCACTCCGGCACCAGTAGAACCCGAAACATCTACCCCTGCACCAGTAGAGCCTGAGACGTCCACTCCTGCACCAGTAGAACCCGAAACATCCACCCCTGCACCAGAAAAGCCCGAAACATCTACCCCTGCACCAGAGAAACCCGAGACAACAACGACTGAAGGTTCCGGTGAGACAACAACGGAGGTGCCCGCCGAGACAAGCACAGAGGCTGAAGAGGGCAGCGGCTCGAGGAGCGCGTAGGCGCCTATGCTTTCTTTAAAGCGACACGACATTAAAGCATACAAATCATAATTCGTAGAATTTCATTATTTATTTGTTGTCTGACAACATCAGTTAAGACTGGAAATTAAAGTGTTAATTTAAGTAGTTGGCTTCTTGCTTTGATTATACGACTGACAAATTTGATATACAAGTACATATAACCATATAATATAATATAATATAAACTGATTTCTGCTTTATTCGGGAGCGCACTTGGAAGTAGGCAAAGATTAAGGTGCGAAATGACATGAATGTAATTTAGCATGTCAACATGACATTATCGAAGATATATATCTCATTCCTGAAGCACCCTCAATGAATAGATAGATAAGGCCTACAACGTCATTATAAATTTCTAGCCATATTTCTATTTAGTTGCTATTCGAATTTGTATTGCTCGTCGATTTTGGCCACAATCTAAGTCCATAAAAGCCAATAGACATGGCACAAACACATGTACAATATATATAGTACTACATATATGTATATGTATCTCGCCACGATTAGTCACTCTTCTAATCGATATTTTGACAATGACATTGGGGCCCATCGAATGGAAACTTTCAGCTGAAGCGATTAGATTGCATCAGAGGCCGTTGGGGTCGTCAAAATATTTACACGATGTTCGCAAATTTGCATAACAAAGTTGCAGTTCGAATGCAACTCGCATCTGTGTAAATATTTGGAACCCAGGTAGGAAGTAGTAACTGCAGCTATATAAGCCAGGCAGATCGACTGGAAAACTCAATTAATTTACAATCTATCATGAGAACTCTAACAATTGTCATCTTTGCAGTCTTGTTGGTCGCCGTCTTCGCTCAACGCGGCTCTGGAGGTCAGGGACCACCAGGCCCACGCCCTGGCGACGGTGCTCCAGGTGGTCCCGGTGGTCCCGGTGGTCCCCTTGGTCCCGGTGGTCCCGGTGGTCCCGGTGGTCCCGGTGGTCCTCCCGGTGGTCGTCCCGGCGGTGAAGGACAGGGACCACCAGCAGATGAAGGCGAGGATGGTGAGGAAAGCAGCGATGAACCGCCAAGTGAGGAGCCTGAGTCAGCAGAATGATCAAGATGGTAACCAGGATGATAACGAGGGAGGTAACCAGAATGAGGAAGCCCGTAAGAAATAGGCAAATGCTTCAGCTTCAGCTTCATTCAATAAATATGTACATACATCAAGCTATCAAACTCTTATCTCTGCTTGGCAATCACACGGCGTATACGCAATGCGTGTGTTAACAAATATTTGAGTGCGAAAGAGATGAAATGGGGACTCACTTTTTGCCTTATCAAGAGCATAGTAAAAATTGTTGAGAAAGAGCTATGAAACTGCTGAAACTGATCAGTATAACGAAGGTTCTCAATCTACAACCTACATGGGAAAGTTTGACATTAGGATTAATTAATATGTTTTCTTTTTTGCATACAATTTTCGATGTAGTTCTTCCTGGTTCCCCATTTTCGAAGCTTTTCGCAGTTCGAACTTTCCAACTGTTGAATTTTCATACGTTTTCAGCTCAAATTGTTATAAATTGTTTTACCAACTTTGCTGCATAAGTTTTCATTTTGCGGAAAATACTCAGAATGGGGAAAAGTTGCATCCGCTTCGGGCTGGGATACAGTAGTTTCCGCCTTACGCCTTATACATACCCAACTAACTAGATAAATACTCGTCATATTCATAATTGAAAAGTTTCTGATCGCATTTCAAGATAGATTTATTAGAGCGAATGAATAACAAGTGAATGTCGCGAATACACAGGTGGGTGAGTCAATCGAGGTGTGCCCCGAAAAGTTGGTCCTCTGCAAAGTTGTGAATATTATAAGTTCCCCGCCCTTTCCCTAATAATATGAGTATTCAATTCTATTCCCTCTCTCCCTCTCTCTCTCTCCTCCTTGAAGGCGTGAAGACGTAAACTTCTACTGTCGTAAGGCAAAACAAAGGTGCAAGTTTTATTTGTCTTCTTGTCGCTGGCAAATAAACAGGCCCAACAATAATAATAATAATATCTCTTGTCGCTCTAATGAAGCAGACATATAAATCATTCTTAACGAACAACAATGAAAAAAAAAATAAAAATTTCCACTTAATTTACGTTTTTACAATTCCCCCGCAACGGCAGCGAATTGATAAAAAAAAAATTCTACGAAATACTGTAAATACATTTTTAAACATTGACTAATTTGTTTGTGAACCTCGAAAATCTCCATGTTTGGTCTCTTGTCACGCATCCGATAAGATTAGTTAAGAGTACTAGTTTTTTTTATTGACCACAATAAAATATGCGTCGAATTTTTGATACTTCCCCAGATCCCGAGATTATGCGAATTGCGTTTTGCACGGTTTCAGAGGAAGTTCTACTTGAAACTTGTTTCACTAATTGTTGCGATTGCGCTGGCTTTCCGGGAATCTCAGATGCAGTTTGGTAAATCAAATAACTCAAAGTGAGTGCGATAAGATTCGCCATGGAACTGGGCTACCGATAGCCACCTGACATAACGTATAAGTCTATAGTATAGGTCGATGTCGATGTCGATGTCTACGCAAGTTGTGGACAAATAAAATGAGAACTTTGTTTGTTATTATTATCGAGGGGGTTGAGGGTTGATGAAAACAGAAACAGAAAGTTGTGCAGGGGAAATCTTGTGATTACTTATCATTGAAAAACAAGGCGAGAATTAATATATATCATATTCAACTCGTTTGAATTAAATTATTCTGTTGTTTGCATAGAACCTACACATTCTTTCTGTAAATTTCACTCGTTTTTGCCAGAAATTTTTTCAAATTTTTTGTCTTTGTTTATGAAGTGATTTGCCGTCAATTTGAAGTCCTTTATGTGTCTAGTCATCATTTCTCTGTGTGTGTGTGTGTATTCTAGCAGACCTCATTCTTTATTGGGAAATGTGAAAAATTCATTTCGATTCATTTTATGAATGCAACATCAAAGCCAGCCGCATACAGAGTTGGCTATAAAAAACGGAAATGGCCAATGAAAATTCGAGCATGAAAAACTGTCAGAAAAATATGCGACATCTGTGGCCAAACCGCAAAGTGAGAAGAGATGGGGGTATCCCAGAGATGCCTGGGATGAGGTGACAGCGAGTGTAGAGTGTATAAAATACGCACCTGCATGACCTGTGCATCGAGGTAGTCCAGAGGATATCCGTTGGCATAGCCCGCACCAGCACCAGCACCAGCCACTGCTGCTCCCACTCCTGCTCCGGGTCCAGCTGCTCCGACTGCCACGCCCCGCTGTGCCGTACAAACGAGCCTCGTGGCGCTGAGCAGAGTCAATAAAAGCGGGCAAAACCACGCTGTGGCTTTCATCATACTGCAATGGTACAAAGCAACAACAAGAACAACATCATCATCAAATATTATACCATATATACGATATACAACAATAGGATAATTGCATGAAAAATCAACGAGCAAACGAATTGAGCGATTAACGTGGCAAGTTGCAAGTTGCATGTTGCAAGTTGCCAGCTGCAAATTGCAAATTGCATAAAACACAAATCGAATTTCAATTACATGCAGATATATGTAGGATATATGTAGCATACTATATATAAGGCCTGCGCAAGCGAATGCAATTATTTGGACTGCGTGAGTTTAATTGACCGATAGACTGACTGACTGATTGATTGATTGACTGACTGATGCCGTTGCCTGACGTACTGATTGATTAAGCTCAAATTGGCCAATCAGTTAAAGGAGCTAATGAATTTAAAGGGATTAGCAAATATTACTGATTCCAAATTAAAGAAATATACAATGCAATATTAAAGAAAACAAAAAAAATATTTAAGAAATTCAGAATAAATTAGAAACTATTTATCATGTGTGTGTGTGTGTGTGTGTCAGATATATTGTTGAAATATGCAAACATGTTGTTATTATGTTTATCATTCTACAGCAACTGCGGAATCTGACGAGCTTGACATGCTGCGGGGCAACGCAACCTTTGCAGATTATAAAATGTGTGTTGGTTCTTATAATTTATGGCTTATGCACATGCCTGACCTCTCCGGGTCAATCTCCAGCAGCTCTCGCCTGAAACTACTTCACAATGGAGTCGGGGAATGACTTTGCCACAGCGGAACACATAAACGTAATGTGTGGAAATAACACAAATAGATGAAGTGACATGATAGATACGACATGGACACGTGGAGAGTCCCGGGGAGTGCACTCTGTTTGTTTAGCTCACTTCATTCTCTTTTTCTTCTGCCTTCGTTAAGCTGAAGCAGTTTAGTCAATGCGAAAGGATTGCAGTGTCACAGGGCAATTTGTTTAGCCTCTGTCAGACAATCCCAAACTACCCGCATCCAAAATGGTCAATTCAATGCGTTGGCCCAGCGGGCAATGACTCGCGATTGGCTTACAATTTCCGTTAGCCGGCTAAGAGCAGGAAGAGCACAAGTCCTCCGGCTGTAGTAAGTTCTAAGAATAGATCACAGATGAGCCGCCCGTTGTGGGCCAACCGTCTGAGCCAGAGGTCAGGCATATTTTTTGCCTTCTTCAATTTGAATCAATGCTGGGAAATTGATTTGACTTTTGCCTTCACATTCACTGCTTCCTATTCCCCTCGCCTGCAGCCTGTGTGATTGTGGGTGTTCTCACATCCTGTGACTACATTCTTTTTTTCTTTTTGGCTCGCAGCATCCTTTATGAGGGCTTCGATTGACGTGCAAATGATTTGCCGCTCTTATTGTGTGCAACAAGCGATTTGCACTCGCTGCGAATACTCGTATTTATTCACGAGTATTATCGAGCATCCGCCGCAGAGCCCCCTAAACACTTGAGACGTCCCGCAATTTACCTCAGCGAATTTAATTGAGAAAATGCTGTTTTGCATTTAGTTTGGCAGAGAAAAGTCGTATATGTAGATTTTCGATTAGCAACCGAGTATTCAGCTCTCTCTATATACATATATACTATATTCGCTTATTCTTTTTGCCTGCTTCAGCACACGGCGTGTGCACAACGTGGCGTATGCGTAACGAGCCCGCTGAATAATTTGTGTAGCATACTTTTAGGCACGCCAGAAAAAGATTTTTTCCTGCAGCATGTATATGGGACGATGCATACTGAATACTAATAATATTCAAATTCGATTCCCTGTTTGCTATATGATATAATCCAAATTCGTAGAATATTATTTACAACCTGGGTTATTCAAAACTCAATAAAAAGAAAGAAAAGAATGAATAAAACAAATATGGGAAATGTCTCAAGTTAGGCTCGATCTATCCCAGCACAACTGCTTAGTTAATTTATACTTAATTAATACTGAACAAAGCTCTGGGATTTTTCCAAGTTTGCTAAGGGTTTTCAGCATGAATTTTCTCACTCACGTAACACACTCGTTGAGCTGCCTTTAAGCCGAGCTGTCATCGTAAGCATTAAGCGCAAATCTTGCGACATTTAACTAGTTGCTAGTTGGGAAGCTGTTGTCGTACTTTTGGCAGTAACTGTGTCGCCTGGCATTTGCAGCTGAGGCAGCTGTCATATTTGTGCCATTTCATGCCAAAGGATTTGCGATATTGAAATGTTGACAGCTGCATGTGTCATCGTGTTCTAACAACTCTATTGAAATCAGGTGAAATAAATTGAATTCACATTGAAAATGTACATGATTTTGGCATAATTAAATTGTTAAAATACCATCAAAAATAAATTCGAGTTCCTGAGAGAGAGAGGCAGGGAGGTGAAAGCTGGCCAAACAATGCTGTGGAGCAATATTGAAGGGCAATAAAATCCTGCCCTGCCCCACTGTGGACCATCGTGGAGGCGTGACTGCCTGCAGCGATGGCGTCCACGTTTGGGACGAGGGGACTCTCTTTTATCTGTGCCTTTAAGACTGTGCCATGTAAATAAATAAATAAACGCAGTGAATAAAATAAAATAAAATAATGATATGGAACGATGCGAAAGTCCCGTCGCATATTTGCATTCGCCATATACCATATGCAAATAGGGGGAAATCCACACAAACTTTTTGCAAGATAAAACGATTTTTACGAGCCAACAATCATCCGAATCGCAATAGAGAATAGAGATAGAAATAAAAATTGAGAGAGAGAGAGAGAGTATGAATGTTTTTCGAATGATTTGTTTTGTTTCGATTGCACATAAACCGTTTATCCGCTCTACCCTCACATTTTGCGGGCATATTAGGCTAAGCGAATGTCACGCCCACTCGACCTGCTCCAAAAAACTTCCTTTAAAATTCACAGCGGGCACGCTGTTTGGGGTCTTCAAATTGAATTGAAATTGTGTCCCGCACTAAAAAGATTGTTTTATGAGTTCAGAATACGTGACCCGGTGGCGACGGCGTCATTATCGCCTGCCCTGATGAAAATGACAGGGCGCAGGTTCGCAATCACAACTTGAGAGTTTCCCCAGCCGTGTTTGCAGTCTATTAAATTACAGTCTTCGTCACTTGACACTCTCACTATCTCGCTGAGGCACAAAAGGAAAACTAATTAGCCGGGGGGGGCGGCAGCTTCGCATAGAAAACTTACGAGGCGTGCTGGAATTGTCCACTCTTTAATTGGGGCTCTCAATCCATAGTAATTACTTCTGGTCGCATGACGATTCTTGTGCCTTAGAATCTCAGACAAACTGAAAAGTCAACGAGTACGCTCGGAAAATCTTTCCTCTTCCGTTCCGATCATTAACTAAGCTCGACTAACTAAGCGGAAAATAAATTAGCTACACGTAATTAAATTCTTGCCCTGCGTTGCCCAATCAATAGACATCTATAAATTATGGAACGAGCGCAATTAATAGCAGGAATCTTAATTAACTCAGGAATAAGCTGCGATTTGCTCGCCCCCAAGAAGAAGTGCTCCATGTGAATCTAGCGTGCATTGATTGCATATTTTCATGATTAATTACCGAGCAGGAGCAGGGTTATATATGTTGAGGATATTTATTTTAAAAAGCTGATTGAAATAAATCTACAAATATTATTTCTAATTTTCCTAATTATTACAACAAATCCCATTAATATTTAGAGTTTCATCAAGACACTTAATAACCTCACAAGAAATCATTAGTTTCTTTAAAAACTTGCATCGGGAAACCTCTATGGATTTGAAATTATAACTTGGCCCTTACCAGTTATTTTCGAGTTAAGAAACTCCACAAAAATTAAATTTCACTTTTTAAACAAATGCAAATAAGTCACGTTTTCTCTTTGTTTCTTTTTTTCTTGGGCAATTTGTTCACATAAAACGCATCACGTTATCAATTGGTAATTACCCAGAAAATTCCTTTTGATCTTGTCACTGGGGCAAAAATATATTTATGGTTTTCAAGATTTTCGTTTCGTTTGGCTGTTAAATTTGCCAAATTTTTATGACTTCACGCGCGACGGCAATCAAACGAAATTAGACGAGAAATTTGAATATTTTTTTGTTTGGCGCGGCAAGACAAGCTAAATTTGCCTTAGAATCTTGTACAGGACAAATATATGAGTTCGCGGGTAGGACACTTTAATCTTGAGTTAGGCTGGTTATAAAGCTGCTCGGCTTATTGAAGACCTGTGCTCGGTTCGGTTCTGTGTCAGATTGGTCTATCTTGGAGCTGGTAGTCCGTGTCCGAACGCAACAGGCTGACGACGAGCGAAGAACTCAGAGTTCCAAGCGGAGGACGCTTGTTTTTATATATGGCGAACTAAGGACGCTGTACGAGCTGTACGAAAGGCACGAGAGTCGGGAACCCGACAGCGAATCGCCCCGAGAGCCGAGCACGAAGACGACGGGCCACGCGACTTGTTATGAATGAACGCACGCGGCACACATCCTCGCAGGATGGAACGAGGCAGGGTAGACCAGGTGGGCAGCATGTTGCCACGATAGACGTGCGTAGCCATTACCTTCCCGTCTACTCACTCACCTGTTGGCCAGATTGACCAGAATGTTGCTGCAACATTTGGCCAACGTTTTCGTTGTGTTTTATTGTAATTATCGAACTCAATTAATATTTAATTACTTTTTATTTGCACATTAATTGTTTGCTTAAGCATAGTCAAAGCGATTGGGTCAACTCGCTGCGACTAACGGCACTTGGCAGCTTCAATCGCCGATCAGGTGTGAAATTGCTATATGTTAATCGGTGGAAAGGTTAACAAAGTATGGAATTTTAATGACAACAGAGAGGAAAAAGGATTTCTTTATATTATAAACAGCTCAGTCTTCAAACTGATTAATTCTTATGCATATATACATTAATTTCTATACAAAATACATTTACAATATACATAAAATAGAAACCATTTAGTTATGTTACAGTTGATTCGTTTCCTGACTCTCACTGGCCCACGCCGAGTGCAGCCAATTAACCTTTTGTGCTAGTGTGGCGTCAATGTGTCGTCGCAACAATGTTTTTTGCTTGTATAACATATTCCTAACCACATCCAACCTGCCCTACAGCCTTTGGCCTTAAGCCTTCATTCTTCTCGGGCTGCTGTCGTCGCCTGTTGCTCTGCCTCAGCTTGACACGATTTTTAATCGCTGTCAATGCGTGTCCAGGTGTAATTAAAAACGTGGGCGGCGTTATATTTCCCCGCTCTGCCAGGCGCCAGTCATCATCCATGTCAGTGTGTGTCCACTTGTGTGTCCTTTGTGGAGTCCGCTTGGCAAGCGGCTGATTGAAATCTGTCAAAAAGTTGCTGACGTTCATCTGCGCATCACGAAGTCAGAAGGAGGGCATATATGTGTATGTGCATGGTTAATGTGTTGTTATCTACGGCCATAATGTAATGTCGTAATCCGAAAATAACTATCAGCATACACAATCTATAATTGGATTATAGAGTGAGCTTAGTATGAGAGAGATGCAGCTGTAATTTTGAGACTCATTTTAAAATGTTCCAAAACTCTTTTAGATACTTACTTGCATACATAGTTGATATTGTTCTCATTATCAATTTATTTTGATTAATAAACTGCTTTTTTTTCTAATTTGCAAATTTGTATCCTTTTATTAGCGATCGCACTTAGTTTTAATTAGCGATGGCAGATCTTCGACTATTTTATTCGTTACACTTAATTAGCGATAGCAGCTCCTCGATTATTTTATTCGTTACTCGATTACTTAGCTCTCCTTATGAAAACAATATTAAATACTCATAAACATAGAAAACATTCCTAGGCATTTAAACTATTTAACTTTAAAGACACTCATTAATCTTGGTGGCAACAGCCAGATTCGATTCGCAGTCAATAGCCGCAGCCGTGGAGCAATAATGGAATCATTAACGCTGCATTTAATCCGTAGCCCTCGATGGGCCACGAGGGCAAAAGATAAACTCATTAACATGTTGATTAGAATCACGACCAAGTTCAAATCTGCAATGGAACTCACGGACTCTGTCTATCTTTTGTTTGATTTGCGCAATAAGTCAATATGGGAGGGTGGGTCCGACGGATGGGACGGACATACGACTGTTTCTAATTGAGCATCATCAAGCTGAACAGGCGACAAAACGGTAAGCAGCGACGCGACTTAATTATGCATGTTGATGGGAACACTCCCACGCCCAGGCCCATGTTCTCTATCCCAACTCCCACTCCCGTCTACCGTCTGTCTCATTGTCGCGAAGTGATGTCAAAGAACCTGGGGGGGGATATCTTGGCAGCTGCCGTCGATAAAGTAAACCAATTATTAATTTATGACATTCCAAGCGGGCCACGTCCGCGGGCTGGTTCAACGCTTCGCAAATGAGCGCAGCTTAATTGATTAACTGATAAGACTGATAAGACCAGGCGACTTCAATCAGGTCTCCTTGCGGCTGCTCCTCTCCAGCTTATGGCTGAAACCTTTTTTAAGGGATTTCATTTCATTAACGTCGTAATTTTTGAGCGGATTATTTCTCGCAATCTCGAAAAGGCAACTGAAGTGAAGCGAATTACAAGTAAGTTACCACACTCCCCCCCCCCTCTGTCTCTTTTCTCTCATTCCCTCAAAACTTTCGGGCAAAGCAAAGCGAAATACTTGTATTTAACTAAGCGGGAGCTGGCAAAAACTTTTGTGCCTGGACAGCAATAATTATGTGGCGAACTTTTCTTGCTGGTTTGTCCTACTAAACAGCTTCCAAAGTGGGTTCTTATGTGCTGGGTTAACTTGGCTGATGGAAAAAGCGAGTTGCCCATTTCTGATTAATTCGAACAGGTGGGCGGGTTGCCACGACTGTCCCGTTACTGTTATTTAATGCCGCGATCTTTTTTTTGTTTTGTTTTGGGCAAACTATTCGCGAAAATTTATTTGCATTCATCGCGCTGCAGCTGCTGCTGCTCGTGGGAGTGAAATACGACAGCAGACGGCAGCAGGAGTTGGAGATTGGCAGATGCACGGTCAGCCGGAGGGACAGACAGACAGCTGACGAATATATGTATATTCCTCTACAGAACGTGTGACTTGTGCGTTTTGTAAATTTGATTTTTTCACAGCGATTCTAGGCGTTGATTTGTTGTTGTTCTTGTTGTAGGCAGCGATTAAATGCGCGTGCATCTGTCCCTGCCACGCCCACTGCCTTTCATTTGTCAACGCTTTGTGCCTGCGGCCGGGCCAAATATGATTTATGAGCGCAATGCGGAATATGCAGAAAGAAAGGCGACAGAATTCAATATCGATGGTATGGGTAAGGAAGGGAGTGTGGGCGAAGAGGTCGCAGCGGGCGGGCGCCCATTTCGTTGTGCCTAATTGCATTACTCGGATAATTTCGTGTTGGGTTTTGGCAATTTAAGGCTGCGCGCCTAACTTCATTACTCTGCGACACACAAGTAGGTCACATGTTTGTACTCCCAATTTAGAAAGAATAGTTTCTGTTTTTGAGAATTACTGCACGAAATTCTTGTTGGAGTGGACGCGCTCGTTCAGAATATGGAACAGTTGCACAACTGCTTTTTGATAAACTTCACATGTAGATGGCGTTACTGTGCTATGTTTCAACTGTTTTTTAACAGCGGCAGCAGTGTTACCACTTAGTGTGAATGAGTTGTTACTCTAATAATAAGCAATAAATATTTTGTATTTATAACCACGTTATATTAACATTAATTTATTTAGTTTGCTTATATGTTTTTGTTGGCTATAAAGGTATTACTTCAACAAGCGATTGCCGTGACCCAATATCATCAACTACAAGTAAATACTAACAGTTACATAAATGTTGTTCATCCCTAGGCAAGTGTCATCGCTAAAAAAACAAATATGGCGGAACGCAATTGCAAAGAAAAATAAAAAATAACTTCAATTCGCAATTGAAAAAACGTTAAAAATGCTTAAGAAGTTATTTTATTTCGCGTTTTTTAAATAAATGACTTTAATTTATATTCGAATGTTAGAGTACTTGTATGGTGAAACAAATTGTTCAGCGCATACAAACACAAATTGTTATTACGTGACCTCGAGAACGCCGCTAAAATTGAATTGCCTAGAACCAGAACGAGCCGTGGCAAAGATTATTTTGCCCGTAGAACGAACACCTCACTCGCAGATGCAACTCTGCGATTCGATTATGCGTCACTAAGATGCTAAATTGATTTCAATAGTGACAGCGAAGTTAATAAAAGTGAAACGGTGAATAATAGTTAAAACAACGCTAACATGTCTGGCGGACGCGATAGTAGTACCAGCGCCAGCAGTGGCAGCAATGGTAACAGCGCTGCCAACTCAACGGCCACAACACCGCAAACTCCCACACAGCAGCGGGCGCGCGGACGTCCTGCAAAGAAAGCAACATGTACGTGGTGCGGGGAGGGAAAACTGCCGTTGCAGTACGTCCTGCCCACACAAACGGGAAAAAAAGAGTTCTGCTCGGAGACGTGCATCGCCGAGTTCCGCAAAGCGTACAGCAAAGGAGCATGCACGCAGTGTGACAATGTGATACGCGAAGGTGCGCCCAACAAAGAGTTCTGTTCTATGATGTGTATGAATAAACATCAGAAAAAGAACGGATCCACGAGACAACACGGCGGAGGCGGTGGCACGCCTGGAGGAGCAGATGGTGAACGCAAATTGCTAAATAGCGGTGCACCAGCGGGACCCTTTCAGTACGAAAGCTTCCATGTCTTTGACTGGGATGCGTACTTAGAGGTATGTAACTTGTATAGTAATTTTCAGATCAATAGCTAATCCATTTCTGTTATACAGGAAACTGGAAGTGATGCTGCTCCCGCTGAGTGCTTTAAGCAGGCGCAAAATCCTCCCAACAACGACTTTAAAATTGGAATGAAACTGGAGGCGCTGGATCCTCGCAACGTTACATCCACCTGTATTGCGACGGTCGTTGGGGTATTGGGCTCGCGTTTGCGTCTACGTCTGGACGGTAGTGATTCACAGAATGACTTCTGGCGTTTGGTGGACTCCACAGAAATTCATGCAATAGGACACTGTGAAAAGAATGGCGGCATGTTGCAGCCTCCACTTGGCTTTCGAATGAACGCTTCCAGTTGGCCCGGCTATCTCTGCAAGATATTAAACAACGCAATGGTTGCTCCCGAGGAAATATTCCAGCCAGAGCCACCAACTCCTGAAGAGAATTTGTTCAAAGTGGGCCAGAAGCTTGAAGCAGTGGACAAGAAGAATCCTCAATTAATCTGTTGCGCAACAGTTGATGCCATTAAGGATGATCAAATCCATGTTACTTTCGATGGTTGGCGTGGCGCCTTTGATTACTGGTGTAACTATCGATCGCGCGACATCTTTCCCGCTGGTTGGTGCGCCAGGAGTTGCCATCCCATGCAGCCGCCTGGTCATAAGTCGCGTGTGGATTCAAGCTCCGGTAAGCAACGTTGCCCACGTCCTAGACACACCATTGTCGCCGAGTCAGATGCCATGGTGCCAGCTTCTCCAGTGACCGCTCACTTTCATACCAACTGCAAGGGCGGACCGTTCATCAATAGCTCAAAGCTGCCATCCATGGTGACGGGGCCAACGCATCAAACGCTCGCTAAGCTCTGCCTACAAGAAGTCCTGGCCGCCAGCACGGACACACAACAACTGTCCAAGTTACTCTTTGCCCTGGACGGCGATGTACACATTGTGCCCGCTGCTGGCAAGAATTTCACGGTAAGTCAAAGCATATTTACTGAAAGTCAAGATAATAATTGTATCTTATATACTTAGGTTAAAATACCATCACCACTGCGCATGAAGGATGACGAAACATTGGCGCAGTTTATTGAGACATTGTGCACCACATGCAGGGCATGTGCCAATCTCATCTCGCTGGTAGCGGAAACAGAGGAGTGCAAGAAATGCGCGAACAGTCGCAAACGTCCGCTAGTCCATACAGCTACGCCACCGTCGTCACCTGTGCTTGCTGAGAAGCGCGGTCGTCAATCCAAATCCGCCACACCCACGCCAACTTCGCCTGCAGAAAAGCCACCGGTTATCAAGCAAGAGGCGGGCGTCAAAACGCAGGCTACAGCAACCAAAGCGCTTTTGAATGCCACTAAAGAGGCACTTAATCTCAACAACAATAACAATAACAACAACAATAGCAATATCAATAACGGGAGCAGTGCAAAGCCGACTATCAAAACAGAACCGAACGGCGTTACACCTACAGTAGCTTCCTCAGGACCAGCGCAGCCTCAAAGTCAAGCGCAGGCGCTGCGCCAGGTTCGTTTCCAGCATCACAACAACAGCACAAATAGCAATAATGGCACCTGCAATCAGGATGCGATTAGCAGTAACTTGGACTTATCGGCCAGCAACAACACCAGCTCCTCCTCCTCATCTTCCTCTTCCTCCAGTACCAGTAGCAGTAGCCTGGCTGGCGGTACAGCGAATACGAGTACAATTGGAAAATATCTTGCGCCTCTTGTGGCCGAAGTGCATCCGGAACAGATGACAGCAAAGTCACAAAATAGCTACTACAAGTCACCGACGACACTATCCTCAAGCGCCTCATTCCCGTCATCGGTATCCACTCCGTTCACCGCGTCACAGTCAGCCTGCCCCGCCGCTCCAGCTGCCAGTGCGGCCAAAGCAGCCACAGCGCCAGTTGCGGCCGCTGCATCGACAAGCTATGCGAGCACAGCAATTACCTCACCACGCCATGCCACACCCACGTCAGCATCCTGTTCGCATCTGCGGTCACAACCCATCGATTGGTCCATTGAAGAGGTTATCCAGTACATTGAAAGCAATGACAACTCCCTGGCAGTACACGGAGATCTCTTCCGAAAACATGTAAGTATTTATTATGTTTCATCAAAGATCTTTACTTTATTGATGCGTATCTCTCTTCTGATCGGCAGGAAATCGATGGGAAAGCTTTACTGTTACTTAACTCAGAAATGATGATGAAATACATGGGCCTGAAACTAGGACCAGCCTTAAAAATATGCAATTTAGTGAATAAGGTCAACGGACGAAGAAATAATCTTGCTTTGTAAATGGACAAAGAACGAAAGTGGATACCGAAATAGACACGGAATATGGAAAAAACCGAGAACACACCAACGAGTCATCGATGGGATGACTCCGATTCCGTGTGCAGACGTGTTAACAAATTAGTACCTCTAACAGTTAAAGTAAACAAACAAACAAGGAGAATTTGCATAGATATGTAATGTGTTTGACATCAATGAAGTTAAAACACATGCAAATTTCATTTAATATTTAATTTCACAAAAACATTCTAATGCGAATAATGTCAAACATGCGCGAAAAAAACACAAGAAACTAACAAACCAAAACAACAAACTTTGATCGAAAACTTGAAATTCCAAAAACTCATATTCGAAATATAAGTTTTTCATCATTGATGAAAAACAGGGAAAGAAAAGAAAAACACATTACCTATAAATGCATATGCATAATATTTATTACACCCTACACACACACACACCGCACATAAGGCACGACAAATAATCAAGAATGGTATAAAAATAATTTATATTAAATGAAAATATAAACGAGAACCCCTTGTACATATTTTACATATAATTTTGTAATTATGTATGTATTGATTATGTTTCATTAACTTGTACAACTATTACAATGTTTGCTTAATTTTAGCAATATAATTTAAGAGAAAATAAATCATTGATTTATTTTTATTTTATTAATAGACTCGTAAGTTGCAAAGAATCCAAGTACACTATATAATGGTCAAGCAAAACACAAATCCAACTAAATTAAATACATATTTACTCGAAACACACACACAAGTACACTCAATGTGTATGTGTATCTACATGTATTTATATATGTATGTAAATACACACTTGTATGCAATAATTCTCATTACGTTTATTTACACAAACTCTCACACATGTACACCTAATATTACCGTTCACATACATACATATATAGAAAACTGTATACTGATTATCATTAAAATTGCAAAAATTGTTCACTTATTTATTGTATCGCTTCTTCTGTGTACAATCTGATAAGCAGAGACAAGGGCAACAGCCATAACAACCAACTCTCAAGAACTCGGATCTAGAATTTCAAAGAGATCGCTTTCTCTATTTTCACAATGTCGCTCTTCCATTGATTTCTAAAACAAGATAACGAACATGATCTAACCTCATATACATCTACATGCATACTACTACATACGAACAACAACAAAAAAAAAAAAAACATAATGGCCTAATACGATTATAATAATACATAACTTTCGGATGGACACAGGTAAATTATTATATATGAAACCACTGCATATAATCATACGATTAGTCGAAATTCATGAATGTATACTTGGACAACTAAATTATTACCCCGTACTAACCCTTTGGCAAATCCTTAGAATCAAATATAGAAAATTACCAGGCATTTATTAGATGCGTATGCGCAAATGTACGAGAAATACGTAGAAGTACGACTAAAACTAAGACACAAAATATACAGAAACCAGCATTATTCCATTTCAGCACTCCCTACACACATACACACACTCTAGATCAAATACACAGCAAGAAATTATCATGTAATCACTTTGTTTTGAAATTAATTTTAATTAGATATAAGTAAATAGTTATTTAATTCATTTCATGTTATGTATGTATAGAGAAGAATGATGACATTGTATCAGACAATTGAAATCTGAATAAAGGAAAATATATATATCTAATGAGTAAAGTATACATTTTAACGGTACATTCAGTCGTAGCACAATTATTCAAAACGCTGTCAAAATCTGAACAAAATTTAAAAAAAAAAAACTGTAAACACAAAATGATTTCGAGTACACCTGGCGACGATTTGTGGATAAATGTTAGCGATACGTATTGGAATTGGTCGTATTGTACGTTGCTGAAGACTTGCGCTCTGAAGAAGGTTCCCATTTGCAGAAATAACATTGTAGAGCCGAAAACCTGTGAAAAGCCCAACGAGAACTGTTCTAAAATACCGAAAATCGGATTACTCGACTATTCCGCAATTGAGAACAATTCAAAACTAAATCAGGATAATACAAAAAATGAGTGCCCGGGTTGGGGAATAAGGCGTGAAGTCAGGGACTCGGGAATAAAACCAAGTCCTAAGCAGCACTGGGGCCGAAACATAATTGAACTTGATGGCTGCTCCTATATGTCGAAGTGCGTTATGAACATAGGCAAATTATCTTATCAATTTTTTCTCCATTCAATGAAAATGTTGCCTTGTCATTTGAATCAACTTAGCATAATATCACTTAATCGCTGCTTGTTCATCTCCGATTTTTTAGCGGAGATATGCAAATCAACTTTTAAATTAGCACATGATTCTATCCAACAAATTATTTTGTCGTTAAAATAAATTTTTAATGTTATGAAAAGAGTATTGCTTAATGAATTTCTTAAACATATTGTGTTCAACTTAGGAGTTATATCGATATCATGTTTACATGAAGCTATTATCAGCATTATCAATACCTATATTCCTTGTCACAGTATTAACTAAAAAATACTGCGATAAAATATATTGTTCCTCACAGTTACTCCTTATTATTGTCTGTTTTTGCTTAATTCTTGTAGTGACTTCTACTTATGTACACTTCAATTTCAAAAAAGTCTCTTCTCTAAGTGTTGATTTGTAAATCGATATGAAAGATCGCTTAGGTAATCGATAGTTGCAACCCTGGGATGTGATGTGACTACTTTCATGTTGAAATTAACTGGCGCCTTAAATTTATCTGAGCGTCTCTTTGATTTTAATTTAATTTTGTGTAAAATATTTAAGTATGTCAAGTGAAAGCGAGGAATATTATACTGATGAACCGTCGAGTGTTATAAACGAGTCTGCATCGGGTAAGTAATAAAATATAATATCTTCGATAGAAATTATGAATCTGTGTGTGTATTTTTTAGACCGCTCGAGTGTAAGCAAAGAATCTGATGAAAGTGATTCCGATGTAACCATAGATGACTCTGACAATGATTCCAATGAGAACAGTTTGCGTCGATCTAAAAAGAGTCGCCGTTCTAATGCGGTTGTTATTTCTGATTCTGAAGAAGAGGATGAGCTGGACCAACGTGCCTTATCGCCACACACGCGTATGAGCATCACGGGCATACGTCCCCAGGATATCGATGATGATTCCAGCGAGATTGACTATAGTGACGAAGAACACCCAAAAACAACTAATGATGAGATTAACTCGCCACGTTATAGCACCCAATTTGCGGGTAGCATCGAGAACTCACTGCATTCGACTCAATTTCCAATTCCACATAATGATACGGAGAGCCCAATAAATATAGTTAAATCAAAGGATCGTCGTCGCGTTGCGGTTATTGATTCAGGTTCGGAAGAAGAGGATACGGTGGATCAACGTGTATTGTCACCGCAGACCCGAAGGAGCATATCGGGCATACTGACCCACGATACCAACAACGATTCCAGCAAGATCGACGACAGTGACCAAGAACAGACAAAAATAACTAATAATACCAGAGAATCAACGGGCCTCAGCAAATCGAATCCAGGCAATGAGGAAAGTATAGTGAATGAATCAAAAAATTCTTCTGGGAGCGACGTGATGATATTGAGCAACCATGAGATTACAATTGAAATATCCAGTGGCTCTGACGATAATGATACAGACGCAGAGAATCGACGGCCATCAAATATACTTCCATTACCAAAAAGACGGAAATCAATAATTGATCTATCTTCTAATGAAATTGGGATGGACACTAAAGAAGATTTGTATACTAAGTCCCAGAAGCTTATTGAGCTGAATAGGGCGCTCAAAGAGACGGAAGAGCTGTACGTAAGGGTTGCTGACAAGCTTCCCGATCGGGGTGCAGAGATCAAGAAGCGCATCGATGGACTACGTCGTGAAATCTCTGTGCAAACCAATTTGCTGGTTGGCGGCAATAAGGTATCACAAGATAAACCCAAGCCCCCAAAGATTCCATCAAAGACTGTTGAAAAGCAACTCGACTGGGACCAGTTGTCGGCAGCGGTTAATGAAATACAACCAAAGTATACAGGGGCACAAGGCATGGCGACGTTTAACAACCAGAAAACCCTGACCATGGATTCACTGAAGGTATCTGTCTGATTTGTTAATTAGCAATGTGTATGTGCTAATGTGATGATTGTATTTCAGGACCTACACGGTTCATTGAAGGGATGTCCCGCAGAAGATGTATTGGCCGATAATCCAACGGGTCTAAAACTGGAGCTAATGGACCACCAAAGGCACGCGTTGGCGTGGATGGCCTGGCGAGAGCAACAGCGTCCACGCGGCGGTATTTTGGCCGATGATATGGGTCTAGGGCAAGACTCTTACTATGATTTCCCTTGTGCTCGGCTGCAAGAACCGGCAGAAAAGTGACGATGGCAATAATGATGATAGTAGTGACGCAGAGATGGCTGAGAACGAGAAGAGTACAGGTGGTTGGAATTCAAAGGGTCGAAAAGAGAGTAAGTATAGAGATCTTTAAAATCATATAGAACTCTTTATCTATTTGTGTGTGCATTTGTAGCTTATAAAGGCGGCACACTAGTGGTCTGTCCCGCTAGTTTGTTGGGTCAGTGGAAGGCGGAAGTCGATTCAAAAGTATCTCGCCATAAGCTCACTGTCTGCTTGCACCACGGACCCAACCGCGAGACAAGGGGCAAACATTTGCGCACCTATGACATCGTCGTCTCCACTTACAATATTGTAAGCAGAGAGCATAAGCAGATGGGTGCACTCTTCGGAGTCAGGTGGCGTCGCATCATTCTGGATGAGGCTCACGTAATACGTAACCACAAAGGGCAGGCGTCGATGGCCGTCAGTGAGTTGCGTGGCAAGTACCGCTGGGCTCTAACAGGAACTCCAATTCAAAACAAGGAGCTTGATATTTATGCCCTGCTCAAGTTCCTTCGTTGTTCGCCTTTCGATGATTTAGCCACGTGGAAGAGATGGATCGATAACAAGAGCGCCGGTGGACAGGAGCGTCTTAATTTATTAATAAAATCCATAATGCTGAGGCGCACCAAGGCACAGCTGCAGTTAAATGGAAAACTGAACAGTTTGCCAAACAAAGAGATCCGTATAGTAGAAATAAATCTTGATACCGAAGAGATGAATGTCTACCAGAAAGTGATGTCCTATTCACGTACACTCTTTGCTCAGTTTCTATTCCAACGAGCCGAAAAAGATTCGGATTCACATTTCATAAATGATGCTCAGAAGCCGACATATAACCAAGTTCAGGATCCTAATGGAGCCTACTACAAAATGCATGAGAAATTCACGCGTATGGCTGGCCACAATACCCAAGTCAAGTCCCATGAAATTTTAGTTCTATTACTGCGTCTCAGGCAGATTTGTTGTCACCCCGGACTTATAGATGCGGTGAGTATGACACTAGATAGTTTAAGTGGAAGATTCTCACAATCCTTATTTCTATATTTTGTTGCAGATGCTAGAAGAAGAATGTCCCGATAGCATGGATCATAATGAAAGTGAGGAATATACCCCAGAAATTGATCTCTTGGCCCAGTTAAACAAGTTAACCATTGGAGAAGAGGAGCGTGAAGAAGGCACAGATAACACACGTTTTGCCAAAGCATCAAAAAATGTACTCAAGCGTAGCAATCCGGTATATGATCTGGCACGTCCTTCCACGAAAAATGTTAAAAACTCTGGAGATAGTGAAGACATCCGTACTGCCCGCAGATGACAAAGCCATTATCGTGTCTCAGTGGAAATCAGTGCTAGACATTGTGGGTGAGATGCTAGCCAAGGAAGGAATCAAAACATTGTCGCTCAACGGCAAAATACCTGTACCGAGTCGACAGGCTATTGTTGATGAGTTTAACGATCCGCGAGGTCGCAAACGGATCCTACTGCTTTCGCTGACAGCTGGAGGCGTTGGCCTTAACCTGATTGGGGCAAATCACTTGATTCTCTTGGATTTACACTGGAATCCGCAGCTGGAGGCGCAGGCGCAGGATCGCATATTTCGCGTAGGTCAAAAGAAGGATGTTATCATATATAAGATCATATGCATGGATACAGTGGAACAGCGCATTAAAGGTTTGCAGGATCACAAGTTGGGGCTGGCCGATGGGTTGCTCACAGGCAAGGTTAGCACCAAATTGTCTATCGATGATCTCAAGAGTTTGTTCAGCATGTGATGTGTCCTCTGTGTCCCTGCATCTTCCTTAGTTGTAAGCCCCACTACAAATTGAAACGTGCTTTAATTGTTTTTGAATATTTTATCATCTTTCTAATATCGAATAATTTAATTCCCTTCTATGTTTTATTCCGTTTACGTTCAGTTTATTCAAATTAAACCTTGTTCAGAAGCATTGTTTTCATTTATTCTTTAATACGATACAATTTGAAATGGTTTACAATGTAAGTTCGTTCTAATTTGAAATGTTTGAGCTAATATTTAATACTTATAGTTAATATTTACGTCAAAAAAAAAATATATAAAGGGTTCTTGTTCTTTAAGCAGACATAATAAATTCAACTACAATTTGAATAGCATAACGTTTTTGGTTCTTGTCGATCCTAACACTCGGTGTACACACATTGTTTAAACATAATTAAGAACTAGGAGTTTTTAATATATTATAATATATAAGCCAGTAGTACTATGCTATTTTAGCTAAATTTTGACTTTTCACCTCGTAAACAAAAGAAAAAGTATCATATACATATATGCATAACATATGATGCAATAAAACCGCATGCTTTCTCGACATGACAGCGCACAGCCCAAGGAAATGTAATATTAATAGAGAATCAAGAGAAAGAGAAAGATAAAGAGATATAGAGAGAGGTCCACGTTAAATAATATTCATGTTGCAAGCAGCTATAATCTCAGATTTAAGTACATATCATACGCATACAATGTGATTGATGGGTTAAATGTTATCCAAATCCTGTACAGGTTCCTTAAAGAGTTTCTCAATGTGAATGGTGCTGTAGGTGGTGCAATCTTAGGACTAGATACCATTAAATGTATGTGTAATTCTGTGTGTGTGTGTGTTATTAAGGTTCTTAGTTTCTAGAGGTTCCTCCTCAGCCTTCGTGGGATTGCGGGAAGAGTCGATTTGTGGATTGTGCAATTGCATAGGTTAGTTAATATTGCTTACGGAGCTGAAACAGACATCTAACAACTGCTTGTTTATTATATATATTATATTATAGACATACATATCATATATATATTTAGTAAATACAATCAGCGTCAGATGTGTGTGTGTGATGATTACAGTTTCTTTAAATTTAGTTTGAGATCAATTGAATATGTTTTAGCCCAGCCTGGGAGTAGTTTCTTCAGTGTATGCGTTGGGGCTATGCGATTATGTTGCATAGTTTGAGAAATCCTTGCGTGTTGATAGTCCTTATCCCTCTATGTAGCGTGAAAGTGGCCAATCGAAGTAGCATCATATTATATTATATGTATATCATAGTTATAGAGTGGAAAAAGACTTCGCTATTTGGTGCTGTTTCGTTTTTCCATTTGTTTATCCTTTCAATTATCGCTGCGCAGAACGTGAGAATTTGGGAAGATAAAAAGACAATACAGAATTATTAGTTTTTGATTATAAAATGTTAATCGAATTCAATTAAATAAAGAGGCAGAGGCTGCTATCGTCTATCCTGGGCCTGATTAGCGAGAAACCCAATATGCTATTGGTAATCATCTTAAGCGCAAATGCGGCATAAAACTGTTTTAATGGCAACGACCATTGCCATAATCCCGCCGTGCCCATATGGGTGCTATGTCCCAGTCATAAAAAGCATTAAAATCATTGTAAGTTGCCCGTCAAAAGGCACCGAAGACAACGAGTCAGCTGCAGTCCTTCCTGAGCCTGGACCTCAACCTGGACTCACACTCGGACACGAACTTGGATCTGCGTTTACCTGCCTCGCGGAGAGGAAGAGGAGGCTCGTAAAACCAAATTTTATAGCAACAGCAACATCTTGCCATTGTCCAGCCTGAAGGTAGTCTTGGGACCTGGAATTGGTTTCCTCCTGACCATGCCCTGGGCCCAGGCCGCAGCTGCATTCCTGCCTCAGCGACTTTGCCTCACATTTTTATAATGCGAAATGTGATTTTTATGATCCAATTCAGCTTGATGCTGCAGCATTTTAGAGAGAGGAGAGGGGATTCGGAAGGCTTTTGCTGCTAGAGCTGCTTTTCAATTGTCACAGCCGAACTAATTGTGATTATTGGAAATCTCTTGCAGAGGCAGCCAAGAGAGGATTACGCATACAATCTATTCTAGAACTGTGTCTAATTTACATGTGAAGTGAAAAGGGAGTACTGAAATAATGCTGAAGTCTGGCTGGTTTGGGATGAACTGAGAGGGGAATCAAGTTGGAAACAATATTAAGTATATGTATACAAAATTTGATAAGTATATGCCATATCTAATTTGAGCTTGCCCAATTTTTTTTTTTTTTTTTGTTAATCATTTTGTATACAATTTGAAGTACTTTACATACAAATATGTATACATATATAGAATATTATTCATTCACCGCAGCGTAGACTCAATAATCTGCTCTTACTTTGTTTATTTGCTCAACTCAACTTTTTATGATCAACACAAAATTTTCCCCTGAAAAATGAGTTGTTGAAAATGTGCTCAGTGGGGCTGTGGCTGGGACTTGGGTTTTTGGTTTTCTTTGGCCTCTCTGGAGCCGTATACACATCGTATACATATTGTTTATTTTTTAATAATGCGTGTCCACTAAAAAAAAAAAAAGAGAAAAAAAAGCAGCGTAACGCGGCACCATAAAAACCGGAGAACGCTCAACACGCAAACCGAACCGAAAGACGAAAAACAATAATAAACAACCCAAGCCGAATTATCGTTGGACCCAGAGAGGGGCAGGGGAGAGGGGGAAGGGGCAGGGGCAGGCCGATGTCGGCGGTCTGCCGCCAGGGATAACGCGCAGAGCGAAATTTGAGTAAAGCGCGGAGAGTCAGCTGAAACTTCGGAACTCGCAAAACTATAACATTTTTCCTCCATGTTCCTCTCTCTCTTTCTGCTCTTCCTCTCCCTATCTCCGTCTCTGTCTTGTTCTTTATATTTTATTTTATGGCAAGCATTGCATTTATTATGGTGCGCTGCGACCTCGAAGACGACGGCGCATATGATGATTGAAGAGCAAAACATTAAAAAAAAAAAACTTTGGGATTTTCTGTTCGTATATTTTTTTTAATGACGACTCAACGGAAATTAGAAATCAGCGGAAATTGTGCGACAGAACACAAAAGCATGGAATATATTGTATGTTGTTTATTGTCGAGCACATACACATCTTTATAAACATCATCGAGTGCTTTTGGGGTACAAAGTATTCGTGCTAATGAGAGACTCGTGTAGAGTGCGTTGGATGCAGGATTAATGGATAACGATTCGTTATACACAATTTCATTATACGAGGTCTATAAATTTATTTCCTAAAAAAAAACTGCCAAGTTCTTCAAGAATGTGTGATCTTAAATATCAAAGATAAGGCAAGACTATTTGAGTTTTATTTCCCTAAGTTTTTAATACCATAAAAAGACTATTGCGTGCTTATTTGGCCAACAATTTGAGCTAAAGATTGGCTTTGCTACTTGGCACACCTTGAAGGGACAATGGATACATATACCATATATATAGTATAGTTTATTTTCCACTTGAAGCTCACAAAATGCCAGTAAAAATACAGAACAGAGCAAGAGAGAGGGAGAGGGGGGTGGGAGGGTGTTAAAGGGTAAGCATTTCTTTTATATTACCGCCAGAAGGTGTGCGAAATTTTCACGATATTTGCACCAGAAATGCTAACCGAATATCGTTAAATGGAAACTTATGCATTTATTGCCGTTTTGGCCAACAAAAGGGACAACGAGACGGTAAAGTTGAAGGAGTTAAGGGTGAAGGTTGAGGTTGGGGTACAAGGGAATTGAGCTGGCATTCGCAAGTATTATATAGTATACGAAGTTCTCTGTGCGGGAAGTGAAACAAATGAAATGCATTCTGGTAGCTGCTCCTGGGAGCTGAAGAAGAAGCTTGGGCGGCTCGTAAAAGTTTCCTCTCTCTCGCATTGTTCCGAGCACTTTTTATGACCTCAGCTAAATAATTGTTGTTGATTTTTGAGCTCAGTTCGCTGATAAGTTTGATTTCCGACTGGCGGAGTTAAATGAACTCTGTGATAGTTTTATAGGCGCCCTCCATGCGGCCATCTTCCAGCTCCAACTCCAACTCTAACTCCAACTACATTGGAGTCTCCTTCCTTCCGTTCCTACTTCGACTTTGTAGTCGCCCTGTGCAATTTAATTGCAGCCCTGCCTAGGCTTAGGGCGCATCCAGAAATACTCAGCCATATATATAGTATACTATATATGTATGTGTAGGTACATAAGCATATAGAAAAAGAATCTGAAATACATTTTTTTGCTCTCTCTCGCGCAGGTTTGTGCGTTCCAGTTTTATGATGCACTCGTAAAAACGCACGACGCGCCTTTGATGCGGAATGCCACAGGAGATGAAACTGAAGTGGAGCCAAGTGGAGTCGGTGGAGTCGGTTTGGGTTGAGTTCTGCTCAGTTCAGTTCAGTTTAGTTGAGGTTTTAATGTGCCGAAAGGGCGCACAAACAATCGAAGGATAGCACGGAAACATCGCGCACAATTCTAGACAAGATTTAGATGCTCTTGCTGCTGCTGTGCCTCTCCTGCTCTCCTGCTCTCTCTCGTGGTCTGCTTGTTGCAAAATGCGTATATTTTATTACCTTGGCGCAGACAGACGGATTGAAATATGCATTCTGGCGTGTTGTCCGTGCGTCATAAAAGTGTGTGGCACAAGCAGGCGAAAGTTTTGATGTACATTTTGGAGGGCAGAGAGCATAATGATATTTCTGATATTTGTGGCAAGAACATACATATCGTACATACATAATAAATGCCAATGCAAGACAACCCGCAATCCGACCCCAGCTGTCCCTGTCCCTGTCCCTCTTCAACCACGCTCCGTGACGCCACTTGAGTTTTTAATTAAAGCAAAGCATCAAACAAAAGGCAACAAAATGTCGTGAGGAGCAGGGAGGAGGGTGGGTGCCAGGGAGAGTGTAAACTAAAATGCCAGCCAGGCAGCATGGAAATTTAACACTTGCCTCTAAATTAAGCAACGCCAGCAACAACAACAACAACAACAAAGGCAACAGCAAATGGCCAAGACGAATGCTGCCAGCTCAAATGCTTCAATTGTCAGCACAAAAGCAGTAGAGGAGGAGGAGGAGCAGGAGAAGGAGGAGAGAAACACAGTAGTGCAGGTGGTGGGTGGAGTTGATGTGGCAGAGGAATTGTTTTGCCTCAGCTCCTGTTGCAAATGCTGCAAACGCTGCGTCTGGATGCGAGCGAAGCTTTTGTTGCTTTTCACGTTGCAGCCATCAGGCCAAATGATGAAAAAGCCATTGCATACTTTCGTGCGCTGCCCGGAAATGCAACGCACAACGCCGCCGGAAATGGAAATGAAGGAATGAAAACTATTATGCTGCTGCTGCTGCTGCTGGAAGTGGCAACTGGCAGCATTGCTGATGCAAAAGCAGTTGCTGCTGCTGCTGCTGCTGCTGTGGCAGGCAACCAACTTAAATTGTAAACATAAAACTATGCTGCGAAATTGATTTGATTAAAGGCAACGCGCCTGGTGCTGCATGCCAAATGAGTTGAAGCCGTTGGGCGAGGCTGGAGTCGACGCAGAGATACCCATTGCAGTGAAAAAGGCAAAGAAATGAGGGACAGGCAATTTAGAGGCATGGAAGCAGGCTGAATTGAAGGAATATCGATAAATACGCAGTTGCTATTTTAAATTTTTAAAATAAATATTAATAAAATACGTCTATATAAATTACGGACTCCGACCCAGTTGCATATTTTAAAATCTTATAAAAACTAAATATTTATCAATAAATAAAATAAATCGAAGGAATTGAAGGCATATCGACAAATAAGTTGCTATTTTAAATTTATAAACTAAATAATTATAAAATAATTCTATATTTAATAAGTATCTATGCGCACCCATCAATTTACAGTATTATATGCTATAAAATCTAATCAAATGTTTGCAAGTCATGAAACTGTTAAGTTACAGCAGTAACAATCGATAGAAAATGCTTTTACTTTTTAACAGCAATAATCGATAGTCACCGATCTTAACATACTTGACGCTAAATAAAATGCGATAAATTGCTTTCCCCTTAATTGTAGCTATATTCTATTGACCAGGCTATTAAAATGTGGCTCTGTTCACATTCCAATTGTACGGATCACATAGGGTAGGAGCTACTGGCACTACTTACACAAAGAGCACAGCTGCGGCTGCTGCTGCAGCGGCAGCGGCAGCAACATTGCGATACTGCTACGTGGCTGCTGCAGCCGCTGCAACTGCCGCAGCTGACGTGGAGCTGACCAGATGCTGGCCATGATGATGATGATGGTGATGGTGGTAGGCGTTGCTGCTGCCATTGCTGCTGCTGTGCGCCGGCGGCGGTGTGGTGGGCGATGCGGATCGTGAGCGTTGCTGCTGCTGATGCTGGAGGTGACCCGCGGGTGGTGCCGCAATGGCCGATACACTCTGCGAGACCAGGCTGGGTGAGACCGGTGAATGAACGTTGCCGTTGGTGGTGATGGTGCTGCTGCTGCTGGTGGTGGTGGTGGTGGCGCTGGTGGAGTGCTTCGAGTACTTTTGCTGGCCATGGTGCCTCTCCACAGTGTCCAACAATGTGGTCGGACTGGGCGGCGTACGACTGAGGGCGAGCGGCTCGTGTGGTGGATGTGTTGTTGGCGGTCGGATCTGCGTCAGCGGCAGATGGGTGAAGTGGGTGCCATAGCGCTCGATGCTGGGGTAGGTCAGGTACATGGGCGCGTGCAGATCGATTGCCATCGGTGTGTAGTAGTTGATATAGATTTGCGCTACAATTCGGTTAATCTCTACATGCGCTGTGGATAACGAAGACGAACGAAATAAGTGAGTAATTATAATGAATATGATATCATCTTCATTCTGCAAAGATATCTATAGGGCATATAGGAAAAGCTTAAGCTTCCTCTATGCATGTACAAATTTCGCACATATTCCATCGCTTTATTACTTATCGCGCTTAACTGTCGCGTTTCACACCCAACTTATAAACTATTGAGGCCATAATATTTACTATGCCCGACACTAAAAGTCTATGTCCCCGGCTCTGCCCGAGATATGCGCCATTTTGGACAGCCCACGGACGCCTCGGCATGCACTTTATGTGCAACCTTCGCATGAGTTCCCTTTCCCGTTCCCATTCCCATTCCCATTCCACTCCTGCCTTGACAGAACCTTTGTCTGCCGCTGCTCTACGGCTCCATGGCTCTGTCCACCCCCAGCTCATGCTCGCCCCTTGCTCTTATCTGCGTGGCAGAAACTTTTCAAAATTTTACTGCTTGGTGCAACATCAAAATGCCAAGTTTTTACGATTACGCTGCCGACGTCACCGTCGCCGTCGCCGTCTCTGCTGCTCCTGCTGCTGCTGGTGCAATTTTACTTAATTTTAATGGGATTTTTTCTTCCGCCAACTGCAGAATGCATTAAACAGAGCCAGGCACACGGGAGTATTACGCACGAGTGTGTGTGTGTGTGTGCCAGAGGCGCACACCGGGCGTAGGAGACCTGCTGCAGCATGTGCCTAACTATCCAGCTACCTAGCATATATAGTATATATACCTTACACAACACGCCCCCAGCCTCTCCATGCCACCATCTTGCAGCACCCGTAATTGTATATAGTGTGTGTGTGTGTGTGTGTGTGTGTGTGTGTGTGATCCGCCCAGGTACAGTTAATGCCAGAAACTAATACTAATGCGCTGTGCCCTGTGCAATTTGACGAAATAAAAAGTCGTAAACTCCGAACAAACCCAACGATAATTTCGGCTTGACTTGGGATCAATTAGCTGAGTGCATCCCCAACAGCCGGTCAAAGTTTACACAGTGCAGCAGCAGTAACTGACCCGCAAATGGGGAATTGGGAAAGGGTATTTCGATGATTTACGCCCGCAATTGTCAAGCTTAGCTGAGTAAATAGTCAAAATGTCGTAAAAAAACTTGCCAACTTATGGCATTTTAAGGTTGTAAGTGAAACTTAAAACAATATTTCTAAGCTCTTATTTATGCATTTTGCGAAAATACATTAAAAAACTTTTGAAAAAGTTGTGTGTTCTACGGGCATTCCCGAATTTAAGGTATTTTACGTTAGTAGTATATCATGTTAAACTAATAAAATCGACTTAAAGTGAAAATAATTATATTGAAATTTCTATATCATTATGATAAATTTGATATAAAATCAAAATAATTGCACGCAACTTAATTATTTTACGCTCTAAAATAAATAATATCTAAATCATTTACGCACGTATATGAAGCGCGAACAGAAGAGCTGCGTATTAGTCTTAGCCAGTGCTGCCTAATTTTTATAAAAAAAAGATATGAAAAATGTAAAATTTACAGCACTGTTCGGCCGTTTAACAGCGATAGTTCAAATAACATAAATTGTTACTCTGTTAATTAACATATCGATAGTTGCATCAGCAGCAATTAACAGGTGTTCGATAATTAATAAAATTTATTGTTTACATTTCAGATAAATAGCAAATAAAGTATATATAAAGTATGTAGTATATTCTGTAAATATTGGAAATTGAACCTTAACAAATGTGTCAACAAATTCATTCTCCGCATCCTGAAAAAGCATTTTAATCAGCACGTTTGCAGGCCACAAAACCTTGGCAATAACTTTACACTTGACTGGGCCAGCAGCGGAGCAAGCAGATGACACAACAACAATGGGGCCAATCTGTCGATGAAGGAAGGATGCCATGGCCAGACCACGTACGGGCTACTTTCGGACGATTGATGACAAACTGGGCTATTTAATATAAGGCAAAAGAAAGCAGAACTAACTCTAATACATCATGGCACACACACACACACATATGTATGGTTATATATATTTATATGTACTTGTGCATCAGATGTCTGGAAAAAGTGGCAGCTAGTTCCGGCTTGCATGTTACTTGGCTCGTAGCTGTAAAATGTCAGTAGTATTTGTCGTGCCAGTTGACGCTGCACATTTTTTACGACCCGCCCACAATATGAAGTCGTAAAGTTGAAATTTTTTGCCCCCCGCTGCTGGAGCTGCTGGAGCTGGAGCTGGCGCTGGCAAAGAGTCGGCAGCGTTTTCCTATATAGCACTTGTATTTAATAAGGATTGGCAACTGGCTGTAGTCGGTAGTCTCATTTTTCGGAGTGTAAGGTCAGAAATAGACGCGTACATCCCCAAATGATGATGATGCGAGCCTCCGGTTTTATGAGCTTACATGGGGGAGGAGAGACTCGACTCGACTCGAATATGAATGAAATATGTGCTAGGAATTTGCCATAAAACTCCGCTCGGAGCTGACTCATTTGCTTAAATGGGCGTGAATAGTGCCAGCTCTGAGCCATAAACCGGAAACAATAGGTTTGCAATAGTTGGGGGATTAACATGTCACTCAACCATAGACTGTATACGTATGTAGATGGAATATAGTTATTCCCTGAGTGTTTTTGCCCAAACTTTGATCGTAACGATGCTCCAAAGACTTCAAAATCATTTTGGCAGCAACTTTAGTTTTAAAACCGCGTTCTCCCTGTTTCCAATCTCTTTTCCCCCATCCCCATCTCTACCCGTGGCCCACACCTGCCTCAACAATTGAAGCATAAACACTTTTAAGCTTTATAGCGCACACATTTACACGTCGCATTGCCTATCCCGGGTAACCTGCTTTCACACCCACGTATAGTCTGCTCCTTCCCCGCCTTCGCCTTCGCCTGGACGTGTTTAGTGCCGGCAAACGATGCTGGATGTTATTGTAGCTACTACTACTACCTGTCAGCTCTCTCTCTCATGGTTGTGCACTGTGCGAATATGGAGCAGCAGCAGCAGCCAGAGGGAGTCGGATGCGGATGAGGATGCGAGCTCTAGCTGAAGCTGGAAGCCTTTCAGCGACACGGTGTTGGCAATGTCGTAAATTTTTCGCATGCATTTTTCGGTTTAATGATGCATTTACGATCCCGAGCAGCCGAAGCAGCACCAGCATCGCCTTCAATCCCAACTCCAGCTGCAGCAACTCCTCCTCATTTGCTGTCAAGTGAAATGCTGCGACGTGGAAGCGGCAACAACTTGAGAAAGCAATCGTTACAGTTAACAGTTTTAATGTCAATTACAAAAACAAACAGCAGCTGACACACAGCACCAGCAGCAGCTCCCAGCTCCCAGCACCGGCTCCAGCTCCAGCTGCAGTTCCGACCCAGCCAATCTAGCATTTTTGGTATCGAGTTTTATTTATGTACTACCCCCAGCAATTATGCGCGATTTCCTCAACCGTAGCTTTTGTTTAAGGAAAATACTTTATTTTTTACATACGATTTTTTGTTTTGTTTTTTTTTTATAGTATTTTCTGCTGTGATGCTGCAACTTGGCATATTAATTATGAACTGCTTAATCGATAATCGATAACAATATTTATACATAGTCAATAGGCAATAAGTATCGTTAGTATCGTTCTTTCTTAAGTATCGTATCTGTTTCTGTATCTCTCCCTCAATATGTTAGCCATAAACATCGATACTAGAGTTTTTCGAAACTAACGCTATGCTAATAAAACGTTCGATCCGTATAGGTAAAATTCTCAAGAAGAACATCATCATTATGTAAGAGTTTGAAGAGTGTTTGGCAATACTTATGTAGTTGAGGTTGTTGTAAACGAAAGCTGGTTAAGAGGACCCTCTAGTTTTGGTAGAGCAGTGAGATTATCAATTTTATGAAATATGTAAAGTACCTTGACAAACTTTCTCTTATATAATCTATATATAGTACTTATTCTTAGGCCTACATATAATCGAAACTGACTTGAGTGCAACGCGGTGTTAGGCTGTGCAGAGAATACTTTGCGACAATCGAGAGATTAAAGTAAAGTATGGTAAATACTTAAGAAACCTTAATTATCAATTCTGATAAGGTAACTGGCATTATATTGTAATATGTATATAGAAGTTAACTGTACTTTGTCAAGCTGTATTTGGCCAACCTAGACACCGCATTCAGAGTCCTAACTTAGACTTAATCGAAACTTAACTAGGGTTAGCTTAGCTTATACTATATATATGCTACATAGAACTAAAGCTAAACAACCGATGGTTAGACTGTCAGCACATGGTTGGAGGTCGGTTTGATGTGACGAAGAAGAAGAAGGGTATTAATAAAGTCGACATCGACATCGTGTTAATATTGTGTGTTGCGTGCTGATAAATGTCGTCTCTGAGGTGTGTGTTGATTGCAAGAAAGATCATTGATAGAGCTGATCGTTATCATCATCATCATCATCATCATCTTTGTTAGCTGTTCTTGGCTGGGTATGTTGATTGAAGTCGGAGCTGATCATCATCATCAGAGCGGGAGGGGGGGAGTGTTGATTGAAGAGTAGATTGATTCTTTTTGGTTTGTTGATTGAAGATGTAGATAGATTCCCACGAAGTTGTGTATGTAGTAAAAGTTCTTTACGTTACCAAATATATATTTACAGAGGTTTATCCAAAACTTTACTTTACTTTACTTTACTTTAAATTGCGCGCGAGTTTTCGTATTATTTAGAAAGCTTTAGCTAGAGTTGAAGTTATCGAATCGATATTTAGACTTTAAAGTACTTTACGATGTCAGTAAACAATAAATATATATATGCATATAGAATATGTGTTTCTAACTATGAAAAGTTCTATAGCAATATTCATATTATGAGATTAATAGAAAAATTATCATCCACATTGCCGCGTTGTGTTGCGCAGCTCACCCCCGTCATAGATATTCAAATTGTGCTGACGGGAGTATTCATTGACAACATATTGGCCTGATTGGGGATCGGATTAAACATATATATATAGAGACATGTAGATATGGCATATAGACATATAGCAGGCATATATAGATAATGTAAGAGAGAGATATACTTGGCTCTGGGCTTACCCTCTTCGATGCGACGCGTTGCCTCATCAATGTCCGTCCCGGCGTCCTTTAATATCACATACATGAGTGGCATCAGCTCCCAAGGATAACGAAATTTCTCCAACAGCTTCTGACAGTGTTCAAGGAAACCATCTTGACCTGCAATTATGAATAGAATCGAAATGGAAAATATAATAAAAGAATTGCAAAGAATTGCAAATACTCAAAAATCCCATGACATTCACTCGCCCCTTTGCATTCATCCTATTCAGTTTTCAACTGCGATCGTTATAAACAAATTACATTCGTGCACAAATAAATAAAGATTGAATGGAGCCGCACTCCGATGGGGCGTATACGCAACCTTCCATTCTATATATTTTCTTTATGTTATTTCAGCTGCATTCGCGCATTTTTTATACGCTTCGCCAGCGGCGGCCATTGAAAAGTGCAAGCGAATCGTGTCGCACAGTGGGACCGACGCAGCGACATCACAGTGGGACAGTGAGACAGTGGGACAGACAATAAACATGACAATAAACATGACGGCAAACACGTAGGCAGAAAATGTAATTGAAGAGCGAAGACAATCGACGTAAAGCTGAGATCAGCAAAGCGGAAAAGGTTGTCAGGCTGCGCCCATAAATCAGCCGATTTATAGCTGAACTTGATATATGGCACATGCTTATAGCAACATGGCAAGGCGATATTTGAACAGGAACCAGTTTGCATTCGGGGGGATAATCTTCTTGAGATATTTAATAGCGGAAATGGAGCAAATTCGACTATATAAAGTGCAAATAATAAATATAATAATAAATAATGATAAATAATAAATAAACATAATAATAAATAATAAATAAATATAATAATAAATAATGGGAATCTGTATTCTGTTATATTATAAATTAATAACTATAGTTTTCTTGGTCTCTGAGTGTGTTTAAATGATAATAAAAGAGCTAAGGCTTATAGAAAAAACCTAAGTTATGATTTCTCCCACTTTTATTTTTAATATAATAATATATAGTTACAATATAATAAAGTATGATTTGTTAACTTGAATTTGCTATAGAATTCATATATTAAAATACACCTAAGGCAAGCAAAAAGTCTCTATCGAGTTTATAATCTGCATCTACATGATCTTAAGAGAGTTTAAAGAGCGTGTAATTGCCATATGAGCATATAATTGCATTATATCTTATTATATTTCACTCAAGAACGATTCCATATATCTATGTGTAGTCGCATTTATTGCCTCTAAAACTCCTGGGAATCGTTAACGATGGAGTTGCTCGCTTTGATCTAAAACATATTTAACATGGAGCATACTTTGATGGAGTTTATATAGTATTCATGCCATACTAGATTGCAGATGCGTACTTCAATGTGCAAAACATTCGTTGTATGTTATTTATTATATGCTGTCCTCTCTCTCTCTCTCTTTCGCTCTCTCTTCTCTATATGCTTGTACATATATTATGTAGAGCTGGCATAGACATAGTCTCTATATGTCGCACATGCTCGTGTGTATCTATAAATGTTCTTCTAAATCTTCGCCTGCCTCTGTCCGTCTGTCTGTCTGTCTGCTCGTCTTGCCTGTCTCTCGTCTGCCATTTTTCCCTTTTGCTACCTACACGAACAAGAAGCACAAAAGCAACAGCAACAACAACAAAAGGAGAGAAGCGAGAACAAATGGCAGCAGCTGCGATGCCGTCGTCATCCGTCGGTAGTTTCCGTAGTAGGCGGAGCTTCATAGTCATTGGCCCGTTTTATTATGTTTCTCTGCTTCTCTTCTGCTCTGCTCTGCTCTCTGCTCGTCTCCTCTTTGCGCTGCCTTCGCTGCTGCTGCCACTGCTGCTGCTGCTGTTGTTGTTATGTTGCATGCAACTGCTGCGCTGAATAGTTGCTGCTGCTGTTGTTGTTGTTGCTGCTGTTGTTGCTGCTGCTGCTGTTGTTGTGGGGTTCGCAGCGCACGTTTTGCATTGGTGAGCGAGCTGAGCATTTGCCAGTGTGTGTGTGTGTGTGTGTGTGTGTGTGTGTGTGAAACGTGTTTCTGCTTTGCGTGTGAAGCTGTTATATTCGTGTTGTTGCTACTGTTGCTGCTGCTGCTGTGTATTGCTGCTGCTGCTGTTGTTGTTGCAGCTGCTGCTGCTGCTGCGGTTCTTACTGCTGTTTCTGCTGTTTAGTTTACATAATTTGCGCTCTCTGTGTGTGTGTGTGCGTATATAACACTCGCTGCCCGCTGCACGCACTGCAATTGTTGGATCTATTGTTGTTATTACTCTCCTCCGCCCTAGCCCCTCCCCTCCCCCCTAGTCCCACCCTTCCCCCTCTAGCCTCTCTGCCAATTTGAATTTAGTAATTAAGCCATTAGTCGCTCTGTGCAGCGTTTTATTAGCCCGCTGCTGCTGCTGCTGCTTCTTTGCATTTTATGCATTAAAATTATTTTATTAACCGCACATAAATTTAATAAATTGATTTATAGTTGCCACATTTGATTGGCCAATTTGTTTTGGCCAGGCTATCATTGCATTCGAACAAATGGGCCAATTGCATAGGAATCCAATAATAGTGTCAGTTTCCTATCTGACATGTAGTTTAGGGTTGCCACACACTGATAATGATAAAGTTATCGATTATATCAATATTGACATACATATATCTAGCCATATAAAGTTGTGTATTGCAATTTATTTGTTGAATTTGGTAACACTTGTAATCAGTGCTATAAAATTTGATAACACGAAACCATATTATATATGTTAAGCCATAAATAAAAGAAGAAACTCTGCTATAAATTTGAAAAGACAATATATTTCAAATATATATTATAAAATATAATTTTCATATAAAGGTATAAAGGTACAAAGAAATTTGTTAATCTTGGGAACCCTTTGAGCATATGTTATCAAATTTGCTAGATAGATAGCTAGTTTTATTATACATTAGAATATGCCATAAATTTCAATACAGAAACTTGCAGATCTGATAAAAATAAAGATTTCCAACAAGCTCCTTTCTTTCTTACAATATTGATGACACAATTATCTTCCACAAACACGAAATAACCTTATGTATTTCTTTAACAGTTTATGGTGAATTTTTCCCAACTAGTTTGGCGCAACTAAATAATGCTAATAAATATTTAAAGAAATGAAAGAATTATACTTATAATAATGATAATAATATTTTTTTAATATTCCCTGAAATCTTTGTTTATTCTGTACATTTCTCTCTTCCTGCTCTTCAAACTTCCCCACCGCACCACATCTACTTTCCATCAACAAAGATGTGAAATCTCGATGCCACAGCTTGCGGCAGAGTCGGGGTCTGTCTGTCTGTATAGGGTGATAAAGGTAATGGATGCTGCTGAATGGGGAATTTCGGGTGAAATGCAAAAAACGAAGCCCCGAAATGTGCGCACAAAATGCGGGCAACGCTTCTGGTAATGCGAAAAATTCCGAAAATATTGGCAACGCCCATCTCATTGGCGGGAAGTGCACCCATCACGACCCACCGATGGATGCAGCTGCAACAGTGAGTGCCACACCCACTTTGGGGAGAGAGGGGCGGGCGGGCAGAGGGCGCACAGTTTACAGTTAGCCAGTAAACGATGCCATTAACGCGCATAAACGAGCTACGGCACTGCGCAGCCACAAGACACAACACCAACACACAACACTCCCGGGCACATATATAGGTACACTATATAACTGATATATATATATACTATATATAAGTATATATACATATGCCTGACTGGTATACAGTATAAGTCGGATTGGTGTTGCGTTTGCCCTGCATTATTACTTTTATTACTTGGCCAAGTGCAGCTTACTCCGACTGCGACTCCAGCTCCCACTCCGACTCTGACTTGACTCTGGCTCTCTTGGCTCGCTCTCTCTCTCTCTCTCTCTCTGCTGTTTACTTCGGAGTCCGAATCGTTAACTGTCTCCGAAACCGAATCCTTTCGCCTGGCCTGGCCCCAGCATCGTCTCTCGTCTTTTTTCCGCTTCGTTCCCAGCGTCGTTTAAGTCGTTAGCAAAAAGTTTTTCATCGTTTTCCATCGTCGGTTTTTTGTGCCTTTTATGAGGCTGCATACCAGCCCGAAGTTTGTGTTGTTCGTGTGTTGCTGCGGCGACTGCGACTGCGACTGCATCTGGAGTGCAGGAGAGGCAGCTCTATGTACTTCTCTCTCCCTCTCTCTTTCTCTGCTTCTCTGTGTGTGTGTGTGTTTGTGTGTGCGTGGGTGTGCACAACCTTGTGCCAATTGCAGGCAAAGTAATTTGCTCGGCCTTTTTCTTTTTTTAGATAGCCCACGCTCGGTTTTGGCTCAGCTTCGGCCTATTACCAGGAGCGGATTCAGTGTGTGTGAGTAGGGCAAAGAATATGTAATTTCAGTACAAGCGATTGTCCGATATTTTTCAAAACAAAACTATCGATACAATCGATTATATGGGATCTCATTACAAAAACCATAGTGTTTCAGGCCTAAGCTTCCCAAACTAAGCTCAAAAATTGTTTAAAATAATAGATTATAATTAAAAAAAAATTAAAAAACAATCTATTGTAAATATTGAAATTTATATTAGATTGTAAATTGTCTTATAATTTCCTTGCAGCTCTAAGGTACGAGAGGCAAATAAATTCCAGGTGACTCGCTTAGCTCTGTATCATATCTAAGAGATTGCCTTCAAGCTTAAAAACATACCATATGAGTTCGAAAAAATATATATGTATTCCCTGCTGCTGCAGCATTATCAACTGTGACTGAAAGTTGTAAAACTTAACTGGAGCAATAAATAATAAAATAAAGCAAAATTCGTCCAAAAACTGAAAACTGAGAAGCAGCAGCATAAAGTGGCAATATCTGCGAATATCCGAGTAACGAGAGAACCAGAGAACCAGTCGCAGTGCAGAGTCGAAGATGGAGCCGGAGTCGGAGTCGGAGACGGAGTCGGCAGAGTCGTAAAACGTAACAACAATAAAAAATAATAAATCGAAATATCCCAGAAATGGCAGCTCAAAATGTGCAGCATGCAAAGCGGAGCCAAGATGCAGCTGGACCCAAGGATGCTGCGAGTGGGGCAGGCAGGTGGAAAGGGGGTGGCATAAGGTGGCAGAGGATTTTTTAGAGTATTCCAGCAATGTGGCAGCAAGCGTTCGGATGGTAAAGGGGAACCCGGGAGGGGGAGGGGCGGCAAAGCGTGAAAAGCTTTTTAATTAGGCAAAAGCACAATGCACTCAGCGGGAAGTGTAGGGGAGAGGCGAATCCCAAAGGATTTTGGGAGAATAAACTACGTATTTGCTAAGTTTCCATGTGGAAATATAATGACTAATTAAAGCACAGCGATAAACGATAGTTTTTCGATAGTTATTGCATGCAAGATACAATTAAAGCGATAGTCTCTCGATAGTTGCAGCATAGGCAACCGCACGATCGATGCAATTAATGCGATAGTCTCCCGATAGTTACTGCATTGGACAGAAGCGATAGTCTCTCGATAATTAAAGCACAAGTGGAATTTACTCAACGTTTTTTTGGATTACCTTTTCCAGTCGCACAACCTGCTTACACTTAATTCGTCTATTTCTAAACCCTTCGACCATTGAAAATGTTAAAAAAGGGTATACTATGTTTAAGCAAATGTAACATTAGTGATCCTAAAATAGCAAAAGGGATTTTTTTTAAATTTTTCAATATTTTGCAAATTAAGGTAAGATTTTTCAACGACATTTTTTCAAATATCCCGACGTACACATACCCTTTCCCGCATTCTGTGTGTGCATTCGTCAGGAAATGCAGTACAGGCTAATAAAACTGCATGTCACATGGAACACTTTTACGAGGATAACAATGCGAATGAGAATCGAGATGAAGATGGAACTGGTAGTCCAAATGGAACTGGAGCGGGGGGAGGGAGTTGGCCGGAGGCAGGCGGAAGTTGGCCATGCTTATCCTTTAGCTGCTTTTAGCCAAGTTAAGCTTGTTAAGCTTGGCACGAAAGCAGTTTTAATCTCAAAATTAAAACGTTTGTCATTTACCAGCGACTTTACGACTTATATATAGTAAAAAGAAGAAGAGGAAGGAAAAGACGAAGCAGTAGCATTCTCTAGCTCACGCTTGGCTTTTGTCAACCCATGAGAGCTCCGCGGCAACATCTCCATCTCTCTGCCCGACCACGTCCCGACCGTCTCCATCATAGTCGTTTTCGTAATCGCAGTTGTCGTTGTTACCGTTCTCATTCTTTCTTCTCCACATTCTCTCCTCTTCTTCGTCATCGTCGTCGTCGTCATCTCCTTGTAGTCGTAATTCACTTGAACTTGTGTAATGTTTTTGGGTTAAACTCGTGGCATCCATATCCCCATCTCATCCCATTCCTCCCTCGCATTCCTCCCTCGCATTTCATCATGCGTCATTTTTGCATGCACTTCTACAGTTTTATTTTTTATATTTTTTATATTTATTATGGGGAATAACAAGCTTGTGCTGTCGATTTGTTTTTAGAGTCTACAAAATATACATTTCAGTATTTTTTTTTCTGTCTTTTATCTTTTGACATTGGGACCTGGAAGTAAAGTGAATTTTGAGATACAATTTGGAAAAGATTAGGCAGGGTCGAGCGAATTATCGAACTGATTAACTTTTGTTAGGGTAGCGAGTGAGTTGTGTATTTTGTACTTGGCCATTGTTTCTCTTATCAGTTAACATATATATAAAGTCGATTCCCCAGGCTTATAGCTTATCAATCGTTCGTTACATACCTGCTCAACACATTTTATTATACGAGTATATATTTTTTATAGAGAACTTTTCATACATTGTAATCGGAGTTATGCAAAACGTGAGTCTACTGCGAAATTTCATCGATAATAGAAGAGGGGGGAGAGGTGCAAAATATAGTTATAGGTAGTATCTGAATTAATTATCTATAATTGATCTGATTACAAGTATTTTATGCACTACTGCAATGCAACTAGAGCGTAATATTCTCTTATCGATAACAATTTATCGACAAATCAAATTCAAATCGTTGAGTTGCCTACAATCTCTTGACAGGTTTCTCATCGCACGTGGCAGATATTTGTCATTTCTACGGCAACTTGCCAGAGAGCGAAGACACCACACTATCCCCACAATCTCTCAGCAATCCCAAGATAACTGCACCAATTTCGCATGCGATAAGTATTTATATATCGTATGCTAATTTAGTTGGCATCGTTTGGTTGTTGTTGCCATACGGACACTTGTGTGGGATATAGACACATGTATGTCTATATATATATATAACAAATCTGAGAACTTGTTCTTGTCTCTAGATCACACAACATTGTCGTCTGAGAGTGCATTTTAATAGCTTCTCGAAATCGAAATTACAATCAACAATTTAGGCAAATTATTTTACGATAGGCAAAATCGTATTTTAATTTTCTAGGAATGCGTCATATGGAATGTTTTTGGAGACGATGAGGAAACGCTTCGATTCAATTCAACACTTTTCTATAATACTATTCTCAAGGTCGCAGCCATCAAGGAAAATAAAACTCACAACCCGAAAGCCCCCTTAGTTCCCCCTCTATGAGAAATGGAAATTAGAGAAACACTTGAGTAGGGAAAACAAAGCGAAAAGCAGAAGCAGTCACTCTCTCTTTCTCTCTCTCTCTTTCTCTCACCCCGTGATGACCCCAACAAAGTGTTGCTAGTTTTATTTAAATAAGGCAGTAGGTAAGCAAGACTAACAGATACCCTTTCTTAAAAATAATCAAAATTAAATATCTTTCAACTATTTATCTGCCCAAAAGAAGAACAGAAATATATTTAAAATATTTAAGATTATATTATAAAAATAATTCTTAAATATTTTTGCAGTGTATTTACACATTTACTTAGTATATTAGTATTAAATACTGTGCACATTTCTTGAACCCAATAACATATTATGCAAATTACAATTTGTTTTGACGTCGAATTGTAGTTGTAGAATATGCATAGCTTTTCTCTCAGTGTATTTGCATTATACTGCACTGATTCTCTCTCTCTCTCTCTTCTCCCTGCCTCCTCGCTTGTCATGTTAATTCGACGCATAACTTGTGCATTTTTTCAGACACTTCCTCAACTTTTTATGGGTTACACGTGTCGGGCATGACAAGTTCCCAAGTCCCATCCCCACTGATAGGGCGGCGCTTCAGAAGAGATCAAAGACTTGCGAAAGTGACCGAATAAATATAGTATATACCTAAGTTATCCAAAATGCACCAGCTGATTGAGTAATTTGTACATATTTGCAATAATATTCGCCATGTGCCATAAACCTTTGAGCTTTATGTGCCACGTAACTCCCTCCCCCAGGTGTCGGATATACATATAGGTTATATCTAGTATACATATTTCTGTAATATTTGCCGAGTAAATTGTGCACAGTTTGTTATTTCATATTGGATAATTGGTGACGGTTCAAAAGTCGCTGGCAAATTGCGCAAGACCCGCTTGACAAAGTGTTTCTGTTTCTGAGATCTACGACTCTGGGACTTTCTCTCTCCCTTTCTCTCTCTCTCTCTCTCCCTCTCTCTCGCTGAGACACTTCGCTTGGCGAACTAAATGAAGCATCCAATTCGCTGGCAAGTTCCGCCTATGATTCGCCATAAATAACACCGCAAATTGGACAAAAAACTTTGCGAGAAGAACTCGCGACTATAGCGACTCTATAGACTATTTATAGCAGGCAGCCCAGGAGTAGGAGCTCTACGTTTTTGGCTAGCAAAGAGTCTATAAATTTAGAAATTAAAATCTCAACTTCTTGACACCTCCCCAGCTGGCAAGCGAATTGAATCGCTTTGCATGACAACAGTCGAATACGATTTATTTTCGACACTACGAAACTCCGAAATTCCAAAATATAAGAGAGTGATCTGCAGCGATCGAAGCCAAGGAATTTGTGCTTGCCTCTCAAATTTTATAAGTGTATATAGAAAGAAGTTCTTTAGTTGAAATATAGGTATATCTCCTAAAAACATATTTTAAAGAAGTTTAGATAAGGAAATACTTTTTTAATCTAATACAGAACTTTACCCATTTTTTCAAGCTGAGTGTAAAAAAATATTATAAATATAACATTACAAAAACCACCTAATCAAAATATGAAAGGTAATTTTAACACCCATTTAAGCGCATCAAAGAAGTTATGTGTATAAAAACCACCGCATCATTTTTTTGAAGCATCATTTTTTTTTACTCGTTGTGAAAATGAGTTGAGGGTAAATTTGTTGCAATATGTAGCTGTAGATATGTATAGATTAGAATCCATTAGAGAAGTTTCTTAAATTGATGCGTAAAAGACTATAAAATACTGCCAAACCCTAAAAAACACGTGATAAAATTGACTTTGCTTTGCACAAGAAGATATAATGATAATTACACTCATTTCGAGAATATCGAACATTTCAAAGAGTGTATCTGATTGTTTAGATACTTAATAAATATCGTAGTTGCCGAGACTAGCGTGAATATTCATGAGGCATGCATGGCAAATGTAGTGGAAACACTGACATTCACAACCTTGTAGCACCTCATATGTGCGTGTGTGTGTGTGTGCGTGTGTGTGTGTTGGAAAAACTCACGTTGCTTTAATTTCACTTTCAAATGCACATGTGGGCTTATCACTTATCAGCATTGATAATCAGCTTTTCGCCACTTGCACAAGTCTCTCTCTCGGTTGCCCTTTTTGTGTGTGCAAGGGGATCTCTGGAGTGGTGGGAGAGAGATGTGAGAGGGAAGTGTATGTGTATGTGTAGTGTGCCAAGGCCGCAAAAGGGTTGTCACCCGTTGTCGCAAACGTGACGAGTCATAAGTGTCATCAGGCATGTATATAGTAGATATTTCTGAGCAAAACTGACGGCGTTATCAGGGCACATAAGAAGAAGCGCAATTAATAGTTGTAAAACTAGAGAGGCAGCACTCTCTACCTCTTCTCCCTCTCTCTCCCCTCTCTCTCTCTCTAGGGAAACCATTAGTCTAGGGTCCCGTCTCTTAGTCAATTGGCAATTGGCCGCGGCTTAAGTGGCCGCCAGCCGGAGATAATGTGCCCTGACTGAGAGAGACTCCATCTTGGGGCTACTGTGCACTGCGGTAATCACTCGCTTCATACACGATTTCGATATATGTAGTCGGGTTGGGTTGGGTTGGGTTGGGTCTTCCAGCTATTGGTAGATGGAGGATGTTGCAGCTCCAGCTGGGGCTCGCCGCCAGGCTTTAGCGGTAATTCGTCTTATAGACAGACGAATGCTTGCTAGACTGTGCCATCGTAAAATGTTCCTTTGCGCTTTTTACGAGCTTTTGCTCCCCCCAAAAATCGTTCACAATGATGACGAGTACAAGAAACTACGGGAAGAAGAACCACAAGCATATTTATTTGGCAGAAAGGTTCCATGAGTTTGACGCTCGTAAAATTAAGAATGAAAAGCAGCCAGAGCGTTGATTTCCCCTCTCTCTCTCTCTCTCTTTCTCTTTCTCTGGCCCTTTCTCTATTTTATTCTGCTTTGGTTTCGTACAGTTTGATTTCTTCCTTACGCTTTTTATTGCCGCCCGTTACATTCGCGTTAATTGCTGCGACTGTGATATACATAAATCAGTTGATATTCGTGTCCGTGTCCGTGTCCTTTGAGGGTAAACTGGTCACACTCGTCAATTGATTGTGTTGTGGTGGTGTGGCAACACTGGCGCTAATCGATGCGCAATTCAATTATCGATATTATGCACAGTCTGTCTTTGATCTTGGTCCTGTTGTGGTTAATGGATTAAGTGCCGCAGGGTGAAATGTGACATTTTTTTGTAAGGCGTATCAAAATCTGCATATTAAGAGATTACAAAATCAAATTTGTCTGTCATATATGTATGTAAATATGAGGCATAAACAGCGTGGGCAGTTGCTATAAAATGCATATTTATGGCAAGTTGCTGGAAATCAATTGGGATGAAACAATTTAAGAAAATAGAGACACAACTGCAGCTAATGAGGGGGTATGCCTGTTAATTTATGGCCCAAAAATAAGAGAGAGAGAGTGAGAGAGGGAGATGGGGCGCGGTACAGTTGAGTGCGTAAATCAACGGGGTAACGCGCCAAAGTGGCAGGTTGTGCCGTTTGCTGGCCCGAGGGCTGTGAGCATAAATAGCGGGAATTGCGACACTTGACGGGATAATTAACGCATATTAAGTAAATTTGTTGCCGCGGGCTTATCGGCATGTGCGTCATAAATTAAATAAGTAAACACACGCACACACACACACACACACACATAGACACTAATTTCTGCATTTGCTTAAAGTCGCAACATTGCGCAACGTTGCGTATGCGTAATGCGAAAATGATAGCGCGCCTCTCCCTCTCGCACTCTCTCTCTCCCTCTCTCTGCACGCCCCTCAAACAAGCAGTGCGCAATTGGCCGCACTTGTTGCCAGGCCAGGGCAGTGCGGCCAAACTACAAAACTTAATTGACACAGTGCACTCGAACAGACTCTCTCTCCCACTCTTCCACTCTCTCTCTCTCGCTTTGTGCGAGAGCAAGCAGCGGCAGCGCGAGCGTAAGATTGAGAGCGCAATGCAAATATTGTATTTGTTGTCGATTATAACAGAAAATTGCTTACACGTGCCATTGCTTGTGGAGTGAGAGAGGCGCGCGGCGGAGATGGAGAGCGGCAGGCGCATTGCGCCCAGACAGCTGTTGTCAGACGGGGTTCGTGTGTGAGAGTGTGTGCGTGTGTGTGTGTGTGTGTGCCATAAACAAATGCAAGCAGCAATTGCAATTGCATTTGCCTGAGAGCAGTCACACTCTCTCTCTCTCTTTATCTGACGCTCTCTTGCAATTTATCGCAAGCTTCTGCGTAATATACTAGTTTGAGGAACCCCTTGGGCCATATGCCGCTTCCCTCTGCGGGATGTTATCTGTTCGGCACATTTAACATTTCAAACAATTATAAAATTAGCTACAATTTATTAAATGCCAACAAGCCTGGTATTATACTTGTGAATATGCATGTATAACAGTTTCAGTGCTGTTAAATGCACAGCGATTATCGATAGTCATGTAGATTAATCGAAACAGCAGCACAGGCATTAACATATTTTAACTATCGGTTTAGTTTTATAAGTTAATTCACAGGCAATCGCTTAAGTCGATGCTGCGATTTATTTATTTTTATATATTTTTCAATACTTTCTTTTATGTAGTATTCATGTAGTTATCGATAAATGCTGCGCTTTAAATTTTACACATAGAAGTGAGGGAACATAAAGTAACTTTCATATCTGCAGTCTGTGAAAATTAATTTCCAATTGGTCAGACGTGTCTGTTGCCCTCGCGATAGCCGATGGAGTCCAGAGTTCAGAGTCCTGACCAGCTGGCCGGAACTAAACCGGGCAACACACACACACACACATACACACACAGAGAGAGAGAGAGAGAAGAGACAGCCGGTCCTACGTGCCTTATTGTCTTATAATGCGGCGTGTAATTTGTGTTGCATTGAACGCAACCGGGAAACAAATTGACATCCTGATAAAAAAGCTCGATAGAAAAGAACATGCCAGGCGTTCGGGTGTGTGTGTGTGTGTGTGTGTGTGTGTGTGTGTGTGTGTGTGCGTGAAGGAAAAACCTCACATATTTCCTAGAGAACGCACGGTTCTTTGCCGAAGTGTGGCAATTATTTTGCACTAAATTCTTTGAGAACTTTTCCTGGCAAGATCTTTAATTGCCTCGCATAAAAATGACACTGCAATTTGTCTGTGCAATACAGAGAAACACATATACGAGTATACGAGTGTCTATATTATTATTTAGATTTCACAGCTCTCGTATAATATCTTTTTCTTGGCCTGAATCCATATTCACATATTGAGGGGTGTCTTTAGTATCATAAATCCGCCGACAGCTTGAATGGGGATTAAGTGATTCCGCGTGTGGGAATATAAAAGTAAATAGAACGTCAGAAAGAGATCTTGCAGTTTAAAGACAATAGAAACACATAAAATGTTTGCTTCGTATCTCAAGAAACATTTCATTTTGTAAATTACAATAGATTGCTATAATATCTGGTATATCATTTTAGTATACCTCATATAGTATATGATATATATATATCGAATATTTAATCAATTGCTTAAGCTGTCCCGTTTCGCAGTGTTGAGTGTGTAAATATTTGCTCGGGTCTCGCTTGTGCAGTTTCCCGGGCCATTCTTAGCCCCTCTATATACATATACGTAATACATGAATATAAATTACGGCACAATCACCCTCCCACACACACACACACACGCGGGCGATACGTACTCGCACATATTTATATACAATATATGTAAATATAGATATGGAAAAGCAGTGCAATGGAAAACAATTCAAGTTCAAGGTGAGCCGCACACCATGCGGCACAGTGGGACGACAGCGCATAATTAGTTGATAAATGTCAAAGAGTTTTCATACATTATCGATAGGCGAATGCCTCAATAATTGCAATATTTACAATTAATCGAATATATTTTTTTTTTATTTATTTTATGTTAATTTTGTGCCACTGTGCATTGACGTTCCTGCCCTACAACAACTGGAACAAGACATTGACTTCATAATGATGTTGTATATGCTGGCATTGTTGATATTATGCAATTTGTGTGCTCTATTTATCTACATACTGTACATATGTTTGTGACAGTGTACACACACTGTGGGTGTGCGACGTATTTTCACTCTCACTTATCGAGACCTGAAGTGGGGGATCTTTAATTCAAGTTCGCACTGAACGAGTAATGATAATAATTGCATGATTTAAATGAGATTAAAAGATGATAAAATTCGGTATTTCTTGAAGCAGGAACTTAATCAGTTTGTAGAGATTCTTGCTGGCATAATGTGGGATTAATTGGTTGAAGGAACAATTAAACTACCTGCTGGTACTTTACGCTACCTTCTTGACGATTACCCAAAACCCAAAGCCCAAGCCGGGAAGCGTTACGAGATTAAAACGGAACGTCATTTCGCGGGCGCGCAATCAGAGGAAGCCACAAGCAAAGCTAATTTAATTATTTTCGCCCCACCGTGCAACGAACCTTCTTCTGCTGCTTCTTCTTCGACCGGGACCCGGGACAGGGCCGAGCCGGGCTTAGGATCTTCAATCTGCAGGCTGTAAAAATCAACTTAAGAGGACTTCACGTTGTTTTATGTTTTGACAGCGCAACGTGAGACGGAAGATGGAACACAGAGCACACAGAAAGAGACAGAAACAATGGAAATGCGCAAATAATAAACAAAGTTGTAAATTATAATTTTATGTTTGAAATCCCAAGCCAAAATGTGCAAGCAAAGGGCCCAATCCTCTACCCTATGAGCAGTGGAGCCTAGCTAAAGCTATGCCTGGCGCAGCGCAGCCTCCAAAATGGACAGGAGGAGGAGAAGGAGGAGGAGGAGAAGGAGGCATAAAGCGGTCGATGATCTTTGACACAGCATATAAAGACGTATAGATAACAAGCTGACATGGCGAAACATGGAAATACGCAACACTCGATCGACGTTTAGCAATAAAAAACCGGTACAGTGTAACCTCAGTATGATGGGCATGATCGATGTGATCAATATTTAAATTGATATAATAAAAAAAATAAAAATAAAATAAAATAAAAATAATGAAAATAAAATAATTCTAGTAAAAATGCGCACACTGTTTACATGCGAATTGCAAATAAAAGTAAAGGCAGCTAGATTTATGTTCTAGGATATTAAGATCAGCATAATGGATACGTTTCAGAGCAGTATCAATTGAAGATCATTTATTTTTTTATTTTTATTATAATTTTCACATATTAAAAAATATTAAATAGACAGGCTTTTATAAACATAGTAGTATTCTCGCCTTTTAATCTATCGTCTCTTATAGCTAGGCTCCACTGTAACTGTTGTTAAATAAATCGTAAAAATTAAATACAAGAAATTGTTGTAGGATTGTGTTTAAATAAAACGAATGCAAAACAGGAAAAAAAAAAACTCAATTCAAGAAAACTCATAAAAAAAACGAACGCAGCTGAGCTTAGCTGAACTCAGGCAAAACTCAAGTGGGGACCGAATCGGGACCGAGTCGGGACTGAGTCGGGAAGAGTCGGGTAGGCTCTGGTAGTGTTGGAACCGAGTCGCCTCGACTGAACTCAGCTCATTAAATGCGTCTGCGCAACGTAATTTGCCTTTGAGGCGCGCACGTTCTCGCAGTCGCGGGAACCGCTTCCTTCATCTTCCCTATACCATACCATACCATACCATACTATACTATACTATATACTATGCTATAGATGCTTGTAAAAACTGGGCATGTTTCTCGTATCACCGTTTGTCGTTACACACCATATAACCTCAGACACACACACACACACACACACACACACTGGCCAAGCCATTGAAATTTACGACTCGACGCGACATTTACAACTTTGATGCAAAAGCCAAAGCATCCAAGAGAGAGAGAGAGTGTGGAGAGTCTGGAATTACGGGGGGACTGGGACTGGGACTGGGACTCTCTCAGTGTGCCTAACTGTGGCGAACCAAAAGTGTTTTCGAATTGTAAAAATGTTGAAAATAAATTAAAAATGCGCTTAAAATTTCGAGTAGCATTCGCAGAGTCGTTTGGGGCTGCTTTTTATGAGCGTATTCCGTGAGCATTTTGGGTCCTAGTTAAAACCGCACAGATTTTGTTGCCTGCCTCAGTGTGTGGGGGTAGATATATTTACATATATATCCGACTGTGGGGCATATTAATGATGGCTGCAAAAACAAATAAATTTCCCAAGTAGTTATTGCTTAATGGACAGGCACATTTAACCCATGGCATTAGCAGGGATTTGCAATATATACTATATAGATATGGCAAGTGAAGATTTAAGTAGATACGAGTGTGGGTCAAAGAGCAGGAATTATCGAATAAATAAAAAGTAACAAGAGATACACAAAACTAAGTTATCGATAGCTTATCGATTGTATTGCCAGGTGACAAGGTGCCAACTCTGCTCGGCTGCACAGTACTTCCTCTGAGTACTACGTTTTTAAATATAAATAAATCGAATACCTTAAGATATCGATAGCCTATCGATTGTACTAATATGTGACCAGATGGCGGGACTATGCTCAATGATATTATACACATCACTAAGTTATCGATAGCTTATCAGCAGGGATTATCGAATAAATAAAAAAAAAATAAAGATTTACACGCAACACTATGTTATCGATAGCTTATCGATTGTATTCGAAAGGGACCGGGTGGCAACGATGCTCTGCTGTACACTGCTTCCTCTGAGTACTATTTAAATGAAAATAAAGCAGTTACACTAAGTTATCGATAGCTTATCAATTTGTATAAATATGTGGCCAGGTGGCAACTCTGCTCTGAGTACTATGTAAATCAAACTAAATCAAATCGTGCATTTTCAATTATAATTTCGATTTGGAGTTCAATTTAAATTTTGGAACAGCTTCAAATGGAAATTGCAACAAGTTTTTAATGAACTGATGTGAATGTAAATGAGTAGATTCAGCCACAAATTCGTACACAATCCGCAATCCAACCCAACCCCAGAGTGGTGGAGAGGAATCCCTGCATGTGACAGGCCGTTGTTGACCCATCTCGTGCCGTCTCTCTCTCTCTCTCCCCCTTCCTCCCTCCCTCTCTTCTCTTTCGATTCGCTCTACACTTTGTTGTTGCTTTCGCTTCAGTTTCGGTTTTGTGTTTTCGGGGCGTATTCGAATGGATTCGCAATTATATGCATTTTATTTTAATGGTTCAGGCACGAGGCGCATTAGCCCTGGCTTTTCGCACAATAACTTGATCTGCCCGTTCAGGCCAGGCCAAGCATGGAGGAGCAAGAGACCAGGCTGGCAGGGAGGCGGGGGCAGGAAGGGGGGCAGGCCTTAAATAAAGTCGTTGATAAGGGCCCCCGAAGCAGGGCCCGATTGGCGATTGTCGGGTATTATGCGAATCACTTGCATAGTGCATAAAAAAACAATTTACTTAGTTGCACTGAAAATACCGGTTGCTACTCTAGCCAGTCCTCTCCCTATATATACATATATAGGGATGGTATTTTTTTTTTTGCTGTGATACAATTTCGATTTGAAATGCTAAACTTAATGAACTTGAACTAGAGAAACTGGCATGAAGATGATTTAATGCCTGTCTACCTCTATAAAGATTGCAGCTGTGCAAACCTGACTAGAGAGAGACAGAGAGAGAGAGAGAGAGAGAGAGAGAGAAGGGGAGAAACACCTTGCGTGTTCAGTTTTCATGCAGCGGCTAAGCTGCTCAACATTATGCGATAGATTCATCAAAATGCATGTTATCACAATCTTTATCATAATTTGTATTATCCCAAGAACTTCTTATGCCATTTGTTGCCAGCTAATTGGAACTTGGGTGAGTCTCACATAATATCAATTTGATCCCTATAAATATGTAAGACATGCAACAATCTAAAGAGCGAGAGATATTCTAGATTAAAGATAAACAAGCTGACGCTTTAATTGTAAGAGTTTATACACGGTATAAGGTAGTCGGGTTGGTTGTCAACATATCTCTCAGTCTCTCTCTTTTTCTCTCTCCCTCTCTGCCATCATCAAAATTACATATCTAATAAACATAACAAATTTAAAGTGTGTGCGGGGAAAAAAGAACAAATCAAATAGATTGATTTGCATATTTTGATGATATTTCTAGACTCTTACACTATATTCCCCCCTGCCCCTATTGCACACCCCTCTAAACTGCAATTTGCATTTTGCTGACCACACTGAGTGCGAAACAGTTGGGACAACCGGTTCGTTGGTTTGGGGACCCGATGTGGGCTAGACCCCTCCCCTCCGTTCCCCTCCCCCTTGGCTATAAACAGCTGATCTGGTGGCATGTAACAGTTATAGTGGCCCGCTTAAACCAGACCCAATGTCCAGACGGAGACCAGACTTGAAGTGGATGCATTAGTTGTCTAAATTATTATCAAGTGTTCTCTTTGCTTGGCAGTTCCCTCCCTCCTCTCTCTCTCCCTCACTGATTCTTGTAATCTGAAACCCCATGAATATGTAGAGTGGGTGTGGATGTTAATGTGAATGTGTGAGTGTGTGAATGATTGACTGAGTAGTGGAATGCTGCTTGAGTTGATTGGGGGCGTGCTTCGAGTTTTAATTAGACTGTATTCGTATTACCCCTCTTCTGATGCTTGAAATAGTCTAAATTATTGCTATATTATTCTCATTATTATCTTAGGATAAATGTAGAACTAAGAAGGGCACCCTAAAGTGCATCTAACAGTCGTGAAAGTCTGGCTGATTAATACCCTGCTTTTGATTGAAGTACTAATTGGAGTTTTAATTCGAAAAAGTCAAGAAAGAATGGAGATATTTTCGAATTAATTAATAAAGTTATTGCAGGAATCTAAATACAATCAAATATAAAGCTTAATTTAGCTTAAGCTACTAGAAATTTATCACTTAAGATCGATAAGCGGTTTCAGTTTGATTTACAGGGTATTTTGCAGCGTATAACACTTGCTCGTACGTCTAACTCTCGTTCGTTAACAATATAATTTTAATGTAATTAAATTTAATTAAATGTTGCCCCTTTTCCCTATCTAAATCATCGTTAAGCGCCACCTTAAGCTATATGTACAAAGGCAATTATGATATTTCAGGTAGAAAATATTTATGAGACGCCTGGTAACATGAGCTGGAGGTACGTCAAGATTGTTGCATGCGAAGTCGCTGATAGACCTCCCAAAAGATTGGGGCATCATTGTTGCCACTCACTTATCGGCAGCATGCAGGTGCCCCCAGTCTGCGCAGAGATTCCAACTACAACGAACTGGAACTGCAACTCAGTCTTCCTCTCTCCCTCTCTCTCTCTCGCTCTCTCTCGCTCTCTCTCGCACTGTTTACATTCGCACAGACACGCAATTTATCGTGCTTGGGATAAGGCATTCCTTGGCAATTTCAAGTGCGGCAGTTGCTGCCACAGCTCGGGGCAGATTTATGGTGGCATCTGCCAGGCAGAGTGTGCTAAGTGTCTGCTTTATCGCCCCCAGCCCCCTCTTTGCCTCCTCCCCGTCGAGTTGGCTAAGTTACGAGACACTCAACAAATCGAAGTTAATCGGAGTAGAAGAACTAACAAAAAACGAAACCGATTCGGAATTGGAATCGGAATCGGAACTGCGCTTTGGTCTCAGCGATCAATGTTTTTGGCAGGGTAGTGTAGGGGGGAGGAGGGGAGGGGTATACTAAGCAAACATATTGTTATCGATTGATCGGTTGCTCGCATCGGTTATTGCCTGGCCGTGACTTAATCAAAACCTGTTCAATTCGCCTCCATACCCTATACCTTATGCCTTATGCCTTGTACCATCTCCTTTGGCTCCGACTTCCGCATTTAGTTGGCCATCATCGTCGCCGTCGTCGCCGTCGCCGTCTTGGGGCTCTTGCGACCGGCTCCTCTATAATTTCGGACCATTACAAAGCCATTACAATTCTTCGCAGATCCTCAACAGGCAACTATCCGATGTTTTCACGCCCCAAAAAAAAAGAAGAAGGAGGGGAGAAAAAAAAAACAAAGCCGGGCGCCAGGTGAGGTGAGTGCACAGCCCGCATTTTTGCCACACGATTTAATTCAATTAGGTAGCTTAAAGAAAGCTAAAAGGAAAAAAAAGAAACCCAGAAGAAACTCTGCAGAAGACTTTCGGTTGGGTAACTTGTAGAACAGTTGCATATGATTATGCGCCGGGTCGCCCCTTCAAGGTGTAATTTGCTCTCGAGGATATTGAGCTGATTATGCCAGCATACGAGTCCGATTATATATGTCCGATTTCACCAGGATATTATCTATATGCAGCTGTTGTTTCGCTATCTCTATATATATATGTCGGATCGGTATATAATCGCATTTATGTGACTGCGATCCCCTCAGACTAATTTTCTGCTCGTAAAGGCAAATTTAATTGCCAAAGACATATTATTTTTATAGTTCGGGTTAAATAGGTTCGTAGCTCCAGACGGGCATCGATAATTAAAGAGCTATCGAGGCGCATAATCCCGGCTACTACTACGGACTCCTGAGACGGTTGGGGAGTATTAAAAAGTAATACCAACATATTAGCTGGAAATCTCGTAAATTATCCTGCGAAATGACCTGTCAAGTTGAGCCTGCTCTGGTCTGGCTTGGACCGCCCTGGAGAGCATCAAGCTCAAGTGATGTGAAACAATAATGAAAACAAAAAGAAAAGAAAAAGAAAACACTATAATAATAAAAAGATGCAAAAACCAACGGCAGCAACAAAATATGGCTGCCATTTGAAATGAAATCGAAAACTCAAGAACCGCAGGAATTAAATAAAAATATCAGAGAAGAAGAAGAAGAAGAAGAAGAAGAACAAGAATAATATGGAGAAGGCAAACAAAAATACATTTTACAACGCAATTTTTACGAGCACGCCAAAGTTTCTTGAGGATTTCTTTCGAAATGCGCCTGGAAGAAGATCTAGACTGAGGGCCTGGTCTGCGACCCGGCCTGGCTGCCGGTCTTATGAGCCCGAAATTAGCGCAGGCACATTAAATTAATTAACTGAAACCGAAGTCTATCGGTTCCTTCATTCCTGACCAAGACAAACTCCGTTGGACGAACCACTTGACGTTTCGTTTAACGATTCCAAACCGAACCGAACCCAACCGAACCGAACCCAGACCCCTTCTAAATCCCATGCAAAGCCAGTCAAGTTTTATGACCGCTAAACAACTTAGGACTCCCTCACTCCATCCCTGCCCAATTGGTACTCGCAGCCTTTTCATAATTACACCCGTTCGGGTAGTCGCAGTTACCTCCATACGTGACTGGGAATAGAAGCGTCACGACGCATGAAAAAGTCCCGACAAACTGATGATAATATGGGAAATATGAAATATTTCTATATACACTCGAATATGAAGAGATAAATATATAAAATTGAGAAAATATATAAAATAAAAGACTAAAATATGAGTTATACTTCCTGAAGTAGTCTAAAGTTAATTAAAATATTATTTAACGCCTATGTAGGGAAGGAATCGTCTCAAGAACTATTGTAACAACAAAATAACTTTATAATAATACTAAGAAATAATCATTACTTTATTATCTATTATATAAGGTATGCTATGTGCCAAAAAATTTACATTTCATTCTTGAAAATCCCTATAATATGATCTGCGATTAAATAAGATAGAAATCTTGAGAAATATGTAACTATTAGTTATTCGAAAAAGTAAAGAATACTCTCATATAAGGATAAGGAATTTTTGATGGTACTAAAATATGATATATACTTTCTGAAGTAGTCTAAAGTTAATTTAAATATTATATAAAGCATATGCAAAGAAGGAATCGTGTCAAGAACTATTGTAACTTTCTAATATTACTAAGAAATAATCTTTGCTCTATTCTCTATTATATAAGGTATGCTGCATGCTCAAATTTACATTCCTGCCTCTAAATTCACTTCTTTTCCCATAAGAAACTCTGAAATATTGCCTATGCAAAACCCATGGCTCTCATTATAGTCATCTCTATGATTTTCTCTGAATTTCACCATTTTCTTTTTACAGCCAGGAGTGAGAAAGGGAGGGGGGATGGAGAAGTACACCATTTTCTTCTTGCTACGCTACGCTCAATTGACTAAACTTTACTTTACATGTGTGTATCGTATGTAGAACAGGGAAGGTGTCGGCTTCCATTTGGGAGTACTACTATAGTATATATATATATATATATGTATGTGTGGAAAACGAGCATGAGCAACAGGTCTTGGAGTGGCAAGCACGGTAATGGCAGCCGCCTCGTCGCATGCCTCATTTAGCTGGGTTTCTCTCTAATTGCAGCGCAACACCAACACACACATCGCATGCAAATTCGAAATTAAATTTTGCGCACACACTACTTTGCCAGGGACTCCGACACCGACTCCGTCTCCGTCTCCGTCTCCAAGACCGACTCCAACTCCCCTGACTGGCCAGCGCGTTGTCTGTCAGCCCAAAGCATTCATCAAAAAGAGACTGAAACAGACATGGAGCAATATCACAGTACATTTTCATTATATATGCCAATAATGGGTATGCTGCATATTATTAGCGGCCATGTAGACAAATGGGACAATTCGGAGAGTCAAACGGTTTAGGCCAGACAGACAGACAGACATACGTTAACATATTAATGATCGTTTTGGTTACCAGGTGTAAAGACAATGCAGGAAAGCACCCTGTATGTAGATAGTTTACCTGCGACTGAAAAATCACTTTAAAAGCGCATTAAAAGAGTTTTGAAATATGTACTCAAAATGATATGTACTCATAATAATAAATCGATTGTACACAAGTTAATAGTGTTGCATAATGCAGCAACTAGTGTTGGGTAGGGTATTATTTGCACATAAATTAAATCTTTTACAGGCAAATCATCATATATTTTTATTAAATAATATAGTAAAATTATAAACATAAAATTTATTTATAATATTGTATTAAGTAAATATTAAAAGACCTTTTTTATTATATTATTATTAACTAAGTATAGAAACACCTTTAATTTAGGGCTCTTTCTAGGCCAATAAATTGTCCAAAAATACCCTAATTTTACCCACTGTACAGCCGCCGCTTAGCAAGAACATGAGCTTATGCCTCAAGCTGCTTTGCAGAACAATCAATCGAAACGGTAGCTGACAGCTTGCGCCCACTGTAAGCGTGTTTGCAGATACATACCACTTCCCTCTCTTTCCCCCCTTCTTCTTCTTCTTCCTCTTGTAGTATTATTTCTTGCCATCCAACCCGTTCGACTCGTATGCGAATCCTCCGACTTGTATCGAGCTTCGGGTTCGGGTTTTACATCGATCGCTTTGGCAACTTTGTTGCCACTCGGCTACATGCGGTGCCACATAGCGGCGCAGCCCACTCAGTCGGCTGTGCCACAATAAAAACCAGATAGTGGATAGAAGAAGGGGATACGACGACTCAAGGTTGTCACAACAAGCGAGAGAGGGAGATAGAGTGAGAGAGAGCGAGAGAGAGAGAGAGAGAGAGAGGGAGAAGTGATACTTTTGGCGCCTATGCTCGATTTTCCTTCTGCCTCGTGAATTTTCTTTATTCTGCATCTAATTTTAGATCGTAGAAACGCATCTTTATAGTCGCATTGGGCACCGGGCAGGCTACACGTGCCACGGATCTGGCTAAACTATTCTAAGGGGCAGCATAGGGGAGTATCTATGCGATATACACGGCATAAGGAAAACAAGTAGAGGGTATGTTAAGCAAAGCAACTTAATAATCGGCCTTTTCTTCAAGAAGTTATATATAGTATATATATTGCAATTGTGTAGAGGGTATGGTAAGCAAAGGAATTAAAAAATCAGCCTTTTCTTCAAGAAGCTATATACTAGGAACGACTCCAAAGTAACTCTCTTATCATTCTTTTCTTCAAGAAGTTATATAATTAACTATATAATTAACTAAATTAACTCTTTCTTCTATATAAACTGCAAGCAGGTAGTGTGTAACTAAATCACCCGATACTTAAAGAAGTTATATAACTTATATAACTATATACTGATAATCTAACAAGACTATTCCAATCTACAAGCTGTTCGTCTTACAGGGTATGCAAGCAGCGACCCTACTCTAAAGTGCAGCAAATATTATTAATTACTGGGATAAGTGATCAGCGACAGATCTAGAAATATATAACTAATGCTTTATAATGAACTTTGATGAATGAAATCATGACTTGCTAACTAAATGGGAAACATTTGTCAATCCTTTGATCATTCCCAGATCGTACTCGCTGAAGGTTTACTCTGCACTTCAAATTGAGTTATTTAATATTATGGCCAGAGGGAGAAAGAGTGGGAAAGAGTGTGTGATAGAGAGAAAGAGAGGTCTGCAAATTGCCATAATTATGGATAACATGAAGGTGACTACACGTTGCCATACACGATCTAACTACACGCTTCGTATCGTATTTATGCAAATGCTCCTGGCATCCTGTTGACAATTTTGATGATTCGCTATAATTGATTATCTTGCGGGTAAACATAGAGTCTGCTGCCGCCGCACGTTATAAACAATTAGCCCGACAGCAGAGCCCGAAGCAGGCCCAGACAGGCAATTGGCAAGTGCCCAGACCTGTCTACCCTTTTCCCCCGGGTCGGTGGTAGTGCTGGAACTAGTGGGATAAACGCAACAGCTTGATTAGGAACGAGTGTCGCAGGCGTTTGCTGTCCTACTACGTGCTCAGTTTAGGCTATACCTGCCTTGAGTACCCTGCAGTACTCTGTCCCTTGCCGTACCCTGTTCCCTGCAGTACCCTGTTCCCTGGGAATCGCCTGTCTCAGCGAGTTGTGGTGCAAGGGACCCCCTCGATAGGACCCTACATAGCGTATGTATTCCCAAGATCTGACAGTCTATAGCTTAGAGATCTATCAACTCTATAGTATATCTTGTATACTTATTGTATTGCTTATCAAACGTGCCTCATTTCATAACTCTCATCCATCATAGAGTATCTCAAGTGTACAGCCCTTTTTACAGGGCATTTGCTAGGCGTACACGCTCCACTAGATCCATCTCATTTGGCTTTTTCTTTATAATTTTGATGTTGTACGATAAATGGCGCATAAGAATCAAATTATATGTGAATGCGTGCCCAAAGTTGGCCCCCAGTAAGGGGCCCAGACACATTGCACTAAATCGGCTCTGCTCAGGGACTTAAGTATAATATATAGTATATACACTATACTTATAACTGTCAGAGAGAATTGACATGAATGAAACATATGACAAATGTGCCAGGAATCAGGAAATTAGCATACTAAGTAGTCTGCGTATTTAATTGCGCTACACTGAGTTATGTAGGTATCGCCGGGACGACCACTACGAGTGCTACGTGCTGTCTGATCTTAGGAATTAGCCTGAGATTTGTTTACACAATAACGAATTAAATACTTTATTACTATTTATAGTTAATACTGAAATAGTGTAGATGAACTAGAGATATTTCACTTTTATAACAATAAGATCATTATATTTAGTAGATTTCTTAAACAAGATCACATTTTTTTTTAAAGATTAGAGTTTTTATATGCGTATAAAAATAGCTGATCATTAAATTAAATTTAGCATTCCTAAGCAACATATAGCTATTTTCATTTAAAGACTTTATAAAAAGAGTTCATTAAATTAGGCGTAGAAAGATCGCTGATCTTCATTTGAAAAACTTTGAAAAAAACTCTAGGTAAATTAGTAAGAAATTTAACCAATTTTGTTTAATATAAAAGATTATAATAATATTAATAATTATTAAATGCTTTATAATGTTTCAATTTGCAAAGGGCTCTCTGATCTCTTCCCTAAATAGTATCAAGTACCTAACTATACTCATATGTAGTTTGAAATATAATAAGTAGCTGGAAAAGTTTTCCTTAATCTCCTAAAATTATATAGAAGTCAAATCTTGCTGGCGATCAGAAATTATAAAATTAGGAGAAAAACAGAAAAAAAAACAGAAAAAGGAGAAAAAAGAGATCCCGCCGCTGCTAGATGAGTTTTCAAAGTGATCGATTGATTATAGGGCTGCCAATGATGAGGTTTCTGGTGCGGATTCGGGTTCGGGTCTGGGCTTGGGAGTAGCCTGGACTCGTTTTTCTTTTAATCATAAGCTTGCAAGTTTGTAACTATATTCCTTGGGTAATAATAATAATGTGCGCGAAACTCGTGAGCCTAAACTGGTCTGGAACTGAAGGAGCTGGCACTTGCCGGCGGGTTGGGGGGGGGGGGGATCCTTGGGAATCGCTCAACTTAATTTTAATGATGCGAAATTGAAATCTTGATCACTTACCCTGCGGCACAATCTTTCGAGTGCTGGACACGGAAATGGGCAAGACAACGTTGCCCGATGTGGATGAGGGCGATGGCGAGGATGAGTCACAGGATCCCTCTAGCGACTGTGCGGGCGTTGGCACGGTGGACATGTGTTGATCGGCGCTGGTTATGACACTGATGCCACCGCTGCCAGAGCCACCACCTGTGCCTGCTCCTCCGCCTCCGCCTCCTCCAGCAGCAGCAGCAGCACCTCCACTAGCTGTGCCATTGCTGGCCGAGCTGCCTCCTGCGCCATGGCTGCTGCTGCTGCTGCCTGCGCTGCTGCTGGAGGCAGCTGCCACATTGGAGCTGGAGCTGGCGCCACCACCGCCGCCCGAGCTACTGGTGGCTGCTCCATGATCGCTGTGCGAAGGAGATCGGAGAGCAGCCTGATGCGGTTGCTGCTGCTGCTGGTGGTGATGATGATGATGCTGGTGCTGCTGCTGCTGCTGCTGCTGGTGATGCTGCTGCTGTTGCTGGTGATGCTGCTGCACCACGGATGCGGCTGCCGCAGCAATATGGGCATGATGCACATGGGCGTGCGGATGGGCGTGGCCATTGTGAGCCGCGCCGAGATGTGACTGTGGTGCTGCCTGGGCTGCTGCTCCACCGGCGCCCACAACTGCCGCTGCTGCTGCTGCCGCTGCTGCTGCTGCTGCTGCCTGCTGCTGTTGCTGCTGCTGCTGTTGCTGCTGCTGATGCTGGTGCAGCACATGGGCATGGGCATGGGCGTGGCCGGGATGATGTGCGTGGGTGTGTGCCGCATGTGGATGCACGTGCGGATGATGATGATGGCTGTGATGGCCAAGCAGCGCTGTGGTTGAGCTCGCCGGCGGCGGCACCTCGTGCATGTGCAGCGAACGCTGCTCATCCTGTGCCTGGGCACGGCGCAGTGCGGTCTGCAGGGCCATCACACGCTGCCGATCCGCGGTGAGGCGGCACTTCTCGCAGGTGCAATAACGGTACTTGCAGTAACGTTTGTGACCCTTCAGGGTGATCTTTAGCCCGTGATTGCGACATCGCGCACAATTGGGAGGCGTGCGTGGCGATATGGAGCTGCCGCTAGAGCTGGACGCACCGCCGCATACATCGTTCTTTGAGTCGATCATGTCCGAGTCGGACATGGTGTCGCTGTTCCAGTTCTCCTCGGAGACCATGTCAGCAATCGCTCTGCAGCTCGCTGGCTCTCACTCGCTTAGCTCACTCTCTCTCTCTCTCTCTCTTAAGCACTTCCTCTCTTTAGCACTTCCTCTCTCTCTGTGAAGCTGTGCACTTGCCACGCCCTCTGTATATCTCTGTCTGCACTGGGTGGGCGTAAACGGTTTAGGCTGAGCTTGGTTATAGGTTTTTTTTGGTTCACTCTTGAAAATTGCAAACAATACGCAGCATTTTTTGGCGCACGTTTTTTAATTCACTTTATTAATTAAGTTTTTAATTTGTGTTTTAATTCAATTTTAATTTACTTTTATTTAGTATTTGTAATTTCATTTATTTTAATTAAGTTTCATTCAGTTTTAATTGAATTTTAATCAGTTTTTATTAAATTTTATTCCTTTTTAATGTATATTAATTTAGTTTTTAATTATTTAACTCCTTTAATTTGTATTAAATTTACTGAAATCCTTTTTGCAGCTGCATTCAGTTTTAATTAAATTTTATTCAGTTTTCATTTAATTTTATTTAGTTTTAGTATATAATTATTATATTAATTTAGTTTTTAATTATTTAACTCTTTTAATTCTTATTAAATTTACTGAAATCCTTTTTGCAGCTTGTCCTTTAATTCGTTGTTCGTAATTGGGAAGCTTTAATTAATTATTTGTATGATATATAGATTTGTATAGTACTTTGTTGTATTTGCTGTAGTCTAATCAATGTGGATTCTCAGCTATAGATCGTTCTAGGATTATTTATAATTTCGTTGACTGCAAAGAGAAGACAAATATTTGATTTGTTTAAAATCATATATGTACGTGTTTGTAAAGTATAGATGTATATAATATGTATAGCTATTTTTAAATAACAATTAAACAATTGCTATGGCATGCCGCCACGCTCTCTCGCACTCGCACCCGGCCAGAATTGCAGCTAGTTTCCCGCTAAATCCAGCCGTAAAGCGACCGCTGGCTGATGTAATATATGGTATAGGGATGGGATGAGGGGGCCGAGGGACTGCGGCAAACAATTGGCCATTTGTTTCCGAACAATATCGGAATCGGGCGTAATAATAATTCGGACAACTGTTCGACCCGCTTCGCTGGCGTTGGCAAACAAATTGCACTTGTTTATTATGCCTAAGAATTTTTCCTTCATACTTTTTCACGCACTTGATTTTCAATTACTGTATATATATATATATATATATATATATATAGTATATATATCTAGGGTACGCTGGGAGAGGATTAGAGAAATCGCATGCGAGTAGGCAATTAGCCACGCCCACATTTTAAACAATTCCCCAAGGTGCGGAGATATTTTGTTCGGGATATCGATTACAGGTTAAAGGTGGAGCCAAACAAACAAACATATGTTAGATAGTATACCATATAATATATAGAGTAACAAGTGTCACTTATCTCATGTGTCATATAATAATATTTAATTACAGTGTTTAGGTAGAATAGATACAACAAAAATATAGAATATATCTTGATGAGCATGACGGGGTTGGGGGTTGATGCTGATGCTGTAAAGGTCCTCCTCGCATTAGCCACAGCTTTTATAAGTAGACTTTGTCTCGTAGGGTTCGTCGACAATGTACTACACTAATCTACCTTGAATAGATTAAATCAACTTAACGATACACCAACTAAATAGGCAATTTTCTTATATAGTCAAATATTGTATAACAAAAATATTTCTGATCTTTGTCTGGAAATATTATATGTCTTTACAAGATTTTACTTTATTTCGAATATTTATTTTAACTGTCTTTTAAGAAAGGGAAGAATCGTGTGCACTACTCATAAAATATGCAAAAAAAAAAAAATGAACTAGTTTATTACTGATCCAGTTCCGGATATATAGATAATGCATTTATAATTACCTTTTATTGAGAAGCAGAATTTGAAAATTTGAATACGTTCTTGAATATATTTGTAAATATTTATGGATATTGTAATTATATTCATTCGATTAAGTTGTCATCTGTGATATTAATGATATTATAGATAATAGTAGATTAGATATCGCATACTAGTGATAAGTAACACTGAAGCTGAAGATGATTATTGTAATTATTTGTAATTGATATTTGGAAAAGTTTAAGATTTATTTCCCATAGAATATGCTTAAACTGTAACAATTTTAGTTGAGGGTATTATTTTATTTTCTTTTTGTATAGTTATATTTTATGCATTCTTTAATATCACTGATTTTCGATCCAGTTAATATTGTCACACAATAAACAAAAAATCACTTGATAACTTTTCGCACTTTTCGATCGATCGCCGCCGGCAAATTCGCGCACGAGAACGACGAGAACATCGACAACATCGACGACAACTGGAAGAGTGAGTGAGTGAGTGGAAACAACAAATCGAAGGGCGAACAGTGCGAAGAACGATTGTTGCGAGCACGAAAAAAATATATCTGTGTGTGTTTATCGAAAAAGTATCGATGAATAATGCAGCCTGTGCTGTGCTCGTCGAAATCGATCTACATATGAATCGAGCGCCTGAGTTTAACTTTCTCACTTCGCGAGCTTATTCCTCTGCTGCTGCTGAGGCTGCTGTGGTTGATGCTGCTGCTGCTGCGGTTGCTGCGGCTGCGACTGCGGCTACTGCTGCTGCTGTTCGATCTGAAATCTTTGGCGTGCGCAAGGCAACTCACGTTGGGTCCCAAGACGCGGATGCAAAGAACTCAAAATTGCCGAGCGCAGCAGGCAGCGAATTTCAGTCTCTCTCTCTCTCACTCACTTTGTCACTCTCTTGTTCGCTTGCTCTCACACTCGCGAGGGAGTGCTTTGCTGGTGTATGTGTGTGTGTGTTTGCGATGTTTGCCTGTGTTTGCTTGGGCACCGACTGAAACCTGCGACTGCATGCAGCGGGCGACGAAACGGAACCAAAGCCAAAGCCAAAGAGAGCGGCGAATGACGCTGACGTCGACGTCGCTGCATTTGGAGAAATGCTTTTGGGGGCTGTACGCTGTATATACACTCACTCAACACACACACACGCGCACACACACAGGCACAGAGGGTGCCGGTGCCCCTCTCACAAGCTTGCACGCAGACAAGCAGGCGCGCCCTTGTACATAGCCAGCCTCACACACATTGGCTGCTTGCTGCTGCCCCTGTTGTTGTTGCTGTTGTTGTTGTCGTAGTTGTTGCTGCTGCTGCTGCTGCGTCGCAGCGCTTCTGGCTGCTGTCGGCGCTGCACTTTGTAGTTGCGTTTGCCTTCTGTCGCCGTTCGCTGTTGCAGTGCGACTCTGGCTGCCTTGCAACATGTTCGAGTTCGTTGCTGACGCAGCGACGTTTTTGAGTTGCATTGCGCGTTTTTCTTTTGATTTCTTCAATTCGCCGGCAAGTTTTTTCCACGTTTCTTCTTCTGCTGCTGCTTCTGCTTCTGCTCGTTCTGTGACTTTTGTGGCATTTGTTCTGGTTATTTGTTCGCGCCACGGGGCGTATGAACAATGCACGGGCAGCAGAGAGGGGGGAGAGTACGAGCATGTATATCATTAGATATGAGTACTTTGTAACAATTAGACGACTCTGCAAGCGTCTACATCTGTGATTGTGTGCGTGTGTGTGGTGTATGTAAATATGATTATAGCCCAGCTAAAAAGGGGCACCCCTTAAGCAGCTGCAATTGCATCTATCAGGGATTTTGTTTAGAAAGAGATATTTCTTTTTAGGGAAAATGCAGAAATGTGTTTTTAGTTTCGGGATTCGCCCTATAGATAATTCTACAATTCCTGTAAACTTAAAATAACCCTAGTATCTGAGCTTTATTAAGATAATATTATAAAGATAATTAAAATAAATAAATAAAAAAAAAAATAAAATAAATAAAATAAACAAATAAAAATAAAATAATACAAAAATGAATAAATATATAGAATTGACCCTGAATATAATATACATATGTACATACAATATATTTCCCTATTTTCCATCTGGAACTGCAATAGAGAGCGTATGTGCATTCGTTTCTGGTTCGAAATCTCTGCGTGACTTGGCAGTTTCTTATCACGCATATTATTAATATATAGTATTAAAATATATTTAAATTGTATACACAAAGTATTCTAATGTATTTATAAGCATGCTAGTCTGATAAGTCGATTGACAACAGTTCGGGGTATAAATATAAAATATATATAATGATTTTTTTGCTAGATCAAAAAGTTAATTGAAGAATTGCGAATATTTTCCAAGGGGTGTTCTGCAGCTTAGAGAGCGGTAATTGAGCGTGAAAGATCACAGATAATAAAATGCAACCGCTCTCTTGTGCAGCAGGCTACCCTGCCAGCTCCCGCCCCTGCTCGTAGTGCCCCCTGCTCCTCCGCCCATGTCCCGCCCAAATGCGACCACGGCAAACTGCTGTTCCGACTGCCTCTTTATTTATTCAGCACCAACCGTACCGACCGATCCGACCGATCCGACCGCACCGACCGATCCTACTCGCCTTATCTCGCATGTCGCCGCTAATTTGTATTTACACAGAGCGCACTCACTCACAGCGACTCTGAGCGAGCGAGCGAGTACCCAGTGAGTACCTGCCGAATACGCAACGAGTACGGAGTAGGGAGAACCCAAAAAGCAATTCTATTTAGTTAATTATGTGTCGAACGACATCAGGGGTGGAACGACTTCTGCAAAATTGTAGTGTAGTGCAGTGTAGTATAGTGCAGTGCAGTGTAGTGCGCCCTTTGTGTGTAGGGGGAGCTGAATCTGTCGATCGGAGCGATCCGATCGTGAGCGATCTCATGCCGCGATATGGTGATAAACATGCAAAACTCATGCCCCTCGTTATATGTTATATCCATGCCAAAAGTGAATAGACAAGTGCATGTTGTAGTCGTATTAAGAGACAACTGGTTTCCGAGCGGGCAGGTTTGACAAGATCACAGCTGAAACTACCGATCATAGTTGCCACTTGCGCGATAGCCCAATTTCATGAAATCCCTCCCAATCTTTACGCACTGTTGTATAATTAAAGACAACATTAGGAGGAGAGTAAAATATGGAAAAATAACTGTATGGATTACAAATAATTGCCTTTGATTATGATATATACCAAATATTACAGCAGATATTAAAAAAAAAACCTTATTTTAATCGTTTATAATAGGTAATAGTTGAGAAAACTTGAAAAGAACTCTTAGGATATAAGAAAGGTTCTATATATTTACAATATGTAGAGTACAATATGAAATAATCTCATTCTAAACCCTATAACCTCCATTTTTAATATTATTTTTATTATATTTAATAATATATTTTGCAGATTTATTTTCTGTCTAAAAGAATGTTATATATAAATATAGAGTAAAGTTTATCAAAAACGAATATTTAGGGAACAAGTAAAGCTCAATTTTATTTTGAATATAGTAAATAAACCCATTGTAAAGGTTGTTAAAGGACTAGTGAATCTATTAATATGAGCATGAGTGTACTTCCTCATTATTTTTAGCTCTTTGCAGGGTATTTTTTCAGTCCTTGCAACGTGAACTTGTTGTGGCAGCGTACTTGGCCGGGTATGTTCAGTAAATTGCGTCATTTAGTGGCGCTCTAGGCAAAGTATAAAGTATATCCGCCCCGGGTGAAGGTTGGCCCAAACTGCAACCTGCTCTTATCTAAATGTATCTCTGGAGAGAACAAGCACTTGTAGCTTGTCTTCCCGCTGCTTTTGGACATAATATATGCTGTTCCCGGGACCTGCCAAATACGAAAGCCTTATGCGAAATTTGCATTTCTTTCGTATGCAAATATGAGTTTCTTTTCGGGCTGCCGAATTCTTTCTGCTGGCAAAGAATGGACTCTCCGGATCCAAGATGACAATTACAAGCACGAGACAATGCAGGAGGTGTGAAGAAGGAATACGATGAGGGGCAGAAGATCGGAAGGAGGAAAGAGGAAATTGCAAAATGGGGAAAGGGTTGTGGTTGACTTACCCGGAGAGAGAGGAAATAGGCGAGCGGCTGGTTGCACTTTCAGACGGAGCCACACGCTTCTCTTGCATAACTCGAGAGAGCGCGAGAGGGCAAGAGCGAAAGCGACGTCTGGGAGAGCGTGAGATTGACAAACAAAGAGCTGAAGTTGCGTGCCGTGAGGGAGGGAGAGAGAGCGAGAGAGCGCGCTGCTCTTACTGAACATTCGAATGCAAAACGTGCCGCAAATGTTGAGGGAGTAAAGTCACACACACAGTCGCACACACACGCACACACAGGCACACACACGCACATGCAGATATATTTTGACCACTAAAACTTCATTTTCGATTTGCCACATACGTTTTGTTGTTTGTTTCTTTCGCGCTTATCTACGGCACCAGACGGTCGAAGTGAATCTCTTGGCACATACGCATACTAAGATATGTTGATCAGAGGGGAGTGTGAGCGGACTGCCTGCTATCACATAACTATCACAAATATCTCTAAATCACACTCACACACACACACACACCATGCGATACGTAGGCGATAACGAAAGCGTTTGCGAATGCCAATGCGAATGCGGTACGCAGCGTGCCAAACGAGCGTTAAGGACGATCGTTGCAAGCAAACTGGTCGGTCTGCTCTGTCTGCCGCTGGGGACCTGCTGCCGCTGCTGCTGTTGCTGCCGCTGTCAAAGCTCTGCCCCGAAGAAGGCGAAGAAGAAGCAGAAGCAGAAGAAGCACTCAGACGACCGGCTGTGCACATGTGCGCTCTCACTCTCTTGCTCGCTCTCACGCTTGCTTTGCTTTTGCAGTATTTGCACTTGGCTGCACTGCGTAAATCAAGTATAGTCGACTTGCAAAATGCGCTATAATTGAGCTAATATAAATTCAAGCTCATGTTGCTCTTAAGAACCGCTGTACTGCTTAATTGCAAGCGTAGCGCACATTCAGCCAAAGAGATGAAAATAGAGCGCGAGAGCAAATGATGCCGACAGCGCTGCGAGAGCGCGAGCATCAGTATGCACATGCATTAAGTTTTTGCTGTAGACTTTGCTCTCGCCGGCAGTCTAAGTGGCGGCGGCGGCGGCGTCGTCGTCGCTCTCTCGCTGCGGCTCTCTTTTGTGACTCGCGTAGAGTTGCACACTTAAGTGGAGCAACTTTGTTGCCGTACATTGACGTCTGCATATTTGATCAGAGCGACGCACCGCTCTGCCGCTCTCTGCTGCTGCACTCGCTCTCTCACTCACTCTCTCTGCAGTTGCTTTACTTTGATTTCGCCTCGGATCAGTCGCCGTTTCGCCTGCCTGGGGCGAGATGCTGCTGCTGCTGCTGCGCTGCTGCCTGCCGCGCTGCTGCGAAATGTCCTCACTAATCACATTTTAAGAGCTTCCGTTGCGCTGCTGCGTGCATGTTGCGCTCTTTTTGGGCGATGTGAGCAAAGCTCACAGCCGCCTTGTACCCTCTAATTTCTGTAATTGAAAATATATACAAATTATTGGCCACTAATGGGTACAAATAAGGTGCGTTGGCAGCCCTTTTGCGACGACTACGTGTTGTGTTGTGTTGTCAAGGGAGCAGCATGAATAAAATTGCAATAAAAATCATAATACGCTGGAAAAAGTAAACCGGTCCCAGAGCAACCCGTTACTACGGTCTTCCCTCTGAGTCCCTTTAAGAGCCGATCTCAAGCTGCATCCCAATTCGATTATTGATTAACCGAAAACCTTGAGAAAATTAAAAAATAAATTACAATTGGAGAAAACACATAAATTGCGCGAGTTAATAAATTGAGTACATTAAATTGAAATTAAAAAAAATAATTCAGAAGGGAAAGATGGACAGAGGGTAAAGTATATACAATATACATATATATATAATATTATATAAAATAATTTATAAATATATATAATACCTATAAAAAAAATATATAAATATAAAAAGCTTACACCAAATTTTCCATAAATTTATCTTCAAGAGTTTGATCTTAAATTTGGTGCAGTACGCTACCTTAAAGGAATTTGGAATTTGGGCTACATTAATCAATTAGAGCCGTAAGCACTGCACGACTACGAGAGAGAAAGAGAGAGGGAACTGACTGGAACAAGATGTATCTTACGGATGCGTTTGGCAACAGAAAAAAACCCGTTTGCAGTTTGAACACACTTAAGAACTCTAAGAATGAAGACACAAGGAGAGAGGGAGAGAGAGAGAGAGAGGGACAGAGGGAGAGACAGAAATGTTTGCTTATGACTTGCTGTGAGAATTCTCACTTTCTCTCAGACTTAGTCTAGTCACTAGCTCCCCCCCTCTCTCTCTCTCTCTCCCAACATTTGTTTTATTTTTATCGTATTCGCCGCAAAACACAATGATACAAATCGACGTTTAGCTGTCGCCTCGTCGCCGTGCTGTCACTTCAATCCCCACTGCAAACCCAGACAACGCTGCTCATCGCCCCAACCAAAGTAATTTGAGTTACCAACCGCAGAAGCAGACAGAGACAGACAGAGAGAGAGAGACAGACAGACAGAGAGACAGACAGACAGCCGGAGAGACAGACATACACGTATGTAGACCCATTGACCTGTAGAATGTGTATCTGCATAAGTTGGGATAGCCCCATTTGTGAAGTATGACAGTTACTAAGGAATCTCCTATTTATTTCTTAAGAAAACGTTTATTTAAGAGGCATCCAACAGTTGAGTTATAGTATTGTCAGCCCAGTTATTTAACCAAATAAATTTATTGAATCACTTTCTTGTTTATTAAAAATTTTGGTCTGAAATTTGCAGTAAAATTTAATATTAAACTTATTTACAGGTACATGATATAAGCAGCTGAAATCTTTAGAAAACTGACTCAGGATGTACAAAAAAAAGCAGTTAGAATTGAATTTAGTAACCCATATCTCATTAAAGTTAAGGTAAATGCTTAGAAAGTTCCTCAAATATTAAAAAAAAAAAAATAAATAAAACAAAACAATTTAAATCTATGAATTTGGTATATTATTTAATTTATTATAAAGACTACGGGATGTATTCCAAATGGCTACAAATAATATAACTATTATTATTATGGAGTACTTTTATACTATTTTATTTATTATTAAAGATTACGAGATATATTTGAAATTTCTCAAAATAATACGCATATTTTAAAGGGTATTTGCCTATTAAGCCTGTTTTATAAAACGTGTCGCTTTGATCGTAGAGCATTCTTGTGTGGCTCGACGTGCTTTATTCAGGCACTCCAGGAACTTGCTTCATGCTGTGCAGTGTAATTGCTCGACAATGAATGATTTATTTAAATTTTACTTAATAACATCTAATTAATTGCAGAGGCCTCTCATCATTCGCATTAATTTTTTACACTTGGTTTTTCGAATAGATTTTTTGCTCGCTTCTCTCTCTTTCTCTCTCTCTCTCTCCGACTCTGTCTCTCGCTCTATCGATCAGTTACACAGGCAGTTATTTACGATCATTTGCACATAATGGCTATAAGATCGGCCCAGAGAGCCCTAATAACATAGCGAATGCGTAGCGAGCAGGAAAATAATATTCTTTGTGTCTTTTTTTAGTTTTTCTCTTTGTTATTATTATTTCTTAATTTTTTTAAAGTTTTTTTATATTTGTGTGGAGTGATCTGCCTAATATTTATCGCCTTTTTTTGCGAAATTGAGCTTAATGACAAATTGAGTGCCAGAAAACATGCTCCCGGGGCAGTTAAGTCATTTAAAACACACGATCCCAGAGGGTTCCCAAAAAAAAAAAAGGAAGGAACTAACACGCACACAGACAGAGAGACATAGAAAGAGAGAGAGAGAGAGAGAGGGAGAGGGAAAGAGACAGACAGCTGTGTCGAGGCCAAGAAAATCTGCATATAAAAAGGACCAAAACCTTTTGAGCCATGTTAAGGGCAGGCAGGCAAAAAGGGGAGGAGTGTGCAAAGAGTAGACAGGGGTAAGGAGCAGGAAGAGGAACAGGAACAGGTTGGTACAAGGATTGCTGCGGATAATTTGCGCTTGCATGCAAATTGAAAAGGAGTTGAGGATGGGGAGAGGGCAGAGCAGCAGGGTAGCTGGGGAGGAAGGCAGAAAGGCAACAGGAGAGCAGGGAAGCAGCAGGAGGAGCGGGTGGAGCGGGCGGCACTGCCCATGCACAAGGGAAGCTGCCAATGCCACATGGAATGGGCTGATTGAGCGCCAGCTCGATGCATTTTAAAACAAATTGGCACAGTTTGTGCGCTGTCGCAGTCGCAGTTGTTGCTGTTGTTTCTGTTGTTGCTGTTGTTGTTGCTGCTGCTCCTATTGTTGTTGCTGCAGCTTGTCACTCAATTAGCTGCAACTCATTTAGCCCGTGTCGCGTTTGTTCATCATTTTGTGCACACAAAATGCTAATCAAAGCCTGATGGCTTTTTTAGGCCAACTAATAAGCGACCCATCTCCCGCTCTCTCTCTCTCTTCCCTCCCTCTCTCTCTCCCATCTCTCTCTCTTTAAATCTACCTCTGCCTGTCACTCTTCCCCTCCCCCGTGTCGAGTGTTCTATCGGATATGGCCAACAGTCGCTCCAATTAATATGCAAAATTTATGCATGGATTCAGTTCAAAACAAACAACGGCAACAACAACAACAACAACAACGGCAACAGCAACAACAACAATAAAAATAACAACAAAAACTCTATCGAAAAAAATCAAATGCGTTTGCAATAAAAAATCAATACAAATTAGCCACGTTGTTGGCCTTCTTGTTGTTTTTTTTAGCCATGTTGCTGCTGTCGCTGTTGCTGTTGTTGCTGCTGTTGCTGTTGTCGATGTTGTTGCGGTTGTTCCGCTGGTGTTGACTAGTCGACAACCCATTTGGCTTATACGTTTTTTTTGGCCATATCTTTTGGCCTTGTGCCGCTGCTGGCTGTGGAGCGTCTGCTTAACCCCAGTATGCCGATATTTATCATCTCTGCCAAAAGTCTACGTACTATCAAAAGGCTATAAAGTACTTACTGCAAATTACAAATAATTTAATTTAATTAATTTAATAAATAAATATAATAAATTTGATGGAAGTTTCTTAATTCTTTAGAGATTTTTCATAATTCTATATTTAAATAAATGATATATCTATTTAATTAGATTTCTGAAGCATTTTTCATCTCTCTTTACTTTTTATTTACTTTTATTATACTTTAAATCTGGTGACAGATCTATCTCCCTCACTCCCTCTCTCTCTCTCTCTTTTAAGTCTGCAATGCCTTTGTAAAAACATTTACAGGGTATACATGCACACACAGCACCCACACTCAGCGTTCTAACTGGAAATTCCAGAACTCTTTGGCCATGGCGATTTATAGAGGCCACTTGCAACTGGCGTCTATTTCTATAAATAAGCGTGGACTGAAGTGTGGACTGTGTGCAGCCTCAGGGCCTGCGGGCGTATCTGCTCGTTATGAGGCAGACAAAAGCTGACTGCACATGCAAATGATGAGTGTGTGCAGGATCAGACAGCACTGTGAGCAATATATATGGGATATATACATACATACATATACTCTATAGAGTAAATACAGCCTGATCTATGGAGGAAATTGGGAGTTGCAGAGGCAGCTTCAAATTGAGTCGCATTTTTGTTTACATGCGGTCATTGCAGGGTTAAAAGGGTGTTAAGTGGGTGTGAGTGTGGGTGTGTGTGTGTGTGTGAGTGTGCGTGTGTGTGAGAGTGTGGCCACGCTTGCCGCATGTTGCACGTTGCAATTAAATTAGTGCGGCTCGCCTGGTTGGAGGCCGACAGCGTCTGCGTTTGATGAGTTGCTGATGGAAAAGTTGTTGCGACAGCAGCAGCAACACCAGAGCAGCAGCAGCAATTGCAGTGCAAGTGGTATCTGTATCTTACAGATACTTTCGCAGCGTGCTGACCGAAAGTTTGCCATGATGATGACAATGCTGCTGCTGCTAAAGATGATGATGACCTGCGCAACAATAGTTTGCATCTCGCAGATACAAATGTGGAAGTTGCTGTTGTTGTCAATGTTGTTGTTGTTGTTGTTGTTGTGGCAGTTGCAAACGTAGCTTGGCTGCTTGCCGCAATCAACTGCACTTCATGTTGCGGTCGCCTCTAACAACTTTCGGCATGTGTGTGTGCGAGTGTGTGGGTGTGTATCTAATCACATTAGCACGTGCGCACATCCTTTTGGCCCTCTGTGTGTGGGTGTGTGTGCGTCCGCATCTTCTCTTGGCCTGCCGTCCCCAGGCTGCCGTCGAAAACTAAAAACATTTTGGCCGCTTTGTTTTTGCCTCATTTCGTTTTGTCGATTTTGATTATTTGTCTGTGGTTGCTGCGTTCCTTTTGCTCCTTTTGTTTGCCTGTCCAACTATTTTGGATCTGAAAGTTGGCAGCTGCCTCCCCCCACACACCTCTAATCGTGTTCGTGCCACTTACGTTTGTGCATTGCGTTTTCTTTCGTGTGGTTCAAAGTTTTTGCACAAAGGAAGCACGTGAATTTTCCCCATGGGAGCGAACACAGCGGGAGGAGACTGCAAGTTGGCGCGTAATTTAAACTGGGGTTGGTGTCTTGGCTAAGCACTGTTATGCACCAATCGCAGACACGCATATCGATAAATGTTATGGCTTGCGATAACAGAGCAAGTAATTGGGAGGCCATACACGACATTTTAGTATGATGGCGTGATTTTGTATATAATAGCAAATTATATTTCATTTGCTATTATATACAAAATATTATATATAAAATGTGCAAATTAAATTAGTTTACAAAGCACCACAGCGTCATCGTATTTTCCTGAATGACTCACAACATTTTCCTAATTTACAGTTTATAGTTATTTATCCCTTTCAACTAAAACAACAATTTTGGAATGCAATTTGGGATTATATATATTGTTTATATGTTTAAACCAAAACGTTTTGGTAACGAGTATTTCAAATATATAGTTTAACAAGTTTACTTTAATTTGTTGCGTTATTGTCGGCAAGCGTTGTTATTGTAGCGTTTTCAAAGCGTTTTCTTTTAAATACATTTTATAGTTTGTATATTGTTGCACGTGATCACGGCTCACGTGCTCTCTTAGGCGGTCTTAGGCACATAGGTAAAGACCACTGTCGAGTGTGGAGCAATCTTCAGCTCGCTGAGATTGACCTTGTTGGACTTTGCAATGCTGGTGGCATTGACGCTCTGCTCGGCGTACTTCTCGCTGAGGTAGGAGACGGTCATTTTGTCCGGCAGATGGGCAGCGACGGTGAAGTTGCTTCTCTGCGGCAGCTCGGTGGGATTGTAGACCACAAAGAAGCCGGGGCTGCCAGACTTTAGCCTGTAAGTGCACAAAAAGATGAGTTAGTAATGGGAAGGAATAATAATATATAAATTAATAAATAATATAAATTTAATATAAATTTCTTTTAGATATAATTTGGATTCGTTAAATTGTTTTAATACCTTTGCCTTCAAGAGTTAGCAGTAAAAATAGACAACGCTTGGATTAGTATTTATATTAGTTTCAAGGTTTTTGATGGCTTCTTACCTGGTGTAGGAGATAAGTTGATTGATCCCGTAGACGTTCACATTGCCATGCATGAAGGAATGCGAAATACGCATTGTCTGGATCTCTGTGTAGGTTTCCTTGGCGACCCCGGAGAATTCGATGGAATCCACTGGCACAATGGGCACACCAGGCAACAGGGATACGAAGAGCGCCAGAGCTGATGGATCGGCCAGAGTGTCGACGTACACATCGGCCAGATTCCATTGCAACCAGCTTGAGTTGCTTGTCACTATGAGTGTTTGCTCCAGCTCCTGCTTAAGATTCTTGCTTGGCTTGGAGGCGCTTAGTGTCTGGATGAAATCGCCAAGCAATGGCAAATCGATACCAAAAGCATCAGCCGGTTTGCTAAGCTTGTATGCATCGGGACGGATGATGTCCTCGGCCACCGAAAGGAAGGCATCTGCCGAAGTGTTCTTCACAATACCCAAGTAGTCGTACAGTACATCGCCCAGTCCGCTCTGGAAAGTGGATTTTGTGTGCGTGTAGAAACCATAATCCACCATATTAAAGTCCTTGGGTGATAGCGAAATGTCTTCATTCTCCAAATTATCAGTGATCAAGAAGAACTTCGAGTTTTTCAGTCGGAATCCATTGATGCCAAGACCCAACAGATGCTTCAACACGCCGCCAAACTCTTGTCGCACTATCGTAGAGTTCATTCTCAAATCATAAGTGCCTGGCTGGAACTGTGAGAGCACATAGCTGCCATCGACTGTCTCCCAGGCGGTTGAGTTGCCGCCCACCTTTTTCCAGTTATTGGGCAGCTCAGAGCCAACACTCTTCCAGAAGAAAGCAGATCGTTTCTCCTCACTAGCCAATGCATCCTGCACCAGCTGCGATTCCTTGGTCGCAAAGTTGGGAGTCAAATCGAGTATGATCTTAATCTTGCTGTTCTTGTATATATCCACAAGTTGTTTGATCTGTGCCTCCACAGCAGGCTTCGTCACTTCGTACGTATTCTGTGCAGGCAGCTCGTAAATGACACCTGAGGCAGACAGTTTCTCGGCTGATTGAACATCACTAGCTTGGCAAGTACCCACATTGCCGAACTTGGCATGAGGTCCACGTTTCCACCAGGACAAGGGTTGAGGTGCAGCACATTTGGGTGCTCCAATGATGATGAGAATGGCGCCCACTAACATGCCAACCCAAATGGCCCAGAAGCCAACAAAGCAAATCCAACGCAAACGCACCCAAAACGGATCATTGGCATATTTCATCAACTCCTCCTTGCTCATTCCGGTGAAGGCCTGTGGATTATGATGTTATTGAGTTAGTTCAAAGTAGTCGTAAGCGCTGGGAACATGATCACATTCTCGTGTTATCATGTTACCCCAGGTTTATTTTGTAATCATTACCGGTTTCTCGCTATTGAGATTCCTTATATCAATCTTGGCTTCGCCATTCTGATGATCGCCCTTGATAAATTTGACCTCATCACGACGTTCGGCCAGCTTGTCTTCGGCTCCTCCAGTTCCGAGCATCTCCTCATCGGCGCCATCGGGCAAAACTTGCTCTTCCTTCACCATTTCAACAGATACAGCTATAGATTAAATAGATTAATTAAATTTCATTTAATCAGCATCAATCAGAGCTGTATGCATATTCTATTTGCATCTGTGTGTGTGTGTGTGTGTTCTCATGTGATTTTCTGATGCTGCCTTTCTCTTGGATTCGAGGTTATGTTGAGCTGCCACTTGTTAGAGAATTTGTGTCTTACATTTTTTTCTATTATTAGATTGTTTCCCCGTGTAAAGCAATTTCTATTTTTTCAGTTCATTTAGCGAATGCAGTGAGTATTTCTCTACATAATTTTAAATATGCTGACGTCATAAAAGCCACGCTTGAGTCTGTTTTGTGGTTTGCCCAGCATTATCATATTCGCAGAAAATCAATAAACATATGTATGTACATACGTACCAACACACTTTCTATGCATCTGGGTACATTCCTGATAAAAAAAAAGACACGCCTAATACATAAGTACCCCATTCATGACACCCACACACACATCTAAATTGTATTGTGGCCTCATAGATTTTATTACATCAGACAAATTATGCTTGTTTTGCGTTTAATTTAATTCTCATTTGTACACATACCTTCCGAATTAGTTTCCCTATTTGCTGGGAATTTTTCCTCTGTTATAACTTTGTAAAGTTCCGGAGAATCTGTTTCTTTTTCACTCGGCTGTACCGCTGCAGTCAAAGATTTTTTTATTAATGAGAAGAAAAATTGAGGCCTCTCGCCCAACAGTGATGCGTGACTTGTCACGAGTATTCTTAAATACCGATTACTTACCCGGAACAGTAACAGGCAGCGTGGCCGAGTTCTGTAAAAGTATCAATAAATACATAAATTGTATGAACTGTTAGCGCGTGGAGCTTCATGTTAAGTGAGGAGTAGTTATGTTAAGCATAATGTTAATTTAACAGACTGTTTTCCATACATTTTAAAGCAGTGTACAAAGCAGTGGCGTGCGTCTGCGTTATCAGCCTATTAAATTACACCCGAAAATAGGCAATGAAACTCGCAGTGTTTCCTGTTATATTCGACTTTTTCAATGTTTTTTCACATAACTAAAAAAACAGCGGGAAATCTAGCTTCGCTTGAAAAGAATTTTTCTCAAATTGCAGAACAAGCAGAACAGCTAACTTCCTTTTGGGAAATTTTTAAAAATGTTTACTGGGATATTATGTCGATCTGGCAGCGCCAAAGCCGGCGCTCAATTACAATTTTTCAAACTGGCTTAGATTAATTAATGAAAGTGCATAATATTTTGGAGAGTGCAATAACCTATTTAGCATTCTGACCCACCTTGTTAGCGGAGCTAATGCGTTTTATTTGCGAGAGCAGCTTCATCGCGCGGCTTATCTGGTACAATTAAAATATTGAATATTAACTGAAATGAAATAACAATTAAAAAACATGTAAGCGAATCAGCAGCTAGTTAGATTGCTTTCCCATTTGTATATTTCACTATTTCCAGTTTAAATTGCGAGTTTCACTTGATTTTCTTTTTGACACTGGGTATATACTACGTTTCTCTCCCGGCAGCGACTGTCCGTGTGCGTATCTCAAGCCGAACTGAAACTGCTTCCAGCGCGATGAAGCTAAGATCGCGACTTCAATCACCTGTTTCCCCTCTCATTGTTGCTGCTGCTGCTGGTGCTGCTGCTGCATTTGATTTAATAATAATATATGGCCACATCCAGTGGACGAGTGGACGAACGAACACACGGGCCGCGTTTAAATTACAATTTATGTGCCTGCGGCGGCTTGAAACTACCTGGTCCGCATCTTACCTGAAATATGCGAGAAGTTGTTGGCCAGCTATTGGTCTCGTCTGGCCAGCTCTGGGCTGGGCCGGGCCGGGCTGGTCTGGGTCCAGCAAAAACTGCAGTCGTTGGCGAATTCCATGACCAAAAAAAGAAGAAGTAACGAATTGAATGAGCGAGCAGAGCTTTCAAGTTCGAGTTCTTTGCGACCTTTGCGACATGGCCAGAACGAGCAACGTGAGGCCAACTAACTAACTGCAAGTCGCAAGTTCTCTAATTCCGGAATTAAGTCCAGCAAATTGATCAATTTGGTGACATGCAAAGCCATGCGAGATTGCCCCCCATTAAAACAATGCCCCAGTCTAGGCGTATAAATGCCCCTTCCACGCGGGGATTAGCACGGATTTAAAGGCGCAATGGCATTCCATGTGGGTCGTCAGTTGCTGCTCCTGCTGTGCCTGATGCTGCTGCTGCTTAACTTAACGCAAGCCAGGCCCAAGGTAAGTCCAATGCGACAGAGTAGCAATACGATCCTAACTCTAAATTCACAACAGGGCAACGATGGCAATAACAATGAGGAGGATAGCGACGATGATGATTCATCTTCGGAGGAAACTGTTGAGGATTCAGTGGAACCGGGACGTCGTCGCAAGCGTGATGTATCCAGCAGCATTGGCAGCGGACGTGCCGGCATACCTGGACTACCCGATCCCGCTACGATCATAAAGATAGCACAACTCTTTCAATCGGTGGGCGAGCAGATCGTTCCCATTCTGCTGGAAGCTGTGCTGCCTGCTGGGGAGGCGACTGGCGATCGCATCACACGCAAGCGTAGCCTGGAGAGCGCTTCGCTGGAGCTGCAGTAGATCTGTCAGTAGTTTCTTGGCTGTATACATATATATATATATAAAAAGACAGTTCTAAGATATCTCGCTGGGCGGGTGTGTCTTCCCCGTTATTTGTCTTTATTTGCGAGACTCAGAGAAGAATATAACGACTAGTGAATCCTTTAATTTTCATGCAATCACGATCGGCCTTATCGTTGACATGCTTGAGCAGCATGTCTATGCTATTGGGCAAGTTGACATCGCAGAAGAGACTGCCACCGATTATGTTGGGCACCTTGTCGATGAACTCGTCCACATTGCAGGCGGTCTGTAGACGCTTCATTACGCTGTCCAATATGCTCTTGATGATGGTTGCCACAATACCTTTCATGCGGAACATGTCTCTGCAGTGACGGAAAAATACGGAACCAAGTATACCAGAAGGTTCCGGTGTAGTCTTCCTTCCTCTCAAACTGATGCCAGTGCGAAAGGAAAATGAATTTGGGGATTTACCAAGTAGCTCAGCTGCAGCATTTTGCTGTTGCTGTAGCAGCAGCGCTAGGCTGCCCAGCACCATCAGTTTTAACACAAGCTGGCAGGGATTAAGTAAAAGAATAAGCTTATATAATATTTGCAATATTTAACTGAAATGAAATGTCTTACCAGCATTGTCAAGTTTTTAGAAGGTTTTGAGCTATTTGCAGTGGCTGAATATTTAAATAGTTGAATATTTCGTTTAATTAAATTAGCTGGCTATTAGTTGCGCTATATTTGCCTGTATATATAATAACTGTATATGTATTTATTTATTTATTTTCATGCATATTAAGTTTTCTTCTTATTAACAATGCCGCCTAGAAGTATGCAGCACAAAAGAAACCTGCGCAGGCAATGCAAATTAGTGCGCTGCCTGAAAGTATGCAACGCAAATTTGCAGTTCGACTGATGAGCAACAGCTGATCTGGCAACACTGCTGCAGTGCATTTTGCTAAGTTAGTATGCAACCCTAGTCGGGCTGGTTTCAGTTGCACACTGAAGCGTAGATACCCTTTCGCTGCTGCCTTGAAATGATTACAGCATGCATTCTTTTTTAGTTCCTGGCGCCTGTCTGCTGCGTGGGATGACGTCGACAATGACAATGACGACATGTTCTCTGCCGCTGCAGCAGCATCCCAACTGGCAACTGGCAAGCGGCAACTGTCGACAACTGTGTCTAAGTGAATTGTTGTGTTGACAAAGAAGAGTGAAGCAAAAGTTAATATGCTCCGCACAGCCTGGGCTCAGGCTCGGGCTCGGGCACCGGCGAGCACTCAAGTATTTAAACATTTGCCCGCTTGTAATTTGAGCTGCATGCTTGAGCATAACGAGTATCTATCCATTTTGACATGCTCCATGTGTGTGCGTGTGTGTGTCTTGGGAGCATTCACATCCTGCCCAGCAGTTTTCAGTCCAGCCATCCAAGTAAGTGCAAGGCAAAGGCCTGGCCTGGCCAGGCCGAGACCAGGCCCAGAGAGTCTCTGTTCGGCATGTTCGGCATGCGTGCGCCATGCTGAAATCTTGTTTGTATCTTTAAGATACTTTTGCTGTTCGGTGGTGAGCCAGCCCGGCATGGTGCGGCGTGCAGACGTCTCTTTATTTATTGTATAAACAATTTCGTGACTTTGTTGTTTATTTTCTTTCTTTCACATTTTGTTTGGCTCGTCGTCGTTCGACATACATAATGGATGGGTTATACTACATAGTGTATGTGTGTGTGTGTGACCCTGCCAAGGCACAGGCCGCTGCACTCGCTATCGCTATCTCTATCTCTATCCCTATCTTGCTCACTCTCTTGCTTCTCCCCCGTTTTGGGCAACTAACTTGTGAATGCAGTTTTTGAGTTTTGGTCAAAATGGCTAAGCAAATATGCAAGATACTCGAGTTAACGTGTTCAGTTCGCTTCAGTTCAGCTCAGTTCCCTACTAATTTGTGCCTGCATTGCCTTCTGGAGTGGCACCCAGGCACCCCGGCACCCAGGCACCCTTCCCTCCTCTCCTGCTACGGCAAAGCTTCCTTGTATCGCATCGTGTCTTGCATCGAACCAGCCTAAAATAACACAGCTCGCATCATCGGTTTCTGTAAATACAAAGAAATAAGCTGAACAAGTGAACATGAAAGGAGAAATAATAATACAAAAAAAAAGAAAAAAAAAATGCAGAGAAGACTTCGCACTGATGTTCGAGTGTTTTCTTTATAAACAGAAAACTTAATGATGTTGATTTAGTAGAACAGCCAAGCAGAGCCAAGCAGGCAGGCAGTCAGCCAACTGCTACCACTCTGCCTCCCCCCCGTCTTCTTCCTCTTTCCTGGCTTCCCTCTTTCGCACCCTTTATGGAGCCTCAGACACATATTTTCATAATATGTATGGCACAATGTGTGTGTGCTGGCCAGGCCCCGCAGCTGTCTTAGTTCCCCCTCCCCCCACCAATACCAATCCCAGACGTAACCGCTTTGGATCGTCAGTCAACATGATTTGCAAGTTATACAAATTCATTCAGCAACTAAAAGAGAAGGAGGAGTAAAGGAGGAGAGAGAGACCACGACTTGGGCCAAGTTCTGGCCCGGCCCGGCCCTACCCAACCCGGCCTGGCCCGCATGTCTGCTTCATTAACACGTCTTTAGTGCCTGCGCTTCTTCTCGTTTCTTCTGCTCTATGAATGAGACTGAGCTGCATGGGCATTGCCAGCGAACTTGCGACATTCCTACATGAATTATCACGCCCTTATGAGAATTATGTGAATTATATGTGAATATTCAAGTTATTCTTAGCATATTACTAACTGCATAGATGATTACGCATAGCTCTAAAATTAACTATATTAAGCTGCAGTTTGGCTCCTTCAAATCCTTAGAAATTACCAATATATTTACATTTATTCTATGTTTATTTTTAACATTAGAAATCTTTAATGAATTATATATATTTTCCTGAAGTTCACTCTCTTTTATCTCTTTATAGAGCGCATTCCAAGGTCGTTGTTAGCGCATCGCAAAGTCTTGTGAATTTCACAGTGCCAAGGTGTAAATTGCAGGGACTGTTCGGGTCTGTCGACCCAAAGCGGGCTCTAACAATCCACATTCACAATTAGTTGGGCTGCACTAAAATATTATTAGAGTCGTCTTGCCTCGTCTTCATCGTCGGGGTTAAGCACTCTGTACCTAGACCCAGAGTTGGGTTTTTTTTCGTGAAAATAAATTGATGGGAATACATTCGGAATTCCTTTTCGAAGAGAAATAGCGTTAATTAGATTGCCGACAGTTTCCAAAGATATCCAGTAAAGGCGTTGGCTTTGAAAAATAGATGCAATGCGTGAGATAATGCGAGGGTTGAGCCCAGGCAGGAACAGCAACTGTTTGACCGATATAGCTAGGGATTTGGGGGAAGAGCGAAAGGGAGGGAGAAACGATAAAGTATTTGTAGCTGACAGGAAGTAAGAGCTGCCAAATAAAGAAGCCCTTTCGGGAGCGCCAAGACGCCAAGCAACTGTGCTTAGAAGGCAAAGAGTGTAGCGCTTGCATGATATGCTAATACCCTGTAAATTGTAGATTTGCTAATTATATATATTGTACAGTATTATAATGAAACTTATAACTTTTGTAGTTCATAATGTATGCCCAGCCTAGCTACCCTACTTGGGGCCACTGCTTGCGCACAGGGTATAGAAACTACTTAGGCCATGGATTGCATTTGCTTGTCGGCTGCACCGTCCTTCACCAGGCTTGAAAATAATTTGCGCTTGAATGGAAAACCACAGTTCGTTCCGTCCCATTCCGTGGTGCCGCCGGGCCACCAGGCCACTCTCTCTCTCTCCTCCCCCAAGAATTCCGTCGCTTGCAGTTTGCTGTTTAAAAAGCTTTTTGTGCCAGGAAGTTTGCTACCTTTTGTTGCCCGTCCGGGTTGCCCAAGTTGCCAAGGAGCCACGCCCAGGAAGGCAGCGACCGACCGTCCGACCAGGGAGAGCCAGTGCAACTGACATTAGTCGTGCAATAAGTAGACAGCCCTCAGTGACACATGTTTCCATGTGCCAGCCAAGTTAACCAGGCAGCCGTACCCAAGACGCCGTCAGAGACGGAGACGGAGACCGAACTCAGATCCTGGGCTAGTCCGTGCTGCCTGTCTGCATTTCGCTGCTAAAGTTTTTGCTTGCCATGCAAGACACGTTGACAAAAGACGACGACAACAACAACAACAACAACAACTACAACAACAACAACAACAACTGCAGCAACAACAACTACAACAACGACAACAAAGTCGACAACGTTGCCAGCAACGACATAGACGAATTTATGCTAATCAGTTTGGATGCTTGCCCGAGCATTATTATTATTATGCGAATACGTGAAATATACGAGGGTTGTTTTTGTAATATTTCAAACATGCATATTAAATTCTGAGCGTAGTTCCTGAGAAAATAAAAGCCCCATTTAAATATACACCATATATATATTCTGAATCAGAAACATGTCCAAAGCACACGCAGCTGTTTCAAAAATATCAAAATGGAATTTTTAAATATTTCAAATTAATTTCGTTAAATTTAATATATGCAAATTGCTGGCGTGAGGTTAGTTTAAGTTTCCTGAGCTTATAAAGGACAAAATTCGGCATAAATTCTAATAATATTAAAAACTTTATTATCAGCCTTTTAATTTTCAATATAGTACGATATAAATATGTATATTGTTGCCTGTCTTTGAAGTATGTATTTGGCTTTAATTAAGTAGAAATCTAATTATAGAAAATTCTGGCCCTATTATAAAATTTCTATAACAAAATATGTAGAAAACATGCCGTGAATAAAGTCCTAATGAGCCCAATAAGGTTAGTTAACTTAGGAGCGTGCTTATAATTATAGCTTCAGGTTGCTTTTAATGAGGGAATTCTTCCTGCCTCTATAGATCTTTGCTTGGTAGATACTATAGGTTTTCTAGATTTAAAATTTTAAGTTAAAATGTAAATCTCTTCGAGTTCAGTTTTATTTTCCTTGATTCTCTTTGCTCTATGGTTTATCTGTAGTATTCCCTTAGTATTATATATTATTCTGCTTCTAATTAAGCCCCCCTCGCTGTTGCAATTTGATTGTTGTGCCTTGTTGTCTTCAGCTTGTTAGCAAATTATAATGAGCCCATTTGCGAGGTCTCCTGTGTAGGCCTATGCCATACGCCCTGCCATACCGTTAACTGACAAGTTCCTGAGCGACAATGCGCGAACGTGAGCGTGAGCGTGAGTTTTGTTTGGCGATAGTTGTTGCCTGGCAGCACGATGAAATCTTCTCTCTCTCTCCCCTCTCTCTCTGTGCACACTTCACGCACCAATTAAATACAATTTTGTATGGGATAGGCATGGGAGTAGGGGGGTGGGGGGAGGAAAGATGAGCATAGCATCCTCGGGGATGCCCGGGGCATCCAAATTGACATCATTTGCCGTTAAAGAGCCAAAAATTGCGACGAGGGTTGCACTGACAATTACGTGAACGTGTGTGCGCCGAGTCGAATGCGAATTCGAATTGGATTCAAGATTGCGATTGGGAACGAGGAATGGTAAATAGGAGAGGAGAAAATGGAGGGGTTGAGCGGTTGAGGGATTGAGGAATTGGGATCGGAATTGGAATTGGGCTCAAGAGCCAGCAGGCGGCATTATAAGCACATTAAATTCTAAAGGCGCGCAGTCGAAGCATGTCTGAAATGTTGAGCAAGTGCTTTTTATGCGTTATTTGAAATGTGCGCATGTATTATTATTATTGAATATCATTACGAGAGCACCCCGCTGCCCGTACTCCCCTCTCACTCACTTCCCCTCTTGTACGCGAACAGCTGCCCCTGGTGGAAGCGCGTGAAACGTGAGGGCGACCTAAAACAACTAACTGGGGGTCGCTTTATGAACTGCTGCAGTGTTTAAAACACACACAGCGCGAGAGAGAGAGGACAGAGAGAGAGAGACACGCTAACCATACACATAACGCAAGCCAAACCATGAAACTCCAAAGTCAAAGTCATTAAACAAGTGCAACATCATTTCCGAGTACTGAGAGCGTGATACACTCGTTCTTCATATAATACTAAATATGAATATGATTAAATAAATTATGGAGTGTTTCTGCAAAGTTAAAATAATGATTTTATGTTTATATATTATAAAATCTATGATCTATCTATCTTCATATATGTATATACATACGTAATATTTAATAAATTTTAATGTATTATATTTTTAAATTCGTAAAAGACCTTGACTATTTCTTTTGAAGATCTATTAGTTAATTTTACTGCAGTGTTTATGCAGTGTTAAAATATTTATTTTATGTCTATATATATAAAATAAAATCTATAAAATATCTATATTCATATAATTTTTTTATAATTTTGTATTATATTATATTTTTAAATTAGTTAAAAACCTTTTCAGTTTAAAGGCAGCTCTATTAATTTATTTTACTGCAACAACTACATAGTAAATGGAAAGTTCCTACTCAGCTGACGTGACCAATTTAAACTGAAATTTATAGTACCCACTACAAAAAAGGGTATAATATAAAATAAAAATAAAAAACTGAACCGAACTGAACTGGGCACATTATCAGCGCCCCAAAGCCAGCAATTTTGCTGCGTTTAGTGGTTTAATTTTTATGTTGCAATTTTTATGGCATTTCGCCGAGACCGCCGACTCTTGTGACCCCTCTCAGTCGGCAGTCGGCAGTCTCGGTCTCCCCTTGCCACCCCACCCCCTTACCTTATACATAGCTTGCATGCCATATGATATTTGGGAGGTGCCTGACTGCCGGTTGGTTCGTTTTTAAGTGCGCCTTGGCACAATGTGGTTTTTTATGGGCTTCTCTCTCGGGCTTCGTTTTATGTTTCATCTTTTGAGTGCCCATCGTCGTCGTCGTCGTCGTTTGTTGTTTGCTCGCTTTGAGAGCTGGCAGTGCACCCCAAGCAGCTTCTCTTTATTATAACATTTTACGTTTACATTTCGCATTTTGCATTTACTTTTTACTTTGTACCACAGGCAGTCGCGCCTTTTGTCACTCTCAGCATTAATTGCTGCATTTCACTGCGCTGCATTTCGCTGCGTGGCATTTGCGCTGACTCATTAAAGGGCATGCACAATGCCAAGATTCCTTAGAATAGCTGCATAGTGGTCTATTTGTGCGCTCTAGCTATACGATATACAGATGTCTATGTGCTGCTATACCATTGAGACATCCCAATATGTTAAATAACATATATTTAAATGTGTATATATGTCGGGTTGTCAGACTTTGTAGTCCATTTTATCGTCACATACAATAATTTGTATAAGGTTGCGCGCAGTTAACGACTTCTGCGTTGACTTCTCAAAAATTACTGCCTTACTCCAGTTTCGTCTCTTCTTATTTTTGCATTCCCTTTTCATTATATTGCTATCGCGCTCTTACCAACGCTCTATTTTTGTCCAATTTACACAGCATCGCATTCATAGATAATTTACCTATTTACTCTAACACATTGACAATAAACAAGAATAAAAGCAATGTGAAAATATACTATACAGTATTTTAAATATATTTAGGTTTATGGTACAAGTTCAGAGTAACTTTCGATAGTCTTTTGTTAATCGATTATTCTTGCAGTTTCGATATCAACTGCAATTAATTCTTACATTTTTCTCTTTATCATAATTACACGTCACAAGAAGAGTTTCTACATTCATTTAAATGCTACCTTATTATTCCTTCTAAACTCGCACGTAATTTATTTATAAAATTTTTAATATATATGTATACAAACTGTACTACTTCGTTTTTTGTTTTGCAAGTTGTTTCTTTCCAGGCATGTAGCAGTGTATGAAGAAATTTGTAAACATCGAGAACATAATGACCGATATAATGAGTGCCATGTAAAGAATACCGCGAGGAACTCCACAGTTCGTCTGCTGAAGAGTCCACAAAGTGTGTACAAAAATGATTACGAACTGTACCATTTGTAATATTGTAATATACTTTTTCCACCAGATATTTCCCTTGATCTGTGGCCGATGGATCGAGAGGTAGTAGTAGCTATACATGATGATGTGCACAAATAGATTAAGCAGTCCCGTTACGATAATATGACCTCCAAATCCATTAAATCGTATGACATAGTAACCCGCTATGGGCATATACAAATGATGGAGGACATGCAGTGCAGATATTTGCTTATAACTCTTTCTCAGCACTATAAAGACAGTGTCCAGAAGGTCGATGTACTTGTTTAGATAGTACAAATATGATAATGTACGATCGAAAACCTTTCTGGGGTGATCTAATGGCATTACGACCAAACAGCTGATATCGTATGGTTGATACGTGGCTATATAGCAAATAGACTAGAAAGAAATCGGCTTAGGAAATACGAATTAATTAAAGAATACCCGGGAAAGGTATAACTTACCGCAGCAAGAACCAAACTGTTATAGACAATCTGCCCCAAATTGTACACCTTGAGAACTCCACGCAGTTTGTAGGGCTCGCGATTCGCCATAAACTGACGTCCCAATTTCAGAACAAACAGCAAGTAGAAGCCAACTATGCTTACCATGGGCCAGGGACTACGGCAAAGGAATAGATCCGCTGGATCGGCGAAGGGTCTGTCGAATATTTCTAACATTTTAAAGTCTCTTTAAAAACCGGTGTTAGCTAAGTTTGTCGAAATGTGTATAAACTAAATGAAGTGATAATAAATGAAAGCAATTTGTATGTTTCTAGATTCAAAAAATGTCAATCTTACAATATTTGAATTCCTTCACAGTGCTATAGCAATTAGTCAAACTAAATAGTTTATAAATCTTCAACCTTTATTTTCAGTTTTTAAAACTCAACGACTAATCAATCACCCTTATATATTTAGACTCAAAACAATTCTGCAGAGTTCCACTCTATACACTCTTTTTCTTTGGAAGAACATAGGCTTGTATGTAGAAGTTGGTGAACATGATAAACATAAATGTAGTCATGAAGCACACGAGGTAGATATTCCAACGCGGTACTGCACAATCGGGTTGCGCATAAGTCCATGCACTGTGGGCAAAACAGATTACAAACTGGATCAGTTGCACGATGGTGACGTACTTCTTGAACCAAGGGCCATGCTTCAAGCCTGGACGCTGCGACGAGACATAGTAGTAACCGTACATTAGAACATGCACGGATGTATTCAGGAATATGGGAACAATGAAGTGTCCTCCGTAGCCGTAAAGCCGTATCCCAAAGTAATTGGCAAGCACCATACACACATGATGGATGAGATGCAGCGCTGTTATCTGTTTATAACTCTTGCGCAGCACAAAAAAGATTGTGTCTGTCAGGTCCACGACTTTGTTGATATAATAGGCATACCACACGGCACGATCTAAGGATTTCATACTATGGTCTATTGGCACCACGGTTAAACACTTAAAGTCATACAGTTTTTCCTTAGTCATGTTCCAAATGAACTGAGAAGGAAAGTATGTATATATTATATATCTGATATACATATGTAGTTGAATATTAAATCTCTCTACTTACCCCGATCAGTATGGCACTGTTGAACAAGATTTGCATTATATTGTAGACTTTCAGCACACCTCGCAGCTTGAAGGGTTCTCTTTGGGCCATAAGCTTTGGTCCTACCACCAGAAACAGCAAGTAACTGGCTAATATGGCAATCATGGGTCCTGGTCCGCCGGCTAGCGGCAGCTCCACGGGATCGGCGGCAGGAATGTTAAGTATCTCAAACATATTGACCAAAAAAACTCTGTCTCTCCCGCTACGCGTTTTCTTGGTACCGATCCGCGTTATCCGTTGTCTCGAGTGCTTCTGTCACGAGACGAGCGACTCAAGCTTGACTTATATGTAATTAAAAATGATACATTTGTTCCTCAAATTAAGGTGTTAACAGGTCCAGACTTTGCACTCGCATTTACCTTGAAATTATAATTGACTCTGTGCACTGACTTAGAACGGGAAAGAGTATTCAACCCGCATTATGTGCATGGAATGAGTGATTCGTGGTGCATAGATATTTTTACACGAACTGACTGCAGATTGCAATGATTCCATCCAAATGAATGCAGAATATCGCAATCGCGACATTGTATGTTTATTAAAATATAATACGTTTTAATTAAAATACATTCGAGAAGCTGTTCTGCCTCCATTTTCGTGTTAGAGGAGAAGAGATAGATCGTGCTTATTGTCTAACTTTCGTGCTTATTGTCCAACTTTCGTGCATATTGTCTAACTATCGGGCTTATTGTTGTAACTATCGTGCTTATTGTCCAACTTTCGTGAATTAAACTATCGTGCTTATTGTCTCACTATCGTGCTTATTGTCTAACTATCGTGCCTATTGCCCAACAATATTTTCCTATCGATAATATGTCAGTGCTGGTTATCGATGTCGCTACAAGAATATTTACAAATCACATTGAAAATTTAAATTTTTGGTTGCCTTTAATAAGAATATGCCATATTTTGGCAATGGCTTTCTTGCCGGTTCCTCTTTTGTATTCAAAACTCATTGGAATAGATGAGGCCGTGAGATAGCACAGATTGCTGGGACTGGTTAAAGTGTGCGCACAATTCCCAGAACTGGCTTTCTGGCCCCTGAATAAATGGCTAATTAGGTGGCGCATAAAGAAAACTGTCTAATCATGATTTTTGCATAATTTTCAAAAGGTTCTGCCAGCAAGGGCTTCACTTCCTGCACAACCACAATGAGGGACCCTGAACCCTGGAAAAAAAAAAACAATAACAACAGCCATGAATGAAAGTGCGCTTCGCTTTTGAACAGACACCCCCTGCCCTGTTCTCCCCCTAGCCAGTTGGGTGAAATCCTTTGTGGCTCTACTCCTGTTCGGGCTGTCGCTCTTCTATCGAAGCGACATGGCATAATTATTAATAAGCATCTCTCTAGCCCGATCCGAGCTGAGCTCACGAAAATTAATTTATCACACGGCGCACATTTTCCATTTGCCACAAGGAAAACGTGCAATGATTCCTATCAGTTTTTCCCCCTGTTTTCCCTTTACCTATCGCTTTCCGTGCTTTCCCCGTGCACTCGGCCTGTCTATCATCTCGGAGTGCGTATTATTTTTAATCCATTAAACAAATGCCGTGTTCCAGGGCCCGCCTGTTGTGCGTGTGTGTGCTACGGTCGTTCGGTCCGTCTGCCTGTCCCTTATCAGTAAATGGTCAGAATGGTCTTTGATTTCGCTGCCAGCACAATGTGCCTCGGGTCTCAAATTCAGTCCCCCGTTTCGGGGTAGATAGCAACGCCTCCGCTTTGTGTGTGCTCTCACTCTCTCGCTATCTCTCTCCTTCTATATAGCGTGCAATCAGAGAATTTTCCCCTGTTTGAAATGCCTTAGGCGAGACAGTTGTGTTTTCACGCTGAGTTATCATGCATAAAGAAAATTTATCTCTAAGGAAAAATGAAAATAATTTAACGACACTGACAGCGTGTGCAGTGTGCAATCATTAATATCGGAATAGAAAGATCTATGGAATACCGCGTGACAACTGAGCCATGAACTATGTATGTATGCCCAGGGACAAGTATCGATCGACATAGAGATTTCCCTCCCCGTCCTCATTGTGAGATATGCCTTAATTTCAATTCCACTTTCTATACCTTTTGCCAGGTGCCTTCAATTGTCGCGGGATTTGCTGCAGCTTGTCCAGCATAAGGGCGCAAGGACGCTGCCCCCGGAGATGGATCAAAGCCAGTGTCCAGTTGGCCAATGGAGCTTAAAGCTCATTCGCCGCCATTCACAGCTCAATGAGCAAAGAGCTCTCAAAATAAGTACAAACCCAGCGGAACCCCCGCAGTGCCAAAGCAGATGAAATAAAAATGGACTCTAGCCAAGGGGCTGCTCGACTAGCAGATGTTTTGATGACCACAAAACCATAATATATTAGTATCTATGCAGCTTATAGATTCCCACAATAGGAAGTTAATCAGACAAGCCTTGAAAGACTCCAATTCGATATTGTTCTCCCTCTGCCTCTCCTACTTGCATGTACATATATTCCTTTCGGGCATTTCGCTTAGTTACAGGGTATAAAAAGCGAACAAAGCAATTTGCTAGAATTACAAAAGCGTCTCTAATTGTTAAGTAAGCATAATGTGTGTAACATATGGCGAGAGAGTTGGCTGGACGCGTTGAATCCCTGCGCCATAATGCAATACCATACTGTATACTATACTATATCATACATATAGGAACGAGTACTCGTTCTTGTTCCTAGAAATTAAAAGCATCGTATTTGACAACGACAGACAGCGAGAGAGTGCACAGTGCCGAGGCGGAGCTCTTGGGGTAAAGCAAATAAATTGGCAAAATGTTGGAACTAAAAAAGAAAATAAAGATATGTCAGCCATAAAAAGTGCTTACAAAAATATTTTATTGTGCATGCGGCGAGTCAACAAACTGGGGATGGATAAGAGCCGAGAGCCAAGAACCAAGAGAAAGAGAGACAGAGGCAACTGGGAACAGAGCAGAGCGAGAAAACCTCATGATGGTGTGCGAACAATGGGGGCGCATTCAGCAGCAGCAGCAGCAGAGCTGATGAGTAGCTAATTGTACTTTGGGTTGGACGGGGGAGCTCCCAGTGAATGGGTATTCTCCCTATAAGCATGGGAACTTTAATGGCTGCTGGTTACGACTTTGTAGTCAGCTTGAAAGTGTAGAATTCTAAGGGGTTTTTATTGGAAAATCGTAAAAACCTGTAGTAAATATATACATATCTTTGTACTCTTTAGAGTACTTGGTATGAAGACCCTTTAAGAGTTTCAATGGAACTCTATGGCTCCGACTTTGTTACTCAAATACAGAGGATGTTACAGTAATGGTTCTCAGTATCTTCAATTGGGCTCTTTGTAGATTTTCAATGTTGCGTTACCCTAGAGTTTCGAACCGTTCGTTTTAAGCCGGAATGTAAGAGTAGGACTTAGTAATCCCAGGCATAGCTGTCATTACTATTCAGGTTTAATAATTAAAGTCATCTTTTTTCTATTTCCAAATATGACGGGAGATAACGAGCCTTCAATCGCGGATACATCTCAGGGTTTCAGCTCCATTGCAGCAGATCAGGAGCAGCCGATAACATATACCAAATATTTCTACAATCCGAAGATACCAAACCTCTTAAGGCCGCGCGCTGTGCCCATCAGTCCTTATGGCTGGTACCGTGTGCTCGTCTACAGTCACAATAGCGGTTACACTGTGAACCAGGTGCTAGACAGGTTGCGCTTGGCAGTGGCGCCTCGTAGGTTACGTTATTATTATCTGCACGAAGGTGGCGAGCAGGATGTGGAGCGGGACAAGCGTGCCTCGTTTACTTTCTACGTGGATAACTACAAACTCGCGGCAGAGCTGCAGTTGCGCGGGCATTGTCCGCCGGTTGTGGGCCTCCGGGTGAACGATAGACCGCCAAACATTCAGGTAGATGATGCCCTCAAATGGAAGCTACGTCAGGTGATCATGTCGCGTTACGATGCCAACAGAAGCTGCCTGAATCTGTGTCGTCTCCACGCACACTCGTTTTGGAGGGACGAGTTCTTTGCGATGCAGCAAGTCGAGTGCTTGGAGGCGATCATTGATATAATGGAACAAGAGATGCCGCAGCTGCGTTGCCTGCTGCTGGATAAGAATCATTTGTGTTACTTGGGCAGCTTTCGCAAAGTGGAGCATCGTCTACCCCGGCTGAAGTGCATCTCGCTGCAGCGCAATCAGCTGAAGTCGTTGCGTGAGTTGCGCGTCTTCCAACGGCTGCGCCTGACCGAGCTGACGCTGCACCGTAATCCACTGCCGCGAAACTATGAGCAGTATGTCCTGTTCATGTTTCCCCATCTGCGGGTTCTCAATTCATGCCTCGTAAGGCAAAGTCACATCAGGCAGAAGGATGTCATCAATGTCAGCGAGAGCGAGAGTGATAGCGACAGCGATGTGCAGCTGGTGTCCATTAGCGAGCACAAACCTCCGGTGCTGCCCGAGCCGAGGGTCACGTATCTGGCGCCGCACGAGTTAACCTCGGAGCTGCGCATAAGAAAGTTTGTGCGTCGCTTCTTGAAGGCATTCGATAGTGACGACAGACGTTCGAGTCTGAGACGCTTCTATTGGAGTCATGTCATAGTGTCGCTCACACTGTCTAAGGACCGCGCACGGCTAGATTCCTTGGTAAGTATAAATGGAAGTTAATAAGTATCCTGACCGATATTCAATCTACTTTACAGGGAAAAACCTTACCTAGAGTACGGCACGCAGCTTCTGGCCAACCGTCACGTAGCATTAAAGATGTTTGCCTCGTGGCCAAGAACCCAACACTTGCCATCCACCCTGACCATAGATCTGACGTTGGTGCAGCCAAGAATACTGTGTCTATCCATAACTGGTAGCTTCCAGGAAGGCGACGTATCCTCTGAGCTCGTGCGTCATTATATGCGCTCCTTTATACTCACCCGGCCCAATGAGTCCGAAGACTTTCGTATTGCCAACGAACTGATCTATCTAGGCCGCGAGGGTCATGGTCAGCGACGATTCGAATCTACGTTCAATCCTAGCCAGCGCCACTTGTTGAACAAATTGTCGATGGAGACGCGCCTCAAATCGCGCTGGAGCAGCAGATTTCTCAAGGACACCAATTGGGATTATCAGCAGGCTTTGCTGGCGTTCCATAGACAGCTGCGTCGTCATGAGATACCCGCGAAAGCCTTCGAGGGTGGTGCCGAACCCACGCTTAGTCCGTGACGACGTTAATGACGAAATGTTTTCCCAATGCGGCTAAGGGGAAATTGAAAATTCCACTGATTATGCTGATTACATTTTATTTGAATTTGATGGCAGGGTATGGCGCGAGTCCATCGAATTTTTCTATCAATTGTTGAGATAAAATATGTATAAAATTAAATAACAATGTTAATTAGCCTGCCAGATCAATCGATTATCAATGTTAAAAACAGTTTAATGTTAAATTCAGGCTTAGCAACTATGTTAAATGTTGGAGCGTGAATCGAAGCGCCGCCACATATAATCGATACTCTTGTTATTGGTATATTTATCAATTAGAGCAGCTTAATACTTAATTCGGTTAGAGTATTCCGTCTTCGTGGTGTTCGCTTGTTATTTACTCTTCCCCACCCAGGTAGAAGTCACAGCCGGCACCCTTCGCTCTGTATTGGGCATTTAACTTGTCGTTAGGGTGAATTTATAAGCAGCTTCTGCTGCGACTGCTGCCGGTCGGGCGTCAGGCATTCGTCGCAGCAGCCTCGATTGCCGCCGGTTCCAGTCCCGGCCCCGGTCTCTGGTCTCAACCCAACCCCGCGATGACTTCGGCCTCGGTCCCGGGCACGGCCTCGACATCGGCCCGGCCACGCTTTATTATCATCTGCCCCTTTTTTTGTTGTTGCTCTTGCTGCTTCTGTTGTTGTTTGTCGACGTCGCGACGACGTCGACTGCATTTCATTGAGCGTAATTCCGTTGCTAATGATTTTTGGCACACGTAGCGCTACTTTCGAAATTAATGCGCTATAAAACAGCAACAACAGCAGAAACGGCTGCAACGACACTGAGAAATGGCCGCTCTGCGGATAGGAAATTGCCTTGCCATGCCATGCCTTGGGTAACGGGAGAGGGGGTGAGGCAACGATGACGATGACGGCAACGGCGACGGCTGCGCAAATTTAATGAAACTTTCTGTTCGAATTGTTTTTCACAGCTTGACTGTGAATGCGGGCGCACAGGATGGAGAAGGGGAAGGAGGAGGGGGTGGCGTCGAGTCCGACCAGGAAGTACGGCACGTTTTCCATGGCCGCTGATAACAGCGCGCCCCAACTTCATGTGTTTTTGTATGTGTTTTGCGGTTTCGCTTTTCCTCCTCCTCCTGCTCTGCTGCTGCTGTCGCTTTCCCTCCCCTGCCTCTGCTGCTGCTGCTGCTGCATAAATTTCCATATTAATTCATACAGCCTATGGCTGATTATCGGCGTCGTCATCGTCATCATCATCATCATCATCATCATGGTGTGTTGGCCAACGTTGCGTCGTCCCAAAACATTGCGGTTTCGCAGCACTTTTTATTCAGAATAATCTAAATCGACATTATTTATGCATTCAGCTCGCATTCAGCACGCAGACACCGCATGTCGAGCACTCAAATCCGAATCCGCGGCCAAATCCGCATCCCAATCCCAGCTGCCAACATCCCATCCACCATCCCACTCACTCCCTTGGCCCATGCAACATTTACAGATTCTTTTGGATTCCGTATTTGCTTTTCATTTGTATTTTAATGCGCTGGCAAAATACAAGCAGAAATGCATATTAATTTTGATACGTTGATGGTTCCATACGACATGTACGTGAATACACCCACATGGGTATTTACTTACATTTGTATTTATGTGTGTGTGTTTTTGTGTGTGTGTGTGTGTGTGTGATATAAAATGGGGTCAACTACAGTGGGTTTTATGCCCGACTTTCGTTTACATTTTCATGCCTTATTGGAAATGTTAAGATGCAGCACAGAACGAACTGCAAAGTCTCAAAATAATATTAATAATGGTATTCCTTTATATCAAGGCAACCCAAGCCACAGATCAGAGTGCTCATTTTTACTGATATTATATTATATTTATTACTTACTTTATTTATCCTCATTTCAGACAGTTTCAACGGGAGCCGTTTATAAAAAAAAAAAGCGATAAAGAACCGCTCTGTTAGGTAGTTTTTAATTTGCTTTAATTTCTCTAGTGACGCAAACATATTGGATGTTATCGTACGATATGTGTTGGCGCCAACATTCAAACTAGGCCCCACGCAACGCTTTTATCGCCCAACCCATTCGCCTTGTCTCCCACGAGCCTCATAAAACACGACACAGACGGCGTCAGAGCACAAATTTCTAATATAGTATGTATGTATGTATGTATATAGTGTGTGTGTGTGTGTGTGTGTACGTACCATACGATATGTGCATAGATACGACGATGTGGTGGAAGAGAACACCCCGTTAATTAGTAAGTTTAATATGAAATGATAAAACAGCGACCCATGTCATCGTCATCCTCTCTTCCTCGTCGTTTTTTTTTATTCTGGATCTGCTTTGGTTTTTGGGCCCTGTTGTAGAAACAATATTATTTTAGTGCCATAGCATACCGCAGCTGGCCCCGGCAGAAAGGGTGGCAGCCCTATCTGTCCTGCGTGTAGTGTTGCGAGTGCAACTAAAAAACTTATCACAACTCATTTATCAGCAACAATTAATGGCCGCTTTAACATAGCAAACATACGATCGACCATGTATATATATGGGAGCACATTTGAGTACTTTTTATTGCCTACGTCGACAAGAAACTCAAATGACATGTCATTAAGATGTAATGGGCTGGTTGGGAATGGGGTGGAGCGGCGCAGCGGCATGGAGCGTGTTGGGGGCCGTTCAACATGATGTTAATGTTAACTACAACAGTTTCATGTTAAATGCAGCTCAAATTATGTTAAAGAGAATCGAAGTGCTGCCCCATAAAAATCGATAATTAAATAGCAGTTTTTGCATTAATGTAGAGTAAATGAAATTAACCAAAACATCTTGCGTATTAATATAATGTATGTATATTTAAATTTGTATATATAGGTACACGTACTATAGGTATGTTTGCTACAGGGCTAATCTACATTTCCAGAAAATGTATGTCCACGGCGTGATGATGAACATCAACGGGTGGATGCAGTTGTAGGAATTTCACATAGGCCAAAAACGTTGTCCAGCACATGCTAAAGAACGAGGTGAAGACGACCTGATTCCTTGCCGGGACGAAAGCGAAATTCACCGTCTGCACGCAGGGCCAATAAATAACGCCCACCTTATAGGCATCCAGAAATTTATCGCTAACCTACAATGAAATGAAAGATACGCGGCGAAGGCAGAAAACATGTGAGTAATAGTGAGAGAGAGAGAGGGAGAAAAACACATACTTTTGCCGCATGCAACACAATTTTGAATGGGGCCCCGTGAAAAATGTCTGCGCGGAAAATTGTAATTAAGTGAGACCGAAATCTTTACAAATTTTATTTACGACCATTGTCAGCGTGCATGTGCGTGTGTGTGTGTGGGGTGTGGCGCTCGCTTGGTTAATGTACTTAATTAAAAAAGGAAATTTTTTCACTTTTGGCAACATACAAACATACATATGTTGCCGGCGGCAAATTGTGGAAATTATATTTATAGTTTGTGGCAACACGGCGACAAGCCCCGTCAAGAGTCAACATTGCGGGCCAAATTGCCGTCGCTCTGGTCTGGTTAATAAAGCGGGGTTGGATGGCCGATTTTATGGCGAACCTCCCCCAGGAGAGCTTTAATGGATACGCTTAATGCACTCTTTTACGATCGACTCTCGCAAAGCTTTAGATTCTTTTAAATTTATTTCTTTTGTTTATGTATTTTAGATTACTCGGGAATTGTAATGAAGTTGTCAGCGCAGCGAGCACACATACCACACATACAACATCATCAAACATCTCCCAACATTTCAACATCTTCATTAGCCGCACAGACAAGTCGGTACAGCCAAGTTTGCCAATCACCAAAGCTCCAGCTCCAGCTCCAGGTCGGAGCCGAGTTAGAGCAAGCATGTCATAGATCTCGCAAACGCATGCAAGCCAAATGAGACAACGCCGACTTGACATAAATATATGGTAAAACATTTACATTTATCAAGATAAATGGTTTCTAATGATATAGAAGTTGCCCCGATGTACGAATCGGAATCGAACGAAGTTGCAGCAGCTCGCACCGAGTACGAGTTGGGTTCGAGTCTGCCAGGCCAACAAATCAATGCTGACAACTCTCGGCTCTCGGAGACACCGACAACGACTGAGCGGACGGACAGCGGATATTTATGCACGCTTATGCGGCTTCAGATACATTCACAGATACAGATACAGATACAGTGAGATACTGAGCTACTCAGATGTTGAGATACTGGTACGAGGCCGAGATATAAAGTCAGATACTGGGCCAGTTGTCGGCAGCTGTCGTGAGAAAATGTGTTTCCGAAAAGCACACACGTATATATGAAGCTTCTGTGTGTGTGTGACCATGTGGGCAAGTAATCCGCCGCGTAGTCAGCGCGTAGAATGCCGAATCCGAAACCCAATTACAAAGTAAGCAATTTAAAAAGCTTTGAAAGATCAATAATGATAACGATAACAAATCGAGCGCTGACCAAGAAACACAATTTCCAGATGCGCTTAAAATCGAAAGCCGCAAGAAGAACCGCAACGAAAAGAAACTGCGAAGAGAGGAGGAAAGCAGATGAAAGACAGCACAAACAGTATGGAATCGCTCATGGAAGAATGACTTGATGCCTTTGTGGGGAGATTTGAAAGAGCAGCAAACCGTAATAATGATTTTCATAACGATTGATCGCATCGATTGGTTCGATTCGGATCGGTTAACGCACCTCCTGTCTGGCCTGAGCATACGTGTTGCCCTCCATGAGGGTCATGAAGAAGAGAAAGGAACTGATGGCCATGGGATCGTAGGCGGTCTGCTCGGTTATTGCCTTACAAAGCGATGACTTGATGTCGGTGCGCGGCCACATGACGCCAGCCAATCTTATCCAACAATATATGGTGGGTCCCATAAAGAAGAAACCGAACAAACTAAATCTGCAAAACGAAAAAATTCCCCAATTAGCGCCTGCAGTGACCACACCAGAGATGCACTTAATCTCTTGTCCCACCTCAGACACTTCATCCAGTCGTAGGTGCGGAATGTCCGTTTCTCGATCAGCGTCTGCTCGATGAGGCAGCCGCAGGGCCACAGGGTACCGTATGATATCATGCCGCGCAGCACTTTGTATTTGTTTGTCAAATTCACAAGGTTACGAAACATTTTGAGCCGTAATCTGAAAGAGAAATGCAAGAGAAATTTCAATAAATCACCGAAAAAAAACCCAAAAAGAGATTAGTTTAAAATCCCTTGTAAAACTGTGAATCCTCTGATCTCTGTAACTACCTAAACGATCTTGATGAAATTTCGAATACCGTATGCAAAATGAATTCGCTTTCTTCTAGTTTAAAGATATTTATTTCTTTGTGCTACCAAACTACCAAGTTGTTAGTTAGTAAAGTTTTTATCAACATTAATTTAAACTTAAACTTATTGTTTATTATGCTAAGCAACTTTTGTGGCGTTCGTAATTGCTTTCCCGAAATTAGTTTCAGTGATTAGCGTTGAGTACTTGAGCCAATCTCGAGGCGACTCAACAATTTGCCAACTCACTTTGACACGCGGCACCTGTCCCTCCACTTAGCATACACTAACAAACAACCTTCCCTCCCCCCTGCGACTACTACCCTCCTACGCTTTGTTTATGGAGTAAAGTGCACCACGAACATTCCCAGCTCATTTAAAATTTAAATGTAAATATAATGCAAATTAATGTTAAGGAAACATTTTGTTATGCCAAGGCAAGGTGAGGCAAGGTGCGGAGACGTGTCTGATAAACAAGAATGAGAACGCGGCCTGTTTGGACAGTTGCTCAGCAATTCCACTGGCAGCGCAAGACCCTGATCCCGCTGCCTGCGCAGCACACACCTTGGGCCACGTACACGAACACGTCCTGGCAGGGCGCAAGGACGGCAGCCCGAACGGGACAGCGACAACGTGTACATGTTAATTACTTGTGAAAATATGCAACAGACTGTGGACTCGTAGAGGCACAGCCTGCAATTTGCCATGAGGTATACTTTTTCACACCAACTGAAATTACCGGTGGAAGGGGGAGTGGCTGAAGGAGAGAACCGAACCCGAACCCGACACAGGCAACGGCACGGCATGGCCTATTGTTGTGTGTGCCCTTCAAAGTGAACCTGCCCGTGCGTCTGTCCGTCGGTTGTGCCGTGTGTGCGGGCATACTAATTACAACAGCAACAACAAAAACAACAGCAGCAGCCCCGACGTGCCATACGCTTCAGTAGATGAGGCTCTTTAATAGCCTCAACAACTGCTGCCTCAACTTACAACTCCCCCATCCCCGAGTCGAAACATCAACATCAACTCGTAACTCCAACTCCAACACGGCTTCCACTTCCATTTCCCATTGCCGCTTTATTTCTGCGGCTCATTAGGCGGACGCCAGAGCCCGAAAATACTTGAAATCAGACAACACACATTGCTTTTCGAATACCTAAATGAAAGTGCAGATGTAATATATGGTTATTGCAGGGATCGTATCAAATACAATTCTGTGTAGAGATGAAGAGGAACTGCAGTTGCAACCACATGGTTCATTTGCTGCATTGCATTGTAATCCATTGATTAATTTAATTTTTGTGCTGATTTATTTAATATGTATGCACATTTGGTATATTTGTAACTTTCGCAACACTAATCATTAGACTTGATCAATGATTAATCGAAAGTGGCGGTGAGCCGATAATACAAGTTTATGTAAATAATCGAAGCTTAGACGTCATGGCGCAAACACATTGAAAATAATAAAACCGATTCGAGTTAAATATAAAATTCAACTGGAAATTATACCCAAAAATATCATAATCTATTCCTTGGAACTGCCTGCTGCAGGGTATCTGTGAGTCGGCACCGCATTACGTCGGACATTTTTATTACATTGTACATTTTGATTTCAGGAACTGTCTGCCCTGCCTGCCCCGCTTGGAGTACGAGTATCTCTCGCTCTGGCCTAATTGCTTTTTATGACAGTCGAGTGAATATGATAAATCTTTTCGTGTTCTCTGTGTTGCTTGCGTTGTTGCCTGTTTGCTTGTTGCTTTCGGCTCGTTGTGCTTGTTGTGCGGCAACTAGAAACATTATGTCGACATTTGTCGGATAGAAACATTCTTCGCAATTAAATTTCGTGCTTCGTCTTTGTTTTTCCCATTTCGGGGTATTTCGTCGTGTATTATTCCTTCTGTCTATTTCGGCATTCCACTTGCGTGTACACCACGCTGAGATGGCACAACACACGCTTGACATCTGTTACTTGATGGAACACTGAGCGTAACGCCTCCCCTGCCACGCCCTGAAGCGATTATGTATGTCTCCTACCCCCCCCCGACAGGGCACGCCACGCCACGCCCGACACGCTGTCAGCTGCGCAAGTGCCTCGATGTGTGACATTTATTTGCAATTGGCTGCGGATTTCATTAGAGCTCGCCGAGTGGTTTGTCGACCACATGAAAAGCCTTCAAAGGGATGCCGGTGTTATGGTGCGGAGGAAGGTGGCAGCAGGCAGAAGGAAGCGGGCAAAGGGGTGCACTGCGGCGGTTGAGGATGCCCTTTAGAGGAAGCACCAGCAGCTGCGGGCACTGCGGCAAATCAAAGTGCGCCAATTGAACTTGACACTTGATATAAGAGAGAGGCGAGGGCACAAGTGCGCACAGAAAGTTGCCCAACCAGAGGAAATAGTTCCGCTTTTGGAATTCTCAAGAAACTGCGGGACTTTAAGTAGTTTAACTATGCCTAAATTCGCTCTATTGATCTAACCTTAGAATCTACCATATGTGTGAGTATATAGTGTACAAATATAAAGAAATTTAACTAATATTCTTAAACAAATTTCAGATTTCTATATACTATATAGGCTGAAAAAGTTCTACCAACCTGCTGCGAGTCATGCATGGAAAATGTCAGCTATATGTATTACAACATATTAATGGAAAGTTTTCAGATGAGCTGCGAGAATAATGACCTGGCATTTGCATCATTCTGTCGCGCACTTGATGCGATTATATCATATCATTTTACGACAGAGACAGGGAGAGAGAGAGAGAGAGGCACATGCAAATGATATATGGTTTTGGGGCAAATTGCCTGGAACAGCTGTCTGCACTTGGTAACATATTTATTACTACTGCCAACCGTTACGTTTCGTATACCCCGTACTTTTACCGTTTATTATTTGTGTTCTACTCTATTGTAGGCCATAAATCGCGTGTGGTTAATTGAATATGGAATCTCGTAGCGGTAATTTGCATTTTGTTCATAACTTATTCACATTTTCTGACAATTTGCTGCACTTTGTTGCGAGCAGGGAGAGGGCGGGGATAGCCTCCCTCTTGCCTGGTATAATACTCATATTTTTGGACCATTTTCGTATGCGCACCAAAGTTATTCGACTGCATGACGATAAATATTACCCAGCCCCCGCCCATTCCCTCCCCGCTTTGCCTACAGGCATATATGGGCAACAAAATGATTTTCGCGCTCACCTACAACAGAAAACTATGGCAGCAGAAAAACAACGAAAGAGGAGAGAGCATAAATTAAAATTAAAATGTTTATTTACGCTCAGGATGAATCAATAAAGGGTTGAGCAAGGGGGGGAGGGCATGGGGGAAGGTCTGGGTGAGTAACAACTGCCAGGGCAGTTTCCTGTGCAACATTTGCATTTTGATGCCGTTTTACGCATCATGTATAGATGGGAAAGAGACGAACGCTCGAGCTGCTGATGCTGCGACTCATTTGCCTTGTGGCTTATCAGTCCAATGGAATCAAACAGCCAAGACGGCAACGTAGTCGGAACTGAAGAGTAGAGTAGTAGGTAGGGGCGGCAGGTAATGTGAAGGGGCGTGTGCATCAAGTCTAAACCGGAGCCTGCAGCATCTTGCAACATTTTGTTTTAATTTCGCACTTTTGAAAAGTGGCAGCCGCCACTTGGACGCGCTTTTGATGTTGCACAGTTTGCGCTGCCAGCGACGTCACAGTCGCAGTCGCAGTGGAAACTGGCAGCTGTTGTTGGGCCTCAGCAGCTCATGCGACCATTCACATTTCGCATACCCTGTAAGATGAGGGGAGCATATTGTAGGGTATGTGAAGTGCACTCTCTCAATTTTGTAATTGCTTTTAGTATAAATGCATTAGGGCTGCAGCGTATTTTTAAAATATAAATATATCGCTTTGATGCAAAATATCGATATATTGATATTTGTATTTATTATCTACAACCCTGAAATACAAATGTAAATATTAGTGCTGCGTAATCTCTAAGTGAATTTGTTTGTGCAGCCCTCAATTGCTTTTTTTCTTTACACAACACTTAAAGCTTTGTATGGAAATTGATTAAAATTACAATTTAAATAATTTGAAGCCTTTTGCATGCATTTGAAAAAATGTATATAAATAACGCAATTTCTATATACATTTCTATAATATGTGTGGTACAAATAATGTGGTATATTTTTCTTTTAGCGCTCGAGAAGCGCATTCAAAGTTCGCCTTGATGTTGCCACTCAATTTTCTTCTTTCATGTTTTATTATTTTATTGCGCTTTGCCTTAGGGGCGCTCTGCCTGTCCACCTCCTCTGCTCCCCCCATACTATTCCGCATTGCTTTCATGCCATGGCGCACTTCCTGTTGGTCGTCGTCGTCGAGCGTCAGCGTCTCCGACGGCACTTGCAACATTTCATTTAATTTAATTCTTTACAGTTTGCTTTGGTTTTTTCTGATTAAATTTACAGCCTATTTTCCTGCTGGGGCGGATGAAGAGGGGGGGGGAGTCAGAGAGGCGGGCTGTCTAAACGAAACACTCGTTTTATTAAATATGATTATTGACTTTGCTTTACCCTCGCCTCTCTCTTTCTCTCTCTGTCTCTCCTGCTTTTCTTGTGCTTTCAACTTTTTCCCCAATTCATTTTCAATTCGATTTCGGCCTCATCACACACAACATTTTCGTCGTTTCACACTTTTTCTGTTGCTGTTCCGCTTCTTTCTCTTGCTTCCCCTCTTTTTCTTTCTCTGCTGCTTCCTCTGCCTTTTCTTGTTATGATTGTTGTTGTTGTCACAAGTGGCACATCAAAGAGGCAACGACGACGGCGACGACGACGACGCTAATTGCAGCCACAGAGTGCCACAGCGCGATCGGCAAATGTATCTGTATCTGTATCTTGTGCCGTATCTGTATCTCGTATCTCTCGTGAGTATCTCAAGGTGTGAACTTGTGATTCCACCGCCTGCATCGCCCTCGCCCTCGTCGTGTTTTCCTTACCGTTTTGTACCTTTGCAGCATGCACAATATTTTATTTGATTTCGCGCCATGTTGTTTTTTTTCGGCTTTTTTGTTTATTGAACTTTGCCTGCTGCCCTGCCCGATAGCAGCAGCAGCAGCAGCAGCGGGGGGCCTGCGCCCCTGCTAGTTTAAAAACATATTGAAACATGTGTATTTCCCGTCGATGGAGGGGGCGGGGGGTCGGTGGGGCTGCATGCGGGCTGTTTGTTCTACGCAGCGCGCTGCGCCATGATTTGATTTATTTGTACACAACTTTATGATATTTACATGTCGCGGGAACCCAGACGAACCGCAGCGAACCGAACGAAACGGAACCGGAGCTGGAGCCGCAGCCGGAGCTGGCATTGAGTTAAGTTTTGGGGCATGCAATCTGCGTGGCAACTGTAAACAGTGAGTTGGGTATGTTATCAGCCCCCTCCCCTCTTCAGGGGTATTTGCTTAAGTCCATGTGCAGCGAGGGAGTCGGAAAGGTCGAAGAAACTGACCCCCCGACTCTCTTAGTTTGACTGAGTTTAGTAATCAAAACGAAACTTGTATGCCCTAACTAGTTCTTGTATGGGGTTATATTGAGATTTGAATACTTTATAAATATATATTCTTGTTCAGAGACAGCATAGTAGTCGACTATAGCTGTTTTCAAGCTATATTAACAGCAAGCGAGACGTCTCTAGCTATATTGAACTAAGGTCAGTCGTATCTAGCAGTTTTCAAGCTATATTGATTTAAGATAGGACGTATCTAGCTGTTTTCAAGCTGTAATGAACTTTAGTTTGTCGTATCTAGCAGTTTTCTAGCTATATTGACTTAAGATAAGACGTATTTAGCTGTTTTCAATCTGTAATGAACTTTAGTTTGTCGTATCTAGCATTTTTCAAGCTATATTGACTTAAGATAAGTCGTATCTAGCTGTTTTCAAGCTGTAATGAACTAAAGCTTGTCGTATTTAGCTATTTAAAAGCTACTATATGGATACAACTTATCACACATACTTTCCAAATTTGCAAGAATCAAAAATAACGATATATCATATGTAGCAATTATAGAAGTAATAGGTCATTTTTTAAGATATCGCTAGGAAACTCATCCCAGCGCAAATATACCATGTTAATAAACTTTATAGCAAATTTCCTTAGAAACAGAAAACTCTATCTTATAGCTGGAATCCTTAGAAGTGAGTGCTATGTAAACCTCCCTTCTGGTTTAATATGTACTGTGATAAATTTCCCCCTCCCCCCACTACAATGGTATAGAATAAAGAAAACTAACGATTTGATATCCAACAGTTCTGGAGATTATAATCTGTATTGTGAAATTGTTTGGAAAATGTTTTTCATTCGCAAATGTTTGGAAAATGTTCGGTTATCTGGGCTGCAGTTAATATTTATTCAACTGTTGTGTTTTAGTCTGAGGGATCATTACTGGGACTGGGTTACTTGGAACACCCTCTCGTAATTATAGCAATCGACTAGGGGTTTCCTGCTTATCTAATGTGCTTCATCTGCAGACCGGGTCGCATGCTGCTCTTCAACTCCTAAGTTTCTACTTTGTGCCCGGCCTGCCCGATTATCATTATCAATGCATGTCCCGTCATAATTAATAAGACTCACCCTGCCTGGGAGGGCGCCGCGTTGCCACACACGCAACACGGTAATCAGTTGGCATCGAGTGTGTGTGTGTGAGTGTGTGTAGGGTCTTATCAACAGACCCGACTTGGTAAACCCGGTAAACCCTGCAAGACAAACAGCTGCTGTTTTCTGTTCTGTTTCTGTTCCTGCCTGACCCCATTTGGCTCCGTGTGCTCAGCGTGTTTGCTCTCTTGGCCAATTACATTTCGTTTCCTGTTTTCGCAAAAATTCTGTTAATTTTCTCTCTCTTTCTGCTTGGCACGTTTTAAGCCCTACCCCTACTCCTACTCCTCCTCCTTTTCCTACTTCTTCGCGGCATGTGCGATAATATTTTGTCCGTCTTTAGTGTGTCTCTGGCAACCACCTACTCGACCCTTTTTTTTTTTTTTTCTTTCCAAAAATGAAAACATCACAAACACGCTCGATTTCAAGTGTCGAAACCCCTGACAGCTGTGATAACATGCCGGGGAAACAGTAAACAGGGAGAGGGGAGAGGGAATGGGAAGGGGAAGGAGAAGGAGAAAGGGAACGGAATTGGGAATGGGTATGGGAACGGGTATGACAATGGGTGCCCGTTAGCTCTAGGATACTACCCGGCTAAAGTTTTAAAATAACAGCAGCAGCGCGGCAAAGACCCCCTCTATAAAGAAGGTCGTCGCAACTCCCTCGCTTTCCAAATTTATGAAATCATTTTCGCATTAAAAAACAAAAACAGAAGAAGAAGAAGAAGAAAAAACGAATGCAAAAAGGAAAACAAAAGCAAGGCAAGTAGTTGGCAACACATGTTGGAACAAAGTTGCCAACAAGCGGAAGAAGCAGAAGAGCAGCAGGGGGAGGAGGAGGAGGAGGCGGAGGAGAAGGAGAAACACTGCAGCAATTGCAGCCAATTCGTACTCCTCCTCCTCCTCTTCTTCTTCTACTTTATTATAATTCCAACTCGGCTCGCCTTGTCTTTTTTTCCAACTGTATTTTAAATGATGTACCAAGGCCGGAACGGGATGGGACGACGACGACTGTGCCCAGAACAAGAGAATCCAATTTCGTTAGAATTTGATTGTCAACCGAAATAACGAGGCAGCACATAAAAGAGACAGCCCAAACAGGGAGAGAGAGAGAGAGAGAGGGAGAGCGGAAGGAGGAGAGGGTAGAGCCAGGGCCAGGCCAGGGACGCAGTCGTGGGCTGCAAAAGAAATCGAGCGGGGCGACAGATTGTCAGGGACACGAAGCCGACAAAAGCGAAAACATTGAAATTAGAAACAAAGAAATATACGAGTTTTGGCATGACATAAATACTTGCATTGCCCGAAGAGGGGGAGGAGGGAGGAGGAGGAAGAGAGGGAAAGAGAGACCGAGAGATATACGAGTTTTGGTTACGCACAAGTGTCAAAAACAGCAGATGACAGTTCCCGACAGATCTCGCTCTAACCGATTTCAGACTGAACTATATACACACACACACACACACACACACACACACACACACATGTCGCCTGACACTTTAGTTTAGTTTAGTTTTGTCGGGGGGGTTTGCTCGATAGGGGGCGCTGCGCAAATTGACGTTTTGTGTAACCCCAAAGTGGGATTTGATAGGTCACTCTCCATAGAGTATATATGGTATATAGGCTGTATCTGGTATTGACAGCGGCATGGCAAGGCAGTTTGGCAGTCGTTGATGAGGATGCATTAAGTGGGCGAGCGAGAGGGAAGAGAGAGAGAGAGAGAGAAAGGAAGAGACCCACAGAGTGCACTCTATGCTTTTCCAACTAACTCTGCCTCTAAAAACCCTTTGGGAAGTTTTAATTTATTTTTTGTATATTTCTTTACTTGTTAATGCTCTGCATGATGATTGATCAGATTGACAAGCTGCTTTAATATATATGCAAAGCAGGTTGCTGTAATCTTTAATCCTGCAGCCCTCAAGCTGTCAGTTTTATGCGGAGAAATTAAATTTTTTTTTAAAACTGAAAAAAAAAACCTTTATTAAATGTCAATATTATCGCTCTATCGCTCTGCCTGATTGACATAACATTTGTGTTTGAACAACAACAGGCACAGTCAGTTATCAATCTGTAGTTCTGTATAGTTTTATATGGTATATATGGTATGAGGTACCCTGCGCTATAATAACATGTGGTTCAACGTTTCCCCTAAGTGGAAATCGATTGCAAGACTCGAGGTTCCTCTCGCTCCCCCTGTTTAGAACCCCGTGGGGTTACGTTGAACCCAGCAGAGTGAGTGGAACGTAAAAAGCTGTGCCCAAATTTAGACCCCGGTTCAGTGCACTTTTTCCCCCTCTCCCCTTTTTTTTTTGTTGGTCTCTTTGCGAGCAAATAAATAAAATGCCAACACAACTGTCAATTATGGACGTAGTGCTGGGTCCAATAAACAAGCGTGTGTGTGTGTGTGTGTGTGTGCAGGCGAATATAGTAAATATGTACTGTATGTAGATATTGTAATGAGTCCCAATCTGCGAGTGTGTGTGTGCTGTGTGTGTGTGTGTGAGTAAACAGCAGCAGCAATTGAATTTGTTGACTGGGCGGCTGCTTGGATTGATGGGCAGCGATGGCGTAGGACGCCGTAGTGGGATGTGGGACGTGGGACGTGAATGTGGGACGAGTTTGCCCAATTGACACATGCCACACACACACACACACACAGACACACACACAGACGAAATGCAGCGACGTCAAAGTCATTTGTCACGCGCCAGCAACAACAACAACGAGCAACGGCATCGATTGGGGATGGGCGAACAATAAGCGAGGCAGGCAAATAAGTTTATCGAACTATCGCAGCGGGCGGGGGTGTTGCCAGACCGATACGTACGTTGCGATAGCTCACATAAATAAATGTTGAGCGGGCACACTAAATCAACAATTATGCTGCAGAGAGAGAGGGCGGGAGAGAGAGAGCGCAAACGCTGCATTTGTGATAATCTCGCGCCAAGTGTGGCCCAAACGAACTTCCGCAATTATTTACAATACTCTGTCGCATATCCCATTAAATTGAAACAACAAAAACAACACGAACCCTTTTTATCGGTCACCCTAAACCCCCCTCCCCACCGGTTCGGGGTTTTTTGCCTGAGTGAGGACTAACTACATACATGGTCTGAAATTAGTTGCCTGGCAGGCAGGCGAAAGGGTGTTCCTGCTCTTCCCTTTTCAAAACCCTATAGAAACCTCGACTAATTCCCTGAGGAACCCCAGGCACAGCCTGTGCGTGTAATTTCATGCACTTAAACTCGCATTATATTCGTTTCATTCGTTTCGTTTTGATTCGTTTCGTTTCTTTTATTATTTCATTCTGTTAATTTTGTTGTTTGTCTGATTTAGTTCTTTTTTTGCCTGATTCCTTTTTTGTTTTTTTTTTTTTTCGGTACGTCATCTCTTCGTTTATTTATAGTTCCTCCACTCTGTGGTCCTACGAGCCGAGCCGAGCTGAGCTGCGCTGAGGTGTAGTCATTACTATCATGAGGCCGATTCTTCAGCGCGGGCCCGAGTCTGTAATTACATTTATGGCCTGTGCACCCGTCTCCGGCTCCGGATCCGTCCAGCTGTCCAGCCGGGAGGAGGAGGAGGGAGGGGGGACTGCGTGCCGTGTGTTAAATTATATGGCCAGTCATTGCAGTTATGAGCACAGTTACATGAGCTTGTCCCGCCATCCCGCTCTCTAACATATCATACCTATATATACGCGTACGTATCGCTCCCGGGTCTCTGAGGGTCTCGCTCGTTATTAACTGTTTATCAATCAAGAGCTTTGGCTGCGCCTTTAATGAACTATTCTCTGGGCGAGCCAGATGGACAGATTTGGAGGGTACGGAACGGGGCGTAAGGCCCGAACTGCAGGTGGAAAAGAGCGCAGATAATGCGTATAATGATGATGGTGGTAATGATTGTGCATACGCAATGCTCGTAGAAGCGGAGGGAATCATTAAATATCCATTAGAAAGAACCTTGCCCAATTACTTCATCAACTTTGTGCACATACGGACTGAGAGAGAGAGAGACAGAGAGAGAGAGAGATAAAAAACAACTTTTTTGGAGCTCTGCGACTTATCATCTTTGCAAAAGGATTAAAAACTCATTCCAGTCATGAAAAAGAAGTGAAGTTAGCCTTAATTAACTTGAACTGTCTCTGCTCTGGGACTTTGAAGTGCTAAGTACGACATTGTTTTCACTTTTTTGAAGACTTTCTTTAAAGATCTAAAAGATAGAGAGTTGAAGTTGCAGTTAAAGGTACCAAGGAGAAGGTCCTACTGTTTGGAATTGATATGTATCTTAAATATCTTAAGCATATCGTAATAATGAGTTTTCAGTATATGTAGATATGGTTAGCTCTTCGGGTAAATCCCTCTACAATATCTGATACAGATAGAACATATACATCGCTTGCGTAAAGAAGGTGCTTCTATTAAAAATGGTACTTTATAAGGTATAATATTTCTTTTGGGAATATTATTCTTTCTTTTCTATTTTTTTGTTATCAATATTGGTATAAAAATCGCTTTTTATTGAACACACTGTAAAATATATAATAATAAAAAATCAATGTATAGTCTTGTGCAGACGCTGCTTTTATAAAGCAAAATATACAATATTGTATATATTTTATATTTTCAGTATTGGCATGGTTAGTATATAATCTTGAAAAAGAAATTTTGTACTACTTATTAAATAAATATAAAAGCAATACTTTGTTTAATCTTACGCTGAAACCTTTGCCTTATACCTTTTTAGTTCAAATGTGGAACATAAGATAATTATAATAATAATTACTTTTCCTATACCATATAAAATTCTCAAACGAATGATCTGAAGTAGGGATGCATCAGTATTCAAGCCAAACACCCACAGTTAGCTGCAGTGACCTATTTGATTTGAAGTGGGTACTACCCACAGACATACCATACTATATATTATATATACTATGGCTGCCTGTAGTTCTCTGCCGCATTGTGGGGCAGCTTAACCCCATTTCGAAGGCATTTCGAGGCAGCGCAAGAATTACATTTAAAATCGCGCCAAGTGCCAAGCCGAAAAGCAAATGCAAAATCAAAGAAAAGAAAAAAAGAAAAAGAAAATTAACATGAAGTGAATTTCGAAAGGCGGCGCAGACTGTGCAGATAAGTACACACAGAAATGTCAGAGAGTGAGGAGGGGGAGGGGAGGCAGGGGGGAAATAGGGGAGGACTTTACGGGGCTAAGGCAAACGTAAAATTTGGCAAGCATTCGCAATAGCAGAGCACGTGCTTATAGCGCAAGAAATGTGGAAACTTTTATTTCCTAAGAGATTCACTGAGACAGCCAGTCGACATGGACGTGATGGACAGACGGACGGACGGGCGAGCCAGGGAGACAGAGACAGAGAGAGAGAGGGAGAGGGAGAGAAACGGACGTCAACGTAATCATGAGGCAATTTCTTCTCTCTTCCCTCTCGGAACTGGCAACTGCAATTTGTAGTCAGCGTTTTCTTAGCCAGCCTCCGCCTCCTCCTGCTCCGCCTCTCCGCCTCCTCCTCCGCCTTTGGCTGGGATTTCTGTGGCAAATGGGACAGCTGATTTCGACTGTCGGTTTTTTGACCCACTCTCAGCCACAGCGGGTGTGTGTGTGTGAGTCGGTCTGTGTGTGTGTGTGTTCTTGTCGCAGCTACTTGGGCAGAATTAATCTTTTTTTGGCAAATAAATCATGAGACATTTTGGTTCCGTTCCGTTTATTTTGTTGTATTTGCAATTTGAATGAGAAAAACCAAAAGCAAATACCAGTTACAACAGGCTGCACGACTTGCAGATGCTCTGTAAGGGCGGGTAGGCGATTTGGCGACTAATATATCATTTATTTTATTGTAAGAGATATAAAATCTCTTTGCTTTAATGCTTTGCTCTGTTAATATTCAACACAGAACTAATATAGTAATCTATATGAAAAACCATCTAAATCAGCTAGGGCAGAAAGTTGGAATATCTCTCAAGTTGTAGTTCTTCAGTGGCATAACTGAACATAAGAATATAAACAAATTGCAATAAATGTTTTATTTTTAAATAGGAATCATATTTATAATATTATATTAGATACTTTAGATCTACAGCTTCATCTTATTTATAATACTCCTGGTCATACGCATATAATATACCTATACTTATGTAATATATTATATTATATATTTTATTTATGCTAATGTATTATGCAGATTCTTTAGATCTATAACTTCATCTAATATATTATAACCATACTATTATATAGCTGTAATTATGTAATATATAGATTTTATTTATCCTTATGTATTATGCAATTGCTTTTTGCTGCCCCCTTACTGTCTTCAATATCGCCATTTAGATTTATTACTTGACACCCTGTGGGCCCGGAGTACGCTCCAACTACAGTACCCTATATACTATATACCATATAATCCTCTGTATGTTTCTCTGTTTATCCGTTTTGTATTTTTCGCCTTCTTTCGCATTGTTTTCATTTTGAAATAAATAATGCTTTGAGCTGTGCAAGCTGAGGAGCTCGATTAATATAAATCAACGCTCCCGCTACTGTCATCCCACACCCGAGGCGCCCTGTGGCAGGCGGGGGGGGTGGGCCTTTTATAACACAGGGTGTGTAGCGGGAGGAGGGGGGATTGGGGGTATCGCTGCTGGCTCAACTTTTCCTTTGTGGCTTTAATGAAAGTAATTTATTAAGTAATTTCTAAGCTTTTAGTCGTGCCGTTTAATTAATTGGTTTTCTTATTAAACGTCAGCGGAATGAATAATGCAAAAGGTAGCAGTACCCCCCCCTGCCTCTGCCCGCGAGCTTATATAATTCTCGTGTTTATGTAAATAAATAAAAAATATATGTATACCTAAAATGCAGTTGAATTTAGCAAGCACTAGAGGGGAAGATATGTATATAGAGAGCGAGTTGTATTCATCAATTTCAATTATGATAATCAAATTGAAAAGCCATCGCTGCTGGGCAGCTCTGCTGGTAGTACTAATACTACTATGATAGACCGCATTTAATACCCATTAGATGCGGCTCTCTGCACTCTCTGCTCTCTGCCTGCCTGTGGCATATGTCTTGCCAGTTTGCAATTCGCATGCGGACTGCGGTACGTGCTCTTTGGGGGGCAGCCCCAAAACGAGTGTGAGTGTGCCAGTGAGTGTGTGAGTGTGAGTGTGAGTGTGAGTGTGAGTACTTTGCAAGTATTTGGACAACGCTTGTTGTCGTCGTCGTCGTGTTGCATGTTGTCGTTGTCGTTGTCGTCGCGCTTGTTACGAGTCTCTCTGCAGCTTGTAATGACTAAGCGGCGCTCTGCCCCACTGCCAGTTACATCTGTCGCAGATGCAACTCGGCTTCAAGGGGGGAGGGGGAGGGGTTACTTTGTTGCAACTGCTGCTGCTGCTGCGAACGGATATGCAGCAGCAGCGAAACGTGCTTTCCCAATAACGTCAGAGACAGACAAAGAGAGGGAGAGAGAGAGGGAGAGAGACAGAGACAATGACAAAATAAAAACGAATAACGATGCGAACCCACAGCAATTGTTGCTGCTGTGCTAAAAAAAACTGTGGCCAAAAAATAAATAAAAATATTTAAAGAAAACTGTCAAGATTTGCATTTATCGCCGCTGTTGCTGTTGTGTTGCCGCTGCTGCTGCTGCTGCTGCTGCAACTGTTGCTGTCGTGAGCGTCAAGAAATGCACATGCGATAAAAGTTTTCTTGCCTTGTCTGGTATCTGCTATCTCTGGGGTGTCTGGTATCTGCTCTATGGTATATATGGTATATGGTATCTCGCACAGTGTCACCAAGCTTAGCTGGCATTTGCATAATTTGCATAGCGTACAAACATTTGCGCACACTGTGCAAATATTGAGTTAAAAAGAAAAAAAGAAGCGAAAACAAATTGCAAGTTTTGCGGAAAACAATAAAAAAAAAAAACATTTTTGGAAAATAAAACAAAAAAAAAAAAAGAAATATATTTTGGTTATTTGACAATTTGCACTTGTGTCAACTTTAATTGCAAATTGTTAATTTTAATTGTGCTTAGCAATTTTAATTGACTCACCACAGCAGAGGACTCACCCCTTCCCGATCCCCGATCCCCTCTCCCCCCTCTCCCTGTGGAGTACTCGGGTTTCTCCCAATTGGATTTCTAGCTTTTTTTTTTATTTATTTATTTCTCGCTGTTTGTTTTTCACATTTGTTGCGTATTAATTTAATTAGTTGGCATTTTGTGGTTTCAAGAACAGCCCCCCTCCCCCTTCCCCTACTCTCACCCCTCTCTACCCATTTACCAAGCGGCGCCCTGCCCGTAGGTTTTTGAATGGAGAAGATTAAATAGAAATGTGGGTTTTATTCAGTTTGCAGATAGCGAAAAATTGTTGCAAATGGAAATTCAAATGCGGGTTGCCTTCTTTGTTTGTTTTTATGTGGAATTTTGCCATATGCTAAATAAATTACAATTTTATTTCATTATACAGATGTGTGTGTGCGAGTGTGTGTGCGAGTGTGTGTGTGTTGAAACACATTTACATTACGGGCAAGTGGAGAGCAAACAATGCGTGGCAAAAATTTGAAATTCATGTTGAAATTCCAATTGATAATCGTAGAATTGTGACAAGTTCATTGAACCAACTTTGAGGAATCCTTGAGAGAAACTGAAACTATGCTAATGCTCTACTAAGCTGCTCCAATTATGCAGGTGATTGCACTCAGCATCGTTATCATTGCACAGATTAATCAAGCAAAAGTGAATAATTTCGCATTAAGTTGGCAACTCTGCACACACACACACATACACACACAAAGCTGTAAATATACGATTTTCATATTCGGTTTACAATTCAATTTAAATGTAATTTCCCCTTTGCGAAATTGCAAATTCCAATAGAAAATGCTGGCAGCGGAGGAGTGTAATAAAATCACACAGAAATAAGTCAGTCAGTCGAGCAGACAGAGAGCGAGAGAGAGAGAGAGAGAGAGAGAGAGAGAGAGAGAGAGAGAGAGAGAAGTGTTGGAATTCGAAGGCCCCAAAGTCACGCCCGACAACATAATTTTGCATTTCGGCATGCTGCCCACAATTGCATCGCATTTAAATCTCAAATCGAATGAAGTAAATCAAGTTGGCAGCCCTCTGTAGTTTACATGTAATTTTTTACAGGGTATGTTTGCATTGCGTTTGCAGTTTGGCATGCGAACAATGCGGCGTATGCGCAATGCGTATACGTATTTCGCGCCTGTGCTAAATAAAATGCAAATGTAAAGAAAACAATTTTGGTTTTTAATATTTATTATTGCATTATGCAAGACTGTCAGAGTGGGGGGGTGAAGCATAAAGGGGGGGTTTGCCATTTATGTGCATTGTCCATAAAAGTGTGGCCAAGTCTGTTGCAGCCTGTGCGTGCTTCTACTGGATATCGATAACTATCGATATATATGTATTTTGTGTTTTATTTCATTTCATTTGCAATAACATAATCACATTTTAATTGTAATTCGTTTTTGATCTGCCGCATGATATATATGACGGCGTTCTTTGTTTAATTGAATTTCAAATGAGCCTCATTCACACACACACACACACACACGCACACATGGGGCGTATTAAATGCGCATTAAGCGTAGTCATAGTGCTGCTACTCCCCCGGCTTTTTCTACCCTTTCATTTCTTTTTTTTTTCTGCCCATTTGTGCTGCTTCTCTGCTTCTCTGCTTCCTCTGCCCACTGGTGACTCCACTTATCGAGCACATTAGCCTAATGATTTCGTCAAGTTTACCAACACTGTCGCTGTCGCTGTTGTCGTTGTTGCTGCCAGTGTTGCTGTCGCTGTTGTTGTTATTGCTGCCAGTGTTGCTGTGCTGCTGCTGCTGGCCTTGTCAGCACTTAAATGCAGACTTCATTTGGTTAATTGCATAGCAAACGCTGCCATGATTAATGTTAATGTTTAATGCGAGGGCCCTTAGGAGCCCCCTATTTCCCCCCATCCCTCTATTTATCTGCTGCCAAACAAAAACCTGTTCGCATATGCTGCTGATTCTATTCGTTTATCTTGAATTTTAATTTCTTCCCTTTTTTTTATGCGCTGTTAAAATCGATTTTTCCGCTCTCCCTCTCTCTCTCTCCCCCTCTCCCTCTCTCTCACTGCTTTTATGCCAGTCCCATTAATCGGAACTGTGCACTGAGCTGTTGATAATTGATAGGTGAGTCCACGCTGATCGATGTCACGTCGTTTCACATTGATGGAGCGGGAATTTCTGTGCGGGAATGTCTGTCTATAACGAATGCTGTTTCCTCGTTTGTCTCTCTCTGTGATTCGAGGAAGTACGTCAATTTGTCAATTAGAAAAACATTTACAGAAAGAGAGAGAGAGAGAGAGAGGGGAGGTGGGGTATATTTAAATTAATGGAATATAATTAAAGCGCAGAGCTTCAGCTAAGTTCCCAGGCCAACAAAGCAATAAAACTCAGAAATTAATTTCGTATAAACAAATTAAATCGATAAACAAATTTCAAATTAATAAACTTAGGCAAATAGGAGTTAAAGATCTTAACTTTCATGGAATAATACATTATAATAGAATTCAAGATGAGAATTTAATCATTCAGCTAATGATAGTTTATGCTGAAAGTAATTTAAATTTAATTATTCTAATAATTTAATTATTATTTAATTATTATATAAATATCTTTCCTGAATTTGCCAATTCAATTCTCATCTATAAAGATTTCTAGCTATATTAATTTCATACCGATCCTATAAGCTATGTTTATATCTCTTTGGAGCTACGCAACCTTGAGATGAGGAATGCGCTTTCTGCAGCTGCAGGGAGGCATTTCAATTATGATGGTCCACTTGAGGCATCTCTCCCACTCTCTGCGTGAAATTCGAATCATTTCCCTCGGATGTTGCATGGAAAACACAATTTTCATTTCGCTTTTCACAGGAGGCAGAACAAGATTAGCGGAAGGCGTTCGCCATTTGCTGCCGTTGCCATTTGCCATTTGCCTCCGCCTGTGCCTGTGCAGCGTAAGTGGAGCAAGGCTTCTTTCTATTGCTCGTTTCGCAATCTTGGCATGCCTTCGCTTCCCTCCCCTGCCTTACCTCCTGCTCCCACTCGGCAACTGCCCATTTGCATGACCCACTTGCAGTGCGAGAGAGAGAGCGAGAGAGAGAGAGAGAGAGCATTGCCACTGGGGGTTAGCTTTATCAGGCCATTACGTATACGCCGCATACGCCTTGGCTGCGCTGCCCCACACGCCCCACATGCCCCACATGCCCCACATGCCACACATGCCTCACAGCGCGCTGGCTGACGTTGACATCGGCCAATTGTCGCCCCCGTCTATTTATAGCCGCCTTTAATGAGCAAATTACTTCCGATAGCAGGCAAACGCACGATTGAACTTTCGATATACATATATACTATATATATATATATATATATATATATATATATATGTATAGTAATCGCGTTCCCCTTGTGCAATCAGCAATTAGCAATTCCTAATCCCCAATCACGTCCCCTCGGGTAAATGGAAAACAATAGAAATAAATAACATAAATCTGTTTTTTTGATTTAAAATTCTATGCGGGGCCTTATGCAAGGCCCGCATTTAAAACACACGACACTCTATGGCATATTTACCCAAAAAATTACAATTTAATTTCAAGCAACTTATTCGAGATATTTTTTCGAGCTATCCGCCAATACGCGACGCGACGCGACAAGAAACTAACTGCTAATTTGGCCAATTCTGTTTGCGCATCTCAATGTCAATGTCAACAGGCTGGGAAGAAAGTGCCGGGAAGAAGCAGCAGCAATAGTTCTCTTCTCTTCAGTTTGCTAGAAGAATCAGAAGAGAAAGATCGCCGACACGAGTATTGTAATCATCATCATCTTCATGTAACGATCAAGAACTCCAAATGACGCAATTCAACCAAATTTAGCTGTGTATCTTTGTAGCTCTGCAGCTCTGTATCTTTGTATGTCTGTATGCCTGTATGTCAGTATCTTTGTATCCTTATATCTTTATAGCTCGGTATGTTCGTATCTCTTTGTCTTTGTATCCTAGCAGCTCTGTTTCTCCTGTATTCTGTATTACTGTCTCTCTGTATCTCTTTCTCTCCGTATCGCTGCCACTATTTCTCCCTGTTTCTGTCTCTCTGTCTGTCTGTCTGTCTCTCTGTCTATCTGTCTCTCTGTCTCTCTGTCTCTCTGTCTCTCTGTCTCTCTGTCTCTCTGTCTCTCTGTCTCTCTGTCTCTCTGTCTCTCTGTCTCTCTGTCTCTCTGTCTCTCTGTCTCTCTGTCTCTCTGTCTCTATGTCTCTCTGTCTCTCTGTCTCTCTATCTTTCTGTCTTTCTGTCTCTCTGCGTCTCTGTATCTCTGTCACTCTGTATATCTTTCTCTTAGTCTCTGTCTATCTGTATTTTTGTCTCTCTGTAGACATATTTGTCTTCCTGTCTCTCTATTTATTTGTATCTTCTTAGCTCTGTATGTCCTTGTATGTCTGTATCTCAGTCTGTATCTCAGTATCTTTACCTCTTGTATGTCTGTCTCCTTGGCTCTTTGCAGCTCTGCATCTCTGTACCGTTGCCTCTTTGTATCTCTGTCTCTCTGTATTATTGTATGTCTCTCTGTATTCCTGTGTTTCTGTCTCTCTGCATCCCTTCCTCTCTGTCTATTTCTCTGCATCTCTGTACATTCTGTATCTCTGTATGTTTGTATCTCTGTCTCTCTGCATAATTGTATCTCAGTCTTTATGTATCTTTCTGTATCTCAGTCTCTTGGTATCTTTGTATCTTTGTATCCCAGTATCTAAATATCTGTCTCTCTTTCCCTCTTTGGCGCTGCTGCATCTTGTGGTTGGCAGTCAATAAGTTGCATTGTGAATTGCCTTTCATTGTGAGCTGTAATTGTGCGGCCAGTTTTCCTTTTTTATTCATTCATTTATTATCTGCTTCTTCTTTTCCTCTTCTTGTTTTTTTTTTTCTTTTCGTGCAATTTTCTGTGCATTTCTGTTGCCAACTGCCAATAAGTTGGCCATAGGCTATTGGCCATTGCCTTCTCGACCTGGCCATCTTCTTCTACACAACATTTAATTGCACGTTTTGGCCGGCAACAGCAACAACAGCAACAACGACAACAGCAACAACAACAATGGCAGACATAAAATAACTAACTAAAGGCAGTTTTTGTGGTTTCTGTGCGCCTCCTCCTTTTCTCTCTCTCTCTTTCTCACTCAGGAGAGTAGCTAGACAATGTCTATATTAAAGAAAAAACCTGATGCCTTCTCGACACGGAATGAGTTTTGTGGTGAGCAGATGCCAAGGCATAAATATGCGTAATTACACGAAGAGAGAGAGAGAGAGAGGGAAGAGAGAGGGAGAGGATCGACCTGAAAATGTAGTTAACCATTTTCGAAATTGATTGAAATCTTCGGCAATTATTGAGAAAATAAAAAACAAGAAAATTAAAGGCCAATCAAATTATATAAAATATAGGGATAATAAAATATAAAAAATATTACAATATTAATAATAATATGAGACATATATAGTAAACTAACTAAATGTTTCGAAACTTCAGGGAATTGTTTATTATAATAAATATAAAAATATAATATTAAGATAATATATATAATAGAAACTATATATATATTAATATTATATAAAAATAATATATATAAAAGAAATAATAATAATAATATATATAATAAAGATAATTATTATATCTTAGTAGTTTTCTGCTTTTTTGCGACTCTCTTTGCCCTAATGAGTGGGTCGCGCTGAGCTGATGGGCTTTTCGTTACTTTCTTGCCAACTAATGGCAATGGTTTTGGCCATGTTGCTGCCTGCTTTTGGCCAGCCCGTACTTGTGTTTCGCGTCTAACCTTTGCTCTTAATTTCGCTTGCCCTTTTTGGCGCAAGATATTCGCGTCTCCCACTTGACTGCCAATTTGCGGTATTTTCTTGGTTTCACTGCTGCTCAAATCACGCTGCTTACCTCCCCAAGCAGACCCTATAGATACTACGTATAGTATCTCTAGGTATTTCTATATAGAGACAATACACAGACGAGTGTAGCCTGCATGCTAATTAGTCGAAGCTTTTGCCTTTATTTCCCATGCGTCCATTATTATAATTTCTCCCTCTCTCGCTCTCGCTCTCCTCGCTCTCTCTGTTTCTTCCCTCTCCCTCTCTCTCTTCTCTCTAGCTGTGTGTGTGTTTTCGCCAGGTTTAATTAATGATTTCGCTAAGCTGACTCGTTCGGCTGTCTCACCCAAGCATTGCCGGGGTTAATTGTGTGTCAGGGGCATTAGAAATTTGGCGAGCATTGGCCTCCCTTCTCCCCCTCTTCTCCCTCCCTGGCCACGCCGCCCCTGGCAAAGTCCGCATCCAATTGTGGCCATCAAAAGCAGCGAGTGCTGCTGCCACTGCCCCTGCTGCTGCTGCTTTTACCACCTCGCCTGCTGTTGATGTGGCCCGCATGTGTTGCCAACACGTGGCAGCAACAGCAGCAACAGCAACAGCAACAGCAGCAACATCGCCTTGCTGGCTGCCCGCTGTGCATCCGTTTTGCAACAGATTTGTGCACAAAGTGGAGATGGGCTGCCTGCTGCCCCCACGGGCTGGCAAACTTTTATTGGCAGCAGCGCAATACCCTAGAATATGTACAAATACCCTAGCATGTTGTTTACAACTTCTACAAGGCAGAGCAACAACAACAGCAGAAAAATCTGCCAAAGGCTGCAACTATGCTTGCTTACCTGTAGGGTATGCGTTAGTCGATCATTTACCTCTCACTCTGCTCCCCTTCGGGCTGTATTTTTTTCCCCTCTCTTTTTCCACTGTTGTTGTCGTTTTCGCAACACTCCATGTGCATTTGCATGTGACCGATTGAGGTTTATGAATATAAATTGTTTGTTAATTAAATGCAACATCAGCAACATCAGCAGCAACAGCAAGAACAGTGACAACAGCAACAATATTGAATAATTGTCTACGCTTTAATACCGGAAATTGATTAAAAGCTCATTTCATTTTGCCTGCCTCGCGTTGTCAGTCTTTGTTGCTGCTGCTGTTGCTGTTGTTGCTGCTGCTGTTGCTGCTGCTACTTTGGCCCCAACTCGCTGTCATAATTTGCCATTTGAAATGATTATGGGCCTTACATAGAGATACATTCTGTAATTGCAATTTCTGCTGTAAAGGAAATGTGTACAACATGGATATAGATAGTTATTGCTAATGTTGCTGCTGTTGCTGTTGTTGTTGCTGTTGTTGCTGCTGCTGTTGCTGCTGCTGTTGCTGCTGCTTTGCTGCTGTTGCTGTTCTGATTGCCCATGTGTGTATCTTGTTTAGTAGTCTGGCATGTTTAGCCCGCTAATCTGTGCAGAGTATGGCAACTCTGTGCAAGTATTGCCTCGCGTTGTCTGTTTGAACACGCAGATCTCAGTTATTAGCAGCGCTAGACAGATCAAATTTGGCATACAGCTAGCTATATACACGCTGTTGAATATTACAGGGTATACAACTCGAACTAGCATAGCCCGTGATAAATTATGACAGGGTATTTATCATGCAGCCGCACATTTATTTCGTAGATTGCTGTTAGCCCTGTAATAGCCAACTTGAACTTTAACTGCCCCGTCAGCTTGCCCTGCGTTTGGCATTATTTTTGCCCGTTTCCCTCTCTCGCTCTTGCCCTGCTCCTCCCCCTCCCCTCTGCTCTGCCCCTTGTTTCTCCCCCTGTTTGTTGTTTGCGTCTGTTACAATTTTCCTCATCTTTCCCGCTCTCTTTCTCTCCCACTGTTTGCCATAATTTTACTGCCAATTTTAGTCGGCGAGAAAGTTGGTCGACTACGTCTCCCCTCCGTCTTCCTCTCTCTCACTCTCTCTCCCCGCTGGCAGCAGGGTCGTGTCTGGGTCTCCAGGTCTGCCTCCAGCTCCGTCTCCAGCTACGGCTTTGGCTTTGTTGCTGCTGTTGTCGCATTTTGGGTCTCTCCTCCTCCTCCTCCTGCACTTACACATCGCATTTACGTTGCGATTTTTATTTCCTGTAATTTTTACGATATTACTTATTTTTATGCACCGCACGACGCACCACTTGGCAGTGGAGTTTGCCGAGTGGGAGGAGGGCGGGATGGGGGAAGTGGAAGAGTCTTTGGGTGGTTTGGGGCTGCCCCAGCTACGTTTAGCTTTTATTTTCATATTTTATGCCATTTTTATGTGCACTTGTTGTGGTTGTTGCTGTTGTGTTGCTGCTGCTGCTGTTCTAGTTGCTCTCGTTGCTGTTGTTGTTGTTGTTGCTTATTATTGGTTTTTCAAAATTCAAATTGCGTAATAAAAGAAATTAAAATCGAAGAAAGCGCAGGAACCTCGCGACGAGTGGCAAAACGAGCTGGAAAAACCCAAATGGAAAACACACACACATCGCATTCAATAGGAATTTGTTATTTTCCCTCTCTTTCTCTCCCTCTCTCTCTCTCTCTTTCTATTGTTATTGTTGCTGTTGCTGTTGTTACGTATTATTTTTACAGTTGGTTGGCTTATTTATTCTCATTCAGCATTTTTGTTATTATTTAATTTCAATATTTATGCAGCTTGTCTGGCGTGACTGTAGCGCATTATAATTACCCGCACAACCACATCCCACCCACTGTATACCCTGTATATACCCTCCCCTGCCCCCCCCTGCCACGCCCCAAAACTGGACAGCCGCATAAGTGTGGCTTGAATAATGCTAAAACTCTATTTCGAATTTTGTTATGGCTTGCGGCTTGTAAAATTGTTTTTTTTTTTGCTGCTGCTGCTGTTAGCATATGGTTTATGGATCCATTCCATATGGCATGTACTATGCCATATATCATATACCATATATCATACCAAACCATACAATACGAACGTGCTGCTATGGAGCGACCTCGTTTAGCCGCACATTGTCATTGATGGACTCACCCAACATGCATAACTGCGATCTATACGATACGATACGATACGATGCGATACGATACGATATTTTTTGTATCGTATTCATGTTCAGATCGCTGCATACTCAATTTGTAACGGTACATTTGGGTTACACGACAATTAGTTATGGATAGAGCTCAAGTAGGTTATAAAAAAAAAAAAAAAAAAAAAAAATAACCATAAGGGAAAACAAATAATTAAATTAAGCGATAGTATTACTATCGTAACTATCGTACAATTATTTTTATAGCTCTAAGTAAGTTTTTAAATTAATGATATTCGTAATATAATACGAGAGTTAGTTATAGCTCTAGTAAATTATATAAATAAATAAACAAATAACTAATTTAAGCGATATTATAACTATCGTAACTATCGTACACTTATTTTTATAGCTCTAAGTAGGTTTTAAAGTAATGATATTCATAATATAATAAGAGTTAGTTATAGCTCTAGTAAATTGTACAAATAAATACTTTAAGCGATATTACAACCATTGTAACTATCGTATGGCATTAAATAGGTTGCAAAATTAATGAAGATAAATGATATAATATGAGTTAGTCGGGTTACTCATTTCTTAGCACATGGTTTTGCTTTGATTTTCAAAATTTGCATATATCGATAAACGACATTGCATAAGAATTTGCAAACAATACTTAGGTATTCCATATATCACGCTGTTTATAACTCTTATAATCTGCCAACTCAATGAGCTAACTGAATTTCATTAGCAAATAATCAATATCTGGAAATATCGTATGCATAGGATACTTAACTAATCTTGTTTTACAATTGATTGACCCGCCCCATGCAAGCTGCAGTTTTTCCAATTATTTTCCCATAACATTGATGACTTTCCCGGACTGATTAGCACTTCAATCAGCTCGAACTCGACTCGGACTCGAACTCGATTGTTTACCAATGTCTGGGACACTATTTGGCTTAGTATACTACTATATATATGTAGTATTTTCCCTATAAACACTTGAGTGCATGCCATGGGCAGTCGTAGGAGGGGGTAGCTAAAGGGGTGGGGGGAGGGTTTCTAAATACTTCGTCATGCAATCGTTGTCCGGCATCGAACGGGAGACGCTTCACTTCATGTTTTTCCAATTTATTTTCATGCCAACTTTGAGTTTCCTCTTTGAGTTTCGCTTCGCATTGGTTTTAGTAGTTCTCCAGTTGGTCTTTTAGTTTTTTAAACCCCTCTATTTCTCCCTCTCTCTCTCTCTCTTAACCAAAGTTTCATTTCAATTTTGTGCAATTAAATTGAGTTATTTGCCTCTCTGTCTGTCTGTCTGTCTGTCCTTGGTCTCTTTTTTGCACTGTCTGCTCATCTGTTCTTGGTGACTTAAATCCGTCTGCCTATCAGTCTGTCTGTCTGTTTGTCTGTCTGTTTGTCTGTCTGTTGACTGTTTCTCTGTCTCTTTGTCGCTCTATCTGTCTGTCTGCCCCTCTGTTTGTCTCCCTATCTGTCTGTCTGTCTCTCTGCCTGTCCCTCTCTCTCTCTCTCTGTCTCTTTGTTTCTCTGTCTGTCTGTCTCTCTGTCTCTTTGTCTGTCTGTCTCTCTGTCTGTCTCTGGCTGTCAGTCAGCGTTGTGTTTCAAATTAAATTGGCCTTTGTGCAGCGGTTATTGGCAGACTAATGTACAGTGCGCACAGTGGGCACACACACACACACACACACACGCACACACAGTGGTTCGATGGTTTCCATCCATTCCTCATCGGCTACCGATTCCTCATCGACGTTGGACATTGGACATGCATACAATAAAAGCCAAATACAACGGCAAACGCTCATTGAATAAATAATCAAAATAAAATACACATACGAGTACCCATACTCACACTCACACTCCACTCGCTTCGACTCGTTTTATTCGATTTTCGTTGCAAAAATACAACCAATTTCCAATTTCAAATTCCAATTATATTGCTCTACGCTTTTTATTATTATTATTATTATTATTATTGTTGTTGTTGTTGTTGCTGCTGTGAAAAATCAATATTGACGAACGTTGCAGATGTTGCAAGCGTTACACAATGGAGTCGATTGTCGCTTTTGTGTGCACTGCAAAAATCATCGCAATCAAATTAAAACTGGCTCAATGAACTTTCATCAAAAACCACAAAAAACTAAACGGAAATAAGTGTAGAATCATTCAAATTGAAAGAAATGGTAAATAAATGGGATTTAGGGGCTGTAAAATATTAATAAGATCATCAGCAATAGCAAAACCCATGGATTAATCTATATAAATGTTCTCTCTAACCTCAAAGTGTTGAGAAATCATTGCAGCTTGTAAAATATTTTGTAGATCTCATGGTAAATAAGTGTAAGTTGAAAGAAATTGCTGATAAATGTATTTCAGCTGCTATAATATGTGAATAAGTTCATTTGCAATAGAAAGAATCCATTAAAACTTGAATTAATCAAATTTAATGCTCTTTCTAACCTCAAAGTGTTGAAAAGTTATTACAGTTTGTGAAATAATTTGGGGAATAGGTCTCATAGGGTATTCAAGTTGTAAGAAATTGCTTATAAATGTATTTCAGATGCTATCAAATGTGATTAAGTTAATTTACAATAACAAAAATCCCTTAAAACTTGAATTTATCAATTTAAGTGCTCTTTCTAACCTCAAAATATAGAGAAAACAGTGCAGCTTGCAATATATTAAGTAGTATATATTAGGAATAGGCTCATTAATTAAAAACAATTATACAAATCGTTGCAGAACTGTCTTTAAACTCTGTTCCACTATTTTATTAATAATATTTTATATTATATTTCATAAAGTGAGTTTCTAACCTCAAACAAATTATAAATGTCTATTGAATGAGACAGTAAAAATAGTATAACTTTGCAGAGAGTTATAAAAATGTAAATTGATTATTTATCGCACTGTGCGCTTCTACACTGACTCTGTCCCCACTGTGCGCAGTGTGAGATGAAACCGCAAAGTCGCCAGAAGGACACGCAGTGCAAGTACAAGACAGAACTCTATGTATTTGCATATGTGTGAGGCTTTATATATACATATGTTTATATATATATATATATTCTATATAATCTATGTGCCATATGTGACCCTGGTCGAGCATTGCGCATACGCCATGTGTCCCCGCTGTTGCCTGGCAAGAAGTTTGTCGCGTACTTTCTTGCAAGGGCCTCGACAAGTCGACACTAATTGCTGCTGCTGCTGCTGCTGCTTGTGTTGCATGTGGCATGTGGCATGTGGCACATCCGTTGCCAGAGACGAGGGCAGGCTGCTGCTCAATCAGCTTGGCCCAAGCGGAAATGTTGCGATGCCATCCAAACAAATTGCTTAATTACAAAAATATTGCTAGGAAGCGAATGCGAATCACAGCCTCAATCTGAATGCCAATGTGAGTGTGAGTGTAAGTGCGAATGTGAGTGCGAGTAACTCATTCAAATAAGCAGGAAAAATTGCATGCCAAATGTTGTTACTGCCGATGTTGTTGCTGTTGCTGCTGTTGTTGCAGTTGTTCTTGCAGTTGTTCTTGCAGTTGTTGCTGTTGCACTCGGCAGTCAAATGTCTATAATTTAAGCAAAAACAAGCGACAGATACAAACAGCAACAACAACAATTACAGCAGCAACAGCAGCAACAGCAGCAACAGCAGCAGCAGGCAAATCATTTGAAGTTGCTGCTGCCATTAGTTGTTGCTGTTGCTGTTGTTCTTTTCCTTTTCCATTTTTGTTGTTGTTGTTGTTGTTGCAATGTTGCAAAATTTATGCACACGGCTGCTGCAAAAAATGTTGCTGCCGCTGCTGCTGTTGCTGTTGCTGCCTCGCTAATTTGCAGCAGCAGCAGCAACCAGTGGAAATTGTTGATGTGCAAAAATGTTGTTGTTGTCGTCTTGTAAATGCCATAAATTAGTCGTTGCTGCCCGCAGACGTAAAGCGGAATTTGCAATGCATTTTCAGCTGTTTTTTTAGCTGCTTTTTTTAGCTTCTTTTTTTTGTATTTTATTTTAATATTATTTTATACATTTTCATTTAGTTTTTTTTAGTGCTTCTTTTTAATTTAATTTATTGTGTTGGCTGCGATGGTTGCTGTTGCTGCTGTTGTTGCTGTTGCTGCTGTTGCTGGCATATTTTGGCATTGCCAAGCACACTAAATTAATGCACAGAGAGAGAGAGAGAGTAGAGAGAGAGAGAGTGAGGGAGAGAGAGAGAGAGAGAAATAAATATGCATAGCTGTGTGTGTGTGTTTTCCTGCTTGCGAAGGTCATGTGGGTGTCTGTGTATGTGGGCAGCGGGCGGACACACACACACAGCAAACACTCACACACACACACACACATACAGTACACACTCACACACACACACACAGCAAAGACATTTGCCTGCGGCATAAAATATGCATAAAGCCAAAATCAATGCTAGACAAATCTGTATAAATGTGAGTGTATCTGTATGTGTGTCTGTATGTCTGTATGTGTGTCTGTGTGTGTTTGCAGCAGTAAAAGATTGCAAAATTGTGATAAATTGTCGCAGTTGGTAAATGTTTTCTGGTTATGTAGCAAAAATTGAATTATTCAATCGATATAGTGAGCGAAAAATAAAATAAGCTTGAATTTTATTTTTAAGCGAAAAATACAGCAGCTTATCCCACTGTCAGTTAGGTGTATCTGGAGCAGCCCCCCTCCCCCCACCACACCCTGCAGAGCCAATTTATCAACATTTCCGTTTCCATTTCCACTTCCACTTCCGTTTCCGGTGCCTTGCCCTGCCCCTGGTTTGCCCAGGGTTGTCAACATTAAATCGAAAAGACGCAGAAAAATGGCGTCGTAAATATCAAAATGAGCGTCGCCTAATTGCGAAAGTTTTTAATTTTATGACAAAATTATAACGATATATTAGGGGGAGTGGGAGTGGGAGGAAGGAGAGGGGGAGGGGACAGTGGCAGGGGTAGCTGGGCAAAGCCAGTGCTGCTCATGGTCAGCAGCAACAAATCAATGGGCAGAGCAGCAGCAGCATCAACACGAGCAAAGAAAACCTAGAAAGGCAGCAGCAGCAGGGGCAGCAGCAGCAGCAGGGGCAGCAACAACAGCAGCAGCAACAACAACAGCAGCAGCAACAACATCGCAGGCAGCATCATCGCAGGCAGCAGCAGCAAGGAAATCCCACAATTGCCGCACAACAATGGCAAATAAATTAAATTAGTCACAAACATATTTCAAAAATAAACACATAAAACGTTGCTACGCCCACTGTGCAAGAGAGAGAGAGAGGGAGAGAGGGAGACAGCTGCAGCAGCAAGGATACGAGCGGACAATAAAACAGGCAGCAGTAAAAAACGCAAAGCGAGAGAGAGAGAGAGAGAGAGAGAGACAGATAAAGATTTTATATATATTTGATTTTATGAGCATGGAGAACGCTTACATAAAGCGCAGCCCTGGGGCAAGGGTTGCACTGCCAAGCAGGCAGGGGGCGCGAGGGCGAGAGAGGGAAGCGAGGGGGGGGGGGAGGGAAGCCAGCTACGGCCCAGTTAACGACAGACACACAGTCTTTGGCTCGTTACTTGGCCGCGCCTAACTGCAACTTTGCCAACTCTTTCACTTTACCCTCTACGCCTCCCACTCGCTACTCCCCCGCCTGCCACCCCCCCTGCCTGCTAGTGTTGCCACCACATGCCGAAAGCTGCCAAATTGCCCGCCCCAGCAAGCAGGAAGCAGGCAAAAAAAAAAAATAAAGAAAAAATAGATAAAAACAGACGAGGGCGGTGGCTTTAAAGGCGTCTGCAGCTCGTCTCAGCTGGGAGGAGCAGAGAGAGAGAGGGGGGGGGCAGACGCTCGAAGGACACTCGCAGTGGCACACCCACACAGCAAGGAGGCAGGGAGAGGGCAGAGAGGGAGAGCAGGAGCGGCAGAGAGCGGGAGAGCGATACAGGCCAAACGACATAATAAAACCGGCATTTTTATGCATGTCTGAGTAACTTCATGAGCCGCACCAGAGCTGAAGCTGGAGCCGAAGCAGACTGCCAAAAGGGGGACGAGGAGGAGTTGCTGCTGCTTCCTCTGTCGCTGCCGCTGCTGCTGCGCTTCCAGTGCGTCGTTCAGTTTCAGGTTCATTGGAAGCCAGCGAAGGCAACGCGCTGCTCCCGTGGGAAACTCTCGAAGTTTGGCGACGGCGCAGCGTGCCGCTAGAGCGTGCTCTTTATTCAGCCAGGGAACTTGCGCAATGGACGGGCGTGTCACCAAGAGAGAGAGAGAGAGAGAGAGAGAGAGAGAGAGAATGAGAGAGAGAGAGAAAGAGCATAACAACAGCAGCAACATATTTTGGGAAGGTCGTTGCGAACAGTTGTAAAACGATACAGCGCACAGCTGGACCACACACACACACAGACACACACACACACATATGTATATATAAGAGAGGACACTCACACACACACACACTTGCAGACTAGACACCCACACAGACACGCCGCCATTGAGACTCGTCACATTTATGCAACGAGGCGTCGACCGGCAAAGTAATTAACTTAAGCCAGGAGAACGATAGCTCGATATGTCGATGTGTCGATATGTCGCTGCCGATGCCGATGACGCTGCCGATGACGAGCACGAGCACGAGACTGTAGCCGGGTTAGGTCGGCTTGCTGTGTTTGGGGGACTAGAGTGGGTTACATTTATGTTGCAGTCATTTGAAAAATGCTAGATATATATACAAGGATACTATAGCTTTCTATGTGTGTGTATATATATGTATGTGTGTGTGTATCTGCCTGCCTCTGTGTGTGTGTGTAGGCAAGCCGAGGTCGTTTGCCGGCTGAAGCACTCATGTTATACAAATACATATGCATACACACACAAGCACATATAACAGTATAACATATACAAGTATAACATTTATATGCGCATCCATAGTTGATGCTTTTCATGCCTTTATGCGGGCCATTCTCGAGAGTACATGGAATATGGCAGGCAGAGCAGGGCGGGGGCAGAGCAGGGGCAGAGCAGGGAGGGACAGGGCTGGGTTAGGGCAGGGCATGACATGGCGCTGGCGCTGCTGGCTCGGGGTCTGCCATATGCGAGGCTCCAGTTAACAAAAGATCCAGCACACATTTGCTTAATGTAATTGTTGTTGCTGTTGTTGTTGTTGTAGGGGCTGTAAGTGCTGTAAGTATAACATATGCTGCATGTGGCATAAATAGATTGCGCAAGTGAGTTGAAAATAGTTGAAAGGGACAGACATAGAGCGAGAGAGAGAGAGGGAGAGAGCGAGAAAAGTCAAGAAAAATACAGGAAACACTTGCGACAACAAGAAGGCTGAAAGAGAAAGAGAGAGAGAGGGCCAGAGCAGGTGCAAGTGAGATAGCAGAGGGGGGTAAGGACAAGCAGGTAAAAATAGTAAAGCAGACAGGACTTTGCATAACTAAGACATACTATAAAAAGTGGCATTCCCCAAAGAAAGGAATGCTACTGCAGCAGCATGTGCAACATTCCCAACGAGCGAGGAGAGATATTATAAAGGATATAAGTGTATATTATAATATTATATATTTTAGCATATTAAAATTCAGTTGAGTTTATTCAAATCGATTTTCAAATATGTTTTACAGCACCTAAACAAAAAGTCATTAAGGTGTACTTATTATTTTGAGCATAGGTGTTTCTGACAAATATATACGGCTACTGTAATCCCAGATTTCCCCCTATCTAAAATAAAACAATTAGTAAGCTTATAATAAAATAATATTTAAAATGCCAACATATAAATATCTAGATATAATATGCAATCTATGCAGAGTTGAAAAGAAATTCCCAGGAAATTATATTCAGAAATATTTAAGATCAAGTTCTCATAATTAAAATGAAATTTATAATTAAAAGAAAGAAATAATATGAAAAAAGTTCTTGAATAAATACATGATATGATTAAATCTGTAAATAAAATACATGATAATAATAAATAAGATAAAATAAATGATACATTAATCAATAAATATAAAATATAAAATAAATGATAAAATAAATATAAATCCTTTCAAATCCAAGCCCTATAAATAGGAAATGTACATATTCATCTATCACATGATATTTATGTATATTTATAAGTACGATACAAAGAGCTAAGAACTAGATAAGATCCAGCTCTGTATGCAGAACCACGTGTGTCATCAAATGATATATGTATGTATGAATAAAAGATGAATGAGAATAACTTGTAGGCAATGAGATCAATCTAAATATGATATATGGGACACATAAGACACTTAAGATCTAGATACTGTTTTCTGCAGTTCTTTATTGTTTTTCCTTATGTGGTGGTATATACCTTCACGAGTTTCTTACCCATTTCAAATAATTCTCACTCTTTTATGGGCAGCTGCAATTTCAAATCAATCAGGCAAGTTGGGAATCAGTTCGAGACGGGGAGGGATACAGGGAGGTTGGGCCACACCTCTTGAGGTGGAGCGTGTGTTTTTTAATTGAAAATTGCTGTCATGAAGAAAAGACATAAACAACAATTCTAAGAAATGGCGCAGACAATCAAATCTATTGTGAGTACGACTCGAAGACTTGAAAGACTCGAAAGACTCGCAAGACTCGAAAGACTCGAAGACTCGAACTCAACTCAGCTCGACTCAGCGCGACTCCCGAGTGTCTTAGACCCATATAACAATTGTACAATATGCATAACAATGAAGAGCGCTTCAGAGTCGCCGCCTCGTTCCAGTTTCGATCCTCGAGGGGAGGAGGAGTAGCGAATGAGAGCGAAAGGCGAGGAGAAAAGTGAAGGGAAAGAGAGGGAAGGCAGACAAGTGTTCCGGCTGCCGGAGCTGACAAAAAGTCTTTGGAGAATGGAAAAACTATTGTCTGAGACCCCACTTCCCCTCCCCCAACCATGCTCAAGAGTCTCTCCGAGAGTCTGCACGAAAACTTAAGTATAAATCAAAAAATTTATGAATTTCGTATACGAAATGAAGAGCTGAGGCTGAGCCTGAGCTGAAGAATTATGAGTGTCTGCCTGGGCTACCTAGCTCTACACCAGAGCCGTCTCTGGGTCGAGGCCTCAACGCATTCAAACTAAAACAAACAATATAAACTTCAAAACGCTTCGTTGCATATCAAATTAATTACAGCGAAGCCCCCCAAAAGCGGCCAGGGAGAACCCTTGCCAAGGCAGCAGCAGAGGCAGCAGCTCCTCAGTCAGTCAGTCAGTCAGTCAGTCAGTCCCTCAGTCCGGCAGTCAGTCAGTTGGTTCGGCCAGACTAGTTGTCAGACAACCCTTGAAGATTGTTTTCTTGTGCCAAAAAGGGGCTGCAGCCCGAACTTTTTGCACAAAGCAGGCAGCAGTTAAGCCACTCGAGAAGGGACCGAGCACCAGGGAGGGGCAGGGCAGGATCAAGGGAGAGGACAGAATAGAACCAGAGCTGACAGGCAACAAGAACTCATGCACAGTGAAAACTGAAGGCATAATTTATGCCTTCAAAGTGAATTGTTGTTCAAAGAAAACTTGGAACATTTTTCTCCAGCCCCAGCCAGGTCTACCCCTACCCCTACCCAATCCTGTCCTGGCCTGCTGGTGCCCGCACTGAGAACAAAAAACCCAAGCGCAGCCAACAGGATGTCAAGAACTTTTTAGGCTGAAAACGAACTCAGCATGCTCTTCCAAAAAAAGGGTAAACTTCTTTTGTACAACTAGAAAAGAGAACATATATCTTTTATATTTGGGTCATAATGCAACACATGCTGAAAAGGTTTTTAGAAATGAAGTTTTTCAAGATAAAATATACAGAACCGATCAGAGAGAGAGAGAGAGACTAACAACCTTGAAGCATTAATTATAGGAGTTTTCTATAGAATTCAACCCTCAACAGACTGGGTTCCCTATAAAGTATACAGACTGCATTTTGATTCTGTTTTCTATTCTATCTACAGGTTTTCTCTTTTATCTGTGAATCGACACCTTGCTGCATATGGAACAACACGTAATCACTTAGAATCCCAACAGATTCCTGCCTCTTTTTCTACCTTTCTCTCCCGTTGCCTAAATCCTTCGTAAAGTATTTTGTTTTGTTTTCAGATTCATCCTTAGTGCGGTTTACTGTCCTCTCCCCTGTCCCTGCCCCTCTTCTCCTCTACTCCTGGCGATGACAAAGCTGAAACCGAAACCGAAACTGTGAAACAAAAGTAATGTCCGCAGGCAGACAGAGGACAGTCACAAAAATAGATGCCCAGCGGGGAGAAAAGAGAGAAGGAAAGAGAGAGAAAAGGAGAGCATCTCCTGGCTACACACGACTGCCCTGGAACTGGAACTGGTTCACGTGAATGACCAAAACTCACGCACGCACGAACGCAGCTCCCCATCCCCTCGCACCCAAAGTTCGTGTCATCTGGCCCTAAAAAAGCTATTTTAACTACATTTGGCGTTTTTATCATCATCTTTTCTTTTTTTTGTTCCTTCTTCTGCTCCCTTTTCTCTTTTATGTCGAAATTTTTGTACATTTATTAATACGTAATCGTCTCTGACAGCAACATGAGAATGACTCGTCGTCCCAGTCCCTGGAACTGGACTTTAGAAGAGAATATAAAGCCGTAAAATTGTAACAGATATCGGTATGTCTGGCCTTATATACACGATATTTACCCTAGATTGTTTTTGTTTTTGTACGTGCTGTTCTTCAGATAGAGCATTCTAGGAAATCGAACCTATACTAGCAACTTGACTGCCCCGAAAATGTTCTCCCTCTCTCTCTCTCTCTCTCGCTCTGTGTTTTTCTTTTCTTTTCTGTTTTCTGTATGTTTTTCAGCTGCCTGCTTAGTTGTGCAGAAAGTCAGATAGCTTGAAATATCTTGTTGGTTGTTGTTGCTTTGGTTTTTGTTATTGTTAGTCGGGTAGTTCCAGTCAGGGTTTCTGCGAAATTGTCCACTGCGCTTACTACATAAATATTTTCATATGAATGATTACGAAATCGTTCTTCCACGTCGGCAATTTGAAACCCAAAAATTGTGTCGGGTTGTCTTGACACTGTGCCGGGGTACAGAGCAGGTCGAGAAGTTCAATAGGGAGAGGGGGAGAGAGAGGGGGAGATGAGTGATATGAAATTCCATACTTAGACATAATGAGATGTCTCTCTGGGAATGAGCATGAGGCTTAGGTTTCCAAGTTACCTGAGTTTCCTAACTGAAACATTCAAATTACCAACAATATTATTATATCCTATCTCCATAGATACCTTTTTGTGCAAGTACTCAAAGTTTCCCCATCTTGTGTTTACCATTTACTTCGTATTGCTAGAAATAAGCCTTATTTATAAAAGACTAACGTCCTTTCTCTTTTACTTCGTGATTTAAAAATCTTTGGGGTAATATTAGTTTCCTAACCGTTATATTTCAAATTTCCATATCATATTGCCAGAGACACCTTTTTTTTACAAGTTCTCAAAGTTTCCTTAACTTTACTGCAAACATTTCTTTATTAATTTAAATAATCCCCAAGATTATTGAATATTTCTAACATAATAAAGGAAATTAATAAAATACACTTAAGTATTATATATCAATATAATATTAATATATTATAAATAAATATTAATATATTTTTGCCATAGATACATTTTTTACAAGTTCTGATAGTTTGCTCAACTTTTCTGCAAGCATTTCTTTATTAATTTAAATAATCCCCAAGATTATTAAATATTTCTAACCTACTAATGAAGCTTATTTATAAAATATAAGATACAAAGTATTAAATATCAAAAGTAGATACCTTTTTCTAGGAATTCTCAAAGTTTTACCATGTTCTGTCAATCTTTTTATGGTAATTTGGAGGAAAAAACTCTCTCAATATGCTAATGCGTAATCGTAGTTTCTCTAAGGTTTCTTATGCAAATCGGCAATAAATCCAATGCGCAGAGGAATCCTAATGAGCTGAAACAGGAAAATTGTCACCCGAAATCGCAATTCAATTGAAACTGGACCGGACCGGACGGAGTTCATGCAGGGCAACAGTAGCAAAGTGAGCGAGGTACCTTAAACAGAGAGGGAGAGAGGGAGGGAGAGAGGGAGAGGGTACTGGGTAAATGTTCCCCGTATCGGAGTTGCCTTTCAAATTGATGAGCAATAACAAAGCCAGTGCGGAATACAAAGGAAAATGTTGCATAGAAAGAGACTTGCTTGATACTTTCAAAGTTTCCACTAGAAATACCCATATAGATGCTATAGCATGTGTGTGTGTGTGTATGTGTGTGTGTACTTGTGCCTCGACCCGTGCATGAGTCGAGTATTTCTCTTTCTTTTTGCGAAATTAATGAACTATTCAAATGTCAAAGGATCTGTGAAACGCGACGGGGAGATAAAGCGACGGACAGACGGAGAGACAGAGAGAGAGAGAAGGGACGTACAGACGAAGAGACGGACATACAAAAACGGTTGGTGACAGAGAGCAACAAAGCGGGCCAACAATAAAAACGAGTCCAGTAAAGAAATCCATAAAAGATTTTGTAGCCTGCAACGCGTCGCTTTATGAGACGAGACTCGAGACGAGGCAAGGCAAAATGTGCCGCGCTCTGTGTGTGTGTGTAGAGTGTGTGTGTGTATGTGTGTGTGCCTGTCTGTGTGTATGTTTGCTCGCTTTTACAAAATTCAAAAAGCAATTTACAAAAGGCAACGTGAAAGGCGATACGCTTGCAAACACACACAGATACACACACACACACACACACACAGACTGAGCCAAGGGCCGGAACCCAGATACGGGCACGGGGCCAAAGCTGCAGTGCCTCTAAGTGCCACTAAAGGACAACTCTGGAGAGGGAGAGGCAGGAGGAGCAGGAGCAGCAGCAGGAATAAAACCGAAGGCGCTGAGCCGCAACGAGCCGCCTTGGCAGGAGAGCGCGTCACAGTCAGTTTCAGTCATCGTTCGCAGATGATGAGCAGCTCCGCTGGGATCACTTGACAGGCTGAGCAGCAGTTCCAGACCCCTCCCTCCCCTCTGCCCCCCTCTATGCTCCCTGGCAATACGTAAATGAGTCGTCCTACAAAACTGAACGTGCTGGCCGACTGATTTTTTATTATCATTGCATTTTATAGACAGTTTTACGAGCTAACGAAAGTGGTTCCAGGCCAGGCACGAGAGCAGCCCGTCCAGATAATGCCAATACGATGCGATACCAGGAGAGAGAGAGAGAGAGTGAGAGAGAGAGAGACATACCAAACATATTTCGGGTTTACGATGCCGCCTCAACCGATGTGAATCGCGTGAATTGTAAATCACACTTGGTCTGGTCTCTCCACACCGAAACGGAGCAGCCTGCCTGGCCTGCTCTGGCCTCAATGGGAGCGAGTACACATGCTGCTCCACGATCTGCCCCTCCTCTTCGCCCATCTTTCCCTTTCCCATTTCATATATGTACAATGCATATTAGCGTAGCTCTCAAATTGTTTTTAGTTGCCGCCGCGTCTGCAAATGACCCATTGTCTGTTTTACGATTGCAGCGGGACGAGGGAGTCAGCTGAGCAGGGGGAGGAGGGAGAGGGGCCTGAGGAGGAGCCTGAGGGGCCTGTTAAGTGTTGCCATTAAAGCGTTTAAATTGTTGCACTAAGGTTGCATTGCCAAATGCTACAGATCTACCAAAACAGAGAGCGAGAGCGAGAGAGGGAGAGCGAGAGAGAGAGGGAGCGAAAGAGAGGGTAGCGGGCCTTTCGCCTCATCAATCTTCAGCGACGACGACGCGTCTCGACCGACATTGTGCGGCCCCATGACATGGCACCGCTATAGTCTTGATAAAGTGCTAAAAGATTTGGTTTGCCCTGGCAAGATCGTAAATAAGCCACAAGGTTCGCTAATGCAGTCAATTTTCCTTTTGGAAGCAGCTGCGCATCAAGATTCCAGATTTGTGAATCGCTCCATATGCGTAGGTTATCAAGGAATAAAGACTCTAGATCTTCTAATAGCTGAAATATGGCATTACGAATGAGAGCAGTGTGAGTAGCCTATAATTCATAGGGCATTATAGAATATTTCTACAAAATTTGATGAAACTCAGCCCTATAATAGCTGAGATCTACGAATTTAATGATATTCTTACATATTTTCTCAACATTTTTTAAGCGTGACAAAAAGCATGAAGTTTGTAGAGTATTAAGGGAGATTTCTACTAAATTTGACGAGCATGCAGTCTATAATAACTGAGATCTGTGATTTTATAGGCATAGAAGGGATGGTTCGAGCAGTTTCTAAGTAAAAGCTGTTCAATTACTCAATAGTTTTCAATAGTCTGAGATGTGTAAGGCCTAAACTAACAATTATGTGAAATTTTTAAATTCTATACTTTATAATAGCAAAGATCTACGTTTTAGGAGACATTTCTACACATTATGTCTTAATTATTAAAACGATATGAATAGCATGATATTATTAATGTATGAAGGAACATATCTACCAAATTTGATGACTCAAGAACTTGTAATAGCAGAGATCTACGTTTTAAGAATTTTTTCTACACAGCACCTCTTCACTATTAAGGCGATGAGAATAGCATGATATATATTAAAGTATCAAGGAAAATTTCTACCAAATTTGATGAGCCAAGAACTAGTAATAGCTGAGATCTGCTCATTTATAGCGATAGAAGACGAAGTTGAGCTCTGAAAATATGATTTAAAGATTATATCTGTCTATAGCTTTGATGTATTTGCAGCTTGATGAATTTCTAATTAAAATGCACATCCTGAGCGCCTTCAAGTGGGCGTTGCAAGTGCAGGTGCTTCATTATCAGTCTCGCAATTAATTGCTGACTGTCTCAGGGATGGGATGGGAAACGGAGATGGAGGGGGGAGGGAGTTGGGGGGAGTTGTCTGGTTGTCTGGCTGTCTGACTCATATGCCACTTGGCTCCCACACCTGCTGCCGCGACACAAAACACTCGACACGTTAATGCAATAAAAATGAAACTCATTACGGGGAATTGCAAAGCAAACGGGAATGCAAGAGACGATTCCGAATACGAATACGAGTGTGAATGCGAATGTGAATACGAGTGTGAATGCAAAGCGAGTGCAGCAATAATTCTGTTGAAATTTAGCGTAAGTCGCTTTCAATTAGGAATCTCCACGATTGGTCACTTCACTTGGGAAGTTTTAGAGAACTTTAACTGGAATTCAATTAGGCAAATAAAATACTGAAATACTGATGAAAAAATACCGATAAAAAACTGCTAAAATACTGCATAAGTGAGTTGAATGCGCTGTGAGTTGAATTTGCCCAGTTGCCAGTGGGTTTTTGGGGGGTTGGGTCGATAAATTCCCCAGAGTAGATACGACAGACAGTCTGTCTGTCTGTCTGTCTGTCTGTCTGTCTCTCGGTCTCTCGGTCTGTCTGTCTGTCTCTCGGTCTCTCGGTCTGGCAACCGGCCGACCTTCCGTTCATTATTTGAAACTTTTTCATGTTGTTTGCATAATTTACAATTTATTATTATTTTGCGTTATTTATTGTACGTGCCGCAATTTATGCATAAAATACCGAACAAAACGCTCCATTAATCAGAGCCCATACAGAGTCCATGTGGTATAGTGCCAGTAATTCCCACAGACCCGAGAGCGCAGGCCTCGAACCTCGACCCGGCTCGCAAGCCAAGCGTCCATTGAAATTTTTTAAAATACTAATTAAGTTTAATGTAATGCACATATGCGATAAGTCTCGGGCTTACTCAAGATTATATCGAAGCAGCAGCTCCTCTCTATAATATGTATGCCATATACTATACCATACTCTATCCATACTGGCAGCACAATGTATTTGGGTGCCTGTCAGCCTCGGTCTCTCTGCCTCTGCCGCTGCCTCTGCCTCCCTCTCCCTGCTTCCTGCACACAGGGTGATTGATGTGGCGGCTTTTGCGTACACACACGTTAACACACACACTCACACACACTCACACACACACACAGAGAGTCACACACACACACTCACACACACACACAGAGAGTCACACACACACACACACACACCCATCTATGCCGTATTTGGTGAGCACAAAAAAACAAGCTACGCTAAAGCCGCATGAAGTCGCCACAACCAAAAACAAAACAAATGAGCATGTCGCAATCGAAAGTTATAGACTATAATATACCCTATATATAGCGCAGGTATAAGAAATGTTATCAATTGCTAGAGGCTTAAGCAATATTTCTAGTGAATTTCAGCTGCAAAGCTTTAGCCATAGTTGAGATCTCAGCAAAAAAAGAAGTATTCAAATATTAAATAAATATATATACATATTAAATGAATAAACTTCATCAACTGCGCTTCTATAACAATTCTATAACTTTTGTAGACTCCCTTTAGTTACAGGGTATTTCGGGCTAATAAATTGTTGACCAAACTGCGAGGTAGCACCGTGAAAGCGTTGCAAATTGAATCGTTAAATTAAAAAATTAACAATGAAGTCACTCGGGAGTTGCCAGAAAAGTGGATAGGCATGTTATGAGCACGTTAGATTTGCACAGATCGATTAAACGACTGAATATAATGCCAGCATATTGGGTAACTTATAGAGGAACCTTACAAACCTTCCTGCTGCAATAAAAAAGACATCAAGTTAGGGATTCCAGGATTAACTTAAATAATACCAAGCCTACACTTAATTTTGCCAAAGGTCTCGCTCAGCTCCATCTCTGTCAGGGCTGCTGCTGATGATGATGATGGCTCCGCATTTAACTTGTCTCTCAACTTCGTGAGATATTCCTCGCGCCAGCGAATCTATCATCGACCCTCATCATAATTTCGGCTCTTAGTTTATTATGATTATTTTTGTTTTCAAAACACACACACATAGAGAGAGAGAGAGAGAGAGGAGAGGGGGGGCAGATCGAATGTCAAGCTCTCCCCAGCTAAACAATTTTTGCGTTGTTTTTCTACACATTTTCCTCTTGGTTTTTCATTTCCCAGCTAAAGTCAAATAAACATGGCCGCAAACAAATGCTGCCTGTGCTGAAATATTTACGGGACGATCTATTGGCCAAATGTTTTCGAAAAAAAAAGTTTTTCCTTTGGGGTTTTCATTTTTGTTTTTCTTTATTTTCTTTCTTTTTTCAAGAACGTGCAACGAAGTGATTCAATTAAATTTGGAAGCATGAGGCAAACAATGTTTGGTTTCCCTTGGTTCCGTGCCAGACATTCCCCCTCTCTCTCTCTCTCTCTCTGTCTCTATCTCTCTCTCTGTCTGTCTGTCTGTCTGTCTGTCTCTGCCTTTGACTTGTCTGTGACTTGACAGTCACCTTTGTCGGCCGCACTAGATTTTATCTATTAAAATACAGAAAATTTCTTAGTCAAGTGTGTGTGTGGGGGATGTGTGTGGGGTGTGTGAGGGGGAGTGGGAGGGGGAGGGAAGGTTGTCAGGCAGGCGTCACTCTTGTCACCCTCGTCACTTCACACGCCCGATTGCACAGCATTTGATGCGTGGTGAGAGAGAGAGAGAGTAAGAGAGAGCGAGACAGCAGCAGCTCACCCCCTCAATTAGTCCCCCCCTCCCCCCGCTCATTCTACGCTCTCCCCCTAACACGATTATATAGCTTGCCCCATGCGTCGTCTTTGACATTTTTAAATTGATTTTTTTTCTTCTCTATTTTTTTTCTGTTTGCTCAGAAAGCCACATCAGCGCAGGTGCAGACATTCCCAGGCCGTCTAATTAGAGTGGGTCTATAGCTAGACTATGTGTCGTCTCCCCCCTATTCCCCCCTCCCCCCTTGGGCCCACACAAATTGGCTTAATCAGTGAGTATTTTTGTTCGTTTACTTTGAAATAAATTGCGTATAATTTCCAGGCGCGCATAATTAAAAGTTACCTGTGCCTCGATTAATCGATTTATCGATGACAGCGGCAGCAGGGGGAGAGGCAAGGTAGGGTAGTTAGACTATGTTTGTTTTACTTTTGGGTAACTGTTCTAGGTGCGGTCGTCTACTGTGACTGCAAATTGCCAATTGATTTTTATCGATTTCACATAATCGAAAATTATTTCTTACACAAAATATCACTCGACTACGGCTTGTTCGACCCGTTGTAGCTCACGTTTCTGATTTCCGATTTGAGATTTCTTGTCGCAGTTCTCGCTCCTCCGTGTTCTACTCCCCACCTCTCCTCACCTTCCTCACCTCCATGTTCGACGACAAGAATTGAAAGTTGATTTTACAATTTGATAAGCATCCGCAAATTACACGAGAGACCTGCCCCGGGCCCATAGACTTTGATGTGTTGGCATACGCCCATAAATTTCATGATTATCAGTATTTTATTTTATTAAATAAATTCTCTGCGCCACAGCTGGTCACACCCCTCGCTCGAGACGAGACACGCACGTAACGGCAAACTCAGCCAATTTAGCTGGGATAGACCCCTAAAGCAGGGGGAGGGGAGGTACGGGAAGGGGCTGTGTTTTATGTGCAGTTTGCATGTGGGAATTTTCATTAGGCTCAGAGAGACTGACTCAAGGCCCCTCTCAAGGAAGTCCATTAAATGGGGGAAAATGTGCGCACATAAAGGAGAGAAATAGGCTCGTAAAGCTGTTATTGAAAATTTCGATGCATGTCGTGGAATCGTAAGTCCGTTATCGAAATTGATTACGAGCGAGAGAGAGAGAGAGAAGTATGATAATCCTGCTCGTAACTCTGTTCACTTGTCCTCTACCCGAGCTAAATCGATTTGTTTTCTTATATAATACCCTTAACTATAGCTCAATTGTCTTTAAAGTTGGTATATAGCTAAAAATTAAGGTTAGCTAACTATTATCTCAAGATAAAAGTTAAAGCTTTTATATTCTGCAGAATAATCGCAAAGAAACAGTTTAATTCTCGACTTAAACAGGCTGTATGAGAGGCAAATTTTATTTGAAATATTATTAATCTGTAGATGGTCTAGAGGCATCATTATGTCAAATTTAATATCTATAGCTTTTCTACATGCTGAGAACGAAGCATTCATACAGACAGAAGACACGTTAATCGAACCAGAAACAGGCACTACATATTGCAAAGTCTGCTGGGCAATCATCTCAAGGGGGAATACTTCAATCTCATATTATAATCCAGCTTGTATTCAAAGAGGCTTTTCTCGCTTGAGTTATTTCTTGGTCAGATCCGAGAAGCTTTTCGGTTTGCTTCGACTTCTTTGCTTGTTCTTCTTTTTGTAGAGAAGGATTTCAGGGCGTATTCAGGCCCATGTCCTTTGTTCCTTTTGCGATGTCATTGAGACCTCACGTACCCACTTTATAAGCAAGTAGTTCATGCTTACTTCCTCTTGACTGCCTCGGGGTCTCTGCGCTCTGTCTGCTCTTGCTGGCCTTTTCACGTAGCCCCGCTCTGTCTCTGTCTCTCTCTGTGTGTGTCTGTGTGTGTGTGTGCCAACCCTCGACAGGACATGCTCTTAAGTCCCTGCTAATTGCTTGCGTAACCTGAAGCGCTGCCAGAGAAGGAAAGAGAGAGAGAGAGGGAGAGCTCTTCCGCTTGCCTTGCCTTGGCTCCACTAAAATGTTCATATTTCAAAAATCGTGCTCAATAAATATTTGCAATGTGTCAGGGGCGACCGCAGTTCGTGTTCTCTCCGGGTACCCTCCCCGCCCCCTGCCCCGTCCCATTGCCTGATATATTCGCATAAAAAACGTGCTCGGCAAAGACATTTGCCAAAGATTTAAGCGCAGAAGAAGAAAGAAACCAATTGAAGTGCAAATCAGGAAGGGGACGTGGAGGGAAACGTGCAGGAGGAAGCGACACTGCTCAAGGGATCTGTCCGTCCCTGCGTCCGTCTCTGCGTCCGTTCACAATTGTCGTGAAGCGAAATGAATGCATGCCACTTACGAGTGTGTGTGTGTGAGTGTTGCGAGTGAGTGTGCGTGTGAGTGTGCGTGTGAGTGTCGACCCATTCATTTGTAGGAGACGCAACTTGAACTTCTTTCAGCGCAGGAGGCGCCAAGATGCATGATTGAGCATGATTGAGGGGTCTGGCCTGGAAATTGCACAAGCAGCACAACATGACGAAAGTTTCTATAGACTCCGCTACGTTCCGCTCACACACACCCATATTTATACCCACATAAACCCACTCAGACCCTCTGCCGCTGCTGCTGAATGGCTTCGTTTATTTTCAACACGTTACTCAAACAATGTTTTTGGTTTATTTAAATTTCTTTCTTATAGCAACAGCAGTAATAACAACAACAACAACAACTGCACAAGGCAAGCCATGCAAATGCCGCGGCCCGCTGCTTGTATAAGTTGCCTCCCCCTCGCCCCTCCCCTTCCCCACCGTCCCGCATTGCCTTGCCCAACAGCCTTGCCCTCCAGTGCGTCGAGGAAGCCCGCGTCGAGAGTAAACATTTGAATTTTACATTAAAGGCGGCCAGCAAAACCGAAAGAAACAACAAGCTAAGAATATATAACATCAGAGGGCTCGACCGTGAAATACCCTGGAATAATATCTTTATCTACAATCTATTCGTAGTGAAATTTGTTTCTTAGTTATAGTTATTTATACAAAAAGAAAATTTAATCTTCAGCAATTATGCTAAATAAACGAAAGGAAACTTTTAATAAGCGATTTGCGCAAGCAGTGGGCTTGGTAGTCAAAGTTGAAATAAATCATATAATGCACAAGATATTAAGGAACCTGCATGCCAAATTTGATGTCTATAGCACTTACCAATGCTGAGATCGTCGCGTTCATACTGACAAAAGACACAATTCTGCACTGTTTTGCCTATTTCCTGTTACATACATGCATATTAATAAAGAATACCCCTTTTGTATAAAATCTAAAGGGTATAAAATATAGCAGCAGTGATGAAAAAAAAATCGCATTTTTCTTATTTAAACAAAACGGCAGCACTGTGCACAGTAGAGCAAACAATTCGCAGTTGCTGTCCCAGTTTGTCCCACTGTCCGTTTGTTTACTCTTTAAAGCGCCAATGCCAGCCGGCAGGATCAGCGGGGGAGGGGTAGGGGAGCGGCAAGAGAGGAAGGTAGTTGTGGCACATTTAGTCTGTGTGTGTGTGATGGGGAGGGGGAGGGAGGGAGACAGGCAACCGAAGCGAGATAAAGATACAAAAAGCCCGCAATGAAGTTGGCGGTTTTGCAGCGAACAGTTCAAACTGTATGGCAAATGCAAACAGCAAAATATTCGAAATTTAAAACTTTATTTTGTCTGGCAGAGAGGAAGGAAGAAAGGGAAGGCGTAGCAGCTTTAGCTTTACTGTTATGCACAGAGTGAACCCGCCTCCTCCTCCTCCTCATAGTCGATTTGTGTTTGCGCAACGAGCAAGAAGAAGCTGAAAAAATAAATGCAACCAGGGAGAGAGAAAGAGAGGGAAGAAGGGGGCACAGTCGAACAAGATTTCACGCTATGCTCAGGTTCTGCCCTTTTCTTGTCTTGTCAAAATGCCTGACAAACGATAAGCGAACGTTCTATGTCGGAAACGGAATCGGGAATGGGAATGGGAATCAGAATTGGGAACTGAGAATTCAAGCCTGATTCGTGGGCGTTGCCAGACGCAGCTGATTTTGATTTGTATCTAATTGTATGCAAACAGCGCGACATTGTGCATGGAATATGGATGGATTCCATGGTACAAAAAGAGAGAGACTCACAGACCATATACATACGTTAGACATATATATATATATATACGAGTATTAGTCACATATGCGGGTGATTTGTTTGATTTTTGCCATGAAGTTGATAGATTACTTCAAATCGAACTTATCGAATGTATTTTTATGCTCGAACCAGTTTCGCCTACGGGGTGGATGATGATAATGATGACGAATAGGCTGAATTTAGGAAAGTTTTCAATGGAATTTGCCAACTTTTGTTATAAGATAAATTGCGGGGAGGTTTGCTCTAAAGACTTCCGTTCTAAGGGAACTCAACTAAAAATCTATAAAGTATAAAGTAAAAATAATAATATAATCTTTGCCATTGCATCACAGCACTCGTTAGTTGCTTAATTATACACTTGTGTTATACTATTGTTATACGCTATACGCGCTTGTTATACTAGACGCGACTATCGTATCGGTGTATCGGTGTATCGTATATCGCATATCGCATATCGTGCAGCTGCTTTGTCAGCTCGGTTAGTTTTAATGGGGTCGCACACAATGCCGCCCATTGTATTAACCCATAATTAGTAAACCCAACAAAGCCCAAGTGCCAGACAATTACGACCAGCACATTCCCCCATTCCCATTCCCATTCTCGAGAAGAGTAAAAAAACCCATTTGGATTTCGATTTTTGCATTATTTATCGCACCCGATCTATTTGCACTCTCTTTATATATATAGTCGAGCATGTAATTTGCACAATCGTTTAACATGCCCGACCCAGTTACAAAGCTTAGAGGTCTACGTAATTAGAGGCCCGCTGACTAACCCATTCGCATTTCGCATTTCGAACTTTCGACTCGATATATATCGGGTATATACAGTCTGTAGTCTGTAGTATGTTCGTGTAGGGGTCTAAATTACAGAGCCCGCGTCATGAGTTGGTAATTAAGTGGTTTGCCTGCCTGCCTGCCTGCTCGCAAAGTGACTGACACGTCAGTGTTAGTCCCAGAACCAGACCCAGACCGAGTCCCAGTCCCACTCCGAGTCCGTTGGCAGCCGTTGCCTTTCCCAGGGGCAGTTTACCCTTTTTTTTTGGGCTTACGTGTCCATTTGGAAAGGGGGTCGCCTTAGAACGCAAAACGAGGTCATTAAGCAATTTAATATTTTAACAAACTGTGATAATAATCGAATTGATCGGGTCTAGGGAAACCTGACAGGCTGTGCGGGGTCACTTCACCACATTGGAACGGGAACTGGAACTGGAACTGGGATTGGGATTGGGTTACGACGCGACGTGGCTCCGCTTCAGGTTAAAGTGAATTTCTTATGACAGTTGCACGAAATATTAAGGTGTTATGGTTATAAAGCCGCAGACTGGGAAAAGCTGACAACCGCAGGCAGGGAAGGGGAGAGACAGCGAGAGGGAGGGAGGAGGAGGAGGAGAAAGAGACAAACCTACAAGTGCGGCTTAGTGACACGTTGCTTGGGTATCAGCTGGCAGCTGGGGCTGGCGGCCAAGTAATGTCAGTTCTTAAGAGTCTCAGGCGGACACCAGCACCAACGGCAGCAGTCTCGACCTAATCTTTAAACCAGCAAATAGCAGAGTCGCACACAAATGCGGAGAGAGGGGGAGAGGGAGAGGGGACAGCAGTGGCAGCAGCAGCAGGCGATGGTGGCGATAGCAGTGCGACCTGCGGTGTAGCCTACTCGCTTTCTTGCTGTATGCACAGTGGTGTAAGGTACATTAGTTCTATTTGAAAATGTCAAGTTTAAATATTATATAAATAAATATACATAAAATATTTGTTTCAATATATACATTTATTTAACATATTTTCTAATATAGTATTAAGTAGTATATTATACTAAATAATGAGTAATGGTTAAATAGGTAAATTTTGATTTATGTAAGCTATAAGCTATTATTAAAATCTTAAATATTTACAGTTTAAATAATATGTATTTAACATTTTACTATATAATTATTAAAAACAGACATAACTGTTAAATTATAAGTGAAATTTGCAAATGTATTTGTTTATTTTTGCAGATATACATAAATATAAAATATTAGTTGTTTTTTGAGATCTATTCTAATTTCTGATAATATTTGTTTTCTAGGCTCAAAAAAGATCTAATAGGTAGTTCCGATGAACGATATTTATAGATTAAAGAAATTATAATTTAAATAAATGAAGTATTCGAAATTCTTATGTATTGTTGCATATATAAATATTATATGCGAGTTTTTCATCAAGAACTATTCCAATTCTCGGAATTACTTGTTATTTAAGAGATCTAATTTGTTATTTTGATGTAAGATATTTATAGATTAAATAATTGTACTACATAATTATTTAAAACATTCTTAACCTTTACTTTATAAATGAAGTATGCGAAATTTTTATATATTGTTGAATTGAACATATAAATATATGCGTTTTTCATCTAGAACTATTCTAATTCCTAGAATTACTTGTTATGGAAGAGATCTAATAGGTAATTTCGATGTTCGAGGTTTATTTTCAGCTTGCAGAAGGTCTCTTTTCACGCTCTGCTCATGTAATTATTTTTTGTCAAGGATTCCTAGGAGATCTAAGCATGTTGCTATGCCGAAACCCAAGCCAAAACTACTTGTCTTAATCCGCTTGGGTGCCCAGCGAAGCACAGACACACACAGACACAGACGCAGCTGCAGAGCTGAGGGCACAGGTAAACATGAGAATCTTCTGTGAATTGTTTTTCCTCTTCCTGCGCTATCTGGTTTCCTTCTTTGCATTGTGTGTGTGTGTGTGTGTATTTACTTTCGACCACCCGATGGGCATTTCCACGACAATGTCACACTGTGACCTCAAAATGTTTGCCAGCCCGCAGCCGTGCGACAAAGAGCAGGAGAGACAGAGGAAGAGAGAGGGAGGAAGAGGGGGAGGCAGGCAGGCAAATAGTGATGGCGATGGCGCAAACAACATGTGGTCGAGTGTGTGGCATAAGTGTTCCCTATGTGTGCATTTGTGTGTGTGCGTGTGTGTGCGGGTAATTAAAAACAACAACAACAACAACACGCACAGGCAACCTGTATTTTTATTTTTATTTTTATATGCCGAGCAAGTTGGTCGCACACGGCAAACACTCCGCAGAGGCCGCAATTCTCCTTGGACTTAATTACACGGATTAAATATTATACGGCTTTAGTGCCTTTGCTTCTGCTTCTTCTTCTAGTGGTTCCTGGCCCCGCCCAGATCGTAAAAAAAACCGCTGCGACTGCGTCATCTCAGCCTTATCGCACAAATTGCATTTTTATAATGATCCGCCCCCGTCCATAACGAACGAACGAGCTGGACAACTGGAAACTGGAAAAACATTGCCATAGTCCATGTCTGAGCTGATGTTGTTGCCGTGTTTTCTGTGTGTTAATTGCCCGTTTATGTTGACTCTTTTTGGCCAAGGAAATCATCGTCGTCTACGGATCGAGGCAGTCCCCCAGCCCAAAAATGTACATGGATAATTGTCGTCGCTTTTTGCCAGTCCAAGTGAAAATCACCAGCTACGTTTGAGTTTTTTCTGTATTTTTTTATGGAGCGCGACAACTCTGCCGCCCATTTCCATTTCCATTTGTCGTGTTTGCTTTGAGATAAGCGCCAAATTCATATATAATTAGAGACCCGCTCATATGTTGCCGCAAATTGCATTAGCAGAGAGCTCGGAAAAACCTGGAATGGGGTATTACAGACTACAGACTACGCATATTATAATGAAGTTTCGATTACATGGCAAGTAGGTTGTATAGATTCGGAAAATACAATTAATTTACTGAGAAAAGCTCAAGAATAGCCTGCTCAATCTTAGATCCCTGCATATTATAATAAAGCTGCAATGATATAGTGAAAAGGTTTAAAAGATTCGGAAAATACCATTATTTGTTTAAAGCAAGCTCAAGAAAAGCTGCAAACACAGTACAGAAACCTGGAACGGGGTCTTACAGACTGCAAACCTTTCACATTATAATGAAGTTTCAAAGATATGGAGTATAGGTTCAAGAGATTCAGAAAATACAATTATAAAGTAAAGAAAATATCAAGAATAGCTGAAAATACAATAGGGAAATCAAAACAACTTAGGAACCCTAGAAATAAAAACTATTTCCTTGCCAGTTACAAAGAAACATTCATCTATCATCAGTTTCTGCGTCATGTGCGCTGAGTATTATCATCTAACTATTATTATCAAGTTTGCCACGCCCACTTCCGTCGATATGCTCGATTTTCTAGTAATTTTAATGACTTGCACTCCATAAAAAAAATCAAAAAAAGAACAAACAAAACAAACTCACTCAGTGAGGATTATTTATAGGCATAATTAAAGAAAACGTTTCCAATCTATGCGTGCTATGGCTTTAAAGCCATATCACGCATACGCCCCCTATGGTCGAGTAGACAAACAACAAAGGGCGTGACTGACTGACTGATCTATTCGTATTTTTGGAATTTTGACATTTTATGAATGTTCATTAATCACGGGGAACTTCGTTCCCCTCCCTAGCGCGTCTGCAAAAAGTCATGACATTTCGTTCTCTCATACCGCAGGCAATCAATGTTTTTCCCTGCAATTTTATTTTCCTACACACACATATACTTATATATACCATATATAACTGAGCTCAGCTGCCTCGCTGCCTTTATTGATGTCATTATTATTGCAACTTCTTCTTTTTTCTTTTTTCCCTGTAAATACCAAGTCATTTGTTCGTCTCTCTTGTTGTGCCTCATTTAGTTTTGTTTTTTCTTTTTTTTATTATTATATTTTTTTGTCTTTTTTCCTCTTGCTACTTCGCTTTTATCTGTTGACCCTCGCATCGCCTCGTTTCGTCTTATCGAGTCAAGTCGCCGCGCATTATTATTATTATTTGTTTTTTTTTTTTGTTTGTTTTTTGTTTGTTAATATTTATTTGATTTTCACCCGGTTTGTTGCGGCCTCGGGCCTCGAGGAAACACGAATTAAATATTTGTTAATTGTTCAGTTTTTCGTTGGCAATTTGCTTTTTAGAGGCTGTTCCGCATACGAACAGTTTCTCTATATAAGACTTGGAGGTATATGGGTATTATGAGTGTGACTATGTAAATCTATCGCATTTAATTGCTCATCGATCGCAGCGCAGTGTGTGGGGGTCTGGGCGAGGCCCCGAATTGGATATGCTAATGCGATGTAGAGAGAGAGGCGGAAGGGAGAGACAGAAATAACGCCTTTTGTTAGCGTTTTTATGGCTGTTATAGATTTCGATTTCTAAGGCTGCTTGTAATGTGATCTCAGCTCACGATATTCTGTTTCCCATAAGGGTTGAGCTGAGATGAGATCACTTTGGGATCGTTGAAGACGCATTACGTCAACTGCCAAGACAAGCCAAGGGTCTGCTACTCACTCCCTGCCTCCCTCCCTCTCTCTTTCCCCCTCTTTCTGCCATAATTTAGGCCATGTCATGGCGTCACTTTTATGGCAAACTCTCTCGCGGCCCAAGTGACTTGTCAACTCTGCGTGGCGGGCAATTTAAAACTTCCTGCCAGGGCTGGGTTAGGGTTGACAAGAGGGAAGTGGGAGCAGGGGGGTTGCCACATTAGTTGCAGCATCAGGCGTTGCCACATCACGCTCTGCTCTGCCCCATTAATGTTGCATGCCACAGCAGCGCACAAAAGCGTCCATTCAATGCACTCTCACTTGATTAACACAGCCGCAAACAACATCATCATCGCCTCGCAACCGCAGCAACCCCACAGTGAACCCCTCGGATGCCCCGCTACCCCCTGCCTCTTCCCCCCCTGGAATATACTATGCTTGCCGCTGAAACAAAACCGAAACGCATTGAAGCACATTTGTTTTGCTGGGGGGGATGCTTTGGCCCTCTTCAAAACATGTTTCTGCACTCAGCCTGCTCTCAGTGAACTCTGACCCTCTGCTACTCTTCCTCTAACCCCCCCCCCTCACCTGTACAATTGTCAACTGAAATTAGTTGAATTTCTGTTGGACATTTTCCTCGTAGACAAGGCCAACGGCTCATTGGCTTATTATGTTCTTATTCAGCTGCGGCTTATGGCTTCTGTGTCTTGTCTCAGTCTCTCTCTCTCTCTCTCTCTCTCTACTGCTGCTGTCTCTGTCTGCTGCTTGAGTCTCAAGTTTTCTCGTCTTCTCGTCTCTCGCCTCGTGTCATTTTTTATGTCTTCAGTGCGACAAATGTCAAATGGGGCCGCCCGCACGCAGTTGGCTTGGAAAACTCTTGGCATTTGTCTCTGCTTCTGCTAACATACATACTATATATATATATATGTATATATGGCATATACCATCTAGAAATATTCATTTTCATTTCCCCAATGCATGCACAGCACGTGCCACTTTGGGGGGCGTTCTCTGAGATACTTTTGTGCAGCAGATAAAATTAATTGCCAACTCGCATTGAGCTTTATCAGAGTTGAGTCGAGGCAGAGGCTGAGGCAGAGGAGGGGGGAGGCAGCAACTGCTTAAACTGCCCTCAACAGCTGCCGCGGTAATTGCCCAAAAACAAAATAAACAGTGAGGAGAAATAAATAAATGTTTACCCCCTGCAGCTAACGATTTCCCCCTGCCCCCTGTTTCCTTTCCCCTACCCCCTTTTGTCTTCTTATAGCGACTGCAGATACTTTTGGCTTGGCTTGGCTAGTCGCATCCGCAAGATGCAACTGCTGAGATAACATGACCGGCAAACAAACAACGCCAAACATACAAGTTCCGAGCCGAGGACCATAGATAGAGGCAACACACAGAGATAGAGAGAGAGGGGAGGCAGAGACAGAGACAGAGACAGACTCACTGGCAATCATTTATTTGAAGCGTCAAACTCGTTTGTCTTATCTGATTATTTATATGCGGACTCTCTCTATACCCTATAATAAGCGAGCGAACAGCCAACGTGCCCGACACGTCGATTTAACATATTAATTATTTCATTATTTTCAGATCTGTTGCACAATTATAATACGAGGGGAAAATGTTCACGATTTTTGCATATAAATGAATAATACAGAAGCCAGTTAAGATCTCTAAGATGGAGACGCAAAATGCATTCAATATTATTGCGAAAGACGGGCACATACTATAAGATATACGATAGAGTATAATTGCCTCTCAAGTGTATGCATATTAATTGTATAACAGTTGAAACACATTAAGTATTTGCAAACTGGAATAATAACGAGTTAGTGTTAATATTTACGATAATTGTGTGTGTGTGTGTGTGTGTGTGTGCAGCAATCACTGAAGCAATTATACGATTTGCATTTGTAAATCTCCACGAACAAGGTGTAATAACTAACCTAGATATACCATATAGTAAGGCAAAGAAATCCATATATAATATTTTATCTATATGCTGATTTTATACAGCTTGTGCGCATTTCAATTTATAAATATAAGTTTTGCATTTATAAAATCTTAATTAAAAGTTTGAATTACTTATAATATTATGATTGTTTAAATTTATTATTATTCAATTTTATTTGGATTTGTATTTTAATTAATAAATATATGTATATGAATCTTTAAAGGCATATTTTAAGTTTGTCTTAAGAAAAGTTTAAAAATTTTGTATAGTAATTTGAATAGTATTTGAACAATATACTGTTATATATACTACTCTAAAAATACCATAGACACTGTAATGAAATAATATTACAAATTAAATATCAAATAAATAAAATCATATTCATATTTATACCTTCCACACTTACATTGCTTCTAGGGTATGCAAGGTGCGACTAACTGCTTTTGCTTTTCTCTTGCTTGCTCGCTGCACGACGACGACGACGACACGACAAGCTGTGCTGACGTTGTTGTTGTTGTTGTGCTTCTTGTTTAGATTGTTGCTGTTGCTGTTGTTGTTGTTGTTGTAGCGCGCCAACGCTGTTAGTCATGCGCCGGGGCCAGCTCTTAACTTGGCTTTTAGCTTGGCCAAACACGGCGGCAGGTAGGCAGGGGGGAGAGACAGGGAGACCGGGAGACAGACAGGCAGGCAGACTCACAGACACCGACACAGACTGGCAGCCGGTTAGACAGACGAATCATTCATTGCACGCTGCCTCGTTGTTGTTGTTGTTGTTTTGGTTGTTGTTGTTGTTGCTGCCAGCCCATTCATACAGGTAGCCGGCGTCGCAGTCCACGTCGTCGTCGTCGTCGTCATTATCATTTTGTCGTCATCAGCGACGTCGCAAGCGGCGCAAATGAAACATAAAATGAAACGCCCCTTAATAGTCACCGCCGGCCTTATGCGTATCTTGCAGATACAAACACACACACAGAGACACACATACACAGATACAAATACACACAGAGGCAGCTGTATCTGTATCTGTATCTGTGTTTGTGGCCGTCGTTGTTGTTTGCATTTTTAGCACAATTTTATGTTGTTGTTGTTGCTTTTGCAGTTGTTGTTGTTGTTGTGGTTGCTGTTGCTGCTGCTGCTGTCCTTTGTGGTTGTATTTTAGTTGCACAGCACAAAAAACGAAACGAAACAAGGCAACAAAAGAAAAGAAAAACCGCAACAAGCTAACGTAATCTTCTAGATACTACGCACAGGCCATACACGTATGTGCTGCTGGCTGCGTATCTGTATCTGCGTATCTGCATTTGCGTTGCTGTAGCTGTATCTGCTGCCGACCAGGGTTGCCAGGTCAGCCTTTTTTCCGGACAGATCTGTCCTTCTTTTTTCGTCTAGGATGATAAATCTCAAAGTCTTACTGTACTCTGTCTGTCCCCTTTTGTTGTGCAACATAAATTTTTATTTACAAAGATTTTTACAGTACCCATAATTAGATTTCCTTAAGAGACGACATTTTATCCATTATTTGTCCTCTAGATTGATTCTGCATCAAAAACTTATAAACTTAACGGTTTTAAAATTTTGGACCTTTCGTATGTCTTCTATACTATCCCTTTTTCCGATTTCAGTATCCCTATAGAGTCTTTAGTATGGAAAACTTCGTCAGAAATGATCAGATTTCCTTGGGAGAGGCCATTTTATCCATTATTTGTCCTCTAGATTGATTCTGCATCAAAAAATAATGCACTTAACGTTTTTAAAAATTTGGGTCTTTCACATGTCGTTCATACTATCCCTTTTTCCGATTTCAGTACCCCCATAGAGCCTCTAGTATGGAAAACTTCGTCAAAAATGATCAGATTTCCTTGAGAGACGACATTTTATCCATTATTTGGCCTCTAGATTGATTCTGCATCAAAAACTTATAAACTTAAAGGTTTTAAAATTTTGGACCTTTCGTATGTCTTCTATACTATCCCTTTTTCCGATTTCAGTATCCCTATAGAGTCTTTAGTATGGAAAACTTCGTCAGAAATGATCAGATTTCCTTGGGAGAGGCCATTTTATCCATTATTTGTCCTCTAGATTGATTCTGCATCAAAATATTAAGAATTTAAAGGTTTTTAAATTTTGGACCTTTCGTATGTCTTCTATACTATCCCTTTTTTCCGATTTCAGTACCCCTGCTTGGCTTTCTTGACCGTTTTGGCTTTGGCTTGCAGAACAGCTGCTTTTGGCCTCAGCTGGAAGAGAGATGCAAAGAGAGAGACAGAGGCAGAGACAGTGTGGGGCAAACAGAGGCTTAGTCAACGAGGGGGCAGACAGAGGCGCAGGCAGACAGGGGGACAGACAGGTGAGGCAGTGTTACTGTGGCAGTTGCAAGTTGCACTTTCAAATTGTTGTCGCTCTCGAGCGAGTCACACTTTTGCTTGCGTTTCCCCTTAATTAATACGAATTTGCCATTATTTATGCCCGGCATTATAATTTAATTAGGCGCCTTAATTGAAATCTAATTAGATTTTAATTGTATCTACGCTGCGCTGCGCCAGTTGCGTGAGTCGATCCGTTAAGTTTTTTTTCATTAAATATGAAATCATTTTCTGTATACAACACACCTCCCTCCCCTCCTCCCCTTCCTTGCCATACCCAACTCAGAGCTAATACCCATTTTAGTACTCGTCGCGAACGCCTTTTTGTGGCATTATTTATGGGTCTCCTTTCCCCTGGATTATTTGTCTGTTTTCGAGGGTGGTTCGACGTGGTATCCTCCCCTCACTTTCCTCTCCCTCTCTCTCTCTCTCTCTCTCTCCCGTCTGGCATTGATAATAAATTGTATTATTGGATTTGCTTGTTGCCTTTTATGCCCTCGACAGTTGGTCAGCCCTTGGGGGCGTTTCTCCCCTGCTGTTGGGGGTTTTAACAGTACTACACCCTCTCCTGCTCTCTCTCTCTCTTTCTCTATCGCCCTCCCCAATGGTTCACCCAGTGTCAGTCCAGGGGGTTCCATAAGTGCAGTTCCCTGTCCGCACACTAATTGATTAATATTGCAGACGCATTCCGATTAAATATTACCGAGTTCCGACTCTTTATATTTGATTCCATGTGGGGAATTCGTTGTATAATAGAGAGAGAGAGAGAGAGAGAGATATGAAAAATCAAAAATCGTTCACTGCATATTTGTGATTTATTTGCCATAAATTATTTAAACATTTAAGCTTTGACTGCATAGGACCAGGCATTTTCAATACCTAAATAATTTCTTTGCTTATCATAGCATAGCAACTAAATTTGTAGATATCATTTGCATGGTAATAACTATTGTACACACCAAAAATGAACGTTTTAGCATCATAATTAAGCTAATAAATTGAATTTTATAGTTTTATGCGCGCGTGGACAAAAATTTAAAACTATTTTTAAATAGCTGCAATACATGTGAGTATTATCACAAAATTTGCTGGCTCTAGCTGTTATAATCTCTGAGATCTAGACACTTTTATAAATGGACAGACAAGCAGACGGGCAGACAAAGAGACAGGCAGACAGACAGGCAGACAGACAGACAGGTTAAAAGATATACTTGGCTATAAGGTCTGTTGGTGCTGATTAAGAGTACTTAAATCGATAATCTTTTCACTGTATGTCTCTATGGAGTCATCGATAATTCTACAAATCAATGATAAACTTAGTATATTTCCCTTTGCTCACTTACAGCAATCATAACACATTAAAATCGATAACTGTGCCCAGTTGAGTGACGCCCCCTTTTTTCTCCCCACCCCTAGATAACCGACACACTTTCGATTGCCTGCCCCCCGCCAGGGGACATGATGAGCTAGTGCCCCTCTTTGAATCCATTCAAAACTCATCCAAAAATACGAGAGTATTTCGCTTTTATTACCAATATTCTCTCTCTGCTGTTGCCCTCGACAGTTAAGGGAAATGGAAATGGAAAACGGGCACACTGCAACTGACATGGAAAAAGGGCAGCAAATGCTTTTTAGATTGCACACGCCTCGGCGATACATATGTAACTGTGCAATGGACAACAGCAGCAACTACGGCAGCAACAACAGCAACAGCAACAACAGCAGCAACAACAGCAGCAACAGCAGCAGCTACAACAAGTGCTACAACCCTGGCTGCATTTATTGCCGCTTGTAGAGTTGTCGCTTTAATTATTTAAAGACCAAACCAGAGTGAACTTTAAGCCTTGAAAATGAGTGGGGCATGAAACATGACACGCCCACTGGCCTCCCCCTGCAGCCTCCTCCTTCCTCCTCCCCCTGCTGCTGCTGCTGCTGCTGCAACTGTCTGCAACGACCTCAAACAATGTAATTCCATCATTTATACCAATTTCGCCATTTATCCGCAAACAATTCGCAAAAAAGCAACAACAACAAGAAGAGTGGCCCAACCCATGCCGTACCCAAATCCAGCACAGATCGGGCAGCAACAACAACAACAACCCGGAGAAGGAGAGGAAAAGAGACAACAACAACAGCGGAAAATCGTCCCTGACTCTGCGGCATCAGTTTTGCGGCTGCAAGCGACGTCGCATTGTGTGCAGCTCGTTTCCGTCCCACTGTACATGGTACAGTGACAGTGGGGTATATTACACTTGCGCACAGCAGGCGGTGCGCAACTCCCGCCTCTTTGCCTGCGTGACAGGTGGCAACGCCGGCCAGGCAACTGAGACTAAGATTAATTGTGTTCTAGAGTTTTTCAGAATTTTTAGAAATTTTTTAAAAATTATTTACGACTTGTATTTTATTTATGTGGGAACTACCTGGCAGGTAATCCCATTATGCACAGCCCTATAGGGTATCTGCCGTGTCGGGGTTGTGCTTGCAACTGCGCCTCGTGTGTTGCATTGTTGGATGGGAACGTGCGTTACGTTCTGCTTACAAAACGGATTAAAAGGTTACACAAGAGCGTGCAGAAGCTGCTCGGGAAGCGGGCAGCGGGGAGGAGCCGGAGGGGGCGGAGGTAGCGCAAACGGTGATACGGACACGGATGCGAATGTGCCACATACGAGTTGAAGGGGATGGCGGGAGGAGTGTGCGGGCTGTAGACTGCGGCATGTGGATTGGGAATTGTGCTTGCCATAACGATAGACACAGCGCACGCAGTCACAGTCAGAGCATCGCAGTCACTTTATTTGCAACCCAGTCTACGCCTCTCCCTGCCTCCCTCTCTCTCTCTCCCTCTCCAGGCCACAGCTTCAGCTGGTCTGAGTCTCGCCAGGCACGCACAAGTTGTTCACGTTATGCGCAGCATTGGAGCAAGAGGAGGAGGAGGAGGAGGAGGAGACATCACTTCAGTTCGCCTTGCGGTTGCTTCTTTGCTCGTCTGGCACGACATTGCTCCACTTGCGGTCCAACATTCATGTTTTTCAAGCACCTCTGTCTCTGGTATCTTCCTCTCTTTCATTCTCGATCTCCCTCTCTCTCTCTGTCTCTGGCATTATGACATTTACTGTCATTTCTCGTGTCATCTGCAAAGCAAATGCGGCAAATGGCAAAATAATCAACATTAAAATAAAATTATGAGAAGCCAAAAGGTATTAAGGCACGCAATGACCAAGTGGAATCCATTAAGGTCGCACTTGCACTTCATCATCCCCAGAAGCAGACTCTCTCTGTCTTCTTCTCTTTCTCTCTCTCTCTCTCTTCCTCGTCGTAATTATTAATTATGCGGCCTGTCGTCGCCTGCCCTTTGCCTTTATACACAGCACACCACAGGCGGCGCCCTGTCTTGGAGGCGAAGGTCAATTAAAAATCTTGTGACGTCGTTAGCGTAGGTAGTGAGTGAGTGAGTGACTGTGTGGGGATTGGAACTACCCACTCGGGCCGCTCTTAATTGATAACTCTTGTCGCTTGTCGTAGATAAGAAATACTCTGGAAAACTTTTCTGTATCTGCCTCCTTAACTAACTATTTATAATTGATAGATGTGCTGGGCCAGCCCAAAAATATATATCGAACAGCCCAAAACTGCCTGTCTGCATTTTTCTTATCGCTCTCGTCATATATTTTAACAGGCTGAGTAGAGAAAGAGAAAGAAAGAGTGGAGGATTATGGGCTCGCAACATGCAATGCGCAGTCTGTTATTAGCTCCCTCTCCCTCTCGCTCGCTCCCTCTCGCTGCTTGCTGTTTCTTAAAATTTCACCGCGCGCGCTGTTGCCATTTTTCACCTTGAAGCCATCAATTGTCTGTGTTTGCGTGGTTGCAGCGTATCTGTGCGCTGTCCCCTGTCCACTGTCCCCTGTTGAGCAGCTTAAGAGTATTTCCAAGTCGCAAGACAGACAGTTGAAAAGTTACTCGCCAGATTAGAAGCGCCAACACAGTTGGCCTCCTTCTATAAAAAAAATTCGCTCGATCGATTCCGTCAACTGTTACCACACTTTAGCCCTGACAAAAAGCCCCCACTGCCCACCCACTGCCCACTCCCACCCACACACACAGTGACAGCAAAGCGTAGCCATGCACAAGTAATTTATGCGCTACTTAATTTTGATGAAATAATTCCTATAGATACTATAACAACACTTAATTTCGCACATTAAATATGCCATAATATCTGGCTGGCGAAATCATTGATGTTCTGCAGAGTGAGAAAGAGAGAGAGGCAATAGTGTAGGGTAGGGAATGGGGTAGAGGGAGAGGGAGAGGGGGCTCTCAATGGGCTGTCATTCATCAGAAGCGCGCAACAAAATGAAAATGAGGCAAACAACAAAACACACACAGACACACACACGCACACACACACAAATTTAATGGTTCATGCAAAAATGCTTTAAGCACAACGAGCAAACGAACCATCATCATTCCCCCCCCCATTCCCTTACCCTACTATCTGTATCTGTATCTGGATGTCTCTATGTGCGGGCAAGAATGTCAGTCTGTGTATATAGTGTGGATACACTAATGTGCATAGATATAGCGTGTATATATCCGCCCGAGTGGCATAGATTATAATATAATATTAGATATGATTTTTTATAGTTAGGCGAAAGTTTATTCAAACCTTTCTTGGGTTGGGCAAAAAAAAAACTTTAAATATATATTTGACTATATTCTCCTCCCTGTTTTTGGTATACAATAGAAAACCGACTCTGAAAACTCTATAAATAGACAATGAAACCTTAGCCGAATTAATTAATAAACAATAGAATAATAAATATACATTTTATAGCAGCTTTACCGTACCGCGATCAAATACTAAACGCTTGCCGTATTTGCCAGTGTATCTAGCGAGATGATCAGCATTGTGTGCTGTAACTGCGGCATATGGCGCATTCACTCTCTCAAGCTCTCGGCGGATCTACAGTCATTATAATAAATGCGAATTTAACAAAATTATGCGTGTAACTAAGTTGTGAAGCAGCCGAGCAGAGTATCTGTATCTGTAGCTGTATCTGCATCTGTATCTGTATCTGTATCTATATATAGTTATGATGAGCATATGTAGCTGTATATGTGCTTAATATCTTTATTGTGTGTTTGCCGACTACGAAGCGAAGCTTATGGCATCAACAGCGGCAATGGCAGCAGCACATGACGCACTCGCGACCCAGGGACCCAGAACTGTGCTCGCAAAGCAATTTGAATAAGACCGGGTACAATGGGCGCAATTGTTGAGATTGGAAACGGGTAGGGGTAGAGGAGGGCGGGGGGCAGAGGAAATGAAAGGTAATGGGACGGCGGACAAGTTCACAGCTGATTGGCAGTTATTCAAAATATGCTAATGCAGGCAAGGACAGACTAGGGCAGGCAGAACAGGCAGGACAGGCAATCCAGGGCAGGCAGAGCGAGTAAAACAGGCAGAACAGACAGAGCAGACAATGCAGGCAAGGGCAGACTAGGGCAGGCAGAGCAGGCAAACCAGGGCATGCAGAGCAAGTAAAACAGGAGCAGACAGGACAGGCAGACTAGGGCAGGCAAAGCGAGTTAAAGAGAGACAGAGCAGGCAAGGCAGACAGGGCAGACGGGCAGAAAACAAGCTAAGCAGGCAGAGGAGACAGGACAGGCAAGTCCAGGGCAGGCAGAGCAGACAGAACAGGCTAGCCAGAGCAGACAGAGCGAGTAAAAGAGAGGCAGAGCAGACAGGACAGGCAAGCCAGGGCAGACAGAGCATACAGCGCAGACAGGACAGGCAAGCCAGGGCAGGCAGAGCAAACAGGACAGGCAACGTAGAGCACATAAAACAGGCAGAGCAGACAGGGCAGACAGGAAAGGCAAGCCAGAGCAGGAGAAGCGAGTAATAGAGAGGCAGAGCAGACAGGGCAGAGCGGGCAGACAGAGCAGCCTCATCGACATACAAACTGCTAGCCAGAGCGAGCTGAAGGTTCGCCCCTCTGCTGAGCTGGAAAATCAGGTAGTTTTCACACGAAAGTCTACGCTACGAAAAATGGCAAATGTGTCGCGCGTATCTGAGAGATACAAGCAGCATTGTTTGCCGCATTATCAATCACCTGTGAGAGTGTGTGTTGCTGTGTTTGTTCGAGCCAGGTAGGATCGTGGCTAATGCCCATTGCCAGTTTCCCATTAAATCTACTCTCTGCTCCCTTTTGTCTCTGCCGAGACTTCACACGTCCATACCCCGCCCCACCCACTTTTTACTTGCCATATTCCTCTATTCTTTTTTTTTTGGTTCATTTCCTTCTCCCTGCGGCATTGACGCGCTGCCAGCGGCATTTTGATGGCTTTTGCAAATTACTCATGGAAACTTGTTGGCAACAAAAAAAAAAATAAAGGGGAAAGAGAGAAAAAAGAAAAAGCGTCAGCTGAAAATGTTTGAAATTGTTTCGTATAAAAAAAGCAAAAAAAAAAAACAAAAAACTCAAGCTTATCTGGCTGGCAGATGCTTGGGCGAGGGAATGCAGACGTGTGATAAATACATCCGCATTACGCTCAAGTATCTGCAAGATACGACTGCCGGCGCAGTCATGTAAGCATTCTTATATAAAGAATTAAGCAACTCGGACAGGCAGAGAGGCGCGTCTATTGCAGAAGGCCAAAAAAACGACGAGCAGAGATAAGCTGCAAGACAGACAGACAGACAGACGGCTGGAGAGACGAGCAGACAGAGGGACAGACAGACAGGCGAACAGACAGACAGACAGACAGACAGCCAGAAATATAGAGGAACAGACAGAGCAGACAGTGCCCCAACTGTAGAACAAGTTATCCAATAAGTGAGGAGGGGCAATAAAATATTATAGGTAATTTAACAGGCAAGAGAGAGAGAGAGAGAGGGAGGAGGCGGGACTGGGCTGCAGAGGCGCCACAGGAAGCCGAAAAAAACTAAACCGAAGAACTTAGTAAACGAAAAAGAGAATCATGTAATTTACTTGCCGTAACTAATTGAGCCGCGCACAATGCCGGACGCGCATAAATCGAGCCAATACACACGCAGCTGCAGCTGCAGATACATTTACAGACACAGATACAGATACAGCTACAGGCTACAGGTAGAGCTACAGCTACAAATTGGGAGATACATAGATACAGCTACAGCTACAGCTACTCCGTCAATAAAAGCTAAGGGAAAACAAAAGGCTGCCTGACTGGCAAAACTCATTGAAGCCCGGCAAAGTATCTAGCAGATACGCAGTATCTGGCAGATACGCAGGGCAGCTCAGTTGCTGCGAAGTCAAAGGCTAATGGCAAATTAAGTGCGCTGCAATTAAAAGCGCCGCTTGACAGTTGAAGTTGCTCAGCGCAGCAGCTGTAGCTGTATCTCTATCTGTATCTGTATCTTTGAATATGTATCTGTATCTCTATCTGTATCTGTATCTGCGTATCTGTGTATCTCTATCTCTTACTGCTGCTGCTGCTGGGTGTGTCAGACATTTTAATGAATTGTGCAGCGCAAAGAAGAGTGAAAAACGCAAAATTTATTTTCGCACGCGTTGGCTGCGACTGCGAATACCAAAGGCAGTTTCCTACCCCTCCCCCCTCGCACCTCCTGCGCCCCCTCCCGGCACATATTGAGCTGCCCACGCTGCTGTCGCCCGACGGTTTCAGCTTATCAGCTGCGCGCCTGGAAGACGCTGCGAAATTGTGCTAAACTACAAACAAGATTTGCGACGGAGGCTGCCACTGCCTGCTGCCTGCTGCCTGCGCCACTGTGTGGGCAGCCGGAATGACAACGGCAGCGGGAATCCGCCAGGCAGCCCCCAGCCAAGACGGACGCCCACACGTGCCCGTTCATTGTCCGACTGTGGCCCGCAGCGGTCGATCAGCGGACTGTCTGCCCGTCTCCCTCTCTCTCTCTCTCTCTCTCTGTCTCTCCGTCTGTCTCCTCGTCCGACTGGCAGACAGGCAACACAACATTTGCCGCCGCCACAAATCATTTCCAAGTGCCAAAAGAAAAACAAGCCAAAACAAACATGAAAATCAGCAACAGCAGCGGCAGCAGCAGCGGCAACACGGCGCAGCATTAGAGCACACGCAACACGCTTCCAGCCAGATAAAAGATATGCGTGTTCACACAAACACACACACACACACATGCACACACACACACAAACACACAACTACACATACGATAAGTACAAATATACAGCTTCCGTTGCAATAAGCAACTGACAACGAAAAAAAGGCTAAAAACCATAAAGAACTTATGAAATAAAGTTCTTTATTGTTTTAAGCCATTTTTCTCTAGCCAAATTTAATTAAGGTAAAATAATACACTGCGGAATTTAAGCCAAACAGAGCTTAAGCGCGTTTAAGCAAATTCCAGCCTTTCTCTAGCCAAAAAAAATTTATTTATTATAATAAAACTTCATTAGAAATTTCTTATATATTAATTTTAAATTACACAAGAACTTATCCACTTACTAGCTAGTTTCTAGCTTTACATATAAAGAAACGTATAAGAAAGAAAAAAATTTTAGACAAATTTTAATAAAACTAACCGAATACGGTTATCGGTATTCAAGCTAAATGCAGTTTAACTACGCCAACGAACTTTTTAGCCACTTTCTAGCCAAACATGTATATATTTATGGAATATTATTATATTTAGCAGAAATTAAGCATATAAACTTACTAGCCAATTTCTAGCCAAAAATATATATATTTATAGAATATTATTTAGCAGAACTTAATCGTATAAGCTTACTAGCCAATTTAAACGACTGAACATGAGTTCAAGCTAAGTAACGTTCTAGCGAAGAACTTTCTAGCCAGTTTGAAGCAAAAAATCATTTAAATTTAAAATATGCCTGAGCAAATCTAGAGAATTAACAGCTACAAATTCCAAGCACATAATATAATTAATTACAATTTCAGTCGAAACATTTACAGACTTTCAGACAGACAAATTTCAGATACGGCCAATTAAGTTGGGGCTTGCCATGGGGCAACTTTGTAATGCGCACTTAACATAACTCGACGGCCTCACTCTGATCGATACGTGCCTGAATAAAACAAAAAAAAACATGTCAATAAGCATAAAAATTCAGCCCAGACTGGCAGTATTTAAATACTGTCGCATAAATTTCGAAAAAAAAACTGAAACTGAAAATGAAAAACACTTTCCAAACGGAAATTTGCATATGCATGTGGCGAAAAATTGTATAATAATATCATATTTAAATGCGCTTAAGTCAGCTTTATAATGAAATGTAAGCCACGCACACACAGTGCGGCACATAAATACTCGCACACTCGTACATGGTATCATATAGGGGGGGAAGCCAATCGATTTCAAGTTTCACCTTCGCGGCGCGTGAGACCTCCAAGAGAGACAACGATCGTAAATGATTTATAAATTAATATTTTATAATTATTATCGACGCAAGGGGAGAAAATAAAAATTACAAAAAAAAAACCGAATAATGAATAATACGATGAAAAAAAAAACACAATCGAAGCAATAAAAAGTTTATAAAAATCAGCAAACGTTGTTGAAAATTTATGCTGAAACGAGAAACCAAAAAAAAAAAAAAGAAATAAAAAAAAGAAAAAACCAAATGGAATTAAATGATTCAACAAAATTTTCAACGAACTTTGTTTTCGGCCTCGCTTTGTTGTTGCTGCTGCTATCGATAATTATAAAACACTTAAGCCAGTAATTAGCAAGATCTTTGGATCCCTGGAACTCTCAGACGGGGCAGTTGCTGGTGCTAACCAAAAGAATCGTCTCGATCGGGCGTCGGCGATGCAGTCGAAGTTGTTAATTAAATTGGGCAACAAAATGCTGAAATAAACAATTAATACGAGTGCAGCGCGCAAATAATTTCATTAATTTTGATTAAAGTGTGTGCCAAACAAATTATGAGCTCTTAAATATAGCATATAGTGTTGTATATAGGCATGGTGTTATATGTAGCACGGCACGCCGCATGCGATCATGCAAATATGGCTGAAAAATGGCTGCATATGTCTATTTATTCTATATCTGGCTATATACTAGCTATAAACGCTATATACTAGCTATTTATGGCCGTAAATCTGGCTATATACTGGATATATACTCTATATCTGGCTATATTTTGGCTACTTTCTTTAGCTATATACTAGCTACAATCTCTAAATACTAGCTATTTATGGTTATGTATGGCTACATACTGTCTATATGCTGGATATAAACTCTCTATCTGGCTATATTTTGGCTATTTTTGCCTATATACTGTTTATATGCTGGATATATACTCTGTATCTGGCTATTTACTAAAAATATACTATATATATAGCTAATTATTGACTATTTATGGCTATACATATACTCTATATCTAGTTAAATACTGTATTTTTATGGCTATAGCTGGCTATAAATTGGCTATTTATGGCTATTTATTGCCTAGCTATATCTAGCTCTATATACTAGTTATATATTGCTATAGACTATTATGCAAATGGCTATTTATGGGTAAGTATGTTTATATCTGGCTATATATTCAATATACTAGCTACATTTTTTATGTCTGGCTATATCCTGGCTATTTATGGCTAGATCTAGATATTTTAGGCTAGATCTCGACAATATACTGGCTATATATGACTATAAACAAGCTCTATATATACTATATCTGGCTATATTTTGACTATATCTGGCTATATATAATATATTGGCTATTTATATCTGCTATATCTGACTATAGAATGGCTATTTATGACTACATACAACCATATACTAGCTATATCTGGCTATATACTCTCAGATCTGCGCTCAGCACACTTAATGATGCTAACGGTAGCTCCCTAGGGACACCCCTCTCCGTCCACACTCTCCTTGAGCGTTTACACTATTCATTATTTGATTTTCAAATTTCGTATGCGAACGTTAATTGGCTTTGCTCATTAGCGCGTTTTCTTCTCTTTCTCTTTAATGCTATTAACTTTATTTGCTGTTTATTTTATTAGTAATACGCCGATGTATTTCCTGAGGCCATAGAGGGCCGTCGACTAATGCGATTATTATGCCTCAAGTCACCTGAAGTTGCCTGTGCCTGCCTACAGAGCATGCCAATCGCATGATTGATAAACAGCTGCTGCACAGCGTGCGAAAGAGAGAGATAGATAGATGGAGAGAGAGCGAGACAGATATTCGATATTCGATCTGGGTAGTTGAGCTGCTATCTGAAGTCATTTCCATAGGCAGCGAACTGAATCTCAAGTGAGTTTCTGTTGCCTGCATTAATCATGGCCCAAAAGGCAGCTCGACAGCTCGAACTCATTACCAAAGTCAGGGGGGGGAGAGATCTGAGTGGGACACGTAACTGCCATTTGAATAGTTTTACGCTTATTTCGAAAACAACAAAAAATGGAAATAAATTGTAAATTAACATATGCTGGCGATAAATACTACTCGCATAGAGGGAATGCGGCCAAGACAGAAGCTTCGCTCTTAACAATTGCCCTGTTCTATTTATTTTTTTCAACTGAAAAAACGCTTATTGAATTGGCTTCATTTGGCCTGATTTATAGGCATACTGCCTTTTTTGGGAACTGCTCGAACTGCTCGATTTCTTGCGTATTTATTCCTCGTCTCTTTCAGGCCAGAGAGCTCATTCAATTTGTGAACACAAGAGAGTTCAGTTGAAATGCTCCCATCAATCGGCATTGTTTACCCTCCAATCAAATGCAGCCATTTCAGTTCGAGCCACTTCTGGCCAACTTCCCTGCCCGCCCTGCCTGCCTGCCCTCCCCTCCCCTCTCTACTGACCTGTTCAGCTTTTCCATATCCAATAAGCGATTCAAGGCAGCTCGTCGCAACTTTCCACTCGCCCGACTTGGATGGAATTTTCAGGCGCATAAAGATTTGTCAAGTTGCTGCACAGCCGGAAGGGGGTAGAGTGGGGGGGAGGGAGGAGGAGGGAGGAGGAGGGGCAACCGGTGCGCAATGCGGCCTATGTAAGTAAGTAAGCTGCCTCTTCCTGCCCAGAAACGGTTGCACTCGGAGTCGCAGTCCATAGTTCGCAGTCCCAGCAGTCGCTTGTATGGGGTGTGCGGCAACAACTTGCAACAAGAACAGCAACAGCAACAGCAACAGTTGCTGTTGTGAATGTTGCTGCTGCTGCCTGCCTGCCTGCCTGCCTGCCTGTGTGTTGCCCCGGTCGCATGCATGTCGAAAGTAATAATTTTATATATGGCACGACAAACATATCGTACTTCTACTTATCGGCGACGTGCGTGCATCGTTTCGACGCACAGTGGAGCATATTGCCTGAAAACTGATCGAAACTGGGAAGAGCAAGAGGGACTGGAATTAAAATGAGTGTGCAAATTATTTTATATTTATATTTACTCTTTGAATTTATTATAATAAAATTTCTAGTCAATTTATAATTAAATTTATTTTATTTACTATATATGTATTATCATTTGTATTTTGACGTCTAAGTTTTTAATTTATCTATAATAACAAAACTCTGCACACATCTGAATGAAATGGATGGAACCATACTTAGATTAAACTGATTAATCTGTATTTTAAACAGAAAATGCGCTGTTCTTATTTTATATTCATGCCTTTTATACATTATACACATTTCGAAAGACTAAAAGTAACTTCTCTATAGTGTTCAAGTAACATTAAAAATCTAAATAGTTTTTTGTTAATTTTCAATTCTATAAATAAACTTTTACACTTTTGTATAATTCTAATTCCAATTGCATTTATATATAATAAAATTATAATCATAATCTTTGTCATATTTTTTGATATTCAAGTAATGCTTTAATTTATTGAACAATTCGTAAGACCTTCTGTTTATTTATCTGGTAAAATGCAAATAGAATGTTTTAAATTATATATTTTTAATTATTTTTTCAAACTTCTATAGAGCTAAAAGGTTATTAAAATAGTTGCAACTCCTCTCTCCTTCTCTCTCTCTTTCTTTTGACTTTTATTATGCCAGCTTTCCCATGCTCGTTAAGGAGTCAAACCCTTATGGCATAACCCACTTAAAAGACCCTTCACCTATTTCAATGTAATTAGAATTGAGTTGAAGTTTTTCGTGCTCGAAACTCTGCAAGTAACCCCACTGTGCGTCTCCATCTCCATCTCCGTCGTCGCCGTCGTCGTCGTCGTCGTCTGTGTGTTCCTTTTGAAGTGCACAGCATGTTAAATTCGTAAAATTCATTAAGATTCCGTTGCCGATGCGAGGCAGCGTCGCTGATGTTGAAAAGTGCCAAGAGCAGAGCCGGCAGAGGCAGAGGCAGAGGCAGCGGCAGCAGTGGCAGCAGCAGCAGAGACCCACAGCCAGCAGCAGAGCAGGCAAACAAGCCACAGAAAGAGACAGGGATAGCAGGGACAGCAGGGACAGAGACGGAGACGGAGACGAGCGATGTCGAAGGCGACAATGTTGTTTGCCATTGCCATTGTTGTTGTTGTTGTTCTGTTGTTGTTGTTGCTGTTGCTGTAGTTTCCACAATTATTGCTGTAGTTGCCTGCCTGCCTGCCTGCTGGTCGTGCTACGTAAAAAGCATTTGAAACAAACTCAATTATGCCCGCTGCAGTGTGCACACACACACACAACGTGAGACACACACACACACAGTCACAGTTACACCTTCACTTACCACGACTGTCGAGTGTGACTGTGACTAAAATGCGGTCACATTGTTTGCCAGCGCACGTCGTCGTTGTCTCATCTCATCCCATCCCGCAAGCGTAACTTCTCTCACCCTCCCCCTTTACACCTCAACCTCCTCCCTTCGTAAGCTCCCTTTGCTTGAGCCACACCCCCCTCTGCCTGCCCCCCTCTGCCTGCCACGTCCCTGCAAGTGATATGTATTTTGTGCAAGTTTCGTTTACCCGCATATGTCACAGTATTTTACGCTTCAGCTTCAGCCATCGGCCACGCCCCCTAAAATGCAGCGCATGGGCGTAACGGAGTGTGTGTGCGAGTGTGTGTGTGGGTTGACTAGGCAACTGCTGCTGCTGCTGCTGCTCTAATGAGGAGTCGCTTCCCACTGCCGACTTGACTTGACTCGGCATGACTTGGGTGTATTCACATATTCAAGACTCAAAGACTCATAGACTCACAGCTCTCTAATTCACATTGACAGTCAATTTACCTGCTAACAAGCATTTCCTGTCTCCCTCTCTCTCCCTCTCTCTCTCTAGTATTTCCTGCCATGGGCGTAGGCAGAGGATGCCAAAAGGGGCAGCTGCTGCCAATTCGCGAGATTTATAAATATGAACAACGCCCCGATTAAAACTTAAACAAGAACCCAAGCTAATAAATATTCATTTTGCGATTCCTTGAATATCAGAGAGAGAGAGAGAGAGAGAGAGAGAGGGAGAGAGATAACAACCTTCGCTTCTACCTAACCCCAAAAAAAAGAGTATCGATTGATTAAGCAACAAATCCCAAGAGGCAGCTTGAGCTGCATTGGGTTCGGTCTTGGATTCCGGAAAGCAATTTTGAACAAAGCGAAACTAATGATTTTTTGCCTTTTCTTCTTCCTTTTCTTCTTTATTTTTAAGGCACAACCCGAGAACGTAGCAACAAAAGATGAAGAATAATAAGAATAATAATAATGCAATTAACATTGGGGAAATTTTGAGGTGTGACCAGGCACTAATTAGATTGAAATCGAATACAGCTCGACACACGTCTCTCCAGCCTTCTAGCTACCCTCCCCGGACGTAGACCCGTCTATATACTATATACTATACATATAACATTTGGCCATAAACCGCGTGTAATTAAAGTATTTTTTAAGGCTTTGCTTTTGGTTGGGGGAGGCTTTAGGTTTATGGCCGCATGTAAACATTGGCAAATACTTAGTACTATGCAGGGCAACCAGATAGCGACCGTACCGACCGTACCGAGCAGAACTAACACTATAAATGGGGCCCGTTATCAGGCCGACGATTGCCCGCTTGGGAAAATGCCGCATATAAAAAGCGGAAGTACGTGACGGAGCAAGCAGCACGACGCTGTGATACCCTGTTGCCAGGTGAAGCAAACTAAGCATGCTACCCTCTAGCCTATTCCATGCTGATAAGCAGGCTCAAATGAAATTTTAATGCAAATAGGAAGAGTAGGGCAGGGTAGTGTAGGGCAGGGTAGGGCAAGGGTGCTGCAGGTTTGCTGCTGCATAAATCATTAGGCCAAGCCTTTTGTTCTAATGAAACCTCAATATCCTGCCGCATGCCGCATGCACACATAGGCCAATTCCGTGAGCAGAGGCAGCAGCGCAGGCATCGCAGCTCCCGGAGGCATCGTACGCGGCAGGAAACTTTTATTTATGTTCTGGTAATGCGCAGGGCCATTGTCGGACATGCCAGGACACGCACAGGGACAGAGGCGTGGACAGAGAGGGGGGATAGAGTGTGGCAGAGGGGGACGCATTAATTTTCATTAAAAGCGCTTAAACGTCGCACCAACTTATTTGCCTGTTTTATTTTTAATTAACCGTCTCCAGTCTACATTCCCAGTCTCCAGTCTCACTTTGCTTCTTCAGCTCAGTCTCCGTCTACGTCATGATGATTTATGAAATGCCCCACAGCCAGAACAGTACAGGGTGCCCCCCTACTAGATAGAAGAGCAGTCCACTTTAGCACTTTAATTAATAAAACCCTCAAATTGACTGGCTGCGCTGCCTGACGAAATACCGAAATAAATATCAGAAATAAAAAAAAAAAAAAAAAACGAAAATAAAACAAAAAGTCAAAACTGAAAAGTCAAGTCGCAGCAGCACAATGACTCTTCTCTATATATTTTTAATACTCCATGAAACAGAGTCTCGAGTGGGCTTTGGCAATCTTTACGATGCCCACTAAATGATATTGACAAAAGTTTTCGAGTGGCAAAACAACAACTACAATTATGGTGCCTCTCGACGGGGCCCTCAAGACTCTCGAGTGTCTGCTACAATCATCATCCGTCATGGCATAAGACATGAGACACAACATTTATAGATTTCCTCGACGACGACGAAGTCGCGATGCGATGCGATGCGTAATCGTCGGGACTTTGTTACCATACCATATGATACGATACCATGTGTACCCATATTAGCCCAAATTTACGGCCTTTTACTACGCACCTGCTGAATGAGTTCCTCAGTTTCAGTTTGGGTTTATGTTTCAGTTTCGGTTTCGACTTCGGTTTTTGGGCACTGCGAATGCAGTAAAAATTATGGTTATGGTCGCGACGCGTGAGAGTTGAAATTTTATGATTATATGGAGAGGATGTTGATGGCCTTGTCGTGGGTAATTGCAGATTAGTTGGAAAAACATAAAACGAGCTGTGCTAAAGCTGCTCGAGTGCCCACTCAAAGGTTTTTGTTTTCCATTTATACGATAGATTCTTGAAGATTATCATAGGCGAACGTGTTGAAATTCAGTTGTCAAGGCGCAAGGGACCTATTCGACAAGAAAAACCTTTAAAAGAAGACAGATAAAAGACACAAGCCGCAAAAATGAACTTCGAATTTCGAAAAATCTCTTGAGGAATTTCGATTTACCGAGAATACTTAATAAACATAAGCTTACAAATTATTGCCTATTTTTGTCTGAACAATTAGCTAAGCGGGGGATTCTGAGAAGGCAATCTCGAAATAGGTTGTTTGCTACAAAAGAAAACGATTGAAAGTAATCCCCCCGCGGTGGAGTGAATTGAAGAGAACTCGAGATACGTTCTAAAGAACTTGTGCTCGATCCGGCCCACACCTTGACTATCAATCGAATCGTGACGAGACAAGTCGGTCGATCGATCGATCGGTCGGTCGTTCGGTCGATCGGTCGGTCGATCGGTCGGTCGGTTGAGTGGAGCGCGGCGTTTCCACTTGACCAGCTATCGGCGTCATAAATCCCCCAAACACTCCACTCGTATACGAAAATACCCCAGCAAACTGTGGTAACCCGATTGAAATAAATGAGTAGTAGGCCCGCTCTTAGATCGAAATACTTGGCCGATAAGGCCTGCAGTCATCATCATGGGTAAATAAATATTATAGTATACTATATATATGACGGAGCGAGGCAACACTGATTAATCAGACCTAATCACAATTGCGGCTTTTGACCGATATTACGAGGCACTCACTCCACTCTCTCCCTCTGCCAAACTGATAGCAGACTGTGTGTTTTTTATTATTATATGTTTTTGTTATTGTTGCCTTAATCAGTAATTAATTAAGATACTTTTCATTAGATAATTTTAGACAGTCGGAGACTTTGTTGGACTTTCGAGACTTTGCGTTTGCATTCCGTGTGATTTATATTTAAATTGTCCGCAATTTACGAGCCGACTTAATTGTATTTGCTTGTCAGACGTCAATGATTCGTTGGCAATCCCCCGCAGACCAAAAACAAAAAAAAAGATAATGATAGTGAAAATTATTTATAGCAATGCGGGGCCTACACATTAGTCACGAGAGTGCCCCGACTAAAAAAACTGGAAACTAACTATACGAATCCCAGAGAGAGAATGATAGCGCAAAGGGGAAGGGAAAGAGGGAGGTTACGTGTGCAGTCGGATCTTGACTTTAGGGTTCAAGCACGGCGAAAACAACAGCCGGCCATAAATCCAGACAGATTTATTTCTATATATAGTATGTACATGTATATGATACGTATTTACGTATATTGTATATTTGTCATTCGGATTAGCGGCGATTTGCGTTATCTTATCAATACCGGGATTTTAGCATAAGTTTGCGTTTCCCAGCACGTGGAAATTTTAATACAATAATAATCTCTACACTACAGAACTGGAACAGCTTGAATAAACACTCCACACACACACACACACACACATTGTAATATTTCCTATGTTTGAAACAAAAATAAAACCTACAGTTACTAACCGAAAAATAAAAAAAAAACCTTTTAACGATTCACGTATTTCGTTCGTGAGAATAATTTATAAAGCTTTATAAACAAAGAAATGAAAAAAACGTTAAACATTTTCAAAAGATTTGATCGCAGCGATTATCATTGGGTCAATAAGTCTGCCAAGGTTTTACAACATTGTAAACTTAGGCAGTTAATTCCATATTTAATTGGGATATACCCGCCCCATGATGGAACTTTACTAAAGTGTACAATATTATTATTCTACCCTAACTCAAAGTTCTCAGAACTTTGTTCACTTTACCCCTATATCGCACGTAGATCTCTATCTGTGTGCAAGATTTATAGACACAATAATTCTTCATTGGTTTTAATTAGTCAGAAATATGTATATGCCATATATATACATAAAACGAGATCTTAATCTGACTGCAACGTTGCAGCAATCGGTTCGATTGATATCGATATCAACGACGCAGAGATATGACAAGTCGATCGATATGCACTCGCACTCGCCTGGGGCCCCGATACCCAAATCAGCTGACTTTATGCTTAATCACTCGGGGCGCCTTTGATGTGGGGCCGCAGTCGTCGTCGTCGTCGTAGCCCTGCTGCCTTGGGTTAATTGCGGCCAACTCATTGGGTGGCAAATCAATTAAAGACTCTACGACTATAAGTATTTTGTCGGGCCCAACCCAGTACGGTATTCCCATGCTATACTATCCCTCTCTCTCTCTCTCAGTGAACAAAAGAACCTAACACCTTACGCATAAGTTATCATTAATTTTTAATGCTCATGGAATGAGTATAGAAAGAAAATACTCAGACACAGACTGCGCTATACACTCACAAAGGAAACCACATAAAATTCAAATTTTGATTATTTCTATAACCTTTAGTTTAGAGAGATAAAAGGAAAGCGCAACTATTGAATTCCGTATACCTTATCGATAGTTTATCTATAATTTCGTCAGCATATTTTAATTTGGTGACTCTATCAATGATCTTGACGGGAAACTCCAAAAGCAACCTCAAAATGATTATAAATAAATGAATAAATATATCGCATAACATAAATATTTATTACTTTATTTTAAGAAAAGAAGAAAAAACCCTGCTAATGATTATAAAAACTTAAACAATTTTCTCTGAAATTCATTTAATATTTTCCAATGAAATTTGTTAAATTTATTATAGAAATGAAACAATTTCCTCTGAAATACATATGGTATATATTAAATATTATCGCATCGGAGCCAACACCCGTTTCCGAATAGCCAGGGGAGCACATTGTGAGCTCCACAGCCCACATTAAATGGCCTTATTAATGATTATGAATGTGATTATGAATATGAATATGAATGTGTGTGTGTGTGTGTGTGTGCCTGCCCAGCGGGTGAAACCTGCTCCCCGTTCTCTCAAAAGACCTGACTCAGTCCCCCCGAAAAAAAAACCAAAAATCGTTGCTGGAATTTGAAAAAGTCGAAATGGAAATGGAAGTTTTGAGTAGGATGAGTCGAGCGCTTTGTATGCGCAGTGTGACAGAAAGAATAAAAAAAAAAAACAAAACTTAATTAAAACAAACGTTTGGCCATCTAATTAACATAACAAAGCCACAGACGAATCCAGTTGAGTTCAGTTTGAGTCAAGTTTGAGTTGATTCATTTAGGCTTGAAATCTGGGCAGAAAAAGGTCGTGCCGAATGACTTGAATAATTTTTGCGCTGTTATTTTTGTTTTGTTTATCATTTGCATGAGAGATGAATGTAGATTTATTTACGCTGGGCATGCGTAATTTGATTGCCCCATGCAATACCCTACCCCCCTCTGCCTGCCCTTCCTCCTTCTAGCGGAAATTGCAATTAGTTGTTAGAAGAAAATGCCATAAATTAGATTACCCAACGAAATGCGGCGCAAACTTAGTGCGATTATCGCCACGACTTTGAGTTCCATTGCCATTTGTGAGTGCCACTCACAGCGGGCCCCCTACTCCCCTCCCCACTCCCCCTTGCAACGTAACTGTGGCAGCAAAATAGCATGAACAATGAGGCCATAATTTAAGGCATTATGGCCGAAATCAGGCCCAGTCTCTCCCCCTCTCTCTCTCCCTCTCCCTCTCTCTCTCTCTCTCTGCGCAGTCCATGTCGAGCGAACAATTCAAAAAACGTTTTTGTAATTCAAAAAATTATTTATGTACTCGTTTAATTCGCCCACCATAGCCACGCCCCCTCCCCCACTCTGCCACCCCCTCGCACGAGCTGCTATACACAAAGTTTCGTATTTATTATTATTTTATTTTTTTTTTTTTATAAAGATAAATTATGAATGTATCTGCAATTTTCATTCAATTCATTAGACTGCGATTGTTGTTCATCGATTCGTTTGTACACTCACACTCACACTCACAGTTTTTCAAATGAAGTATTATTTTTAGGTATTATTGTTGTTATTCTGAGAGAGACGAAACGAGTTCCTCTAAGTAGGGTCTGCTCGGCTCTCTGTCGGAGGCCTTTTTGAAAGAACTCAAAACAAAAGTTGTATGTGTTTTTTTTTGTGTTTTTATTCGTTTTCTGTTTTTGTGCGCCTTGTCGTTTCTGCGATAAAACAAACAATAAACCCGGCCATATACACAGCATTCATAATTTAATTATATAGCCCACTTCCCCCTTCCCCCTCCCTACTTCCCCCCTTTTTCATTTCACAATTCTTTAGAAAACCTCAGCGTTAATTTTGTGTAATAATAAGTTGAATGCCTTCGCATACAAATGCAAAAGTGTAGTTAATTTGAATGCCATTTATGGTATGGTATGATACCGTCTTGAAGACCGGCACGCAGAGCAGCGCTGTGAAACTGAATCGAGTTGGTTCATTCAATGGATGCGAACAATGGAAGCTTTCATAGACATAGACAGAGAGAACTTCCCTGACTAACCGAGACTGATCTAAGGAAATACGATACGAGTATCTTGTAAAGTTGAACCAATTATATCATATATCATATCATATCGTATCGTATCGGCATGGAATTTCTGTGCTCTGAAACTTTGCACTCGTGATATTATAAGTGGTATCTATAGAGCGGTGCTATCAACACACAGCGTAAACTCCCTGCCTTACCATAGTATAGTACTATAAACTATGGCATATCATTCCCAACATCGTATCGTATCGTATCGCTGTCACGTCAGCCCCAGTTCGGTGTCCACGTGCTAACAGTGACCACTTCACGCTTTCAAGATTTCAAATCGAATAAAAAGAAAATAAGAACTAGAGTAAATATTTATGAATTCATTCACTTGATTCGCTTTATCAGCGACAGCGACATCGACATCTGTGCTAATGCCCCAAGCTAATTAGTTGCGCCTTGCGCCGTTGTCCCAATTCATTAGAAGTCATTAGATATTGCACCGGGAAAAAAGGGGTGACCTATCCAACGTCTCTGGCCAGGAAGAACGTGATTTATCGAGCGTCGACGTCACGAGATTTTATTATCGCACTTGGGGCGATGCCGTGTTGCGATCCAAATTGTATGCTATATATACTATATAATACTCGTATAGTCAGTCAAGCAAGAGAACAACAAATCGTGAACGTCAAAAGCGACAGAGACAGAGAGAGAGGGGGGAGAGAGAGAGACAGAGATAGACGAGCAGAGACAACGCATACGTGCGAAATTTGTTGATTTCGTGAAAGTCACAAACTGGCATTAAAATATTTTTATACACATGACAGCGGGCAGCGACGTCAGCAGCGACGTCGGCAGCGACGTTGTAAATAACAAAATAATAAAATTCAGCAAATTATACGCGGCTTAAAAGGCCCACAAAATGCGCAGCGACGGCGACAGGCGCCGAATTCGAAAATTAAGTGAAAAAAAATTAAAAAAAATTAAAAAAATAAATAAATTCCTTTCAAAGATATCGATAACAACAACAACAACAAGAGCAAATGGCAATCATCGCGTAATATTTGTTCATTGCAAAATCAATTAACAATTTCAGGCAAATTGATATTAACGAGTTCTCGCAATAACCAGAAACTGAAAGCCCCATCGACTACGTGTCGGCGATTTCAATTCTCCAATTCTCCAATTCTGAATTCCGAATCGAATTCGAATTGTATCGTATCGCCTGAACTGAACTGAATTGAAAATAAAACACTTTGTCGTTAAGTGTATGCACGAGGGTTGTGAGTGCAATTCGACGATAGTATCGATTAATTACTATGGATTTCATTTCAATTTCTTTTTGATTTTCCAATTCAATTAGTTTGTGGAATTTCCTGACAGAACCCATTCAAATTACTATTGCATTACTATCGGTTGTTTTTATATATATTGTGGCATTTCCATACTTTTTAATATATATTCGACTTTAGTCTTTGTTCTTTAATTGGCTTGGACATTTTATTCTAGCTTTACTATCGTAATATATTATGTGTTAATCTCCGTCTTCCTTTGGGGAATTTCACTTCAGTTAATTTATCTTATCTATCGCAATACTATCGTTTAATTTTGACTTTTAATATTCTTCCTTTTATTCGATATCATTTGTTTTACTATTCTTTCATTCTTCGACTAATTTGGCATACTGACTTTCAGCTCTTTATGTTACTATCGCTTACTATCGTATATTATTAACATTTCTTATACATACAAGTATATCGCCATACTATCGTTTGCTTTTTATCTACTATGACTTCTGCTTTAGCTTTATTTCTTTTTCTTTATTTCTTCGTTCATGCAATTTGACCATACTATCGCGTTACTATCGCACATTGTTGTTCCTTATCTATTGCCCAACTATAACTATTTACTATCGTATAATACTGTTTTCTTTAACATATATCTTCTGCCTTAGCTGTATTTTTTCTCTTAATCTGGCAAATTAATTAATTCTCGCTTAATTCACAATACTATCGCATAACTATCGTATATTGTTGCTCTCATTATTCACAGCTATTTGTTTGTCTTCTACTTTGGCTTCGGTATTCTCTTTCGAGTATTTCGAACTGAACTCATTTCCCTCCCCCTGAGTTTCGTGTCGAAAAGCTTGTACCCAACCCTCGTACGTGCAACTGTTATATATCGAGACGGTTGCATAGATATATAGTATGTATATATGCATACTATGAGTATATATGCAGATACATGCCATATAAGGCATGTACGTGTATCTCATGTGAGGCCAGCACGATTTCTTTGCGGTATGTGGAAGCAATCACGCAAATCCATAACCATATTCACATTGAGTGCAACAAATTGTTTTGGATTCGAGCTGCAAAACGTTAAGGCAAATAATAAAAGACAACAACAACAACGACTAGAACTACTATATAGAGACACAACTGCGGCTGTTAATAATAGCTAAAATGTTTTTAATTAAGTGCAAATGCCAGATTAACGATTACAAGAAAAACACGTTCCATTAAAAACGCCACGACAATTTAACTCCGTCTCCATCTCTGACTCTCAGATTGTCCGGCAAGTGTGACTTTTCAATCGCCTTCGCAGTCGCAGTCGCAGTCACATTGTGATCGCGTTGCGATTGGAAATTGGAACCGGGCATCGTGTCGTAATTTGTTGACGCCAAATGGAACGACTTGACTCGCCGCGACTCGCCTCGACTCGTCTCGATTCGATTCGATTAAATCGCATTCTAAGAAAAAACACATTGGGAAACTTAGCCTACTGATACCCGATTAGGTCGTGCCAGATTACGGCAAACTACAAAAATAAAAATCAAACTCAAATTGTTTAGACAACGTGTCCGCATAATTATCATACATTTCCAAGTGACTTTCCAACTCATTAGGCAAAGAAATGAAATTATTCCAAAGCTAATGAAATGGAATTGAAAACAAGATTGTCGAAATTGTCACTTGACTTTGTGTCAGGGTTTTATTATATGATATGATATATTGTGTACTTCTGGGCTTACTTTTCCGCTTCTTTATTTCATTTTTGTTTTCTTTACTTCTCTAAAGTTGGCTTAATAAAAGAAATCTTAGTTAAGATTCAAGAGATTTACGCTTATCTCTAACAGATTGTAGCAGCAACTTTAATTTGTTTGTATGAACATGTATATAAAGTTTCATTGTACAGATTTTGAAACCAAACTTTAGGTATATATGCGCCTATAAATGCTTTATAATATAAGAAGAATATTTCATTTATATATCATTCTAAATATGCCAAAATCTACAACTAACACTGTTTCTATTGAACTCTAGAGCAAACTGTCATTTATTTATATATTTCCTATAGATAGCTGGATAGACTTAAGGTAATATATCATTTATTTACTTAGCAGCTGAAACTGCAATCTATCTTTATCTTTATTTCGTATCTACCGTGCTGACCATCACCTTTAAGCAGCCTCAATTTTTGGTATTATCTTTATTATTATCTCTCTCTGCAGCGGAGCAAATCGGTGGTTGCTCTGCCATATAAAAAGGCAGAGAAGAAGAAGCAGAAGAAGTCATTCATAATTGATGAATAACCTTCAGCCTGGCAATCGAGCAGCAGCAGGCAGAAGAGATATACATATTCATTTTCATTTTCATTTTTATTTTCATTTTGATATCCATTTGGCCATTTCCATGCTCTGGGCCTTATCTGCGATACGATTATGAAAACACAAGGAAAATAAAACTCGCCATAAAAAAAAAACAGACAAACTGAGAGGGAGAGAGAGAGCACTCGTAATGCTGCTCGTACTGGGGTCCCACATGGATTGGCCACGGGATTGGGTTCTGTTTTTCGAATGAGTGCTCGCTTAATTCGATTACATTTCATTCCAGCATTTTTTTTTGTATTTTGTTGTCTCTTCAGTTGGTTTTACTGGGTATCTATGTGTGTGTGTGTGTGTGCTTGTGTGTGTGTGTTTCTGGTATTGTTTGACGCTTGGTAATTACGCTGAAAAACTCATTTGACGGCTCGCACTGTCACGTTGTGTGTGTGTGTGCGAGTGTGTGTGTGTGTGTGCAATAAATCTTTCGATATGTATAATTTGGTGCCGGCACGGCCAACGCAGAGCCCAAATTGTATCTCATAGATACGTGTACGCAGCCATGGCAGGCGGTGCCTGTCGCCGGCCGTAAATGTATCTGCAACTCTCTGTGTGAGTGTGTGTTTGTGTGTATCTGTGTGTGTGTGCGTACTTTTATGCCCCTAGGCGCAACAGCTTAGCTGGGGATTGCTCTGGGATCGCATCGGATCGCATCGCATCGGATCGGATCCGTTTGGGACTTAGCTCGTCTCAGCGCGTTCAGCTCGTCTCTCTGTCTGTCTGTCTGTCCGTCTGTCTGTCTGTCCGTCTGCCTGTTTTAAGCTGCAGTGCAATACGAGTGCGCCCTGCAATCATTACTCATCTGGCATGTTGCATGCCTCATGCCACATGCCGCATGCTGCACGCTGCTTTTCGGGCATTGTCAATGGCGCAAACAATGAGCTGCAGCCTACTCGCTTGCGATTGCTGCTGGCAGGGGGGCGGATATACGTATAAGATACAAGATACATTTTTTTAGGCACATGTTTAAATACAGAACTCATGCTTGCTTAGATGTCTCTTTCCTTTTTTTTTTTTGTGGCACAATTTATGACTTCCCACACGGTCTTAGCCCCGAAAAATATGACAAGTCATAAATGTGCCACAAATGCTCACTCATTTGCAGCATCTCTCAGATACACAGATACTCAGATACAGCTATATAGATACAGATACATAAAAAACACTTTTGTTATGCTCGTCGTAAAATCAATAAACGTAATGCAGAGAGTAAATTGAATGACATATCGCTCAATAAACATAAATTATAATTTATTAAACCTTTGCCATCTCGTCTTGTTTCTTTTTTTTTTTTTCTTTTTTATGCTCATTTTCATTTCAAATTCAATTCAAAACTCGAAATAGAATTCATTCCAATTCAATTCATTTGTTTATTTGTCTACGCAATACCTCGGGGCATCTACCTACCTCCCGGTCCCAAGCACCCTACCTTCCTTCTTTCCGTTCCCTCAGCTACCCCTCTCTGTCGGTTCTATCTTTGTTTAGTTTCAAATCGAGGCAACTTTCGGCACTGTAATTTTTATTTCGCAGTTATTACGAAAAAGAAAACATGAAAAAATACAGAAATGAAACAGAAAATCAAAAGTGATTCATTTATCATGGTCTTACAGTGGAAATGCGTGGGGAATAACCAAAAAATATGAGGAAACATTGAAAAAATTAAAAAATATATTATTTCTAAAGAACTAAAGATTTCCAATAAATTTCAAAGCATATATATAAGTAACTTATGCCAAAAAAATCAACAGTTCGGAAGAGAATATTTTAATAGTGTTTAATAAGAATAAACTTGAAAAAGTTAAAAAAAATAACTTAGAAACCCCTAGAGATTTAGATTTAGATTGAGCTAAATTGAAAAAATTAAAACATATATTATTTTCAAAGAATTAAAAATGTTCAATAAATTTCAAAGAATATATATAAGTAACTTATGCCAAATATAATCAACAGTTCGGAAGAGAATATTAAAATAATATTTAATGAGAATAAACTTGAAAACGTTAAAAAAAATTACTTAGAAAAGCGATATATCAAAAATAAATATAATATGATATGAGCTAGTCTTCTAAACTCTTCCCATAAAAAGTATAATATAGAATATTAAAAAGGTTTACTTTTATGTATAATATATATCAGGAAACTTAAGGAAATTCGATAAACTAAAAGTTCTGTTTGTTATTAAATTCACCTTAGCCAATGCTGACTGTATTTTATGAAAGGAAAAACAGAAAGCATAAAAGTCAAGTCTGTCTAGAATTAAGAAAATTAGAAAATGAAATGCGATTGCGTTTGTGAATGATATATGAATGTGTGTATTTATGTGTTGATTTCTGATGCCTCCTCATTAAAAGACGCGCCGGGCAACTATTTTAAATATTTTAATTATTTGCATATTCAAATGTTTATAGCAGTTCCCCCTCTCTCTCTCTCTCTCTCTCCCCTCTTTTTCCGCCACTGCCTTAGCCTTTTCCCGCTGACGGTGCTGCGTGGGCGTCGGCCGTTTTAAAGCGTTTTTAATTGCCGACTCAGTCGGTTAATCGCCGCCAGACCAACTGACGTCTGTGTTTCAGGGTCTGCGAATGGAACCGGGACTGGGAGTGGGAATGGGACTGGCAGTGGGACTGGGAATGGGAGTGGGACGGAAACTGCGACTGGGTTAGCTGGGCAGGAAGGGAGAACGGGACTGCAAGACCGGAGACCTTCGCAAGTTGCACCATCATTTGGAACAGAGAGCACTAAAAAACAAGAAGAGAAGAAGAGGAGGAGGAGGAGGAGGAGGAATGAGAACAACATGAATTTCGAGTATGCGCGAGTCATGTGGCAAAGTTGTTGTTGTGGTTCCTCTTGTTGGTGTGCGGCGATTGTGAAAACACTTCAGAGAGCACAGGAAGAGGAGGCGGAACGTAGGAGAAGCAGGAGGAGCAGGAAAGTGGAAGCCCACATGGAACAACAGCAGCAGCAGCAGCAGCGACAGCGACAGCGTCAACCATTTGAAACATGAGCCTCGTGAGTGCTGATAATACTCGTATTCGTATTCGTATTCGTTTTGCTAGTGAATACTTAGGCATGTGTGCGGGCTGCGTTATGGCACGATTTAGGGTGAGTCGAGAGAGGGGGGAGGATGGAGGGAAGATGGTTGACAGGAGAAGAAGAAGGTAACCCAAGGCATCTAGCACGAACAATGACAAATACGTGCGCTGATATTTCACTTGATTATTCATCATACTCATCATTATCATCAACTAATCTATATATTTTTCATTTTTTTGTGTGCTTCCCATAATACCTATATATAGTCTAATACTGCCCATTAATAATACACGATTTCTATTTTTGCTTCAAATTAATCTCTTTTATTAATTTGCATTATTCATTATTCATTTGAATTTCAATTTTATTTTTTTTACTTATATGTTTTATGTTTTCTCGCTTATGCATGCAGCCCAATACATATATCTATATATATTCGTTAATCCCGTACAGTAATGCTTCCTTCATATGCTACAGTTCTCTAGATCTTTTTATACAGTAATCATATAGTATATGTATATAGAATATATATATTCATTGTGTGTTTTATTAAGGTATTTCAGTTGTTTTTTTTTTCTAGATCATTTACAAGAATTTACCCGCAGCATCAATCGAAACTTAACTATGAGTCTGAATCGAAGAATACATAATATTCAAGTATCAGTTAATATATATTTACTATATAGTAGATTCATCATGTACATAGTTAGGCGTAATAAATTCAGTAGATTTCGGAAACTGAAAAAAAGGGAAACTATTTCATATTTGCGATATATTTTTTTTTAATAATAATACAATGCATAATAAACATGAATAAAACTACTATCACATTTAAATAGATCGATCATCTCTACACATTACAGGGTGTGTGTCTGTTTTGGAATAGGATCGAGATTAAAATTGAAAAAAAAAGCTATATGAATAATTTAAAGTTTTTTTTGTTGTTTACTGTAGTAATAAATTCCAGTTTTATTTAGCATACACTCTAAACTCTCCAGTTTTATTTCTTATAACGATGCGGGTTTATACCAAGAGAGGGAATGAAAAAAAAAATAAAACATATTGAAATTAGTGCTTAGTCAAACATTAATTGTTGTTCACAGCAGAAATTCATAATAATTGTTGTTATACGAATATGCACTATATATGTTTACTATATACTATAATGGGGTTCTTTTTTTGGATCTGCTTGCCCCGTATTCTTCTTCGTCGTAAGTGAGGAGTCGGGCCTAAGAGTTATGCATAACGTATAGCCGACCCCATACTTATATACTATGTAATTTGTTGATGGCCTAGTTAGTATATAGTATAGTTTAGTATAAGTTATAAGTATAAGGTTCTTCTGCTGGTTTTCTCTAGTTCGTTCTTCTTTCTTTCTCGGCATAGGCGTAGTCGGTTTATATATACTATATAGTCTAAATGTTGTATATGTAATTAGTTGCATTGTATCGTCGTCATATATGTTTTTCTGTCTGTTATTCTATATATATACTTTATGTGGTATGTTATGTTGGTATTATATTATTATACCGCTTTGTTGTTGGTGTTGCTCTTGTTGCTGTAAGTCACAATATGGTTGGCTAATTTATGGGGGTATGGAGTATCAATTATCATGAATATATATGTATGTATATAGTATGCGTATATGTATTATATGGGTCTGTGTTGGCTGTAGTAGATCGGTTTAGATCTAGCCTCCGATGCGTGTCGCTCGGTTAAGTGCTTTTTGATTATCTAACCCACAAAAAAAACACACGTGCGTGTCTCTCTCTCTATAAGTAAGTATGGGTTAAGCATACTATATACTGTCTGTCTATATGTATCTGTATTATTTCGTCTTCTTTTGGCTGCGACATACTCTAATTTAGTTTGACATTTGCTTTGCTCTCTCTCTCTCTCTTTCTCGCTCTCCCTCTCCCGCTCTTTATAGAGTTGTATATAGATAAATGTATGTGTATATTTTATAAGTATTTTGGTATACCCCACTGCACTTAGGCAGCTCTAAGCGTTAATGCTTTTAATTGTTTTTTTTTCTCTTCTTCTTTTTCTTCTATTTTTGTTTCTCTTTTGTTAATTATTTTCATTTTTCATTTGTATTTGTTTTTTGTTTTTTTTTTTTGCTAGCTAACTAGTTTTACACTTTGTCATGTTTTTTCTTTTTTTTTTGTTTTTGCTTGTTGCCAAGTCTAAAGTTTGTAGTTCAAGTTTTATTCATAGGCCTTTTCGAAAGCGTTTTGACCTTCTCGATATTACTACACACTCCTCCATTCCCCCCGCTAGACCCAACGAATTCAATTTGTTTCTGTTTTTTTAGTATTTTCCGACTTGGCAGGCAGTTAAGTGTTTTATTTTTTCTGACTTTGCTTGAGCTTTGCAATGAGCTTTAGCTTTAGAGACTAAGTATTACTATGTATATATTTAAAGCGAGTGGGTTTTTTTTCTTTATATTTCTGAAGCCTTATCTTTTGGGCCAGCCAAAATGCAGCTCCACATAAATTATGCGCGTTTTTCAGGGTTTCCAGTTCAAGCTAAATGTCGCAATTCGAGGTTAATTGGATATTACAAAACGAGATTAACGTTTCTTTTTCTTGAAAACGAAAAACGAGAAAAAAAACCCGAGCTGAAGGAGAAGGGAAAGCTCTTTTCAGAGTCCAGTTCCCATGTTAACTTGATAATATTCCGTATTTCGTGTGTCTTGAGAGAGCTTGGCCAAATCTCTATGTTGATTTTGCAAGCCCATTGGGGGAAGGAGATACCTCTATAAGCTATGGCGCCATAATCGAAAAATTGAAAAGTTTCTAATTTTTTTTATACACTATTTACATATCTGCTATATTTGGGCTTGTCTCATCGTATACACACATAATACCACATAGGGTATAAAGAGAGGGGATTTATGTTCGTTTCGGAGCTTCCAATTAGCTGTATTTTAATTAATAATAAATTTCTTAATTTATTTAAAGCCGCTTTAAGTTCCCCTCCCCCTCCCGATCTTCCCAATCTTCCCGTGCATTCATGCATACAAATTATGTTAATTAGTTACAGCGTGTGTCCGTCGTTCCTCGGACAATAAATTTCATTTCATTTCGTATTATTTTTTTGTTTCTTTTTTGTTTGTATTTTGTTACTTTTTGTTTGATTTTTTCTGCTTTGTTGTACAATTTAATTAAAGCTTATTAAAACTGTCGCTGAAAAAAAGAAACAATAGCAGCATTTGGCATAAATTGTAATTTGCATTTGCGGTACTTAATTAACGATCTTAATTTCGATTCAAAAGTTACAGAAATCATCGCAAAAAAAAAAAAACGATAACGATAAACGGATGAGCGCATAGAGAGCCTATTATAATATGATATATTATGTAAATAGATTTCGGTATTAATAGGAAACTCTGGCGAGTTCGGCGACAATGTTTTAATTAAGCTGCAAATTATGTGTAGCGCGCTCGGATTAAGCTGACCCCAAAAAGTCGAAAAAAGAAGGAAAAGAAGACAAAAAAAAATACCAAAACGAGCAGACATAAACGAATGAATGAATGGAGAGGAAAAAGGCATAAAAAACCTAAACTGGTTGCCCAGGCGGCGTCGCCCTCCTCTCTCTCTCTCTCTCTCTTTCACTCTCTCGAGTTTTACGACCCGCCTCAATGCGAGGTGTCCCTGTATTAGTCTCCCCCTCCCCCTCCCCCTACACTCTTACTAGCACTCTCTGCTGCTGCTGCTGCTGCTGCTGTACTCTGCCACTTTGCAGTCGCTCTCTCAGTTTGTTAGACAGCTTCCGCAGTCGCTGTCGGCGTTGACGCTGTCGCTGACGTCGCCGCAGCCGCAGCCGCAGCCACAGCCGCATTTCTGTCTTTGCTTTTCATGTTGCGCTCTACTTCAGTTTTTATCGCAATTTTTTGTTGTTTTTCTTTTTTCTTCGTTTTGCTGGCGCTTACTTTGACTTTATTATTTCTTCGTTTTTTTTTCATTTTTTTTTTTGTTTCTCTCCTTCTCTCTTGACTTTGTTTAATGCGCTTTGCGTCATTTCATTTTCAACAATTTTCGTGCTTAAATTTAAAAATAACTAATCATCCGCATGTGAGTGTATGCCAGTGTGTGTGTGTGTGTGTGTTTGAATTTGTGTGCAGGCTGGCTTTTGGGTGTATTTGCTTTTTATGCCGTTTTATTTGCATTCCTTTTTGTGCTGTCTCGCGCTTTATGTGTGTTTTCGCTGGCCCATTATTTAGTTTATTTATCTCTGTTGATGACTTTTAAATGGCACCTGCTCTCAGCGCTGCCGGGAGGGGGAGAGAGAACAAAGAGAGTGGGCGGTGGCAGCGGCAGCGGCAGCGCTGGGGAGAGCAATGGATGGCAATCGAAAGGCCACACACACACACACACACACACGCACGCACACATCATTCAATTAGTCGCGCTTCGAAGTTCGTTGAAAGTTGTGTGTTGCCAGGCTACAAATTTGTCGAATTCAATTTGCGCACAAACTTCACACTGATTCATCATCATGAAAAGAAAATTGTTGAATCAAAAATCAAATATGTACAGACTTTTGGCAACACGAGCACTTCAGGGCTGAGCTCATTTCTATTTTTGGGGGGGGAAAGAAGAAAAAAAAAACGAATCCAAAACGAACCCCTTGAAAACTCGAGTACAGCACTTGAGGAGCTGGCCCATTATCTCTGAAGATTTCCCTCAAAAAAAAACACAATCGACAATCGCATCGAGTGCAGCTATTTCGAAATTGCAGCTCAAGCACCTGCCTGTAATACACACACAGAGACAGGCAGACAGACAGACAGACAGACAGACAGGTCTATATATTATATAGGTGTTTGTCTGTAGAACAACGATGACAACGACCTCGCAGCGCAATAGGAATGCGAATGAATGGCGGGGCCAAAAACAGCTGATTTTCGAGTTCCCATTTGAGAATAAACAAAACACTCAATCACACACACACACACAGACGTGCATACACTGTAGTAAATTTTAATTACTGCCAATTGGCATTTAAAAAAAAAAAAAAAAATTTCTAATCTTTGAGGGCCACTCTAATATATGAATTGAATAAATGAATAAAAAGCGTATTGAGATTGCAATCGTAGTTCTCAGCGCTAAATCAGCATACAAAACTAAGTGGTTCCCCTCTCTTTCCCTCTTATAGACCATTCCCGACTCTTTTCGAGCCGTCAATCGTCATCGTGTTTTCAGATTAACAACAAGATCCGCTGACGTTGCTTTCTACTACAACGAGTGGCATAACATACTATATAGTGCACATGTCTGGCCAAGCACACTATATAAGCGGACTTATAGCTATAAAAGTCTGTGTGCGAGTGTGGTCTACATAAGCTGTCTCGGCCAGTTCCTGTCATGGCGCTGGTTTTGTTGCCTTGCCATGCCTTGTCATGCCTCGGAGTCGTAGTTGGACCCGTTTGAATTTAGGGCAAGACAAAGTGAATCATGTGGATGGATTCGATCTTAACTGAGTCACAAATCAAATGGCTAAACGAGTCCACTTTTGGTCAATGGGAAACGGATGTCGGAGCTGCCTTTTATAATTATTTTTTAATGCGAGGCAAATTATTTATAATTGAGTCGATGCGATAGTGAATGTGCACTGATTCAGCACCCCTATACGGTTTTTAACGGGAAGTTAGGGCAAACAATTATTTTCCATAAGAAGTGAAAAATACCTAAGCTATTTTTAGAAAAATTGCATTAAAAAGCGTCAACTTTAATACAAATATGTAATTTTGTGTGCATTTCATAGTTAAATGTTGAGAATCCCAAAAACAGCAAGAAACAAGCTAAAATCAGCTGTATAAATACAGAATATTCTCTATTAACAATACTTCTAGCCGAATTTGACGGAAAAAAGTTAGAAATTAGAAGCAAGAAATTAATAATAATTTCTAGAAATTAGAAATAGATATGTAGGCTGGTTAGCTTCGGGTACTGCAGGTTCTACCGTTACGACCAAAGTGCCCTTTTGGAAATCTGAAACACAAAGCGACCATTATGTGGGTTGCTCATAATCAGCGACTTGCAGAGTGGAAGAGAGGGAGAGAGAGGCAAAGAGCTGACAGACTCTTCCATCAATGACAACAATCAATCACAGTGACTTGCGGGCAATTCGAAGCGGCTGAATACGCAAGAGAGGGGAGGGGGAGATAACTGCGAAGCTGACACCAAAAGCGAAGCAAAGTGCGAGGCGAGCAAGAAATCAAATTAAAGCAACGCGCACGGTACAGTGTGACAGGCGGCAACGGCGGCGGAGAGTAAAGAGAACTGTAAAAGAGTGCGAGGGAGACAGGCTGTAAAATAATCCACAGTGAACGAGCGACGGCAAGTGCCGTTAGTGAGAGAAGTTTTGCCTTCACTTCATCTAATTCTCAATCTGTTTCTGCTTCTGCTTCATCTACTTCTCTTCTTCTTCTTCTGCTGCAACGTCTTTCGACTGAATTGAAAACACAATTTGCTTACATTTTCGCTTTATCTTTGCGCATATTTTGCCTCAAATTACGTCGCATAATTTGGAATAATTTTATTTTTCATTTTTATGTGTGTATGCTGTGTGTGTGTGTGTGTGTGTGAATGGGTGTAAATGTAAGTGTGTGTGTGTTTGTGTGTGTATTATTGTTTTATTTAGTTGTATTTTTTTTTGATTTTCGTAACAATTTATATTTTGTTGTCCGTTCGGGAGAGATTTATAGGTTATGAATGGTTGCAATTTATGTTGAGTAAAGAGCTTCGACTTGTGAATAAGATGCAATTAAATAAGCAAGTTTCGTTTTAGCATTTCTCTTTTGTTTGTTTTTTTTGTTATCCCATTATTATCATCATTATTTGTTGTTGTTGTTGTTGGTTTACACGCATTCTTGTTGGTTGGTTGGTTTTGTTGTTGTTGTTTAATTTAAATTAAATTAATTACTAAAATTATTTTATAACAAATATCACTACAATAGTTTGCATTTTTTTGTTGTTTGTTTTGTTTGTTTTCTTTTCTTTCCTCTTTCATTTACTTCTGCTTCTTCTTCATCTGCTTCTTCGACTACTTTATCAAATTACTACAAATAACTAAAAGAAAGTGAATTTCAATTGTTTTTTCCATCAGTTTCTTCAGTTTGTTTGGCAACAATTTTCGCAGCTAATTTTACAAAATTTTGGTTTTTTCTTCTATTTTCTTTCTTTCTTATTCTTCTTCTAAAATCGAACATATTGATATATTGAGGTCAATATTATGGACTGCGCACCACACGCCCCGAAGGAGGAGGGGGGAACGGAGACAAAGCACACACAAACAAACGACGATATCGCATGGAACCTTCTCTGGGTTTTTTTTTAAATATTATATTCTACATAGATTATTGGATTCGATTTTTTTTCTCATTTCAACAAATTCTCTCGAAATTCTCAAGATATCACAATGGCAATTTTTTTCTCTCTCTCTCTTTGCGATTTTCTTTTTGAGTTTGAACAAAACCAAAAAAAAAATTACGTTGGAGATACGATATATAAATATATATATATATATATATATTATAAAGAAAAGTTATCGATAACGCGCGTTGTTGTGTTCGTGTGCGTGTCTTTTACACCAGCGAAGGGGGCAATAATGGGAATGGGGGCGTGGCGACAGCCCTTACAAAATCAAAAATAATCAAATCAAATTACAAAATGAATGTCAACTAAAACAAGAGAATTTTGAAATATATGTATGTGTGTATGTGTACTATATATGTTTCAAAACTATTTAAAAGCGTTTCTCGCAGTTTTCCGTTAATGGGTTCTGTTTTTGTTTTTTCTCTCAGTGTATCATTGACGTTTACTTGGTAAGCGTCTGTCTCAGTTGTTGTTGTTGCTGCTGCTGTTGTTGCTGCTGCTGCTGCTTGTTGCCTTTGCTGCTGTTGCTGTTGCTGGAGGAGGATCACACATTGTAGCAGGAGATTTGCTGGAATGTTGGCGCTGTCGTTGCTGCCGTCGCCGACGTCGCTACCGCCGCCGCCGCCGCCGCTGCCGAACCGAAGGGCACAAACGAGGCTGGGCCCAAATTGGCGCCGGCAGCGGCCGCTGCGAGAGATGCAGCTGCCGCTGCTGCGGCATATGGATGCATACGATGCTGGGTACGCAAATATTGTCGATATTTGCCGCTCAGTTTGTCAGTCGCTGTGGGCGGTAGCCGGTGCATGGGCGTGGCCTCAGGACCGGCCTGATAATTGCTAGGAACTGTTGCCATCGGCGACCGATCGATCAGCAGCGCAGCCGCCGCGGCTGCAGCTGTCGCATCCCACGGTGCAACCGGCGGTGGCAGGCAATGTTGCTGCTGCTGCTGCTGTTGCTGCTTGGCTGCTGCTACATTGCTGGCGTAGCTGCTGCTGCCCGCTATTAACGCATCGCGCTTACCAGCGGCAGCAGCGTTGGCAGAGGAGTTGGCAGCGACGCTGGCAGCATTTGAACTTTTTGTGGAGTAAAGCGCCGCCGCATGCTGCATGTGTTGCTGCTGCTGCTGCTGGTGTGAATGTGTGTGTGGGTGAGAATGTGCATGTGTGTGTGAGTGCTGCTGCTGCTGTTGGTGTTGCTGCTGTTGCTGATGGGGCGTCAGCGCAGCAGCCAACTGCTCCCATTGTCCCGACGCAGAAGTCACTGCTGCTGCTGCGGCGGCTGCTGCTGCTGCTACTGAGGTGGCTGAGTGGTTTTGGCTTTGGCTTTGACGACTTTGGTTGCGCTGCTGTTGTTGCTGCTGCTGTTGTCGCAGCTGTTGCTGCTGCTGTTGTTGCTGCTGCTGCTGCTGCACTGGATACAGCGCCTGCTGCGACATTTGTGACATTTGCTGCTGCTGCTGTTGCTGCTGTTGCCGCAGCTGCTGCTGATATGCCGCCTGTCGCTGCTGCTGCTGCTGTTGTTGTTGCTGCTGCTGCTGCTGTTGCTGTTGTTGCTGCTGCTGCAACTGAGTTTTGCGCCTGGCAGCGCTGCTTGGTGCCGCTGCCGCTGTTGCTGCACCGCCGCCACCCAATGCTGCTGCGCTGCTGACGGCGCTGCTAACCGCATTGCGTGCATTCGCCGTCGCCGTCGCCTGCATGTTGTTCACGAACGGACTGCGGCGCTGCGACTCCATTTTGCGGAAGTAGCACGGATGAATCATCAGCAGCGGCTCCACGCGCTGCCCTGCCGGCGGCTTTGGCTGATTGGGCAGCTCGTACTCGACGCTGCAGTCGACGTGCAGTGGAATGCTGTAATCCTTGTTGTTGTTGTTGTTGCTGCCGCTGCCGACGCTGCTGCTGCTGCCGCCGATGTTGCTGCTGCTGTTGTTGCTCGCATTGCTGTTGCTTGTGTTGGCATTGCTTGCAGTGTTGTTGGCGGGACGCTGATTGCTGGCAGCGACGGCGGCGGCGACCTGTGTTTGGGCGACGGCCGCCGCCGCCGCAGCAGCATGGCTGTGGCGTGTGTTGTTGTTGTTGTTGTTGTTGTTGTTGGCGGCGGGCTGCTGATGCTGGCGTTGTTGTTGTTGCTGCTGCTGCTGTTGTTGCAGCAACTGTTGCTGATGTGCAGCCACAGCAGCATGATACATATGTTGATGCTGCTGATGTTGCTGCTGCTGCTGCTGTTGATGATGATGTTGCTGCTGCTGTTGTTGCTGTTGCTGCTGCTGCAGTTGTTGCTGCTGCTGCTGCTGTTGCTGCAGAGCTGCCGACATACTGTGCGAGAGCGAGAGCGACGACATGGACGACATGTCATAGTTGGCATAGCACGCAGCCATCGTCATTGTTGTTGCTATCTCGTTCTTCTTCTTCTTGTTGTTGTTACTTTAATTTTATATTTCTTGTTGTTGTTGGTTTTTTTTTTACTTTTATTTTAGAATTTCATTTTGATGAGATTTGCAAACTTTTTTCTTTTTTTCTTGTGTTTTATTTTCACTTCACTTGAAACTGAATTGAGAAACTGAGAAATTGGCACTGGTAATCCAAAAATAGACGACGCCGACGGTGCGAGCGAGCGAGAGAGAGAGCGAGGGCAGCGTGTAACGGTAGTTGCGGCTGCAGTTAATCCGTGTTTGAGTGTGTGTGTGTGTGTATATATGTGAGTGCGAGGAGGAACCTTAATCCATATGTTGCTGCTGCTTGCGTTTCTTTTCGTTTCGCTTTTGATTTCGTTTTTGGTTGTGGAATTTGCTTTAGTTATGTTTTTCTTTTTCTTGTTGTTGTTTGCTTTGTCGCACCCGTAATTCAATTGTTGTTTTGCATTAATTATTGTATTTGTTAATCAGTCTTTGTTTTTATTTTATCGTATTTTGTATTCTATTTTTTTGTTTTTGTTTTATAGCTGCGAATCGAGTTGTTGTTGTTGTTGTTGCTGTTTGTAGGTTGGTTCAGTCTTTTTTATGCAAATACACGCGACGTGTGTGATTTACAGTAATTACAGTAATTTCCTCATACGGCGACAACGTTTGTCTGGCAATTCGCTCGAACACGTCCGTTCCCGTTGAGCAGCGCAAGCGAAATGAAGCGACCTCGCTGCCGCTGCCGTTCAATTTCTTTTCGTACGTTTCGAACTCAGCTGAGCAAAGAGAGCGCGCTCCGCTGAATGGTGAGAGTGAACAGACGCGAATGAGTGCGGCGCTGAATCGAGAGCGCAAGAGCGCGACTGCACAGCTGTTACACGACGCCGACGTCGACGTCAACGTGCAATGACTTTGTTTTTATTTCGTCGTCGTCTGCCCGATTCTCGTTTGTTGTTCTTGTTGCTCTGGTATTTGTTTGTCTTGCTATTTTTGCTGCACTTTTAACTTTTCGTTTCGATGGCAAAAAAAATAGATATATATATATCGAACTTAGTTCGCTGTTAGCACTGCGAACAATTCAATTGCAATATTTCAATTATTCAATTCTGCTTTCAATGCGTTTTTCTGCGTTCTGCGTTGCGTTCTCGCAGTTACGTGTTCTGCACGCGACGAGCTCTCTGAAGCGACTGTCTCTCGTGGCGTCGGCCCTTTTTTCAGGCCAGCGTTTACCTGCTGTTTGTGGAAGCAGCCAAGCGACCGCACAGCTGATTTGCTCGACTGGGCTGTGACGTCGCCGTCTATTCAGCAGGCACACACACCGCACACGCACACACACTCGTACGGCTGGCTGGCTGATTGTTTTGTTATTGTTGCTGGCGCTGCTGCTGCTGCGAACGCTTAAGCCAATTGCATTCGGTGGCCGAAACGAAGCTGAAACACATGCCGCATCACATGGTGGCTCGCTCTCGCTCTCTCGCCTTGCGTGCGTGTGTGTGTGTGTGTGTGCTGGTGTTGGTGTTGGTTTACAAATTCAGCCATATAATGGACACGGCGGCCATCTTTACAACTGCTGCGTTTGTGCTGTGTGTGAGAGAGAGCAACGACGCTGCGACGCTGCTTCTGCCGACAGCGCTGCCTTTTTATTTTGTAATCATATTTCTGCTGCCGTTCTCGCTCTTTTCAGCGTGTGCGACGGTGTGTGTGTGCCTGTGTGTGTGTGTGTGCCTGTGTGTGTTAAGTGTTGCCCTGCTTTAATTTTTATGATTTCTTTTATGGTCGCAGTCGTCGTTGCCGTCTCAGTCTCAGTCGCAGTCTCAGTCTCTGCGCAGTTTCAGTTTTATGTGTCGCTTTGATTATTCATACGGCACCAAAAGCTGCCGCTGCTGCCTCTGTTGTTGGTGTTGTTGTTGTTATGGCCGAAATGCAGTGTAGCACAGTCTAACTGTAATACAACATGGCATACAGCGCGCACACACACGTAAATAATGCTAAATACGAAACACTTAATTAGGTTTGGCTGTAAAAAAGCTAACCAGCTTTTATTATTTGCTTTTTTCAGCCTTTTTTAGCTCTTATTGCTTTGCTCTTCTCTTTTCCACTGTCAACTCGCATATTTTCCCCAATTTTCTCCATTACAAAGGTGCGGCACTGGCATAAAATATCCCCAAAATACCCTCACCACACACACACACACACAGAGAACAACAACAAGTAGAATAAAATAAAATTCAAACTAAGCCGCACGGAAACTGCGCAATGAGCACGGCGAGCAGAGTGCAAAAGCTGCCAGCAAATAATACACACCAAAAGAGATTACCCCTCTCCCTCTCTCTCCCTCGCTCTCGCTCTCGCCACCTTCCCTCTAGGTAAAACAGACTTTGTTGCAGCACGGCGAAAAGGCGAAAAAAAACGAACAAACGAGCAAAGCATAAGAAGCGTCAACGACAGCAGAGCAGAGCAGAGCAACAACAATAACGAGGCAACATTAAACTTAAATGTTGCAGACATTTCTGCACTAAAAACTAAGCAATTTAAGTCAGCCCACCTCCCCCCCGGCTCCCCCGCTCGCCTACCATCATCATTGACAACAACAGAAGCAGCAGCAGCGGCAGCGGCAGAGGTAGCAGCAGCAGCAGCTTCGTCGTCGTCGTCGTCTGCACACACGACACTCACACACACTTGTAGCGAGCAGTCTCACTCACACACACGCACACTTAGGCAGGCGGCGATTACACACATTGTAATAAATAAGGAAGGTCGTTGCCATAGCAGCAGCAGCAGCCGACGCTGTCGTCGTCATCGTTGTTGTTGTCGTTTTATATTTTTTTGTTTGCCTCGTTGTTGTTGCTGCCGAGCGTGAGAATTCAGCACGACGAGTCTAGTGCGCTCTCGCTTGCTCCGGCCTGGCAAGCGTGCGCTCTCACTTTGCACGCTCTCTTGCCAGAGCGAACGAGAGAGAGAGGGATAGCGCTCGCTCTCAGCTCATTCAGCGCCGTTGATAACAAATCAGCTGTTCGCCCGTTTACGCACACAAACACAACAAGCGGCGATAATTTACGAGTCGGCCGAGTAGTATATGAAAATGGGGAGGTGTGTCAGTGTCCATATATCGACACTGTCTAGCAGTGTGTGTGGTGTGTGTCTGTGTGTGCTGTCTGTGTGTCTGTCTGGGTTGCTGTGAGTGAAGCTTTGGACGCGCCGTGCCCATTATACACACAAAGTTGCCACCGTCGTCGACGACGCCGACGTCGCTGCTGCCATTGTTGTTGTTGTTGCCGGAGCATATGTTTTGTTTGCATGATTGCCGCAGTTGTTGTTGCTGTTGTTGTTGCTGCTGTTTACTGACTGCCTGCTGCTTGCGTGCTCAACGTCGACTCGGCCGCATTACAGTTGATTATATGTCGGGGGGATCCAATTTTTAAATTACCAAACTGCTCAAATTAAAGAAATAGGTACGAAACAGCAACAACAACAACAACAACAGCAACGGCTTCTGCGCGAAGAATACAAGGTAAAGCGAAACAGGAAATTGCCCAAGAAAATGAGCTATGGGCAAATTGAATCAAGCATAATTAGCTAGGCCAGCGTCGTCGGATATGCGTCGAAGCGAACAATGTATCCACACCTACTACATACAAAATTGCATTTAGAGACGGTGTCGATATTTTTTTAATTATCGATAAATGTATTGTGCAAAATTGCATGTAAAAAATACTTTCAAATTCTACACTCTTACCTAAAGTTATTGCAGGAAATATAAAACAAAAAATTAAAAAAAAAATAAAACAAATAAATAAAATAATTATAAAAAATACAATTATATTATTTTAATAACATTAATATAATACAGAAATCACTAAAACTAACCTAGAACACCACGAAAGTTCTATTAAACAAAAAGCCACAACTTTAAAACCCTCAAGAACTTAGATTAAAATGTAATCTTGAAAATATAATCTGAAATTAGAATATAATCTTGGTATAATAATATATTATGCCTGGCAAAAAAAATGCAACTCACAGTAGTTCCACAAACAGATTGCCAGATAATAATAATCTTTGCCAGATTTATAATAGAATTTATGCATGATTTATAGATAGCATGCACGAACAAGCAGAGAGACTTAAGAACTTTAGGATCTCTCTGAGAATTCTATGGGTAATTTGGCCGCACCGTGTCTCGTGAGATTATCAAATGGATTTTTCGAAATGCCGTGACAAACACAAAGGAAACCCAATACCTTTCAATTATCTATGGAACGTTCCCTCTTTCTCGTTTGCACCATCCATCACACACACGCACATACACACACACAGCTAACAATTTTAATCTCCCTCTCTCTCTCTCTCTCTCGTCTCTCTCGCGCGCTCATTAAATCCAGCCCACATTTTCAGACTTCCTGTGCCTGCGCTGCCCGCTCTAATCGCGCTTTGTCATCGCTTTGATAACAACAAAACAAAGAGAAAGAAGAGGAGGAAGAGGAGGGGAAGAGGGAGAGCAAGTTCGGGTTGCGCAGCCAGCATATCAATATCCATAACTTAGCTGGGGCCTTTCTAATTTCTGGTTCTGCCAACATCCTTTCGAGAACCGAGCTGGGAAACCTGTTTGCATTATTAAGTAACCTGGGCTCTGCTCCACGACTTAGTTCAGCTGAGCGAGTCTGGGAGCGAACCGGTTCGATGCGATGGGCTTCCTGTAATGCGCATTCTAAAGAAGAACCACAAAGACAGCGCAAAGAAGGAGGAGGAGGCGAAGCAAGAACAGGAGAAGAAGAAGCTGGCGGAGAAGCAGCAACAGCTCAAGAAACTTTCGTTTTTTATTTCTCTCCCTCTCTCTCTCTCTCTCCCTCTCTCTGTGTGCCTCTCTTTCACACTACTCTCTAACTATGTATCTAGGCAGCTATCTGTCCCTCTGTCTCTCCCTCCCTCCCTCTGCCTGTTTGCCTGGGCCGCTTGTTAATTCGAAATAAAAACAGGAAAATTTACTTTACAATCTGTGCTAAAATCGTAAATTTTTAGCTGGCACTGTGACTGTGCCTCACTCACAGGGGAGCGGCCCGCCTCAGACTCGGCCGGGTCTCAGTCTCAGTCTCTGTCTCAGTCTACCTCGGGGCAGGTAAACTAATCCGCTTGCCATGGTCATGACGATGACTCGCCTATTTGTTCTCGACTCTCTCCCCCCTCCCGCAGCTCTTGTTCTTGTGTTTGGTTTGTTGTGTTTGCCCATTCCACGTATTCCACAGTCCATTCCCGGTCTCTGCCTGCTGCCTGCTGGCTGGTCCCATCATGTGCCTAGGTTGTTATCTTTTCTTATTTAATTTTTGGCTGCCATTGCGCCGCGTCTAATCTTTCCAGCAATATCATCACGAGTTCGCGCTCCTCCAGTGCAACACTCCAGCACTCTGTCCTGCCCCTGCCCCCTCCCCTTCCTCCTACTCCCTCGACTGATTACTCTTTGCGTGCAGAGCTTTCAGCGATTATTATGCTGCTCCTCCCTCCCGTTCCCTCCCTCAGCTCGTGCTGTGTGTACTGAGCCAAAACCGTTGATTGATGCGTTTCCCATTCGGAATTTATGCCATGGACTATTTGGGCGAGCGAGCGCTAAGCAATTCATTTTTCAAGGCACACACACACCGAGTGAGAGCAGGAGCAGGAGCAGGAGCAGGGGCAGGGGCAGACAATCCTCTCGCATCATCCCCTCCAGCTGCGCAATCAGCAGCCAAGATCGAAGCGTGCGATACTCAGGAAAAGAAACACAACGGCAGCAACATGATCGGACTTAAGAGAAGGACCAACTCCAAGCTGGAGCTGGAGTCGTAGCCCGAGCTGGAGTCCGTCTCGGACACGACGTCGAATGCATCTAAATTGCTAAATACCTTTTTATGGTTAGCGAGCGCTGCCTGCATCAATTTAACATTTTAAAAATGTATCTTTGTATCTGTATCTCTGCCTCTCCCTCTCTCTCTCTCTCTCTCCCTCCCCTCTCGGTCTTCGCAGAAGCCATCGCCATCGTATAATGCATTGGTATATATTGTATACATTTTGCTTTTCCTTTCCCAGTCGAGTCGAGTCGGGCTCCTTACTGATTCATCATGGCCATTTTGGTTTGGCTGATTGCTGGGCACACATTGGCATCTTTTTAATAGCCCCCACAGGCCCCCATTGGGAATTATTCATTCTCTCATTGTATTCTCTGCCAGCCAGATCGAGTCATAAGCTATGCCAGTTATTTATCTTCGCTCTCTTTCTCTCTCTGACTGTTTTTTCGCTCAAATTATGCAACTAATTGTCAGGCATGTTAACTATTTAGCTCCCGAAACGAGGTCTCTTTAGACTTGAGAGATCTCTCCTCACCTTCCCCATCCTGCCTGCTCCTGTTTCAGCTGTCAAATGGGTAATTAAGCCGACCTTCGACAGAGCAATCAAAAGTCTCGCTTCCTTTTCTGGCCTGCAGAGCTGGAGGAGGCAACTCACCCGTTGCAGTTATCCGTCCCGCGAATACCCTGTCTTTCTTTTTCTTCTCTTCTTTTTTTTTTGGATTTCTGAACCATTTTATTGCAAATGCTATTAAACGAATTCCGTTGAAATACTTTTTGAGAGCGCAGAGAAAACCGTTGCCCGGCAACGACCCTGGGGCCCCTGGAATGTCGTTGGGTTTGGCTTTATTTTTTTCTTCGTATCTTACTCGAAACGACCCTGACATGAAATTATTATAGTTATAGCTTTTGGGTATTTGAAGAATTCGTTTCATAATAAATTAAAATTTATATTTCGCTTTTGAAAAGAACTTGAAGAACGGAAATAATAATGGTGAAAAAGAAAAAAAGAATGATCTCTCGAAGTTTCCACTGGGAAATTTGAGGGTTCTTCTCCTCTCTCAATCTCTCTCTGTCTTTCTCTGCGTCATAGCGCACTCGCAATGTTATCTTAGAAGTTGAAGTTTTCCAGAAACACTCGGTGTAATGAATGGTATAATATGTAGGTCTATTGATCGCCCATCGTTTAGTAACCCTTTCATTGTTTACATTCCTCATAAACACTCCTTCCTTGCACGCACAGCTGAACCGTCCCTGCCTCAGGGGGAGGGAGGGGGAAGAAAGCTCTCTGTATGTTTATAATAATTTCAAAATAATAACAGTTCCTCTGGTCCCGGTACGGCCCGCCTCCGCCAGACATTGAGTACGGCAATTGCCGTAATTTCGCCTGCATTTTACAACAATTACGAGATTCTATGGGGACTAGGGAGAGAAGAAAGAGACCCCGAAGAAGAAGAAGTAGCAGAAGAAAAAAGCAGCAAAAGAAATCGTGTAAATTGCGCCTTAAAGAGGGTCGCACTCGGTCCCCCAATTAGTAGACACTTTTTATATACAGGGTGTTCCCCCGGCCAGAGTCTAATGGATGCCTTCAAAATGTAGACAAAAAGTTGCAATCTGATTATGCGCAGTACACAAGTATTATTTAGGGTTGAAAATGCAGGGGAATTTTCGGAATTACTTTAGAGGGTCCCAAGTGGCATTACGAAAGCTGATTAAACTGTTGATAACTTAAGCAGGTATGTTGTCAAAAATTATACAGCACCTTTCTGTACTGACATTTAATGACTTTCTTAACTGCTGTCCTACGTCTTTCTGTCTGTATGAACGCTTCGATCTCAGGGTCTACAGGAGCTAGAGCTACGAAATTTGTTGAAAACACTTATAGGTATTGCCCAAATAATTTCCTTTAGTTTGCTTGCGATTTTACAACTAGAAGTAAGTTAGATATGGCAAATACAATGAAATCATTGAAGTGAATTTCTATAGAACCTCCCAGGAGTGACATTTAATGACTTTCTTTATATTTTATTTGTATGAACGCTTAAATATCAGTGTATACAAGAGCTAGTGCTACGAAACTTGTTGAAAACATCTATGAGTATTGCCCAAATAATTTCCTAAACATTTGCTGACGATTATACAACCAGAAGTGAGTTAGATATGGCAACTAGAATGAAATCATTGAAGTAAATTCTCATAGAACCTCACTGAAGTGACATTTAATGATTCTTTTTACTTTCTGTCTGTATGAACGCAAAGATCTCAGAGCTAGAGCTACGAAATTTAATGAAAACACTCATAGGTATTGGTCGAACGGTTTCTTATAATTTTCTAACCTATAAGTTAGTTAGAAATAGCAAATACAATGAAATCATTAAATATATTTATTTGATTCTGAGTGTACTTGAAAGTATTATAAATTCCAACGGCCTGTGTGCAGTTCTTATAGAGTATTTCTGGCCTGCGGTGCGTAACGGACTTTTCCCGGGTATTATACGAGCCATACATTTCAAGGGAATTGAAATCCCGCATGCGGTGGTTGAGCTTAACATTTTGATTGCAGTTTCAAATTGCAGTTATTAGGCGTAGTATGTGTAGAGAGAGGGGTAACTCGGGTATGGGAATTGCCACTGTCACACTTGGAAAGGGGCTCAGCTAATGGATAAATGGGGGGCTTTTAGTGATAACCGTTTTCTTTTATTCCCTCTCTCTCTGTCTCTCTCTGTCTCTCTTCCCCTTTGTCGTTATTTACCGTTCGTATAGCCCGGTGCGGGCGCAATATTTTATACAAATTGTTATAAGGGTCGCACCTGCTCTGAGGGAGCAGCCAAGCTGAAGGGCCACACACACACACACACACACACAGACACATACACTCACAAACACACTCACACACACAGATACACTCATATAGAGTGAGGGGATTAAAACGTGCTGTCATGCTATAATTTAGCATAAATTGTTCCAGGCTGTCGAGATTAATGTATCTAATGACCTGATTTGCTGATTTACAGTAATTTCCAGCTTATAGACAGACACACACATGGGTAGCTTACCTTTCTGTTTCCAGGAAGTGTGCACAAGATACACACAAAAGATATCCACAAGCCTCAAGACCCGCGAGCAGGCAGCGAGATCTTTATGAACACCATCTCGGGGCCGGCATAAAGTCGGGCGGAAATGAATTTGCAATCATTAATCATGTGTCCAATAGGATTTTCAACTGCTGGCCAGTGGCCACTCCACATCCTCAGACACAGCCCCAGTCCCAGACCCAACCAGCGACAGACCCAACCACATCCACAAGTATTTCTCTATCTTTATCTAGCTTGTTTTTTGTTTCTCCCCGCGGTCTTTTTTGTCTGCGTTTGTGTACAGTGCGCGCCGCAGGATTAGAAACGATGTAGCCTGACGGCTGTGGGTCTCTCTGCATGCTATGAAAGACAGTGAGATAACTAAAAAAAAGTCAACTCTGTTAGTGTTATAACGGCAGTTCTGAAATAAATCTGTCTACATGAGCTGAAACTACACTATACAATTTTATTTGCCTTGCCTTAGCTGATTTGTTCTGTTTAGATTGACATAACCTCACTCCATGCAAGACATAACCTTATTTCGTGCACATAACCTCAATATTATTTTGAGAATATCACAAATGCAGCGAATAAGTCTAAGACTTAATATATCTTAATTTAATCATATTAAAGTAAATATTTATAACTTATTTGGGTTGTATTACTTAGCACAAGCTTTGTAAATAAATAAATTAAAAAAAACATTTATAAATAAATAAACTATAAATATCTAAATAAAATCATATTATTTTCTATTCGTATACCCCAGTTATGTCATATGCATATTTATTATTTTTATCTTTCAATAAGCGAAAAATATTTAAGAGCATACACACAAAAAAAAATTATAAAAAAAAAAAAAAAAAAAAAAAAAAAAAAAAAAAAAAAAAAAAAAAAAAAAAAAAAAAAATTATTTTTTTTTTTTTTTTTTTTTTTTTTTCCTTTTTTTTTTTTTTTTTTTTTTAAAAAATTTTTTTTTTTTTTTTTTTTTTTTTTTATATTAAAAAAAAAAAAAAAAAAAAAAATTTTTTTTTTATTTTTTTAAAAAAAAAAAATTTTTTTTTTTCTCGGTACACACATAACCTCAATATCTTTCATATATACTGATAATATACGTATTTTCTTTTTTATTTCAATGCGCCGAAAGAGGAAACAGTTAAAACTTTAAATTCTTAAATATCTTTTAAATATTCAACTGGAATACACCTAACCTCAATATCCTATAGCATTTTTGCTCAAATTTTTGTCATATTATGTTTTCTCATAGGATTTGCGTATCTCATTGTTCTGCTCTGCGCTAATTATGCATTTCATATTCCCTGCTTTCAGCTTTCATTTCTCTCATTCCTTTCCCAAACTCGTTTTACAATTCACAATAGTAGCCTCAAAAATGATATCTCAGTGGATTTGCTGGGACAGCTTTGCGCTTTGTCATAATTAAATCGCACAGTGAGTGCTAAAAATTCTCTTCTCATTCATTCATTCGCTTTGAGTACAATCCCTCTTCCGTTTGCTTTCTTGAATGGGAAATGCGTCTCAAAGGGTTCGCTCACATGCTAAGCTCATCCGATATATATATAATACTATATAAATTGGCATTCATTCGCACTCGGACGAGTCCTTTATGTAACCGAACCCCAATCTCGATGCCAAATCGAATTGAATTCGCAGCTGAAATGAATCGGAGGAATCCGGGGGAATCCGAGGGAATCCGGGGGAAATCGAGGCGAGTTCTCATTGCGCAGCACTTGAGACTTCACCGTCGCCGGCGGCTCCAATAACAAATCGAATGGCAATGGCAGCGATAATTTCCACACACGCGCAGCTGCCCATAATATCCTGCATCTATTTATCTTGCCATCCAGTCATCCAGCTGGATAGCCACCCTTGTGCCCGGTTCGATGGTTCCATGCTGCCTTCTGCACTATAAATTAAACCCTTGAGTGCGATATTGCGGCTCAAGTGCGAAACCGACGAGCCTTAAGCTTTATTTTTATAGTATTCCCCTCCTCCCTCTCCTCTCTCTCTCCCCCTCTCTTCGCAGCGATTTGCCCGAAACGGAAATATAACATAAAACCAGCAACTCTTGGATGTTTAATGATAAAGCTGAAGTTCCTCTATGCGTTCCATGGGTAAACACACACACAGTTCGCTGGCTGCCACGCCCCTTGGCACAGCCGCCCTTCGGGGCATGGGTATTTTTTTCATTTTTTGCGTATTTTTTGCACGCTCAGCGCAAAATATAAAAGAATAAAAATAAAAAATACAAAATCCCAAAACGAGTGTGAAAGGAAAACGCATTAATTACGCTTTTCAGCAGGGCAGGGGGGGAGAAGGGGGCGAGGTAAGGGGTGCTAAAGAAAAGGACAAAGCGCAGAGAGCATGAAAAATGAAACACACATCGATAAATGGTAACGTCGGTTAAATGGGGTGAGAGATCTGTCCCGGTTCCCCCTCTCCCCCCTGGGTTCTAAAACTATTCGAGCTGGTTTCAAGCTTGATTATACCCTACATATTCCCGGGCTCTGGAACTAGTTCAGCTCATGAGCGCAGCTGGCACGCTTTGCTGGAAGTGGGAAAACCGGAAGTGAATAAATGAAAATCGACAGTTTCCAAATTAACCGGTGCAATGATAAAAGAGAACGGGAGGAGGAGTAGGAAGACAAGACTAACCAACACAAATTGTCATTAAAAGAGCAAGACGGCAGTTTGAAAGGGAAAGAGAGGGAGAGAGTGGGAACGCAGTGAAGCGAGGGCAACAAGCAAAATACCACAGAAAGAAGAAGAAACAAAAAAAAAGAAAACAAAATAAAACGGAGAACAACAACAACACGATAAAGTAGAGTTATGTCCATGCTGCAACTGTCGCTAATTGCCGGCAGGGTGAGGGGTGCGCAGGGCAGGGCAGGGCAGGCGGCAGGGTTGGATTGTTGCCCAGGAAGTCGTTCAAAATCAAGCGAAACGAAATTACTTGGCCCGGTTTTGCCTCTACCCCTACTGCCCCCTAACTGCTACCATACCCTACCCTATGCCCTGCTATACCCTAACCCTATTCCCTCTCTTCCCTCCCTTCCCTCTCTCTCCCTCTCTTTCTCTCTCTCTGCCCGGCAAACGAAAGAAATGCTGACAGTTGGTCGTAGACCACAGCGAGAGAGAACTACAAGGAGTGCCCGAGGAGGTCGAGGAGCCAGGGCTGAGGTAGGACTGAGGCTCATTAGCATTTTTTTTTTTTTTTTTTTTGCTGGCTGTTGCTTTATAATGTGCACTGTTTCCCCCTCCCCCCAAACCCCTCCTTATCCTACTTTTGTTTTTGTTTTCGAAGTTGTTACTTGTTTTTTATTGATAAATTATGCAGTCGCACTTGCGGGCTGTAAATCGTTTGATAACACGCAACTCGACTAACGGAAAGTGCCAAAAACAGCCGCCAGACGAGCGAGAGAGAGAGACCCAGAAGAGAGAGAGAGAGAGAGAGAAAGAGAGAGGGAGAGACCCTATGGAACTCGGGTTAGCCCAGCACCCCGAGACTATGTAAATGAAATGTCTGTCGAAAAACGAGAACGAGAACTGTTTTTCTTGTTTTTATTATCATAAATCGCATGCAATTTTTTATGATCATCGTGAGGAGAATTGTCAGATTGGCAGATTGTCAGGGACAACGGCGACACGTATACATAAAGGAAACTTTGTTATAATCCGTAAATGGAAGGGTATGTGAGTTCTTTTTATAGGGTTAGTAGCTCAAGGAGCAGAAATGTCTTATGAAAGGAAGAAACAGATATTAAGACAAAGATATGGAGATTTAAAAGAAAAGATAGAAAGCTGAAGCAAGACAAGAAAGGGAAAAGTGAAGAGAGGATATACAAAGAAAGTATTATTAAAGAAATTCATATAAAATAAGGCAAATATAGTTAGGTGTAGTTATAGAACCAGAAATATAAAGAAGAAAGAACAAAATGCGGAAAAAGAGAGAAATAATGAAAGAAACAGAGAGAAAATATTTGCTGTATGCCTTAAAAGTTTTATAATGATAGTATAAAATAGTATTAGATTAAAAAACAGTCTTGATCCTAAGTAAGATATGCGAAAAGTTGAAAAGGAATGACAGAATGGGAGAAAGAACGAACAATCTATATAAAAAAGGAAAATTAAAAAAGAGAGGCCAAATAAAAGAAGATATTATAGAGTATATATAAAACATATATACCCATTATTCTTAACTCACTACAGGGTATACAATGCACAATCTTACACCATACGAAAAGTGAGGTTACACCCGATTCTAAAGTCCGCCCCTCGCTCTGTTCTAATTATCCTACGCCTGCAGCAGCGGAAATCAAAGCAAATGGCGAGAACAAAGGGCGTACCGCATACTATACGCTGGGTGTGTGGGCGTGGCGATTGGAATTACAAGATGAAACGATGAAATGAAAAGAAATCAGCGATAAGTGGGAATGAGTGTAGAAAAGCGAAGGCTAAAGAAGATTTTCAAACATCTTTTATCTAGATGGATAACCTGAGAATGATCAAAATGACTTTGACCGCCTTGGAAGTCAACTCTCCCAGCAGTTCCACATTATTCCACCTCTCGATTCCCAGGCCGATTGCAACCCCATAAGGAGCACGTGCTCTGCCAGGTTACCAGAGCACGGGTGGCTTTTCATTAGGGCCTAAGCTGACGCCCTTTTGTAATTCAAACCGCTGCCACGTGCCATAAATTTGGCTCTAAATGGAGCATGCCCAAAGTGTATCCTGTTAGTCGGCTGGCTGCTCCTCCCCCCTCAGTTCCCTCCCCTCCTTCCCCACTTGAGCTACGTTATCTTACAATAAATTGCTGTCTTAGTTTGTGGGCAGGCTCGAGGAGGAGGAGGAGGAGGAAGAGGATGGCATGAGGGATACAAAAAGTTTGCCAACTGCCTGGCAGGCAGCACCTCGAATTAATATTAATTTGAATTGTGTATTATTATTTTGACGACGACGACGCAGACGTCTTATTAAATATTCACAGCGCCAGAGCCAGAGCCAAATCCAAATCCAAAGTTTTACAGCCAGAGTTGCCAGAGTTCTGTCAGAGTTTGGCCCGAGTTGAGTTTAAGTTTTGGGCATGAGTTGTTGCTGCCTCTGGATGCCTGGATGATTCTTTAACGACTTGCTCCGGCTTCGCCTTGCTATAATAAAATGTAATTAAAATTTAGCCGTCTGCCATGTTCCCATTCCCAATCCCATTTCCATTTCCAGGGCTGTGTGCTGCATTTGCCGGGCTGCATTCCTGGGCAAACTGCCAAAATTTGCGGCAATAATAAAACAAAAGGCGCAGGGAATTTAACGCTAATATCCTTTGAAAGAGTGCCAAGAATGGGAGGAAGAGAGATCTACATTTCATTCTTATAACAAGTAAAAAAAATTTAATTAATTCTGCAAAAGATCCATATATAAAATTGAATCAATCTATCGATAAAGAGTTTGAAATATTTCTTCTACATACCGAAGGGATCTTTCGCTATATATAACACTCGCTATCCGATACTTTATTGAACTACACTTGTTTTATGCGTTTCCTTTCTTATTTTAATTGGTCTTAAATTCAACCCTATCTGCTATAAGGGTCACCCTACCTCGCAACGCGAGCACATGCTCTGCCCTCGGCCACGAAATGACCGGGCAAAGCTCATTTAAATAAGCCACGCTCCCCTCTATCCCCTCTCGCGACTCGTTTTAGGTTGCCACGCCCCTTTCCCATAAAATTTTATAAATTTTGGCAACTCTGGCTGGTGCTGCGCTGCGCTACGTGGTAGCTAACAAAATTTCAGCCACGTAAATATTCTATAAATTTTTATGCACGCCTCCATTCGGCTATCTAACTGTCTGTCCGTCCGTCTGTCTGTCTGTCCGTCTGTCTGTCTGTTCGTCTCTCTCTCTGTCTGTCTCTCGGTTTTCTGTCTGTCTGCCTCGCTTGCCCTGCCATGTTCAATTGTCTGCCTTCTGTTCAAATACTTGAAACGCCTATGCGACCCGGTAGCTGCTGCAGGTACGTCCAGGTCTGTCCACCTGTCTCTCTGTCTCTCCGTCTGTCTGCCCGTCTGTCTCTCCGTCTGTCCGTCTCTTGGTACGTCTGTCGTTCTGTACGCCCTTTGCCATTGCCTTTGGCTGCCAACTTTCGTTTGCGACCGATGTTTCACGTAGTAATTGCCGCGTTCATGTAGTTTGTATACCCTGTACAATAAAAGAACGCACAAAATGGGTAGCATTTGGTAGTGTTATGTAGAGCAACATATATTGTTAGGTTAGTATATCGTTTTTCTATTTTTTTTATAATTATAATACCCGTTTTAATCGCTTGAGACTGTCGTAAATGTCTCTATATTTGTTTTTTCTGTCTGTATGAACGCTTAGATCTCAGAGACTATAGTAGTTAGAGCTATCAAATTTTGTCAGTGTATTAATATGCATTGTAGGGTATTGAAGCTAATTAAATTTTTTGCCTAGCCGATAAAGACTGTGTACACAAAGGTAGTCTTTACGTAATACATGGCATCTACAGTTCGAGCAGGCTCTGGTCTTTTACTTTTTCACTTGGTTCCAGTTGTAGTTCATGTGCTTCCTTGCCAGGACGTGGCTCCTACTGGCTGGCACTACGCTAGCACACATGTGTGTGTGTGTGTGTGTTTGTAAGCACCTTGTCTGGCTCGGGCAGCCTTGCAAGCGTTTCATTTGCGCAAATATTTCGCAATTTGGCTGCGACTTTACTCTGCTTTTCTGCTGCCTGCTGCCTGCTGCCTGCAAGTTAGATCTTTCTGGCACGCTGCTGTTTAGGGTACTACTCCTCCCCCTACCCCCCCTCCTGCCGGGACGGGGACGGGTCGCGTCTGCTGAGGCAATTAGCCATGGACCCGGGGTATAAGTCAGGTTGCCGTTTGTTACTGCCAAACAGATGAAAGGCAGCACTCGATTGTAGCGGTCAATTTGGCCAATGGGAAAGGAAACTGTCGGTAGGAGGTAGCACGCTTTCGGCCTAGTAGAAGTTTGCCAGTTAGTTAGTTGCTCAGATAAAAGGTTCTGCTGCCCCGAAAGAATGAGAGAGAGGAGAGAGAGGGAGAGACACAGAGGGAAAATCGTGCAGGCAGAGATCAAAGCGACGTCGATTAAAATTCCACTGAAAATGCGCATGAAAATGCGAAATAATTCCAAGTACCTTAACCTGAGACGTTGCCAGACAAAAAATACTTGAATACTTCCACAGAAATTTGCCACTCTCCCTCTCTCTCTCTTTTCCTATATTACCTGTCTCCCTCCCACTTGCAGCAAACAAAAAAAGTATACAAAATACTTTATTGTGAAATACGGAAGCTGCAAACTGTGAATTTACGTGCAATTTTTGTAAATATTTTTCACAACTATTCCCACGGTGCAGAAGGTCTAAGGGGATTACACTACACTTTAGACTGTTTGATATGAGGGTTCTATAATTTCATATATTAAACACAAGTATAAATATTTATTTTAATATATTATACAATTTCGAACAAGATTACTTTAAACCAAGTAGCTTAAAAAGCAGAAGGACCTTCTCTTCTTCTGTTATACAAAGGCTAGACTATACAATTATACGTTATACTAGCGTGTAAGATACTTTAAAATAACTTATACTGTACTATGTCATAGTGTACTCTGTTCTACCAGCAACTTTACAGCATTTAACTGTAATATTTATAATACTTGCAAATAACTAGCTGTACTATGTTATACTGTACTCTGTTCTATTAGTGACTATGCACGATTGAACTGTAATATTTATGATATTTTCAAATAACTAGCTGTATTATGTTATACTGTACTTTGTTCTACCTGCGACTCTGCACGATTGAACTGTACTATACTTACTCTAGCTTTCAGTACATTAACTTGTACTTATTATATCATATGTGCCATGCACTATTTATACTATATATTTTATTACATATAATTTCCTCAACTCAATTCTCCCCCCGAGTACCCCCTCTCTTTCACCGACAACTAATTAGCAGTATCCAAACATATATTTATGCTGTGCTTGCTCTACCGTTAAGCACCTGATCCTTTTCCCAGGAGCAAGTAAATAAATACAAACTCTAATTAAAAGTGGAATTTTATTTTATTTTCGTTTACATTTTCGTTTTATGGTTTCCTATCAGGGCAGGGCAGAGCAGAGCAGCGCAGAGCAAGTTCGCCATGGCAACTGTTTAACTAATTTGTTTAGGCAAGTCAATTAATTTCGATTCTGCTTTAAGTGCACTCTGAGTATTCACAGTGACTCGCATGTCGGGTTGGTGAGTGTGAGTGTGAGCGAGTGTATTTCTAAGGCTACCAAATTGCCTGTCGAGTGAGGGGGAGAGGGGGAATCAACCCCGAACACTACTCGCATAGCCCTGGGCGAGGCCCTAAGTGTATCGGGCCTGGAATATCAAAATATCAACTTCACTTAGCAGCAGGTGGCTTCGCTGGCAACCAGAAGGGCAGCAGCTGTGGCAGCACCAGGAGCAGCAGCAGCAGCGGCAGAGCAAAGTTTTCGCTCGTCCAAATTGAAGCGAAAAGTTAAAAGTTATCTTTGGGCCCAGAAAAACCGGGAAGGGGGAGGGGAGGGGACTCTCGTCTCTGAACTCAAACTGCACGCCTGAGTGGCTAAATTCATTTGGCAGCAAAATGCAAATTATTACAACTGACTTTTCATTTTATTTTTGATCATTTCTTTTGCTCTGCTCGTTTCTTGCTTATTTTTCGCAAGCGTCTGAAAATTATTTACTTGCCTGCAGGCACTGTTTGCCCCCACTCCCACCCAGACAAACAGTTACTTCTCTCCCCAGAGGGACTTTTCAGGGTTGCTTTGCCCGTGCTGGAAGTTTTTGCATAACTTTAGTTGGGCATCATTTTCACCGTGCATGCCAGAGAGAGAGAGGAGCAGGAGGGGGAGTGGCTAAGGCAGCTTAATGGGGTAGGAAGTTGCAACTTTGACTTCCGTATAAGTATTCGTTTATGATTCGCCTTTGCTCCGATAAACATAAAGATATCAGGCAGAGCTGTGTGTATGTGTGTGTGTGTGTGTGCGGGGGAGCTGCCTCTTCATAAATTACACACATACACACACGAAGGGGTTGCTCAACTCGGCCGAGGGTCGATCCAGCCCTGCCCTGCCCAGCCCTGGCGATAAGGTCTCCCTCCCTCCCCTGCAGCCGGCATGCATTTTCTCATGCCTCACTGCTGCCGCCTCCCGCAATTGTCATGTAAATCAATGCAACCGACTCCGAGTCGTTTCCAAAATTCATTTCCATAATCATTAATGTAGCATTTTAACAACAACAACAACAACAACAATACGACGAGCAATACGAACATCCAAGGTTTCCGCGCCTGCATATTCCGCTTAAACGAAACCAATTGAAGCGTAAATCTTGCACGTCGTCATCATCAGCCCCGATAAAGAAACGAATAACAACAACAACAACAAGAGATCTCCGACAGGGCAGCCAGTCCCCAGTTATATTACCATATATGTATGTATGTATATAGGGAGTAAAAGTCGTGCATATAATTGACCAGTTTTTCCTGGTGAGAATAATTTCAATTAAGCCCTGTAAAATATATTTAATCTTTGCTGTGCGAGTCGCCATTGAATGCATCTATAAACTGTGCTATGTAGGAATTAATACAATAGATCTATAAAACTGTGTATGCATAGGGGATTTGGTATTCAAATGCACTCAGTTTGCTGAATACAGAGTGTACCTTAAACTAACTGTACCTATACAGAAACTAGAAACATTTATTGTACCCATTTAGAAACGTATATTAAAACTGACAAAAGGTACCGTACATTTAATGTACCTTTTATTAAATTAAGATAAAAACCTGAAGGTACCTTGCATTTAATATACTTTTTAAGAAATTAAAATCAAGATCTTACGAAGTTCGAACTTATTGTACCTAATTTAGAAACTTATACTAAAATTGAGAGAAGGTACGGTATATTCAATGTACCTTTTATTAGACTAAGCCTAAAAACCTGAAGGTACTTTACATTTACGTTTCTTTTACTTTACTTTACATTTACTTTACAAGAAATTAAAATCAAGATTTTACGAGGCAGCCGTTCATTTATTGTACCCATTTATAAACTTATACTAAAATTGTGAGAACGTACCGTATATTTAATGTACCTAAGCTTAAAAGCTGAATGTACCGTGCATTAAATATACCCTTAAAAACAAATTAAGATCCATACTTGAAAAAGGAAAAGATAAATTTAACTGTACCTATTAGGAAACTCAGATATAAACTCAAAGTAGGTACATTGATTGTACCTAAAAAGCAACTATGATTAAGACTGCTTATACACATGTTCGATTTTGGGATATATTATTAAAGGATTAACTTGAAAAATTGCAAGCCATACAATTTATTTATCCCTACTTAAAGATCTACTTAGGATACAATTTAGTTTCCCAACATGTGTTTACAAATGTACTCTTTTCTTTATCTACCTTATACCATCTATACCCATACTTCAAAGTGCGTCCAGTTTGCAATTCGTCGCTTCATCGAATCTCAAGTGAATACTTTCGAATGGATTCGATGAATGCAGCGAGCAAATTAATCAGATCGATTGCTTTCGCTGTAAGTCGGACGTGACTTAATATTATTTTACCAATTCGTGTCCGTAGTTGAAATTGAAATTGCAGCCCCCGATTGGGACTGGGACTGGGAGTGGGTCTTGTATTTCAATTTAATCGCTTTAAAGTAACCCGAAACGCAGCACAATTTATCGATAGGCCGCGTGCAGGTCCCCATTGAGTGCGATGTTATGAATTCGTGTCCCATTCCCCTCCTGCTGCCAGCTGCCTGTCCAGTTTTTCCGGCCTTGTAATTGATGTGCGCGATTTAAACGCAATCGATAAGCGCGTCCAACTCGAGCCGAATCTGAGACCGAAACCCGACAACGCCCATGCTCGCCTGACTGTCAAAGAGCAGGGCGTCATATGTCTCTCAGTCTCTCTGTGCTGCTTGCCAGTCCCAGTCCCATTCCCGGTCCCAGTCCCAGTCCCTGTCCCAGTTTGTCCATTAAAAAGTCAGAAACTGTAGCTAATTAAAGCAGGCAAAACTCGAATCAAATTTGGCGCATATCAAATTATGAACACAGCTGGCAGCAATTGTTGCTGCTGCTGCTGTCGTTGTTGTTGCTGCTGCTGCTGCTGGGAACCTGACACAAATTGATGAGCTGACAGAGCTCAGCCATGTGCGTCGTAATAACCACCAGGGAATCATCTCTCTGCTGGTTCTGAGTGAGTGCGGTGCAAACTCATAAACTGGATAATTCAGTTTGCCTTCCTCCCTCTCCCTCTCCTTCCCCTTCGCTTCGTTGTCATTTCCTTTTGCCTAATTTCGTAACGTTTCCGTTTTAATTACGAAAATTCGCATGGAAATCAAAACAAATATAAATACGCATGGCATATAAATGGGAACATATGCCATATGGTAATGTATTTGCTCAGCATCTGGAATAATCATCACGCATTCTTCTCTGTCTCTCCCTCTCTCTCTCTCTCTCTTTTTATCTGTGTGTCTGTCTATCTGCCTGAGCTGAGCTGAGCGGATCACTCAGCCGAGCTGCAGGCGATTCGTATTTCCTAGACTGGTCAGGGCACTGCGAGAGAATCTCTTACAGGGGATTGAATGAGCCGAGTGAGTGGATGGGGTAGGGGACAACCGGTCTTAAGCCCCGAGACAGATGATACACCACACGGGTATTCGGTTGCATCGCTTGAAATCGTGTCTTAAAATCGAAAGTAAGCCAACAGACACGCATCATGGATGCCGTGGAACTGCAACATGAGTTGCTTAGAGGCTTCTCTGGAATTATATTATAGTTATTTAGTTGGAAGCCAGCGGGGTGTATTAAGTTTTACACTGCAGCACTTACGTTTTAGTCTAGTGAGTGGGCAGAAATTGATATAGTTTTTTATTAAATTGTTGTGAATGTTTCCCCTTCCTGGCTTGTGTTTGTTTTTTTGTTTGTTTTTCCATTATTTTTATTGAATTTGATAATTAAAAGCTGAGCAATTATGTTAAGTTTCGAAAACTATGTTAAGTTCGCTGACAACTTATGTTAAGCTGCACTTGCAACTGATGTTAATTTGCTGTCAGTTCGATAAATGGCGCCAGCTAATTATCGAGCCGCAATGCAGCTGAGGTTAAGTTGGCTGCCAGCTTATGTTAAGCTCCAACTGCAGCTGCTGTTAAGTTTCGCAATTATGTTAAGTACGCTGAGATGTTTTTTTTTTTTTTTAAATAGGGCCCCTTTTTTTTTTAACCCCAATTTAGTTTTTTTTTGTTTGGTGCCCGCTTTTTTTTATCTTCAGCTGCAGCTGCTGTTGCAGCAGCTGTTAAGTTTTGCAAATTATGTTAAGTTCGCTGACAGCTTATGTTAATGTGCTGTCAGTTCGATAAATGGCGCCAGCTAATTATCGAGCCGCATTCCCCCACATTTAAATGTTAAGTAATTAAAAGAAATACTATATAATATATAGATATATATATATATATATAGTATTCTCCTTTTATCTGCCTTGCTGTGCTGCTCACTGTGGCAACTTGGCTATTATTGGTCTTGCAATTTTGGGCGTTTCGAGCAAAACTTTTCCGCCGCGTTGCCAACTACTATTACGATTGTGGCGGCGCGTCGGGTTCCGGCCTGCAGGGGTCGGTTGGGTTCAACTTCTTCTTTTGTTGTTGTTGTTTTTGTTGGTGTTGCATTACATGTCGAAATTCTCTGCAGTTTTGCAGCAATTTTGTTTAATTTCTTTTCTTTTTTTTTTTGGTTGCCGTAACTAGCGTTGTTAATTGTAACCATATACGACGGCAGAGCCGATATCCACGGCACGCAGACTCGAGTACCCCATCCAGGCAGGCAGTCAGGCAGGCCCAGTCAGAGGAGCCACTAGTAACACCCTGTCCCGCCCTGCGCTGCGCTGCTCCGCTCTGCCTCTGCCTCTGCCTTTCTGGCTTAGCTGGCAGCGCGTGATAGCTGCCCCTCTGCCTGCCCCTGCTGTGCCGCTCCTGCCTCACTCTGTGTATCTTTGTAAGTGCTGCGGCGCGTTTTGTTCGAGACTGTGGCAAATGTGTCATTAGGCATGTTTCATGACCCTTTGTCATGCACAAATAATTATAATTTAATACACTTTGGCCTGCAGGTTGTCGTAGTGGAGGGGGAGTGGGACGACGAGGGTGCAGGGCGCCGCACAGAGTCACCCCGTGGTAGAGATTTTTCCGAGACACGATTTGAATGCAGGCTGAGTTTACCCTCTATACTATATACGAGTACTATATATATATATAATGCTGTATGTGTATTTGACGTTACTTTGTGCCACATAATTACCGACAATTTGCTGAAGTTGCAGCACACGCCTGGCAATTACCCAGGCACAGGATGTGTTTTACTGCCCAACCCAAGGAAACTGTGCACAGTCATCTAACCCCGCTGTCGCTCCCTCCCACTCCCACCTCTGCCTGCTGGCCACGCCTCGCTGTGTCTGTTGTTGCCTCTCTAATTTCCTCGCTCGCGGCAGAATATGAAAACTTTGTCTGGGCTAATTTGCTTTATGGCATTTTAATTGTATTTGCCCAACTTAAACTCGAGACTCGCAGCGGAAAACTAGAAACGAAAACGGAAAACTGAGAACTGGGAAAAACGGGGGGAAACTGGGGAAACTGCTGTCGTCTGCTGAAAATTTAATGAGCTTATGAATTTCCAAGCTGCCCCAACTCGTGCATTGGTTGCCTGGCTACGCGGCTGCCCATGTATATCTGCTCGATAGGCATTTGCCCCAATTATCGATAAATTATGAACGCAATTGAAGCGAACACGACATGCCGGTTCCGCTGTCCCTCTGTTTGTCTGCGTGTGTGTGTGTGTGTGTGTGTGTGCGAAGACCCCAATGGGTGCAAATATAATTCTTATAAATAGACAACAATAGCGACCCTTGTCGACAGTTGGCAATCATCATCATCAGCAGGCCAACTAAATAAATAAAAACTCGAGCCCAGTCCCGGCTCTTGGCATCCTCTGCCCTTCATCCGCTGCCCTCTCTCTCTCCCTCTCTGCCCCAGCCTCCTGCTCTTTGCTCGTTAGCAACATCTTTGAGTTCAGTTCCCGCTTCTAGTTTCAGTTCCAGCTCCAGTTCCACGCTCGCCTATCGGATCCCCAAGCGAAAACATGTCAATATTGTCGGGGCAAGGGCGACGTTGATGAAACCAAATATAAACATTAAAACATGAAAATAAAATACCCCTATACCTGGTATACCATATAGCATATAGTATATTTGGTATATGGTATGCGGTATATTCCATTGTCTGGAAAAGTTGTTTCACATACGCTAGAAATGGAAACAAGTCTATCAATATTTGTCGTCACTTATGTTGATACAAATGGTTTGGATTGACGATCGTTTGTTCGATTGATACCGTAACGGGGCCGGATTGTTGGGGGGAGGGGGAACAAATAGAAACTCGAACAAGAAACAGACTTGACACGTTTCTACAAAACTTCAACACGAAGTCACCATAAACAGTCAAAATAATTGACAGACATCAAAACGGTTTTTCGTATAGGGTTTCCATGTGTAAAGCGGTAAGATCTGTATAGTAAGTTAGAGAAACAAACTTGATTGGACTTTATAAAGCTTCCACTGTCCACTAACCTATTCGTTTTAACCTATTTTATCATACATTACGTTCGATCGTTTATAGATAGACCTTTTCCCCCTTTGGCCCAAATGCATTGGCGGTAGAACTTATCTTATCATGTCTAGAGCACCTGTTCGCTCCCCTACTCTACCCTACCCTACTCTCCTGCCACGCTGCATATCACTTACCACCTCAATTTTATTTTTCTTGTTTTCCCTCTCTCCTCTCTCTCTCGTTCATTTTCCTGAAAACCGAAATGCATACAATAAATAGCGCACAATTAACAAGTTCCTAGTGATTTATGCCGCCATCGCCGGCTCGGTCTGCCCGGTCTGGTGTGTATGGTGTGCTCTGTTTCGGAAACATAGTCCCCGGCCACATTGCGAGATTTTATGGCACCCCAACCGTGCTCCGAAACAATGCCAGAGATAATTTTTACGAGGCACTCGCACTGCGCCATATGCCGTCGCCTGCCCTGCCCAACCCTGCCCTGGCCTGGCCTGGACAGACGACGCAGAGGGACGACGGCGACGCCTCAGGTAGAGCGCGACTGGACTAGTGCGGTCCCTTGCCCGTGTGCCTGTCCCTTTTTACGATCGTGTGTAATTAAAAGATTGGGAAAAGGCGTTGGGCATGCGCTCGACAGCCTTGACAGCGCCTCGTCCCTTGGCTCATTAAAGCTGTAAAGTCAATAGAGACTGACTGTCAGAAGGGATCGGGCAAGCGGAATAGTATACAAAGGGTTCCTTTCCTTTCCTTACGCTGCGATGGCTTTGTTCAAGCGAAATTCAATTTTTGATTTGTGACAATAAAGTTTTTTGGCCCGTCATGGCTATTGATTTTTAATTTCCCTGCCCCTGCTCCTAACCCTTCTTCCTTCTCTTGTTCCTTCTCCTGCTCTTGCTCGTAAACGAACTTTGCCTGCCCACTGACAGTTTGGCCGGAACTTTTCTAATTGCTGGCACCAAGTTGCTGGCTTACAACTAAGTTGACACCCCTCGCTCCACTCCACTGCCCTCCCAGCTTGCTGCGTTGCCTGTGCGTGAGCGTTCATAATTTTGCAGCTGCTTTCAGGCAGAGTGAGAGAGGGAAGGAGTGGGTACTGCGGGGGGAACTGAGGCTGAGCTATTGAACAAAGCAATATTTGCTCAAGTAATTTCGGTCCGAAAACTTCCTCGTCCGCCTCCGCCGCCACGTGACCACTTGAGCCTGCTGCCTGCTCCGTTGTGCCGGGTGCCAGCCAGGAGGAGTTTCCTCCCCTCTATCCCGCCCCCTTCACGACAAGCTGAGACTGCAGTTTTTGACTTCTTTTCTCCACGCAGTTGTATTTTTTTCTTTATTTTCCTACGCTGCCGCTGCTGCCAGTGATTTCCCAGCCACGTACTTCAGCACGTAGCCAACTTTAATCTCTGCTCTGCTCTGTTTCCACTCTCCACTTCTCCAGCTTCTCGAGCAGCCTGCCTGCCTGCCTGGATCCCCACTAATTTCGCCTTAAAAGCAGAATTTATGTGCGCGCAGCATTTCGCCCTAATACGAAATCAAATAGAACTTTTTGAGCCATGAAAATGGAAATGAAAAAACACCAAAAAAAAAAGGGAGGAAGCTGGGGAGGAGCAGCAGGAGTGAGCAGCGAGCAGGGAGCTGGGAGCAGGAGCAAATTGTGGCAACGTCGAGCGTGAATCGCGCTGCATTTTGTTTGGCGCGGGGCTCATCTTGATTTATGGCAGGAAGTTTGCACCATTCGCACCGACATTGGAGACGCCATTACTTGGCGTATTTATACAAATGTTTTCGAGAAGAGAGAAGCTTGCATGCCACGCCCAGCGCCAGCCCCAGCCCCACCCCATGTGTGTGTGTGTGTTTGTCCTCGCCATAGGCATCTATAAATCAATAAATGAAATTTACACGCATATTTTGTGTTACGTGTTGGAAAATTTATTAGATTTCTGGCCAGGCAGGAGCTGAGCTAAGCTGGGGGTAGAACTTCGTCCATGGGGCAAAGAGCGATGTCAGCATCCAGCGAACTGGGGCGCCACTCAATGGGTTCGTTCGCTGCGGTTGCGGCGGGCCTGTCGAGCTGGTAACTGCTCAAGTGCTTCACTGAAAGCTTTTCCCAATACTTTCAGACAAAAGGGCGTTCGTTGCATGTGTCGCAAACTTGCACAAAACTTTTCGCAAAATCGAATTTTTATCATCATCAAATTCGTTTCTCTTTTTTCCCCAATATATATGTAAAGCAAACTGGAAGAGGGAAGCAGCATATCGAGAGCATTTTTTTTTTGTATAGTCACAAAATAATAATTTAAAGTTTTAAATTTTACGTTTTTAAGGCATTTTACTACGGTGCGTGTGAATTAACAGAAGCGTCATACATAACATAGCACGCAGCTGTTAACATTAGCAGAAGTATTAGTTTTACATTAACAGAAACAGCACACAGAGTTAACAGCATAAATTTTAGGTAACATAAGGTATAACAGTTACAGGTGTTGAGAGTAAGAAATAACAACTTCTAACATTATAATTCCTTTTAAATCTTGTTTTATTTTTTATAACCGACAAATCCCAAGCTTATATCGTTCTTTATATCTACTGCCTCAGCCAGAAGACGAAAGCGTCTCAAGGATACGATGATTATCCGTAACAAAAATAAAGGAATGAGAGATTATTAATCCAGCTTGTCGGGTCTCGTTTTCTGCTCGATTGTGGGAAGCCAAACAGTTGCACATGCTGGCGGCGTCGGCGTCGGCGTCGACCTGTTGTGTGAGACCAAAGAGAGCCGAACCCAGAGGGAAACCCTAGAGCAGCTGCTAACGGGCAGAGGGCAGCGGGCAGCGGGCAGCGCATTTGACACCAAAAGAATTTTTAATTAAGGCCGCAAGATGGAAAATAAAAATAGAAATATAAAAAAATGAAAATAAAAATAAAAATACAAATGAAGAAGAGCGTAAACTGCTAAACTGGAAGCTGCTGCCGCAGCAAATGGCAATGAAACGATAACAATAAAAGAAAAAAACAAAAAAAAGAATGCAGCTACGGCCATAGAGATATGTGAGAGATATGCGAGGAGAGACAGGGACAGGGAAGGGGCAGGGACAGGGGCAGGGAATGAGATATATGGGCCTACAATGAATGCGACTGCAAATATGAGAGTGAGTGAGTATGAGTGAGGCGGGCCGAATATGGGCATGGTGCACTGCATCAACTGGCAGCGGCGGCAATGGCAGCGAGCCCAGAGAATGCACATAAAACTTGTCGGCATTGTCTTCCTCCTCTTCTTCTTCTTCTCTTCTTCTTCTTCTTCTTCTCCCTTTGTTGCTGCTGCTGCGGCAGTAGGAAACGGCAGTAGCAGCAGCGGCTGTGGCAGCGACACTGGCGACATAAACAACAATGTCATCAACATAATTGTATGTCAAGTGAGCGCAGTGAGAAAAACTGGGGAAGAGAGTAGCATAAAAAGTAAAATGACACAAGAGGGAGGCGAGAGCCAAGAGGAAGAGGGAGACAAAGAGAGATAGGGATAGCTGGCTGGATGGCTGGCTGGCATAGGGGCGGTCGTCAGGAACCACTCGAGACCATGACGAGACAATGCAATCAAAGGAGCCACAGCACAGAAATGGAGAACCAAAGGAATCCATGGGTTGAGTGAGTGGAGGGCAGGTGAGGGGAGTGGAAGGGCTGCACAATCGAGCAATGAATGAATGACGAGCTGTGCATACGCAATATTAAGCCATCGAGCGGTGCATTTCTTTACGCCTCTCACTCTCTATTCTCTCTCTCTCTCTCTCTCTGTCTCTCTTGTATAGGGTATATTGAGTTCTAGGCAGTGTTTGCTATGCACAAAGGGTTAGAGTACATTTTTCCTCTGCCTATCTTAATTATGCTTTTAAAGTGGTTTTTGGGAAAATTCTTTGGGAACTGGGGAAATTTTAATTAGTTAAAGTGGATTGGGTATTTGTAGGGATAAAATATATATTTATAGGAAATTTAAATAAACAGGAGAAACCTTAGGCAATGCGGGTGTTTAAAGAGTTAAATAATAAGTACATTTCATTATTACATTACATAGAACGCAGCTGTTAACATAAGCAGAAGTTAACATTAGCAGATTTATTAGGATTTACATAAACAGAAACAGCAAACAGAGTTAACAGATTGAAGTTAGTTAACAGAATGTATAACACTTATGGGAACAGTTGTTAATAGAAAGAAAAAACAACTTCTAAGCATTGTAATTAATTTAAAATATTTATTTATTTTGTTATTAACAAACTCCAAGCTTATATCGAACTGTATATCTACTGCCTGCAAATATCAGAGCATATAACATACCATACACTTATAGGAAATTTATTGAAGCAAAGATCTATATTAAAATATATTATGTTAAGTTCCACTGCTAGTTCAGCTTTTTAGATCCCTTTGTTTGCCACAGTGCAGGTAGAGCATACGCCAGTTGCCAGTTGCCCACGCAGCGCACCCATCCCTGGCGACATTCAAAGTTTCCATATAGCGGATTCATATCGGCTCATGTGGCGGGCTTAGGCAATGCGGGTCGCATTTGCTTTGCCGATGACAACAGACGGTGCCACTGACAGGGGGCACTGCCAATGGGATTGAAAAAAGGGAGGGGGCTGGCTAAGGGACGGGGGCTGCACCTACCATTTGTAGTAGTCATCATCATCATCATCGCAGTCGTCGTCCGGATGGCAACCTCATCGCTGCAGTTGGCGTCACGGGTTTGTGTGTCATTGAAATGAAACGCCGGGCGACGCCTCTTGAGCGGAATTATTATTACCACTTATGTGTGCACGAGTATGTTGTGTGTAGTTGCCATAACCATCAGAAGCCGCAGTTGCAGCCGCAGCCGGAGCCGGAGCAAAAGCCAGGCCAGGCCGGGCAGGGCCAGCCATCAGGGGCCATCAGGCATTGCCATTGTTTTCCCACTGTGCGCGACGTGGCGCGACTCGGCTCGGTTTGGTTTTGTTTTTTTTTGCCTCTTGTTTTTTTATTTCTCTCTTTATGTTGTATGCAACTTGGTGTGTGTGTGTGTGTGTGTCTGCTGGCTGCACTCATTTCCACATGAATGCACCAGACTTGCCACACAGCCCGAGAAGGGAGCAGGGAGAGATGGGAAGTGCTTTGTGCCAATGAAGCGGCGCGGGGAAGGGCACACGAAATGACAAAAACCGCAGAGAGTCGTTAAAAAATATATATTATAGATTTGAAAATGGCAAAGACAAAGGCAAATATTTGTCAGATATGCATAGTTGGGATAATTACAAATAGAGAGAGTGGGTGAGCGATTACCCAGAATTCCAAACTCAGCTCGGTCCACTTGGAAGACAAGTCGAGAGGAGAGAGGGAGAGAGAGAGAGCAGAGAAACGGCACAAGTATTCAAGACGATTCTTTGCATTTTTCTTTTGCCCGGCAAAGATGGCAAGTGGCTTCAGCTCCGTCTTCGTCTCCGGCTCTCTGATCTATATAAGGTCACACATGTGTGCCTCCACAGAATGCCCCTAATGTCCACTTAGCAGCCTACTTAAATACATGCCATGCATATGAAACTGGACGGAGAAACGACAAGCGACAAGCGACAGGCAGAGTGCAGTGTGACAGTGTGACAGTGCTGGCTGGGTAATACCCTGTAATTGTTGAGCATAAATCTAATACTCTTTTCTCTCTGCAGTTGGTTGGTAAAGTTGTTCCTAGTTGAAGAAATGAGCAGCTGGCCTGGGAAACTCGCTTTATATACCTCTTATATAATAATAATACTAAGATAATATGACATAATACCTATATAATACTGATATAATACTGTTGCTTAATGATCTATGACTGACTGCATTCCCTTGAGGTAGACAGATAGATAAGGCAAGTTTAGTCTGTTTACTCACTCTCAGAGTCTAAGTCGCGCATACTCTCTCTCGCTCTCCTGCTGCTGCTTACAGGGTATCGCAAAAACGTCAACAGCTCGTCAATGGCAGAATCGAGAATCGAGAATGGAGAATGGAGAATAGAGAATAGAGAATCGACAACGACAACGAGGCACATTAAATGCCAACTACTCGAACATGGCGTTAGACCAATGCGAGAATGCTTGAACAGAACAATGTGCCGGCAGTAAATGCTGATGATGATGACGACGAGGATGATGATGACGATGACGATGATAACGATGGTATTCTCCATGGTAGTCTGGCCAGGGGCCAGTGAAGACTCGTGCTTGGAAATTGTCGTCGTCGTCGTAGTCGCTGTCTGAGTGGGCCGAGTGAGCCAATCGACAATTGTCCATCTATCTGTCTATCTGTCCCCCTCTTCTCCCTGTCCGTCTCCGTCTCCGTCTCCGGTTGTCGCTTCTCGCAGCCATCGACCCGTTTCGAATTCAAATCGCAATTGCTGGTCATGCGAACTTTAATTACACAACGGATCACTTGGGTCGCCATGGAGACGAGGTCACTGCTCACCATAGCCCACTACGTGCCTCAGCCACTGCTGCTGCTCCTCATCACCATCGCCGCCCACTGTGTCTGTGTCTCTGCCGGCTCTGCTGGCTCTGCTGGCTCTGCTTGTGACGTGTCTGGTCCAATCATAGACCCGCGCGCTGGACATGTGGGCCGGACTAAATGCGGCTCATTAAAGTAAATTACAATTTATGCTTTTGCCTTCTTGGTTTGCATGTCGCATGTGGGCGTGGCATGGCCATGTCTGTCTCTCTCTCTCTCTCTCCACAATGCCACATTGGGTTTGGGGGAGTTGGGGGCGGGTCTGTAATTAATTTTGATTAACGAGCAAAAAGTTTGTCGAGGTAACTTGCCACGCATTACCCATGGCCCATTCAAAATTTTCGAGCACCACTCGCATTTCGAGGGTGGCTCAACTTACGCAGCCAGGGGGGGGTGCAGAGGGGGGAGGGTGGCTGCAAAAGTTCACTTCTCATGTGTCAAGGTTCGCCCCAGCTTGAGCCAAGCTGAAGGTCCTTTGCGGCTAAGCTAGACAAATGCGTTGAGCGAATTAAGCAAAACAAACGCCTGCGATAAATGGGATTAGTCAGTCTATCGATTACTTTTACTTAGGCTGCCAAATTGAGTTAACATAACAGAACATACGATTAACAGGATAGTGTATGTTAGCTGCTGCAGCACTTGTTTTATTTTAAGCCTGATGATGTTAAGACAAAATGAGTTAACAGCATTCTAAAATAACATGCGATTAACAGAATTGAGTATGCAAACTTGCAATCCTTTAACTGTTAAGCCAAATTGAGTAAATACTTTGTTAACATAAACTGCGATTAACAGAATTCAGTATGTAAATAGGTGTGAGAACTTGCAATCCTTTAACTGTTAAGCCAAATCGAGTTAATATGCTGTTAACATAAACTGCGATTAACAGAATTGAGTATGTGGGAGGACTTGCAATCTTTTTACTGCTAAACTAAATTGAGTTTTAAACATGTTAAAATAAATTAACAGAATAGTGTATGTAAACTGAAGGTAGCACTTGTTTTATTTGAAGCCTTTTACTGTTTTTAGATATAAACATAGTTAAATTCGTACTACTTGAGTCTTCTTAACATTCCTCAATATTTTCTTTTGCTAATCTCACTTTTTGTCTGTCAGCTTGCTGAATTCCACTCCATACAGCTCAAGAGCTCAGTAAGTCGGCACTAATTGATTACCGAGAGCCGATGCTACCGATGCTACCGATGCTGCCTATGCTGCCTTGGCTGCCGATCTGTCGACAGTACTCGAGATTAATTAGTCCGCCCACAATGCAAACTGCGCAGTCGACAGTCTCTTAATCTCACAGCTGGATAGTTACCCAGCTCCAAGCAGAGGGGGAGGCAGGAGGAAGGAACGGAGGTTAGCTGGGTAGGGAATGCAGTGTTTGCCTCGTCGTGTGGCGCACTGAAAATGATTGCCTACTTCGGTGTCATAAATTAAAATCTAACAAAATAAATCAATAAAGATTAAATCTTACGTGCGGCACACACACACACACACACACACACAGAGACACTAGGGAAACTCATATGGACGGAGACAAAGCGACCCCGACATGGCACACACAGTCAGTCGAGTAGGCATAATCCAGCGCGCTTGGCACCCGTTTCTGTATCTGTATCTGTATCTGTGTGTGTGTGTATCTGTATCTGTATCTGTGTGTGTAATCTCTGGCCGAGTCTCTATTTGTATCTGTATCTGTAAGTAACAAAACGTGTGGCCGCATATATGAAAGCGCCGCCATGTGGCATATTATTCCCTTCTCCCTCTCTCGGGTCTCCCACTCTCTGGGTCTCTGCGCCAGTCTTAGTCTAAATTCGTACCTAGAGCTCTAGCTGTATATGTATCTGTATCTGTAGCTGTAGCTGTATCTGCATCTGTGGCTGGCAGCCCCTCAAAAACTACTTAAGTATTTAGGTCTCTGTGCGGCTGTCGCCTCGCATTTTGAATGCTGAATGGGTATTTAAATTTCATACAAATTCTATGCGCGACGAGACGGGGCCAGGGACGTGCTGGGATGGGGAACACACACACACACACTGCTCGGATCGCGTCTCCAGTTGGGCCCTGTCTTTATAGGCCTGCGCAAAAAACAAATACATAACTACAAAAAAGAGGAAAAAATAATAAAAAAACAGGGCAAATGGCAGTTGAAAAATGCAAAAGGCGGCAGTTCAATTCATTCACTGGCACGCACACTCAAACACTCACACACTCACATTCACACAGAGATAGACGGAAAGCCGTTTTAAGCTCGCTGCGACCACAGCGCATCCGTATCTGTCGCATCCGCCATCGGCAGCAATCCGATATAGAAGTTGATAAAGCAAGAAATGCAGGCGCTTTAATAATACGCAAAATAATAACAAGCAAACAGAACAACAACAACAACAACAACAACAATAGAGGCAGAAACAATCAACCCAAGCACAGACAATGAAAGGTTTAGAACAACTTTTTTTTTCTCTCTGCTTTTTCTATGCATAAAACACGCACAGATATAGAGAAAAAGAGAGGGCAGAAGAGTAAGAGGAAGGAATGGGTGAGGGCAGGGAAGAAATGGGTAGGCAGATTCTTATAAAGGGTGCCCCATTGTTGTTGCCTCGTAATATGCAGCTGTTGTTGTTGCTGTTGTTGTTGTTGTTGAGCATGACATGGCTCGTAACTTGTCTTTATGCCCGATAATCCTTAACGGTGTCTGGAAGCTTAAAGCAGCTGGGATTATACTATGCAGAGCTAGCCACGATGTTAAGTAAGTCAGAGACAGAGTGAGAGAGGGAGGGGAGAGAGAGGGGGGAGAGAGATGAGAGTAAGACAGCAAACTGCAGCTGTCTGAAGAACTGAGAACACAATCAATGGGTGGTCCCCATTGGCCGCTTTGAGGCATTGTTCCGAGGGTCTTAGGATGAGCTAAAGAGCAAACGCGATCTCTGCTAAACGAATAGGCTTAGGGGTTAAGCGAGTAAGCTATAAAAAAGACTTTACCCGGCTAGGAAATTATTATATATACTTTAAATGCTGCATGTGGTACGATATAATGATAATATACAAGTTAGCCGAAGAATAAACTCAGACTGTTTAGTAAGAGTTTGTGGAAAGCAAAGAAACGCAGTTGTTCGATTTTATATTTTAATATATATCTGCAGTCAGGTTCTTGAAGTGCTCTCGCTAAATCTCATGAGTATGATATAATATTAAATATAATAATAAGCGAGCTAGCTCAAAAGTAAACCTAGATTGTTAGTGAGAGTCTGCGAAAGCAAAAAATATTTCCTTTCTTCCTTTCTTTTTGTTCTGTTGTATTGTTCTGCCTTATATTATGATATAATCTGTAGTCAGGTTCCTTATATTATGATATATATTCCTGCAGTCAGGTTCTTAAATTTCTCTCCCTCAATCGCTATAACCCTGCACTCGGATTGGCCTGTCATTGTGATCCCAAGCTGGGATCCGGCTCCATTCAGCCACGACTGAGCAGATAAACGAATGCCGAATAACGAATGCCGAATAGTGAATGCCGAATAGTGAATACTGAATTGTGAATAGTGAATAGGGGGGCATACTGAGTACGGATAGCCGAGCACTTATTATTATTAATAAGTGCACGATAATGTTTGCTTGATTAAGCGCTCAATCAAATGAAATTCTATACGCATGACAAGTCGAAAAAAAGAGCCGCGCAATGAATGCGCAGGCAGGCAGGCAGGCCAAGAGGAAGCTACAAACGGGTATACCCAACTGGTAGATATCCGCAGCCAGTGCGAAAGCAATATCAGTAAGCTATTGGATGCAGGGATTATCCGCTTGCTGAGCTGCTCAACAATACAGCTACGCCTCCCTCTCTCGCTCTCTCTCTCCGTCTCTCTCTGCCTTTCCACTCAACAAATATACCCGGTTTGAATGGGAAATCGGAAGAAAAATGAATCCTTTTCGCAAACACAGAAACCCTGCGGACCCGCTGCGTATCCACTAATTTTGAGTGCGCTCGTTGCATGCCTCATTTAAGTTGCGACCCCGTCGCGTCTCTACGCCCCTGCCCAGCCTCGTGCACTACAGTAACGGGCTTGCTAGGCTTTACAATTATGCAATTTATATGAATTATAATTTAAAAATTAATATTTACAGCGATTTTAATTATATATCTGCCTAACAGTTCCATGAATCGTTGCCAAAACTGTTTAACAGCTTATGTTATGACAGAAATGTTAATTAACATAAGTCGCCTAACATACAGCTACAATGAGAATGTTAAATTCTCTTTGGCAGCTATCGATTTGTGTGTGGCCGCTGGAGACGTTTAAATTGCCTATCGAAATGGCTTAAATCGTTCAAATCGTTTTCCTTTAATTATTATTTATTGTTTAGTTAGGATATCCAAGCAACATCTGTACCGTGTGAGCTAGGTTCTCGCTCGTAAGACACACCCCTCACAACTATTTTCTCTTCTTTTTTCTCAGTTTCCTCTCTGCTGCCCATCAATCATAATAAAACTGCAGAAAAACATCAAAAGGAAGAGCCAAGGACAGAGATTGAAAGAGAAGCAGCAGCAGGAGGAGAAGGTGGAGAGAAGGAGAAGCAGCAGCGGGAATCAGCTTTGCGTTTTATTTTCGACACTTGAGTGCCGGCATCTGCAACTGCAACGCAGTGTGCGTGTCTGTCGGTGTAACTGTGTCTGCCTCTGTCTCCCTCTGTCTCTCTGTCTCTCTGTCTCTCTCTCTCCTCTCTGTCTCTCTCTCTCCCTCTGTCTGTGTCTGTGTGCAACTATCTGTATCTGGAGAGCATCGCTTGGGCGTGCGTAAGTGCCAGGACGAGGGACTGCACCTTGCTCGCTTGAGCTGCCAGTACACCCCCGCCTGTCTCTCCTCTCTCCCTCTCTCTCTTTCTCCCTCATTCTGTCTCTGCCGGTTTAATTGTTTGCGCAGCAGTTGCTGCTGGTTTTTATCTGGCTTTACATTTACCGTTGCCCGGCTAAAGTTGCCCCGTCCCATTGTCCTCTTGCGGCATCGAAGCAAAGGACGCGCCTCAGCTCAGAGCGGGATTCGTGTGAATTTCTTGGGATTTGCTTTGCGATTTTTTGCATTCTCTCGCTCTCCCTCTCTTTTCTGTCTCTTTCTCCGTCTCAGACAGGATGTTTGCACCTTTCACAGTTAGCTGCTCGGGCGGGAAACGAGAGTTCTGCTTGCTTAATGACAGGTTTTCTCCTCCAGGTAGAGGGAGTACACTTCCACGGGTTATTAATGCCATTCGAAAGCAATTTAATATATGTTCTGTTTGTGCTCTGCTTGCCAAACGATTCCAATCCATATCTGCTGCCTATCTGCAACCCCTAATGGCACCAAAAGGAAACCCCTTTTCCAGTGTGAGTATGTGAGTGTGTGAGTGTGAATGAAAAGTCAAAGCCAGGCCGCATTCACTTGAGACCCGCAACGCACAAACTCATAGAATAAGTATCCCAAGCATCGCATCCCATCGTAAAGGCGAATGCAAATGCAAATACACATATACGAATACAAATACAAATACAAATAGAAAGAGAAAGAGTGGAAGAGAAACAGCAACACAAAAGTATCTCAAGTATTGAGCATTTCTCATGGCTCGAGGCTGATGAGGGCTGCGTTTTAAGTGCTTTACGAACTGAATTTAAATGCGCTCTTCACGTCTCTCAAGTGCCAAATTCGAGTGCTCGACAAAGGCGTTTCGCCGAATGCGATGGAACCGTTATCTATGGCCAGACGAATACGAAATGCCCTTATCGATTCAATTTCCATACACTTACTAAACTCAGATATGCGATAAAAAACGACGGAAAGTTTAGATATTTACCTTCTACAGTCGAACTCATTTATCGATAATGTTTAAGTAAATTTTTGGACAATATAATTGCCATATAGATGATGTAAAGATGGTGAAAGTGCTAGGTTGAACCTAGTAATGCAATCTTAAGATCTCTACACATTTCTTATAAGCTATGCGCTTTTAAAAGTTGTTAAAAATATAATATTTAATCTACTAAGGCAGTGGTTTGAAAATAAATTATCCAGTAGACATCTGCAGTCCTATAAACTATTCTTATATATTCCTAATAAGCTTCAAAAATTCCATAAAGACATATCTGTCTGTATGAAAGCATAGATCTCAGAGTTTGTATAGGCTAGAGCTCTCAAATTGTATGAAAACACTCACACTAGCTTAGGGTTGATTTTCTAATTCAGCCACGCCCACTACCGCCTTTCTAAATTGAAGGAAATGCAATCAAAAGCGTAAAAGGTTGAAAATTGATTAAAAATACCTCTTGATTGGTTTCGAAAATTGACAGCATCAAAGAGAGTCTCCGCTCTGTTATACCTATTGAATAGGAATACCCTTTCGGAGAGTCTGGTGTATCAAATAAATGCGTACACGATGGAAATACATATATGTCAACAGCAATTGGTGTAAATCAAATAAAGTATAGACGACAATATAACGTTTCCTGCATTTGCATATGAATTATGGAACATTTTTAGGCAACGCGTGTACAATGACCTAAGCTCGATCGATGGGAATAAATTGTAAATATATACATATACAAATATATATATAATATATGGGTATAACAAATTTGTTTATTCGAAAAAATATGAGCAAATGCGTCGTAAATTTAGAGATTGCTTGGGAATGCTCGAACCGTAAGTAAAAATATAATAATAATACCCAGAGAGTAGAGAGATAAAGAACATGTTCGACCCGATCGATTTGTATGCAAATAATGGCGGGCGGCATTGAGTCAGTCAGCTGATTTATGGCTAATAAGCGATAAATGCTTATAAACAATATATATGTATATGAATAATTATACGAAGAGTATTGTAATCGTACATGCTAATTGACTGAGATCGGATAAGGATAAGAAGAGGAAGAGGCACAAATTTCCCACTTTGCTATGCATATATATATATATAGATATATAGATTTAGACCGTTATATTTGCATATATTATGTTTGGGCACAGTGGGCTCGATTCAATTATGAACGTTATGCAAATGTCGAATGATTCAATTCAATAAAAGGCAAGTTATTTCTTTCCCCTCTACTTCTGTCTCTCCTCTTCTTCTGCCTTTCTTCTACTGGCTTTCTTCTTCTGCCTCTCTCTTTTTCTGCCTCTCTTCTCCCTCATCTTGCATTGAATTAACCAAAAACCGAAAACATGCAAATTTCAAATGTCATTTTACAGTGCCAGCACCGACGCCATTGGACCGCCTTGGCTGGGTGACTAAGGATGGGCCTGAGCCCTGCCAGAGCCGGGACTGGATGGCAGCCAAGAGACAGGCATGGCCATAATTGTTGTTGTTGTTGTTGTTGCTGTGTGTTTATTTAAGCGTTCGGTCTCGCTCTTTTGTGCCCTTTTCAATGTTGCACGTTCAACAATCGCACATACGTTGCCGCCTAGATGAGGCAGGCAGAGGCAGCGTCGCAGGCAGAGTCACAGGCACAGGCACAGACCGGGAACCGGCACAGACCCCGGCCCAGTCTAGGGTGAGGCAGCGCAGCGCAGCGCACTTAATCATATTCGATACAGATAAGCTTCAGTGCCGGTACGTGCATAGAATTTAAGCATACATAATAATCATCGACAGGCGAGTCCCACAACAGAGTCTCTGAATGACGTAGAATAACTAAAAAAACGGACTGTAAAACTGCTAAAGGAAGAGGGAAGGAAAGCAGTAGGCAGGAGAGCAGGGGCAGGGAGCAGGAACAGGGCAAGACATTATCATAAAGCAAACAGAGCGAGCGGAAAACAGTTGAAGAACAAAACAGGCACAAAGGGGACCCTTTGACCAGCCACAAAGCGGGAGAGAGAGAGAGGAAGAGAGAGTGAGAGAGCGAGACAGCCACAATAGCCTCGACACAGGGCATTGATAATTTCATATTATTATTATTATTCTTGAGCTGCGCAGTAGAAATTGCTGAATACAAAAGGCCAAAAGGCTTCAGCTTCGCTTCCCCCTCTGCTGCTGCTGCTCTCCCTTCCCCTCCCTCTCTACCTGTGCCCAGTTGAAATCTACCGAGAGTTCCGAAAGTTCCAATGTGCAATTCAATTTGAACTTGGCTGCCGCTGGGCGACCCTCGCTGTGGTCGACCACGACCAACCGCAAGCGACCAAACGAGCAAACCCAGAGCTGCCCAGCCCAGTCCAGCCGGCAAGCAGGCAGCCATCCAAGCAGTCATCCGAGCAGGCAGGCAACCCGGGCCGCCTCGTCGTGTCTCGTCTGCGTATCTGGCAGAGATTTGCGCATGGCGACGCTGGCAACATTTGATCTTTGCCTGGCGGCAAGCTATTTTATCGCTCTCGCTTCCTCCCTGTCTCCCTCTCCCTGTCTCCGGAGTAACTCGCCTTGTCTCATGTTTCAGCATATGCCACTGGAAGCCGTGATAAAGTGGGAATCTGTGAAGCTTCGACTGTGCTGTGAGCAGTGGAAATGGCTGAACAATTTCCTGGACAACGCAGCGAATGCTCTCTAATCCCTGGGAGAAATTCGAGCGACAACTTCAAGTGGGCGCGGCTCGTGCGCCTTTTTTCCCATTTAAAGGACAAACACGACGCGATGCAGGATTAAAAAAATAATAATAAAAATTGCCAATGGAATGCAAAATATTGAAAGCGAAATTCAAAATGGAAAGAGAGCGCAGAGGGAGAGAAGGAGAGAAAGGGAGCTGGGCAAACGCTTAATTGGCATTAAGCACATAAAGATGACGGGCGTGTGCTCCCTGCTCGGCAGGGGGGGAGCGGGTGTCGCCTGCTTGCTCTCTGATGACGGATAAAGTGTTGTTGTCACAGCCAGTCAGGCGTGGGCAATTGTAATTAGGATGAGCGAGACGGGAGAGAGACCATGAGAGAGAGAGGGAGAAAGGGGTCGATTTAAAGCCTCAACCAGTTTTGCCAGTCAAAGAGCAACAGCAACAACAACAACAGCCACATCCTGATCCTTTTACTCTGCCCGTGTCCTTCCAATGGCATTCGCATATTTATTTAGGCCTGCTACGTGCCACGCCCTCCCCGCCTCTCCCCTCCCTCTGCCAAAGCCCTTAATGCTTCGGGCAAACAAAGATGCGATTTGAGGCGCTTACGCGCACGCACAGATGAGGGCCGGAACGGGATGGCAGGATGGATGGATGGGAGGATGAGGCTACGACTGCGATGGCGATGGCGACAGGCAGATCGCACCCCTTGTCAAGTTGCTGCTGTCGTTGCTCTTATTGCTGCTGTTGTTGTTGCTGCTGCTGTTGTTGCTGCTGCTGCTGCTGTTGTTGTTATTATAGCAATTATTATAATTGCGCGCACAAATCGACAGTTACACGCAAGCAACTTTTCTGGCATTCGTTCTGCGCAGCCAGCAGCAATGTCCTTGCCAAGTTGCAGAGGGCAGTGGGCCGGGGGGCAGACTGCAGGGGGCAGGGGTCAGAGCGTGTGGTGAGCTGCAAAGCTGTAGAAAATTGCACAAAACTAATTCAGTTCTTGTGTGCGACGCTTCCTGCGCTCTTTGCGTCCTGCTGTCGGCGTTGTCGTTGTCGTCAGCAACAGCAGCAACAGCAGCAGCAACTACAGCAACAGCAGCAGCAGATTTGCATAACTTTTTCAATTTGAAAGCTCAAGCTGTGGCCGGGGCCCGGACATATGTGTCAGCAGCAGCTCCGCCCACGCATCCCCGAGTCCAGCAACGGCAACAGCAACAGCAGCGCAGCGTCATCGCTTCGTGGTCGTTGTCGCTGTCGATGTGCAAGTGGAGGCAGCCCCCCTGGCAGTCTCTGGCAGCCCTGGCAGCTTCTTATTTGCGTCAATTGCTTCTTGCGCACTCGCCAGGCACCATGAGTCCTTTGGCGATGACGGCAATGTTGGCATCTAAGTCGCTGCTGCTGTTGTTGCTGCTGCTGTTGTTGCTGCTGTTGCTGTTGCTGCTGTGTGGGCATTTGGTGTCAATTTACAGCTTGCTCTGGCTGCCATGTCTCTATAGACAAAACTGCTGCAGCTAACTCCACCTGCTTTCTTTCTCAGTCTTTCTCTGTCTCCCTCCACTCCAGGCTTACCTGGCTAAGACGTCACTTGGCCATATGCAAGATTTGTCACGTACTGCTGCAGGGGCGCAGAGGTGGGGGAAGGGGAGGTGTAAAAATAAACATTTGTGGCAAAGGATTAAAGTAAAATTCCAAGAAAACCTAACAGATCAGAAGTGTAAAAGTTAATGAAAAAATTATTATTTTATTTATATGTTAAGGTAGATATCTTATGTTCTTTCTTTTCTTCTTTCGTTTGCCTTTTTGAAAAAGGAAAAACTCTTTTAAAGAGTAAAGCGAACTGTAGCAGTTTTTTTTATTGTATTTAGCATGCAACTCCTTATATTACATATATATCAAATATGTAGTTTCTTTTCGATTTTCATTACTACCAAAAATTGAAAATCGCACTTATAATTTTGTCTAAAACTGATTTGTTTTTGCTGATCTTGAGCATCGGTTTCCGTTCCAGCAAATCCCCATCTGCGTTTCGGTTGGCAGTTGCAGCCAGTGCGCCGTGATAGTATCCTCTGGTTGACTTCTGTTTTGCTGTTGCCTCCTCAGATGATAATTGCACCAGGCCGCTTTTCAACTCCTCAATTAGCTGACGTGTTGCCTTCTCGCCCACCTTGGCCATGCAAGCGTAGTAGGCACGTTGTCCTTGTGTGAGGTGGATGCAGCTTTTGGATCTGTACTCTTGCTGCAGCTGATACCATCGCTTCGAGAGGAATACACAAACTTCGTAGTGTTCCTTAAAGGGACCATCACAGCGAGGTTCGGCTGCCAGATATGTTATCAGGCAGAGCAGAGCGCACAATTGTATAATATGTAGTCGACTCATCGTGCTGGAAGACCGCAAAAGACTGATGCCCAAGCTGTATATGATGGGCCCTATAGGAAAGTTATCCTAATCTCACTTAGTCACACATAGTTTAGATACACTTTGCGGAATTAGTAGAGAAGCCCCTATTTGTTCATCAATTGCTACAATTGATCGCCGTGGGCAACCTTCAGCTTTAAATCGCCTTTGTTTCCTTATGTGTGTGTGTGTGTGTGTGTGTGTGTGTGTGTGATGAGTCATAAAAATTGAGCTTCAATTCGTTTTTTAGTAGTTGTCTCCAATTATATTTGTGGAGTTGCTGCTCCTCCTTCTCCTGCTCCTGCTCCTGCTGCCTGCTCCCTGCACCCTGCAAGCGTCATCAGCTTAGCCCACATAACGGTAACGCGTTATGTGATATACGAGCTGTGACACGGTGGACACGATTCACACCTAAGCTGCCGGTCTGCTCTGCCGTGTGCCTGGCTTTGTGTTGTTGTCGTCCACGCCCACTACCCCAGGCAGTCGCCTGTCTGTGACCTGTTAGCAAGATTAACGCGCAGCAGCAGCAGCGAAATCAGTCATAATATTTCAAATTTCATAAAAATTGATGCGTATCACATTATACGGCAACAACAACAACAGCAGCAGCTAACGGAGCTAACGTAGCTAACGGTAACGAGGGCTGAAACGTTGTTGTTGCCTTCGCCGCTGCTGCAACCCTCGGGAACTGGAACTCTTTGATAAACGCGCCCAGGGGCCATTGATTTATATGAGGGCGCGGGCGACGGGCGCGAAAGCGGGGCGCGTTGCCACGCCTTCATTTCAACGCGCCGCAGCTAAATTTGATGTTAAATAAAACGAGGGAGAGCAAACACACACACACACACACAGAGACAACTTCGTTTTTTATACGAAAATATCCTCTTTGATTTTGCAGCCCGATTGATTTTCTCGTTCCAAATTTTGCGAAAGACGAAGGCGTCGACGCTGTCGGCATTCGTGTCCTTCATTCGCACCTGCTGCTGTCGACGCCGACGTCGCTGCTGCTGCTGCGGCTGCTGCTGCCTCGAATCACTCCCCAGACGAATTCAAGTTGATGTCCTCGTTTCCCGTTTGTTGCTGCCTTTCTCCGTCGTTTCCCGGTTCCCGTTTCTCGTCCTTTGTCTTGATGCCGCCTTCGTTTATGGGCGTCTGTGCAACTTCTTTCCCATTTTTATTGCTGCTCCGGCCATAAAACAATAAAAATATTCTCGCATTTGTGTTTAAGTTCGATTGGCTGGCGACCACCCCCGCGGGAAATGCTTTCCTAATTAAATTTTATGACCTCTTCTATGAAGTTTTCGTGATTAAATTGAGGGAATGTATCGATTGGAAGCGTGATAAGTTTTAGAATAAGGAAACTTTGCAGAAAGAGTAGTATTAAATCTAGACTTTAAAAGATGATGCTACGTTGTTAGTTAATAGGGATGTCGGAAATACAAATTCAACTTTTTGTAAAAGTTTTCAGAATCCATCTTCATTTCATCAAAATGCAGTTAAATGACTCTCTCTCCATACATACACACACCGCACACGAAAGTAAAATACTCTCGTGAATCTAATAATAAATATACGAACAACATTCATAATAGGCAATATTATTAATTAATATATAATATATTAATATTTCAAATAAGATTTTAATATTATTATATTTTAAATAAATGTATTATATAAAAAAAAATTAATTTAATAAAAATAAATAATAAAAAATATAATAAATATAAAGAAAGCGCCACCTGTGTGGGCAGTGAGGAAGCATTGTAGTTTCCTGTATTGAATCAATTGGGAACTGACTGTATCTGTAGAGAGAATTATTTCACTTTAGTCACTTAGTTAACATGTTTAAATTTAACGTAAGTTATTGCGCCATCTATTGCTCATTTGTGTAGCCAACGAATGGACACTTGTACATAGCGAACAGCTTTTATTTGGTAATCTAACATACTTGTTGCCATTAACGGGCGCTAGATGGAGTTTAACATTGAACTTGCATATTATTCCGGATAAATATATGTCTTACCGATTTTTATTATAAATTTATTTATCGTATATACTTCAATGAGTGTTATATATGTTACATTTAAGTTGTATTTATTTTTGCAGTATTTTCTTATCAATCAGATTAGTTTAAATTTCCTTGTAACATCACTGTTAACAGAACTGCTGTTATGGCCTATGTTAAGAAGCAATCAGCTGATTTTGGGCTGTGTTGTGCTTGGGCAATACGCATTCATTACGCGCATTAGTTTTTTGTTATCAATTGAGGAAATAATTATAAAATATAAAATTAGACAAAATGCACGGACGTCTCAAGGTGCGCACCACTGAGGAGGAGCGAGAGCGCAAGAAGAAGGAGCAGGTGCTCAAGATGCGGGCCTACCGTGCTGCCATGACACGTATCCAAAAGAAACGCAGCGCCGGAGAACTCGATGACGAATTACTCGGCCTGACTGTGCAAATTCTGCAGCGCAATCCAGATATCAGCACGCTGTGGAACATACGACGCGAATGCGTGCTGAAAGAGAATAGCAGAGTTGGAAAAGAAGGAGGACGATCAAGAAGAAGTTCCATCTGAGATAGCTGAAGGAGGCGAGAGTAAGGGCGATGGAGACAAGGAGGTCAACACAAACAAGAAAGCGACAAAGGAACAACTGCTGCAATCCATATACGCCACAGAGCTGGACCTCACCGAACAGTGCCTTATGGTCAACCCCAAGTCATACAATAGCTGGCACCATCGTTGCTGGACCCTTGAGCAGAATTCCCAAGCAGACTGGCAGCGGGAGCTGCAGCTGTGCAACAAGTACTTAAAGTACGACGAACGCAATTTCCACACCTGGGACTACAGGCGTTTCGTGAGTGCCAAGGCAGCTGTGCCTGCCGAGCAAGAGCTGGACTTTTGCACGGACAAAATCAAAGTAAACTTCTCCAACTACTCGAGCTGGCATCATCGAAGTCTCCTGCTGCCCGTACTCTATCCCAATGAGCAGCAAGATCGACCCATGAGCGAGCACAAACTGAAGGAGGAGCTGGAAATGGTACTGACTGCAGCCTTTACAGATCCCAACGACAGCAGCGCCTGGTTCTACCAGCGTTGGCTGCTGGGTAGCGGCGTTCATCTGGATCAGCCAGCAAAAGTGGCTGCTTTTCGCTGTTGGCCTCATAGAGCAGAGTTGTCGCTGCCAGAAACCCTGTCCTGAGGTAGCTAAGTTGCAGGCCCAACTGGTAAGCGGGGAACAGAGATGGCCACTGGACTCGTGGACGGCAGTTAATCAGGACAAAACCCACTGGGAATGCACACACAGCATTGACATCAAATCAAGCCAGGACTATGTGTTGGAGTTGGCGGGACAGCGGCACAAGCTGTCTGTGCATTCCAGTGATCAGTCCTTGTATTGCTTTGAGCCGCCACAGGCTGCCTCGAGTTGCAGCAAGGAGTTGCTTACAGAGCTGCAGACCCAGCTGCAATCTTGCCTAGATTTGCTGGAATACGAACCGGACAGCAAGTGGACCCTGTTGACGAGTGCGCTCTTGATGCGCGCCATTGATGCCACCACATATCACGAACAGAGTCTCGCGCACTTGGTGAAGCTGGAACAGGTCGATGCACTGAGGCGGGGATACTACAAGGACTTGGGTCAACGCTGGATTATGGAACTAGCTTTGGCCAAGTGGCCAGAATCATCACACTTTCCTAAGCTCTTTGAGCAGCCCTTCAAATCCTCAAAGTATCCCTATTCCCAATATCTCATTGTGGCCGACACAGTTGCCGCAGCTGAGAACTAAACTAGGATATATGTAGGTGGTATAACTATATATAAACTCAAGGGTATGTTAACCCAATGAAATTTGATAATCTTGATAATACGTTTTCTTTTTCTACAGATTTTCGGTGACTGTAGATGCAGTTCTAGGATTAATTCAAGGCATGCTTGAACGATTCTAATGCATATATCTATGGCTTACTAGCTTATACATCTATTTCCTTTAAGCAAATGAGGGCATTGCACATGCTTGTAAATATTTTATATGCAATAATTTATATAATCACCCCTAAATGCTGAAAACATGTGTATTTTACAAGGCAATAAATAAGCGATGTACGCAAATTTAGCTAACAGGATGGAGTTTTCTTCTATAGAAGGCTTTTGAGAGACTTGTTAGGCTAAGCTGTTAGAGGGAGTTTCCCTGGAAAAAGACACACTAATTTGAAAAACTCGTTTAATACGATATTTAACTTACTAGTTGTATATCAAATCAACCAAGTTTATAATGCTATGCATGATGATGATACTAATTCTATATAACTTCAAACAGAGTTGCGTTTTAAAGCCCTTGCGGGATCTAGCTGTACCTGTAGCCTGCACATTGAAACGGAAACCTAATGCCAAAGTCAGTTAAACTCAACGTTATTCTCTCTTGCCTGAGGTTCTTCTGCGGGCTGAGAGCTCGGTTTACTGTGCTAATCGCCACCAGGAATGGAGGGAGGCGGAGGGGAGTAGCAGGCATCAGTGTGTGGTGCAACTGGGAAGTGAATGTTAAGGTTGCTGCTCAACGCGTTGCGCTGTGGCTGCGGTTGAAGCAGCGCATCGGAGCGCTGCGAGATTTGTGGTTTTTTGGCGGCTCGAGCTGCATAAATTATTGTGGCAGCGATGTCGGCGTGCAGCTAGCGGGTTGGTGCTTCATGTGGAGAGCGAGAAGAGATGGCGGGATGGGAACGGAGTACGTCCGCAACATTGGCAGCCGCATGTCATTACGTGCCACATGAAGTGACAGCGACAATGTGGCAGTGAGTAAGTGGGCCAGCTCGGTCAGAAGAAGGGAGAGAAAGGGGGAGATGGGGCCTCAAAGAGGACGCTCTTACATTCTGTGAAGCGTGTGAAAGGGTCCCCAAACGTGCAAGACGTGAAAAGCCCGAGATGCCTTGGCATTGAGGTGTTAATGCAGCTACAATGAGGTACAGCCAGAGTGTGGAGTATGTGCACAGAGTGAGCGAGTGCCAGATGGAGAGAGAGAGAGAGAGAGAGAGAGGAGAAGGAATGCCTGGACTGCAGCCTGATGCAGCTGTCACATGGCTGCATCTGGCGTATGCTTAATGCGAGCGTGCATTGCAATTCTAGCAACATGGAACTGTAGTCAACATATGGAAATAAACGAGTGTGTGTCCCTTAGCCATATCACACACGTAGTATCATCATCATCATATCCACATCAGTAGCAACGTCTTGGCATTTGAATTTCCGCAGCTCCATTTTCCCTTTCCCCCCCCCCACTATACGTAATACGCTTGACTTAATGTTAATTATTCCGCTTCCATTTCTTGCAAATATTTTGAGACGATGATGTTGATGCTTGTCAGCCAGGCAGCCAGGTGGCCTACCTGCTCCTCTGCCTGCCTGCCTGCCTGGGAGAGAGTACGTGACATTGACACGCCAACGCTCATTAAAATGTTTGTTCCCAATTATTCGACAAAGTGGGCGGGACGCAGAGCAGCAGCAGCAGCATTAGAAACTGCAACTTATCCTTGCCCAGATAAACAGCGGCTTAATTAATGGCAGTGAGTCAGTCAAGAGGACGCGCAGGAAACATACGTGCCACGCTACGCAGAGAGAGGCGTCTTCTTCTAATGCAATTTCGGGGCACATCGGCATCATCAGTTGGCGCCGGGCGGGAGTAGAACAATTTATTGACTTTCCATCAGCTTGCCAACTTGCCACTTGCCACTTGCAACACGCAGCAGAGCGACGCACTGCCAGACACGCAGTTTGCTGTCAACCAGAGCTGGGAGGGGGCACAACATGTGAGTCGAATTGCGCATACTCTTTCTGAGTAGAAAGAAATAGTTGCAAGTAGACGAGTTACTTGTCCCTTTCAGATGTGATGCATATACGATATATAAAGTCAGTCAGTAAATTATAAATTATAAGCAAAGTTCTTTAGAAAGTCACTCGAAAGTGCATACTCTATTCGGCTTAACATCATACACTACAGTTGCCAGACAGTGTTGCAAGACGGCAGAATGTAATAACTAATTGCAATTGAAAATAACTTTGCAACACTTTCGGCTGTTTATCTTTTAGTACTTTAATAACCGGAGCTGTTGTGTTGGTCCGACTTGTCCAGCTGTGGCTTACTATGGCCACGCCCACATTGTTATTGCTGTTGTTGTTGCTCGTTGCTTGCAGTGCCAAAAACTTTAATTGCCTTTTGGCCAAAAACTTTGGGAAATCTGCACAGTGCATTTTGTTAACATTTCCTGTGACTTTTGGCGCATCTGCCATGCCACATGACCCCAACTCCAGTGCAGCAGCACCTCTCGTTCCCATCTCCAACTCTGTGCCTGCTCCTGCTGCTGGTCTACCACAGCGTAACGTCACCAAGTGCTTTGCAGCTTCTAGTTTCCCAAAGACTCGACTTGTCTCCAGCCTCGAACTCCTGCGTCGTTTTCCTTCCCAATCCCCCTTTTCCCCCTACTTGTTTTGTATGCCCTTTTAATTGCCCATTGAAAGTTGTTCACTTGTTAAAATGAACTTTTGCCTTTGGCGCCAATTGCTGCAGCCCTTCGCCTCCTGGCCAGACCCCCTAACAGACCTCATTCTCCCCCTCCCCCCGTCAGTCAACTGCAGTGAAGTGTAAGCAACAAGCAGCGCAGCAAGTAGAAGTAGAAGTAGAAGTAAAAGTATGTGTTATGCAATTAAAAAGTGCCGGCACACATTGTAGATGCTTTAATCGAATCGAGGCTTGTAGTAAGTAATTTTCCTCGAGTTTACCTCTTGAAGGTGCGAGGTTTCTAGCCAGCCAGCAGGCAGCACACCATGTAACCATGTAACCATGTAACGACTGCTTTTCCTAATGAGTTTTCTCGGCAATTTTCTCGACGAAAATACGAGTAACAAATATGAATTGTGTCCTAGAGCCACAGCCACAGTCGCATTTAACAGTGTGACAGTGATGAAGAGGGCGTGGCGAGGGGGCGTGGCAAACAGCGAATTTCAGCAGAGTATGCTGTGACAGTTGCAAGCGCTCATTCTCATTCTCATTCTCAATTCTTTCTTCTGTCTGTCTCTGTTCCTTCTTCTTCTTGTTTTTTCCGTTCCTCCTCCTTAAGCCTTTTGCATGTCCGCCTACTGCAATTTACATTTGCCACAAAAGGGAAATGACACTAGAAAATGTGATTTCCTTGAGCCGAGATACTCTCTATGAGAAGGCCACTTAAGGAAGTTCCTTAATATATTAATTACTTCCTGTTGTTTTCTTTAAGTGATGCGTTTGCTTTGCAATTGAATATTCCATATTATATAATACACCCTCGTCTACTGAACTCCCTTCTACAGGGTATACACATGTGGCACAGTTACGGACGTCTGTCTCTGTTTATCTAAATTTCTCATCTTTTGTTTGCCGACTTGCATTTCAGTTATGTATATTTTTCATACTTATTTCTCTTCCGTCTGCTGTTGACTTGGCCACAATTTAAGCGCAACTAAACAAGTAAATATAAATACATATGTAGATATATATATATATATGTTACGTATACATGTGTGCACGAAGAATTATGTGCAAGACTGTATGAGTTTCCACATGCATTATCATGTCGAAAAACTGTCTGGCGTTAAGTCATGTTTATTGTGTTTGGTCGAGAGTGCAATTTCTGTCTGTCTTGCAAGTGGCAGACGTAGACGTAGAGGGGGGACCGCACATGAAAGATATTTTACGAAGAAATATATATAAACAGAATCTAACGAACAGGACAGCCAACAAAACCTAATGAACTCGTAAGTTATGCCAACAAAGTTCATAGCAATATGCAAAGATCCTTTTGAGGCTGTCAGTTGTATGTGGATTGCGAACTATACGCATACTATGTACATTAAGTGTGTTTAAATTAAAGTCTAAACCGAAATATCTGTAACTAGCAAAACTAAACGCAAAACAACGCAATGTAAATTAACGTAAGCCGCTTACGTTCCCAATTAACAGCGATAGTTGGCGTAACATGCGAGCACTAAGCAGAGAACATGCTGTCCGATCATGTTCGGCTTACAGCTGTAGCATCGATTATCGAAACATATCGATAGGTATTTAAGCTGCGCCATTTTGCGAATTACTCATTAAATTTGATGTTTATTTGGGGACTATAAAAGCGCTGTAAAAGGTAACTTAAACTAACAATGGCGTCATAATGCTGACGCCTATATTGCAGCAGCCAGAGCACATGCGAGGGCACACACGCAGACACGTAATAACCATGCGCGTATAAAATGCATATTTATGCACTATAAACATTAATTTACTTGCCATTTTAGCTAGACGCACAGTTAATTGAAAACAACAATATCAAAGGGAGCCGCAAACCAGCCAGCCAGCTGGCCAGACCAGTTGGGTCGGGTCGGGTCCTTCACCCAGGGCTCTCCGCTCTCTCTCTCTCTCCCTCTCTCTCCACAGACACAGCAACTTTGGCAGCAGCCAAAAGCAAACAACTTAAATTATGCAAGAAGTGGCAAAACGCAGTGCAACAAAAATTGCAACGAGCGTTAAATGTGCGTTGCGTGTGAAGGGAGTGCGGAGTGCGGGGGCGGGGAGTGAGTTTGCCCGACTGTGGAGAGCGTCTGTAATGCCAAATTTAATTGCAATTAATGTGCAGCTAAGCGGAAGTGCCACAGCAGTGTGCAGGCCATGGTGCTGGCACTTCCGGCGCCAACGCGAAATATAATTTGACGCCACTTGCAGCGAAATGGGCCAAAAACAGAATTTGCGCATTGCCAGCGTAACCGAAAACAGAGAACTAATAAAACTGGGGGGCAGGGGGACTGGACAGAGAAGTGATAACTGAAGCAGCACAAGAACTTCGTCAGAAGAACAGTGTCAGGTGAATCGCCACATTGTCCACGTGCTGCCACGTGCTCCACCTGCAGTCGTTAACGGTCTGAACGTCGAACGGTAAATGTGAAGTGTGGAATGTGGAATGGTCAATGGGCAAACGCTTGGCCAGTTCCAGTTCCATAGGGGGGAGGGGGAGCGGGAAGTGTGTCTCCGTTTCAGGCAAGCAGGCGAGCCGGAATTCAATTACTCGTGCACCATAAACCGATTAACTTATATAAATATTTATATCGGTGAAATGCAGTCCATGCCCGAGACCCACCGGCCTTATGGCTGGGCGTGGTCTTGTGTGCTTTTGCATATGCAAACACACTTTTAAGGGGATTCCACAGCTTCTCCTGGCATCCCCCAGCTAAGTGGAGGCGGAGCAGGCAAGCGGAGCACAATGCGCAGCGTCGACTGTGGCAATAATTCCATTCTGGCCTCCGTCTGCATTTGCATTTGTTGGCGTTTATGGTCCACTTAAGTGTTGTCATTCGCATCCTTGTACAGGCGAGGATTTAATGATAACACGCTAGGTGTCATTTACAGGCGACATGAATGTCCCATTGCCAGGGGAGTTGGGTGTCAGAGGAGGAGGAGGCGGAGGCGGAGCTCACACAAGGCTAGAGGCGACTGGCAGAAAACATTTGGTGGTTGGCATCGAGCATGGCTGCTGCTGCTGTTGTTGCTGCTGCTTCCCACACCATAAATACTTGGCTAACGCCCATAAGTGTGCTACATGTGCGGCAGGGGTGGCAGGGGAGAGCGAGGGGCCGGGGCCAAGATTGCGATGTCTTCTGTCATGGTTCGCTTCAGTGCAGCACGGGTCAGCTTGTGGCTAGACAGTGGTCAGATTTATGGCGCTCTCTTGCAACAATGTCAAGCGATGACCTTTTCCATTTTCATGCAGGAGGATTAACATGTTAATGGGGGCGCATTAGATAACACACTAGGGGGCGTGGCTGTGGGGTTATGTGATTAGGCAAATTACGTTAATTGCCAAGAGAGTGTGAGTGTGATTAGGGCTTGTGCTATGCCCAATTTGCAGATACTTCAAAATACTCTATAACTACAACTTTATAGCAAACCAGGCCTACATATTTATTTGCCTATGTAACCCCGATTAACCCACACTCCTTGGGGGTACACTTTAATTTAATATACGCAACAGGTTGAGAAACACTTCAAGTACAGCAAACTTAATTAGTTCAGGTCCACATCTCCACTTGCCTTGCCCCGTCTCGCTTCCCCCTGCACTTCATAGCCCCCACTGGCGGTGGTATTTGTGCTGCAGGTGACGCAGTTTGGTCTCCAGGGCAACGCAGCTCTTGAAGATGCGACGCTGCTGCTGCAGGCGACGCATAAGAAGGCGCAGCGCACCAGCTGTTGCAGCTGTTGCTGCAGCCACAGATGATTATCCTGCAGCTGGCGGAGCTGAGCGAGGACGTCGATGGCGGTGGTTGTGGTGCTGGCGGTGCTGGCGGTGCCAACATGATGCTGGCAGATCTCCACGGCTGTTGAATGCGCTCCCATTGAACGGCAGCTGCTACTCTCATTGCTGATGTCGAATACAAGATTCGAAAAGCTTTCCATAATTTATACGGATGTGGAAACGGATATGGATGCGGATGTGGCTGCTGAGGGAGGGGGAGGGAGTGAGAGGTGAGAGCGCTAAGTAAGCTGTCAAAAGTTTGGCCTAATCGCTGTAGAAAGTTTTTAGTCTGCAAATTACGTATACGCAACGAGTGCCGCCTGCTTTGGCAGCCAAGCGGGGAATGTTGATTTCTCGAATATTCGACGTTTTGCTCGTGTTTTTCTTCTAGTTTTCTAGCTGATTGAGTTAAAAATTGAAATTTTGGCAGCATTTGGGGTAAGTTTTTAGCTGCTGCTGCTGCTGCCTCTGCTTAATGCGTTGCTCGCCTTGCTGAGCAATGTTCACTGATGCGTTTAGCAAATTTGCCTGCCTGCCTGCTCCGACTGGCTGCTCCGACTTGCTCCGACTGGCTGCTCCGACTGGCTGCAACGGCAGCTACTTGAGGTGGCATAGACAAAATTGCCTTTACGCTTCAGCTTCAAGCTTCACTCGAGCATAAAAATGTCTGTTCAACTGCTGGCGACCTGCTGCCCCGCTCCCCCTGCCTGCCCTGCCTCCCCTGACTATCCCTGCTGATGTTCGATTCCCAGCTATCGATTGGTTTTGCATTCATTTTCTTTGTAACACACACACACACACACACACACGTTACTGTGTTTTGTTCTCTGTTTGCTTTGTCCAAATTGCCCGTAATGTCTTGTTTCTTTTTCTATTCTTCTCCCTGCAGTTGCATCATTATATTGAATCCTTTCATTGGGTCAGTGAGTCACCTTGAAGCCGTCCCAAAAATGTTATACTATGCGATGCGATGGGAACGTGTTGAAAAGGCAACTAATACGCAGCATGAGGCTGCCGCCTCCACTGCTGCTGCTACAGCTGCATGCTGCATGCTGCATGCTACATAGAGCCGCAACAGCAAAAACTGTGGTTATGCCTTGCCAGAACTTGCGAATGCAGCGACATGTTGTGGTTGCGGGCGCAACTCGTGCGTATACGTAATATTCTAGCGAACTCTCTCGCTGCTGTTCGACATGCTGCTGCTCTGTTCTGCTCTCTCGTCAGATTAAGTTGCCTGCTGCCTGACAAGGGCAGAGCCTGCCCAGGAGTGTAGCCTCCTCCTCTAGCTGCTGCATGTTTTCAAGCTGTTTGGGCATTAAATGTGCAATTATTAGTTAAATATTTAAATGGATTGCATTATCAGAAGGGGAAATTGTTAAAGCTCGAATCTAGCTGCAATTTCACACGTGCAGCAGCAGCATGTGGCATGGGGCAATCAACGTGAACAAACTAATAAGAACGATGATTGCGCAACGCGCATAATGCAGTTCGAGACAGCAAAAGAGAGAGAGAGAGAGAGAGAGAGAGAGAGAGAAGAGCGAGTGCAGCTCATCGATCAGGCAGCTGTCAGAGCGTGTGTGTGTGTGTGGATGTGTGTGGCTGTGTGTGTGTGCACTAGGCTAAAGGCTAAAAGCATTTACCGGCTAAAATATGCAGCTGGTTGCAGCTGCTGCTGCTGCTCACCTTTTGGCTTGAATTAATCGATTAATCGATAAGTAGTAAAGAGGCGTTAAAGAGGCGAGCGAGCGAACGAGCGAGAGAGAGAGAGAGAGTGAGCGTCTGGGAAATTGAATACTTTAAGTCTGAAACCTATCGACAGCTGTCTAATTGGCATCCCAGGCTGGCCAACACTCTGCTCTAAGCCTGCTGCCTGCTGCCTGCTGCTCGCTCAGCTGGCTCCACTCATGGCCAACTTAATTATTTCAGCGTCACGTCGCTTAAGCCAAAACTCACGACAGCTGCTGCAGAAGTAAATAAAGAATAGAAGTAGAGTAAGAGAAATAAAATAAAATACAGTGAACGAGAGAAAAGAGAGAAAGAAAGAAAGAAAACAGAGTGAAATAAACAAAAGTTTGCGCTGCAGCTGCTGCTATTGAAAATCTCTGCTGAAAGATAAAGTTGCCAGGCAAACGGATTTAACTGCAACACGAGTGGGTGCACTGCCTCACTGCCCTCTGCCTCTCTCTCTCTCTCTCTCTCTCTCTCTCTCTCTCTCTGTCTGTGTGTGTGTGTGACCCCATTAGCTCAGTCCACAAACAGCATCATGTAGCGCACACGCCTTAACCACATGTGCTGCCAGCTCCCAGCTCCCAGCTCCCCTGCTGGGTATCTGGAGGCACTGCACCAGCCTGATTCATTAGCAGCAGGAGGAGCAGCAGCAGCAGCCTGCATAGTGGAACTACCTGATAGTTTGACATTTTAGTGTTCTTACATGCTTTTTAATAACGTTTATAGAGCCAGCTCAGCTGCTTCACGATGCCAAGATGAAGCTAATTAATTTTTGGCCAAGTTAAAAGAGTCGAAAATAACGCAAGAAGCCCGTGACAGGCGACACAATTAGCGCAGGCAACTTTAAGTGCGTTTAACTTCGGCTGCAGCTGCAGTAAAAGGTTGCATTATGCCCCTTAAGCCTCTCTACTCCTCCTTCTCCTCCTCCCCCCGCCAATGTGACATGGCAACCACAGGCGGCGTAGGTGAAGCAGCAAGTGGCGCCAGGCAGTTCAAAAGGGAAGTAGGAAGCTTTTTTACCGCGCAGCAGCTACATAAGAGAGAGAGAGGGAGGAGCAGGAGGAGGCACACACGCACGCACACACTGGGCCTGAGTGGCTGCCACAAAAGCGGCTTAACAAACGCACTCAACACGCACACACACACAGGCACACACACACACACACGCACAGGGAGAGCATCTCCTCAAAGAGACTGAGCAGCAGTGATCCCTGCCAGGCCTAGGCCCAACAATTTACATGTTCCCCTTTATTATGTCCGAACACGGACACAGACAAGGCTATCTCCCTGCTCCGCCCTGCTCCTCCCTGCTCCTCCCTGCTGCTCCCTGCCCCTCCCTCTCCGCCTCCTGCCAAGCCCAAGCCATTGCTGCGGCTTTTGTGCTTCTCTGTCGCTCTTCAAGTGACGCAATTTAAATTTTCATGTCCTTTGTAATTCTCAACTCAGCTACAGACGACGCTTTGGTGACGTCAGCGTAGACGCTTCCGGCGCACAAATCACGTAATCTGCCCGTCCCCCTCTCCCCCTCTCCCCCAATCCATCATCACATCCTCACATCTGGCCATCTGTGATTGTAATGTTACCGCGCATAAACATTCTACCCGAAACCGAGACAAACACAACATTAAACAAGCAGAGTAGAGACACAGAGAGAGAGAGAGAGGAGAGAGAAGAGAGAGAGAGAGAGAGAGAGAGAGAGAGAGAGAGAGAGAGAGAGCTGCAGCTCAACTTCTTGTTCGAGAATTGAACACGAGACTGGGCAGCGTAAAAGTCGTGTAACATTTAATAAAGTATTGTACGGGATCAGGGTTTACATTCTCTATATGTTATGGGTAGTAATTGGCAGAGGCAGAGAAATTGAGGTAGAGTTGTACCTTCCTAAGTTACTTTAAGAACTCTTGGGCAGTGCCTCTTCAAACTATAAAGCAGTTTAAGCTAAATTTCTTGTTTGTTTAAGATGCGATTTATAATAATTGCATATTATATTTATTGCGTCTGATAAACATAAATCTGCATGCCAAATTTGGTGTCTCTGGATGGTATAATAGCTGAGATATGTGTGTTCATACAGACAGGTCTAATTTGCTCATTGAGTTTATCTTTATATTTTAAAAAAGTGCAATTAATACACCTTGTTCCCAGACAGGTCTTATTTGATAATTAAGTTTATTTTTCTATTTTAATAAAAGTGCAACGTACACAGTTTTGCCCTTCTCTACCAATTCTCTAAGCATATCATATATCATATCATATCATATCATATCATATCATCTAGTGAAATATATAATATATTATGCCACGCTTGTGGTTTGTCTTGAAGTTTGAAAATACTCTATCCCATTCAATATTCTATATATACTTCTTTAAATTGATCAATATTAAAGTGATGATTTATTTAAAATTGCAATATAATAGGAGGCATGTTTCTTTTTGAATAGTTTCGCATTTTAAAGCGACATACTTGAATTTCTTTCCTCAGATACGATGATGATTGCATTTAATTCTCTGATGTTCTGTCTGCTCCCGTTTATCAGATTTCAGCCTGCTCTTTCGTCAGCCTCAGACTCAGCCTCAGACTCAGCAAATAAGTCAAGCTTTTTAATTGTTTAATTTTCATTTAATTTTAATGCGTTTGCTCGGCCTTTCGGCCTTGTTGACCCAAAATAAAAAAAAAGGGAAGAAAAGGGGACACAGTGCAGAAAAAAAGGGAGATCTGAAAGCGAAGCTGAAATGGAGAGAAATGTGTGTCATTTGGGTGAGCTGATAGGGGGCTTACAGTAATGAGAATGCCATTCATAAGGCCATAAATAAATGCGGGGTATAGGGGGGGTGGAATGTGGGCTGTGTGGGGGGGTGGGGGAGCGTGTTATCGGGGCAAGTGGGCATCATTAACCTGGCGGCGTCCCATGTAATTATGTTAACTGCTAATTGTGCAAGGGGTTGGGGGGTCGGGAAAGGGAAAGGGAATCGGGATTGGAATTGGGTCTCCGAGTGGGCCAATTCGATGCAAAACGGAAGGCATAAAGATAACGATGATTGGAGTAGGGGGGAGGAGCAGGGGGACAACAACTGTTTCTGATATTTTTCCTCTCTTACAAGTGTCGCACTTAAAAAAAAAACATGGAAAAAACAAAAGCAACAACTGAGCGAGCCCTCTACAAGTGGAAGTGGGCAGGCAGGGCAGGGGGAGCCAGTGGTATGAGGCGTAATGGCACATGATCCTGTCCCTGGTCACACATGGCCTGCGGGTCGCCATCGTTAAAAATTGAAAGTGTGGTTAAGTTCGACTCAACTCGACTCGACGCGCCTTTCAGTTGTTTCTGCTCCGGTTTTGTTGCTTCTCTTTCCGCTTTTCTGTTTGATTTTAATTGCAATTTTTTAAGATTCTCCCCCCCATACGGTTTTTTGAATTGTTTCATCGGAAAAAGAATGAAAACGAAGCAAATGCATTAAGTATTTATGGCGTAAATCGACAGTGCTCGCTGCCACTTTAAATCTGCATTGGAATTCCATTTTATTTTATTTATTTTTTTCTTTTATTAGTTCGTCAATAAATCCGACATGTCGAAACATGTTGGCTGTTGAAACTTCACTATCAACAAATTGCAGCAATTTTACAACACGCACCAACAGAGTTTGAGATTGCATAAATATCACAAAAGAAAAGTTTCAATCACTTGCAACAACAAGTTGGAGGAGAAAAAGGCAGACTCGACACATAGATACCCTGGCAGGCTAGGAAATTACTAAGCTGTGTATAATACGCAAAATTTCTACTTAATTTGCGCTTTCTAGTTATTAGAACAGATTTTATTTATTATAAATTTTGATATATGAAATAAACACGGCCTGCACTTGACCAACAGCAGTTCGCATGCCAAATTTGATAAGCCTAGCTAAGGTTATAGCCAAGATCTACCTAAAACAAGTTTGCAATAACAATTTTAGGTACAGCTGAGCTGGGCAGATGCTTCCCAGGCTACATGTTTTGCTGTAAATAAAAATAAAAATTAATAAAAAGAAAAGCTCATACTATAATTCATTTTGTGATTTACGTTCCGCCCCCGCCCCACTGTCAACTGTGTGCTGTGTTGGCCTGTGTAATGTTTATTTGCATACAATTGGCGTTGTCTTTGCCAACGGGACAATTTATCATTGGCCAACGGAAAAGTGACAACTACAAATTTTGGTTGCATTTAATGCGGCCCACAAACACAGGGTGCCCCCTTGAATATAGTATATGCATGTACTATATATATATATATATATGTATCCCTAGGGCATGTAGTGTAGGTAAATAAATGTAATTATGGATATACGATATAATGAGAAAATACATCCGTATATGTAGCATACTTATGTGGGGAATTGTTTTACGTTAAACATTTCGCTATATTTATTATAATGCGCGTCTCTCTCTCTCTCTCTCTTCTCTCTCTGTCGACGTTGTTTACAATTCATTTATGCAAATTTTTCGGTCTCTCGCAAAAAACTGGCGCAGCATAAATATACATACATACATACATATCGTACATATATATTATACATATGCCGAAATCAAAACTAGCACAATTTTCATATAATTAATTGCAATTGACCCGATATGTAATTTATTTATTTTACCAATTTGCGCATTCCCACAAGGCCAAAAGAAATACACAGGGAACAAAGGGAAGAACAATTCATTAAAATCTAGCAAACATTTTAAATCATTCGCTCTTTAAGCGCCTCCCACATGAGTATGCATACCATGATATATATGCTATATATCTATCTGACTAATTGTCGCTACGCATTGGGGGAGGGGGTCTAATTAATTATTTGGTAAGCCGCAGTAAATGATGAAAAGATGCTCGAAATATGTGTCATAGTAACGCGCTAATTGAGCGACTAAAAATGGATCAAATCGTAGGGGTAAATTCCCTTTGAATAGTGCTAAATAGAGCAGTCCTGCCTCCCCCTATGCTAATTAGCTCAGCTTTAGTCTGCCACGTGTGCTTTGCCCCTTCTATAACGACGACAACTGCAGCAGTTGGCATGGTTTATATGCTTATGTTAATACCGTTAGCTCTTGCATTTGCATAAGCAGCTCTTGGCCAAGTTCAAGTGACCATTGCGCACAGATGGCACAGCAGGAGCTCTGTCTTTAAAGTCACCGGAATCAATGTAATCTGGCACTTTCACTCTCATTCAAGGGCGTACAATATGTATGGCACACGTGCGAGTGTGTGTGCGTGTGTGTGTGTTAGCCAGTTAACTTGGCCACAACTCACTTAGAGGCTCTGCGCCGCCCTGCCCTGCACTGCCACAAATGGCCCTAATACCCAGACATTTGGGTGGCCCAAGCCATATTTATGGCAGCCTTTCGTTTGGCTGTCTCTCTCTCTCTCTCCTTCTCTCTCTCTCTCTCTCTGTCTGCTCGAAGACACAATGCAAGCCAATCAGCTGCTAAAATCAGCAGCAACAAAAGCTTGCCACAATTTCCGCAACTTCAGCATTTGATTGGCAGCGGCCGTGAGGCTGTTTTAAATTTCAAATGTACCGCACACACCTTTAATCAGTTTTCACCTGGTATCTGCCATCTGCTAGCTGCCACCCTGTATTTACCACCTGCCACCCTGTACTTGCCACCTGCCTGTCTTGGCTTTAAGTGTATCATAAAAGACCAAAACAAATACAAAATGCTGGCACACAATTCAATTTATAAAGCCAGCAGGCTCCTCCTCCCGTCCTCTCTCTTTCTCTCTTTCTGCCAAATTCCAAGCTGCCAATTCCCCCTCCCTGCCCTGCCTGTCCTCCATTGTGCTTCATTGTCTACTCATTTTACCACTTGATTGTGTTTGCACAACATCCCAGGGAAGCGGATCGCTCTTCCTATTGTTGTTTCTACGTGTAGGCTTTAAGGAAACATCTCACACATCTCACGTGAAATGCGCTCTCAAGCGGAGATCGTCTCTCAAGTGAAACTGAATCCAACAAAACAACTGAGATTCAGCTTGAGTTTTTAAAGAACTCACAACTAGGGAAACTTTTTATCAAACTATTCAAGTTGGGAAAACATTGTCGACACTTGAATGTCGTCCGTTTGCAGTTGGCCAAACACACAAGCCGAGAATGAGAGTACCCCCTTTTCTTCCATTGTAGTGTGTGCCTGCGCAAAGGGTGCACACTTGGCACATACATACTATATAAAGGGGAAAAGAGACCTTTGAAATTAGAATACGTGCCTTAAATTGCAATAGTCTCAATTACAAAATTCTCATTTCTAATCTTGAAAATTGAGTTTTATTTTTTAAATTATAAGTTCCAACTTCTTGACTCATCAAAATAAATTCGGAGACTTTTATTTCATTGTCTATAAGCCGCAGTTGCTGATGCAAATCATTTTTATTTGTCTGCCAGACTCAATATTCTGGCCAGGGTTCCCCAAAGGCAGAAAGAGAAGAGAGAGAGAGGGCTATAGAGATTTTTATTTTATTGAAAATGTATTTTCCTAATTTTCTTTTACACTTGAGCAATCTCTGTTTGTTGTTGTTGTTTGTTGTGGTGCCTGCCTGCTGCACTCGCTGTGAATTTCTCTAGCAAATATTTTGCCATATGTAATCAACGATAAATGAATTCGGCTCAAATTGCCTAGGGAGACGAACAAAGGGGCATGAATTCTTTAATTAAATTTGCATACAACATGCGGAGTGCATCAAAGGTGATGCCAAATGCAAATAAAAAGTGCACAGGGTAGAAATGAAGAGCAGAGAACAGAACTGCAAGTTGGCCATAAAACGTACGTTACGTATACGCAGCGTGCGGCAAGTGGAGCTATTTAAACTCGTTTTAATGACATCGATGGGCGGGGCAGAGGAAGAAAGAAGAAGACGAAGAAGTACACGCTTCTCAACTGACAACCGGCTTCCATCTACAGCTCTGCAACTCCTTCCAGCTTTGTTCGCTCTTGGCAAGCGGTTTTTAAGCGCTTTATTTTCTAGTGGCCAATTGAGCCAAGCTGCATATCTGGCAGGGCGGGGCAGGGCGTTGCGGGTCGTTGTGATGCACAATGAGCTGCTGCCAAAGCGGATTTATTATGCTCGCACAATGGGCTTATGCAAATTTGCTCATGCCCATTGAAATGCGTCTCTAATCAAGTCATCAAGTAATTTGAGAAAACAAACGAAATCGGCCTCAACAGGAACTTGTAGTATAGTTAAGGAATATTTACGTATCTATCTTCAAGTGGGAAAACAATTTCCTCAGCCCGTTTACAGTTTCCGCTGCAGCATTGACACATGCAGCTCAGCCCTCGTCGCGCTTCGTCGATCCTTCCCCCTCGCCGCCGCCGACGGGCCTTAACGACCCCTCGTGAGGATCCTTTGTACGCAGCGCACTCAATTATTTGGCCGTTACTTGTTTCACTACCTTGTGCCACTCCCACACACTCACTCCCGTCCATGCCCACGACCACGCACTCGTATTCATATTCGTACACCCGCTTGTAGTCTTATAGCTATTATAAAATAACTGCCACACAAATGGAATGAATGAATGAATGAATGGAAGGTACTGTAAGTTGCTTTTGTTTTGTTCTGCCATTGCCATTGCGAAATTGAGTTTTTATGGAATTGCGGAAATAAATGCGCAATTCAAGAGCTTTAGAGTCGATGGAAGGGAAGAGCACAACGATGGATAGTTCTTAGCAACGTTTCAAGGGTTCAACTTGAAATTCTTCTTACTGTAAGCAGTCGATAAATGCCAAGTTGATGGCAATCATTTAAACATTTAAATAAATTAACATTATTTAATTTATTTAAATTCTTGATAGGTTCATTTTCAATAATTGTTTAATTAAATTATATACATTTTATAAAGTTCAAATATAATATCTGGTAAATGCAATTTAATTTTAATTTATTAACTTATTATTGTATAAATAATTTATTTCTGCTTTATGCATGCATATTCATTAATACGAATAATGTAAGAATTTATTCATTAATACGAATTAATTAATTTATTTATTAGCAGATGAGACAGTAAGGCAGCTGGATAAATTCGTTGCATACTTTTGAGCATGGCCTCAAAAAACGAGTTTAGTTGTGATCCTCGTGCATTATTTTTGTAGCATACTTTTGCGCTGTGCATTTTAAATTTCATTCCCTATTGCTTGAGAACAGTCTGCCGCACGCAAGAAATACCGGTCTTAACGGCCTGTTAAACTGAATCGGTTAACATGTCCGGCATTAACAGCGTGCCCGCGAATCTGTTCTCTGGTACAGACATGCGCTGTTCCCGGTGGGAACACGCTGCATGAAACGATACGAACTGTACGAAGTTTCTTGCCCCTCTATATACAGAGAGGAATGAAACGAAGTGGAATATGAGATAGGCACACAGGGGTAGAAGAGGAAAGACATGCAACGAAATGGCATGATACTAAGTGCGAATGGTACACAGCAAGGGGCAGCAACGAAACGAAACTACAAAGGGGATGCTGCGATACATATGAGAAATGGCACAGGATATGCGAATGAAACGAATTAGGAACAGTTGGATATGGAGAGAGGGGCACGAGAAACGACGCCGTTGCCGTTGCCGAAGCCGAAGCCGATGCCGACGAGGCGAAACGTCAGAAATCAGATGAAACTTTAAAGTGGCAAAAGGCTTCTGGGCCGACTTGCTTCTGCCGTGTTGGTTGTGTGGCAATTTAGTTGGAAATTTGCATGGCTCGGTGGCGGACGCGTGGGCGGACAAACCATCAAAGCCAAAAGGCAAAGACAAAACGAAACCGAAAGCAAAAGGCAAAGCCAAAGCTGAACGCAGACTGACAGCGAGCGCCGTCGTCTTTGTGTGCGGGGGCGCCAAATTCAAAAATTACGAAAAATACGAAAGTTGCCAAAGTGTTTGCGGATGTGTTGCTGCATGAACACACCAGCGAGCTGTTGATGCATGAGCATAAAGTGGGCGTGGGGCGTGGCAGAGTTGCAGTGGCAGCGGCAGCTGCAATAAATGAATGGTACTACGCATGTGAATACGAATGTGAATGTGAATACAAATGCGAATGCGGATGCTCATGTGCTCAACGGCGAGGCAAGAGTTGCGCACCCGTTGCCTTTGTGTTTGTGAATCCAAATCAGAATCCAAACTCGAATCTGAATCTGAATCCCAGTCCCAGTCCCAATGTGAATTGCAATGTGTCCTTTATAAATCAACAAAAATCACATTTCCAATTGCTGCGCATTAGAACGGATACAGTCAAGCCAACAGCAACAGCAGCAGCAACAACAGCAGCAACAACAACAGCAGCAACATCTGCAATAGATCTAAAGTCAAAGACGTCAAACGACACGTCAAACGCTGATTGCGTCGTTGTATCCACCTAAAGCACGAGCCTCGTAAAAAACGTAAGGCTCGGAAGAACGTGAAAAATCATTTTAGGAGCCTTCCCTGCCCTCCCTGTCCCTGCCCCTACTCCCACTCAGCTATCCCTGCAGCCCATTTGAATAGGCGACACACGTGTGACACGTAGGCGTATTGCGGGCTGGGAGAGACCTAGCTAAATTGTACTTAGGACATTTTTTTATTATATTATACAATATATTGAAATATAATCTGATTCGAGCTTAGCATTCGACTCTGGGCTAAGCTGGGGCTCTGACTCCACTCTCTCTCTCTCCCTCTTTCGCTTCTCTCTATCCCAGCTTCTAAATTCGCATTTTATTTTTACCTGGTAAGACAACGAGGCGCTAAAAGAAAAAAAGGACAACAACAACAACAACAATAGATTTAAAACTCATTAATGCGTGCTTGAGAGAGAGAGAGAGAGGGAGAGAAAGGGAGTGGCGCTGCCAGGGGAGACGTCAAAGAAGGTAATGAAAAATACAAAAGAAAGGCGACAGAGAGGGAGAGAGAGAGAGAGGCGTGAGAGTTGCAGACGGAACTCTCCCTGTCTCTGTCGAATCAATAAGCCGCTTAGCCCAGGTACAAATAGTGAAGTAATGAGAAATTTCTTACGCCACGCTGCTCTTCTTGGCGGAATTTCATTTATTAATATCGGAAAACATTGCTGAAAATAGTAAAATAAAAAAAAGACACAGGGCACAACTTAAGGATCCACTTAAAAACAACTTAAAAACTACGAGAGAAACATTTACGCAATCAACTTAACCGGGGACACTCAAGAAGTCCTCTCAGTCAGGTCAGGCGTGGGTTTCCTTGTGTGTGTGTGTGTAGAGTGTTAACGTTTAAGCTGTCATCGTTTTCTTTCCTCTTCTCTCTCTCCCTCTCTCTCTCTCTGCTCGTTCATCTCGTTGCCTGGCTGCGATAAGGCTAAATAAATTGCCACATTGTGTTGTTGTTGTTCTCCTTAGGAACTGGCCACTATATGATAATTTCTTGTAGGGTCTATAAAGTTGGCAACGCCTTTTGGTTTCACTTTTACAAATTGTGCTCTTTGCATTTGGGTTTTTTTTCGTAATCTTTCTATGGAATTATAAAATATTCCCTAATTGGTTCATGTTCAATTATAGAGTCAATACTTTAGGATATTTATGAGAGATATTCATAAGTTATTTATAGAGATTGCAGCCGTAACCCTATTATGGGTTTCTTTTTCCCTTTTTTGTCAAGGTATCCATTTCTAGCAGGCTCAGCAGATTCAGTTTCGAAAATGCAAAGCAGCCTCTACCCTCTCCCTACTTAATGAGATTAGATTAGGCTGGATATCGATTGCAATTGATATGTGTACTTGGTCTCCTAGTACCTTTAGCTAACGGCACATCTGTCATTCATTAACTTATTGACTCACAATCAGGGCCATTCGCAAAAAAAAGTGAAGACGGAGAAGAAGGGGGAGAAGGGGGAGAATGCCGCAGGGCCAAGTTCAGCCAAAGCAGGGCAACAGGCAACGATGTTGGGAATACCATACCCATTCCCCTCCCTCTCTCTCTCTCTCTCTATATCTCTCTCTCTTTCTGTATGCCTCTATGCTAGGCGTGTCCTAAGGCGCACTCTGCGGTTTTGCTTTACTCTCGTTTTATCCGGCTCTCACTCGCTTTATTCTCGTTTTTTGGGGTTTCCTGCTGCGGTTTGTCCATGCACGACAAAAGTTAAAGCCACGTTTCGGGCCTGTGGTAAGACCGCAGTCGGGCCTGAGAGAGAGCAAGAGAAAGAGAGGGAGAGAGTCACGTACGAATGCAAATGCTGGCAAAGGAACTCAAGAAATGCATTCAAAATAATTAAACAGCCAGAAACAGCAGCAGCAGCAACAAAGATAGAAACATTAGCAAAGGCAGAGCCTGCTAAAACAGAGACAGAAATAGAAATAAAAAGAGATACAGATGCAGAGCCAGAGTCATAGAAACAGCAGAGGCTGAAGCTGAAGCCCGGAGCTGGAGCTGGAGCTGGAGCTGGAGCAGGATCCAAAGCCGCAGCACAAACAAACAAGTCAAATGAATACATATTCATGTGCAGCTTGTAGAGCTTGACAAGCTATTTAAGCTGGCGCAACTCGGATAAGAACAAGCTTAAAACAACAGAGGAGAAACAGCAAAACACACACTCACACACACGCAGGCACACACACACACATACCCAAGGTGTGACACGAAGCAGCCACCCAATCCTCGCACGCAATAAAATGCGCTGTCGACGGGCAGCGCAAGAAGCGACAGCAGCAGCAGGAGGAGGAGGAGCAGCAGCAGGAGGAGGAGCAGCGGGAGCAGCTGATAGAGGAAAGGCTTCAGCGAAAGTTGTTGCCAGAGAAGACATCGGATTTGCCGCCTCTGGATCTGGTGGAGGAGCCAAGGGAGCTCCTGCTGCCCGTGTACTGCTGGCATTTCTGGCAGCTGTCAGCTTTCGCGGCATCCCTGGCGCCTGTGAGTATAAACATCTTTTACTTTATATATACCCGCGATAAGAACGCGCTATCCCATTCCGGCGAGTGCATTCAACTGAAATTAGACAACATTTCTCTCACTCTCCACACTACTTTGCTTAATTAATATGCGTATATACGATTCAAGAAAATAAGAGATATAAGAACTAAATTTAAGTATTTTCCTAATATCAATATTACTTAGCAGTTTAAGCAGCTTCTCGACACCTAATTCCTTCTATATACCTAATCATTTCTAAGTTTACTATACGATCTGAAGCAGCTAATCAAATATAAACCAAATAGTTGCAAAGTTATCGATTTTTAACGATATACATGGGCGTAAGTAGGCGTGGCATACTCTAAAGCAAACACTGCAATATAAACAAGTATTTTTCTAGTACATAGTATGACTCTAGCTCCAATGATCTCAGAGATATACGCGTTCATACCAACAGACAAGCTTCGAATATCATAAAAAACAGTGAGAACTAATCTGGTATGCTAATAAATGTAAAATATCGGTTATAGGCTAAAGATTAGGGTTAGATACTAGAGTAGCAGTAAATTGTTATGTCTTTAAGGCGCCCGGAATTCACTCAACGAGATTAGTTTGGCTGGCGAAATTGCTTCTGGGAACGCAAATGATTGGCAAACAAATATACATACGAGTACGAGAATCTACCTCTGTGTGTGTGTAAATATGTGTTGCCACACATGGTCCAAAGTTTTTGGCTACGTGCTTTCGTTTTGCATTTTGTTTTTGTATGCCCCTCTCTCTCTCTCTCTCTCTCTCTGTTGCTTTTTGTTGTTTTCTCTTTTTGTTGTTGCATACATATTTAATTCAATTTCGCACATTTTTGTGCAAGTGTCGGAAGCGTTTGCCAAATTTAATTTGCATGATGAGATTTGCTTGACTGCATTTGTAGTTGTTGTTGCTGTTGTTGTTGTTGTCGTTATTGTTGCCAATCTCATTGTTGTGCTAGCACACTCTGCGTAGTTGGCAACTCGTTGGCACGACTTCTATAAGCCGCTCGAGTTCATTTACTCGAACTAAGCAAATTTTCACTTAGCCAGCGACACGCACACAGACAGAAAGACACACAAACACACAGACAGGTAGGCAGATAGATAGGTAGGCTGTAGAAGGGGGAGGTAGCGGGAAGGCAACAGAGAAATCTTATATTTACCCGAAAAGCTGTCAGAAGGCATTACACATACGCAGCGTATACCGGTCAGATTGGGCTCTTTTCCCCCCTCTGGGTGGCCTATCACAACTGACTGAGACGACAGCACATTCCCAACCCTCCCTCTCCCCATCCTACTCTTTTAATTGAAACGCAAGACTAGAAGACTTTCGATATTCATCTCTGTCACCAGAATTGAGTTGATTGGGTTGGTTTTTTTCGTGTTCAACAGGTCGTATGAGCAACATTCTCCAGGCTAACTTGTGCCGACGTGTCGAGAAAACAATTCACTGAAAATTGAACACTCTGAGCAGCCTACAGTAAATCTCTTCAACAACTTCTCCCTCACTTTCTCTCTCTGAGAGTTCATTAAAGGCAAACTGCATTGCCAAACCGGGCTGGAAAATAAATGACTATCTTTGTGGGCAAAAATGAGATTTCGCATAGAGGAAAAATCAGTAGATTAATCTATGTTCGTTTGCAGGACAAACAACGTAGATCTTTGGTTAATAAGTAATTGGAATCGATTCGATTTAGTTATTAGTTTCGCCGTAATCTATCGAAACCATTTAGCAAAGTCATGTGAATTAATAATTACAATCATATCGCTCTCTATTATTCACTCGATTCACTTGATACACTCGTCTCGCTCACAATCAATCTCGGCTCAACTGAACTGGCCAAGGCCAAGTAGATATCATTAATAACACATGTGTCCATCTGGCTGGCCTCGGATATGCCACGCCTTCATGTGATATATAATTAAATAAAGAGACCATGCAAAAACCAAGTCAGAGTGTGGGTAAGCTGCGTAATGAAAGAGAACAATGAAACGACGAAAAAGCCCAAGAGCCAGAAAAGAAATGCAAAGAAAGGGAGAAAAGAATAAAAACATAAATAGACACTCAAATAACACTTAAGCCATCAATCAACGCGACTTGCAAGGTCAGCGAAGGCCCCTCTATATCTATCTCTCTCTCTCTCTCTCTCTCGCTGTGGAAGAACCCCTAGGGACCTCTGTTAATTACATCATGAGAGTGCACAGCATATAAAGCAGAAGGACAGAACAACCCAGGAAAGGAATGCTGCTGCCCAGTCGCAACTATATAGTATGCTTTATATTTTATTTTTATTATTCCTTTGCAGAGGATGAGATAGTACAAGAATTTCTACGCTATGGTCTTCGCATCCAAGACAAATGGCGGTCAAATGTCACATTTAATTTATTTATGGGGCGGCATTCTGTGTACACTCAGCCAGCGAGGGGGGCGTGGCCGGAGGGAAAAGCTTTAATTAAATAACTGCGCTAAGTGAAGAAGCCGAGCCAAAGAGTTGACGTCGCTAATACACCCATTAGCTGAACTCGTGCTAAGCTTGTAAATTTCAATTTTCCAAAAGCAAAATAATGTTTTATAATCCCAAAAAAAAGGGATACGTTTACGTAAATTAAAAGTGACATAATAAGTAGCAAATCTAGTATGATTTTGAATTAAAAACATGTACAAGTCTCAACCTCATTTAGTTGTTCTTATGTTCATGATTTTCACTCTTTATCGCCGTGATTTACGCTCTAAGAGATCTGAAATCGAGGCGAACATGACTTGGCTCTTGAATCAACCGATTAGCTGACTAAAGGCATCTTTATAAATCATTTTGTCATTGCGCTGCTTTCTTCGAACGTGTACAAAATAATGCGCAAATAATCGTCGCATTTCTTTCTGTTCGAGAGAGCAGAAAGGGACAGACGAGAGAGAGAGAGAGAGAGAGCAACGTTTTCAGTCTGCCATATTTGTTAACTCATGTGTGCAAATTACAAACACAGCAACAACAACAACAGCAACAACAGTAGCAGGCGATGGGGCTGCAACAACATAATCAACTCGCCAGGCAGGCGGCCAATCATCTCTCTCGCTCACACATCGCACTCGCGCTCGTCGGCCAAGTGTGCGCACAAAAGTAGGCAACATTTTCTGTTTTTTTTTTGTTTCACGCTTAAAAGCAATCGAAGCGAGTCGAGGAGGAAAACACAATCACGTTTCTCCCTCCAACACAATTTCCAGTTTTCACATTGGAAAAAGCTAAACAAGTGGGGGCATCCCAGCCAGAAATCGTGTAATTGCTGTGTACAACAAGAAAACAAACGAAATGACGCAAAAATACGACGACAATTGACGGTTCCTCGAGATTCTACATTTAAAAAATACTAAAATTGTTTATTGAAATTTGTCGATATTTTTAAAATTTAAGTAAGGGTTCCCCCTATGATTTTTTAACAAAATTGTTTTTTTTTTAATTTTTAAACGCGAGTTTTATTTTAAGCGATTGCTGAGGTAAACTATATGTAGAAAAATATTTACAATAAGTTATGCAGTGCGCGCTCGGCTTTTGCCTTACCGATTTGTTTTGATTTATTATTTAATAATAATAATAATAATCCTTCATTTATTTGTTAAATTTAAACATTATAAATTGATCTTTCGTTATATATGCCAAAAAGTAAGAAATTTCCTTGATATTTTCCACATTTTACTGCATATGCATCATAAAGAACCCACTCAATCTGCAAACATGCATAGATTTCAACTGTCTGGCCCCCATATTTTCACACACACACACACACAGTACTATACTGTATGCATATAGATATTTTTGAGCATTTTTTACGTACACCTATCTGAGACATGCAACATGACTTGCAGCCCAATCACCTTGCCCCATTTCGGGGCAGCAGCAGCAGCGGCGGCAATAAAAACGTGTGTGAGCGGTGATAAAATGTGCCACGTTGTTGATGTAGGTCGGCGGTGAGTCAGTGTGTGTGTGTGTGTGTGTGAGGGGTGTGTGTGTGCGGGCTGTGTGTGTGTGTGTGGGTCAGTGAGTCAATTTATGATTTTATTCTTGGCAGTCTGTTTTTGTTTTTTTTCTTCTGCTGCCGCTGCTGCTGTTGTTGTTATTCTTCTGCTGATGTGATGAGTGACTGTGTGTGTGTGTGTGGGTGTGCGTGTGTGTACATGTTTGCTTATTTGGTTTACAAGCCAAACCGCCTGCGGGCAGCTGGTTAAGTTGGGCAGGCAGAGGGGGAACAGGGAAGGCGGCTGCTGCTATTGCCTCTTGACTTTCTCTCAGTGTATTTTACTGCTGCTCTAGCTGTGTGTGTGAGTGTGTGTGCGTGTGTGTGTGTGATTGTGTGGGAGTACGAAAGTCGTTTGAAACTGTTCGATTATGCATAGACCTATTTATGTGTGCGTGCCTGTTAGTCGCTGTGCTTAAGAGCGCGAAAGAGCGAGAGGGAAGGATAGTGAGTGAGCGCCGAGCAATATGAGTATTTGCCCTGTGTGTGTGTGCCAGTGTGTGTGTGTGTTATGAGCACATAAATGACGAGTTATGCCCCCTAATTAATGTGCTAAAATATGCGATTGCCGACTGTGGCCAGAGCGTTGATTACCAGCCAAGAATGGGCGCGGACCGGCATGGAGATGGAGCTGGAGCTGGAGGTGGAGCTGGAGACGGAGCTGGAGCTGCTCTTGAGTGGTGTTTAATTTCGACACATGGCCGTAAATACCGTTGCCGCCTTCGGGGCGCATTGCTATGGCAACTGCGATCCCATTTTGGCGGCCACGTCATGTGGTTACTCAGAGGAGGCGTCAACGTCGTCGCCTGCTTTGGGGCTTCTCATTTAATTCGGTACCAAATTTTTTCATTTTATTTTCACTTTTTTTTGAGAGGGTCTCACAGTCACTTTTTGACGTCTGGGCCCGGCACAACAGGCCCCTCCTCGGGGCCCCACAAGCGGGGTCAAAGCGCAGAGCCCAAGGGGCGTGAATAGCGCACAGTGAAATTAAAATAGCATTAAGCCAAGCGACCGTGAAAAGGCACCCAGGCACCCCACCCCCTCCCCACCCGGCTAATGTGTCTCCTACAGCATTTATGAAAAATGGCACAAAGTAAATTCCCTGATATATAGTCAGTTTTTATCTTAACCGGGCAGTCTGTCTGGCATACCAAAACAAAAAACCTGACAGTCCTCGAGCGGAATAAAACGAGTTAGATTAAATCAGCGACAAAAAAAAGGATGATTTTTAAAATGCAGACATATATGTATGCTGCATATACACTCACATATATTATCTTCATCATATTTCGCTCTTTGATAACACAGATAAATGTAATAGAAACAGCTAAATCAAAGGAAACCTGCCAGACCATTCGCTTTTTTGGCAATTATGTATATGATATATTGATCCAATTTGATGTTAGCAAGTGGAGTGATGCGCACTGAACTGCAAGATACCCTAGAAACTAGATTATAAAAATAGGAAAATTGAAGTTTAATAAGCAAATAAATTTTGTACTTATTTATTTAAAATATAAATAAGCAATTGTTCATCCCAATCAAGAGCAAGAGCTGTGAAAAAGTAGGAGAGAATAGTACAACGAATTTAAGTACGGTAGAAGAACATATTATATGCCTAAAATAGGTACAACTAAAGCCGCAAATAAACCCAAGGCAGCAACTGATAAAATGGAAACTTAAATGCGCATTATAATCAATTTATTAAGGTACAAATACATATATCCCTAGTGGAACTGTAACTAAAATCCGCAACGTAAGCTCAATTTCGATTAAAACAAACCGTGACGTTGTTAATAATTAATAAAGGAAATTCCTGCACCAAAAACTGAACCCATGGATGCTTCGGCCATGGAAGCGGGCACGTTAGACGGATAATTAGGCCAGCACTGCGTGGCCATTTAGCAAGACCAACTCAATTACCCGTTGGCCGGGCCAGAACGGGTGGAGGGGCCAGCACGGGTGTGGGCCAACTGTGAAACAGCGAACTGTGGAGAGCAAACAGGCAAACTGGCAATTGGCCACACATGTAACCCCTTTGGGCCATCAACGCGATTGCCTGCCCCATCCCACCTCACCTGCCTCACCTGGCACCAATTAGGTTAGCCGGGTTATTGGCTTCACGCTGAGGCGGACAAGCGATAGAATTTCCAACAATATTTTATATTGATAGATACCAAATGGTTTCGATATAATACGATAAATTTGTTCAAATATAATTTAGAAGATGCGCACTCGGCGGGTATAAATTGCAAATGTCATAAATATACAAAAATAATAATGAAAAATATGGATATGGAGAGCAAAATATAAACAAAAATGAAATTTATTTAGCGACAATTTGTTTGTTTTTGGGTAGTTTTTAATATTTTACGCTTGTGCAATATATCATTCCATATTAAAGCAGGCAATATATTCACGATTCACTGGCGGATCCAATGCGAAACGAATTTTTGCACTTCGCTGAATGCGAAATGACTAAACACAGCAGGCAGAGGCGTCCCGCTCTCTCTCGCTCTCTCTCTCTCTCTCTCTCTCTCTCTCTCACTCTCTCTCTCTCACTCTCTCGCACTGTCAGATTTGTGTACGCGCTAACAAATCAGCCAGAAACAAGCTAAATTATTGCTGTACTTCTGTACCCGCTTGTGCGCTTGTACCCTCCAGCTGTACCCTGTACTCTCCTGCTGTAGCCGCTTGCTGTACCCTACTTCTGTACCCGCCCGCTGTACCCGCCTGCTGTACCCTCCTGCTGTACACTCCTGCTGTAGCCGCTTTCTGTACCCGCGTGCTGTACCCGCCTGCTGTACCCTCCAGCTGTACCCACTTGCAGAAGACTCAACTAATCATTTGCTCAATGATTGTGAGGGAATTTTAAATTTACGACTACAGCGGAGATCCCGGAAAACTGGCCAGCTATGGCACATTAAGCAAATTATATTAGGATGCTCTTTAAAGCGACCATATAGTTAGTTATATTGCTCTATATAGTATGTATACTATAAATGTAAATATTTTATTTTAATTTTAATAGCCCAGAAAACTGGCAAACCCGAAATCAGTTTGTGTGGTTTACGGAATTGTTATACTAATTACCACAGTGCTCTCTTTCTCGTATTTTTCTCTCTCTCTCTTTCTCTTTTATTTATTTTTATAAACTTTTGCCAGCAAATAGTTTTTAATTGCGACGAGAAACAATGAGTGCGACAACTGCAAAATAAAGTTAAAAGGGACCACAAAACAAATGTTGCCATGAAAGTTGCAAATTTTTTAAATCGAAAGTGAGAGAGAGAGAGAGAGAGAGGGAGGCTACCCCGTTCGTTTCCTCTTTCCCTTTCTCTTTCCCTTTCCGACTTATGACAATTTCATTAGCTGTGACAATTTCAAGTTAGGAACTTCTGTTTAAAGTGACATTTCAAACGATTGTTGACCAGTTCCAGCACATGGATGAATCTGCTTCAAGCTTGGAAAACTATTTCAACAAATGCTGCGCCTCGACTCGGGTATTTTCATAAAAATGTTACCCCCGGTATGTGTGTGTGTGTGTGTGTGTCTGTTAGCAGTTGGCATTATATTATTTACATAATAAATACTTGGCCATAATTTGTTATGCTGTGCGTAAATTCAAAACCCCAAGGCGAAACTCAGCGAATTCTGCCGAAATACACGAGTTTTCTTAAAGAGAATGACGACTTAATACGCTAACTTGAGGTAGTCTTTTCAGTTCCTTAGTATAGTGTAACATAATAAACACATAAAGTACTCTATCCCACAGCAGGCAGAGTATGCCAAGCAGAGCTGGGATTAAACTTAGCCCACACCCCAATGGCGAGTCGAGTCAAGGCTTCCCGGCTCGGGAGCAAACTCAAGTAATCACCAAGAATTTTATGGTATGGGGGGGGCGTGGCTGCCAGCCTTCCTTCGGGGTGGGCCATCTGTGGGATATCCATACGCCAGGGCAAAGTGGCCTCGAGCCGCGAACTTGATTTGACGATGATAAAGCAAACGCCCTATAAAAGCATTCCGGAAATGTACCAAAACGCTGTGGCTATTGCATATTTGTGGACGGGATGGGGGATTATGAGTGATGGGAGTCGGTTCCGAGTGGGATCAATTTATTAATTCAACCCAAGCTGGGAAATGCGACTAATCTTAGAGGAATTTCCAAAAGACACATGCTTTAAAAGGAAACAGAAATGGAAAAGATAAATTACAAATAGATTAAAGTGAAATATATGATATAAATCTAGAATATAATATCGCACGTGTGTAGCTTGAACACGCTACCAATCCTTCTTGTACTGCTCCAGAGATACCTCACCGGGTCCAAGTACCACGAGCATCAGAAGGCCACCCACGACAGAGAGCGTGTGAAAGTGATTATACTTGGTCAAGTCCCGAATATAATCTTGTTCATGAACAAGCCACCAGGAGTTCTCATAGAAATTCCACAGGATCAGGATGAGTGCAAGCAGCAGAGCTGCCGGCCTGGTGCGAAAGCCAAGCACAATGAGTGCCATCAGCAGCACGCCGAGACCATCAAAAGCCATGGTCAAGGGATTGAACTCGAAGCGAAACAGCGTAAGATACATGCAGGCCAGCAGGAGTCGTCCCGTGAGCTTCAGATGCTGAGGTCGACGATTGATTCGCTGCGGCACACCGGCACCATCTGCATTTTGCCTTGCTGCAGCCGCCGTCTCCAGGCTCTCCACGTGCAGCAGCAACAGGCCGCCGAGCAGGGCGAAGTTACGCAGGATGAAGTGTTCCCATGGAATCGGTAGCAAATGCACCTGCAACAGCACGAGGAAGGCAAGTATAGAAACCGCAAGCTTGACCCTCACACGCATCAGGATTAACACGCAGCCAAGTAGCTGGCCAAACAGTTGGAGCACCACAAAAACCAAAGAGAACCAATAGGGGAAATTAAGCGCAATTTGCAGAGTCTGCAGATACGAGACGAACTGCATACACACGCGCAGGGCATCCTCCAAGAAGGTGGCCGTCAGGCAGAGCCTCGCCACGGTGGGCAGCGCGCGGCGACAGCGATTGCTGAACATGTCGCTGAGATCGACCGACCGGCCGACTACGACGCGAGAAACGATTTATCGAAAATCGATTTATTTTCTGTCCTTTCTGCTCCTTTTTGTTATTTCCATTAACGCGAAGTCAACGAACCTGGGATAAGTCTGCGGTATTATACATATATATAACGTGCTGTTCGTTCGATTTACTAAGCAAAGAAATTGTTGTGGCGCCTATTTATCGTTTTTTTTTTAATTTTTATCCATATCTAATTTGAATTTCTCAACTAATATGCCTGATAAGGCGTAACTAAATATATTAGCAATTTAATAACATAAATACATTATTTGCTCTAATTTCTGTATTTGTATTTACAAGCTAATTATTAGTCTCAGCTATAAGTTATATTTATAGAACTCTCTATATAACAGCAGAATGCTTATAATTGAATTAAATTCATTATTTTACACTAGATGCTGCCTGCTCTCCTACTTTCCTGTTTCATATGTATGTTTTCCTTGCAAACAATAGTGTTTGTAAAATATTTTCATTTTGTGGTGAAATCGATTTACTGCTCGGAATCCGATTTCATTTTAGTTTTTTTTTTCTCTCTACCGTCTTTGTTTTCATTAATTCGACAAGTGCCAAACACAATACACGCAAGTGGTGAGCTATTTTATATTGAGAATTTTTGCAGATTGAGCTAATCCAATAAATTGGCTTACGAAAAGAATAAGGGTAGCCCCAGGTAGTAAATATTGCTGCTGATTGGTTTAAAGCTCTTCTTGGTAATTAAGTCTATCAAATTCTCCAAATGAGAACTTCAAATTTCAGGTCTGCAATTTAAAATTTGTTAAGTGTTTAACAACTCGAAGCTGCAATGTTAATAACGTCAAAATAATCGTTACTCCACCACATATGTACGTACATAATTATCGATAGTTGCTGCCGATCGAAAGCGATTCAGTTGCTTATTGAAAATAATTAAATTGAACCGCGGATCATTTTTGAAGACTTGGGGAATGCACACACACTATAACATACAATAAAATACTAAAGCGCAGATGTCGATAAAAGTAGGCAAAGGGAGTTTGATAAATATTCAATAGAAAGCAAATTGAAGCGTATAAATATTTACAGTTATGCCCTCATTCCTAACTTATTTTGTTGCCCTTGCAGCGAGCACTGGATTCACGGAGAACTCGACGCTAATTGCAGTTACGAATGAGGCAACAGGATCGGGAACAACGCCGGAAGTTGATGTGACCATTGAGGAGAGCACAACGGCTGAGCAAACTGCGGATATTTGGAGTGCGTTACCCGATACGGCGACACTGACAAAAGGCTTCTCGATACCCACGTATTTGCCACCTTTTCCGGATTTCATTGCTGCTGATTTGCCAGAGACGACGCACACCACAACGGGATTGACAATGAGGCATGGCACAGTGCCGGCGGGCAATGGCGCTGACACGGTTTCGATGCCAGAGTTTGCTAATAAGGAGCAACCACAAGCCCCATCTCAATCGCAGCCCAACATGCGGCTGCATGCATACGACAGTGAAAAAAAGGAGCAACAACTGCGGCGCGAGAAGCAGCTGGCACGTGAAAGGCAGCTACAGCCACGCCGCCAGCTCAGCCTACCTCCTCGTAATGTCACCGTGCAGGCTGGCCAGCATGCCTATCTGCCGTGTCAGGTGAGTGAAAGTGTGGGAGTGACCCAACAGAGAACAGGGAACAGGACTGTGGGATGGGATTCGGTATGCGGGAGACTGGCGTGATTGAAAGGCAGCAAATCAAACAATAAGCATTCTCTATCTGACTGGGCTGTGCTCTTCCATTACAGCTGCATCAGCACTCGAGCAAACCGCTCTCCTGGGTCCGTTTGCGAGATGAACATATCATAGCCGTGGACCACACAACCTTCATCAATGATGCCCGTTTTGCTGCGCTGCTGCAGTCCACATCAAATGTCAGCGGCAATCTGCTGGACACCGGAAACGGCAGCAGTCTCAGCTGGACGCTGCTAATCAAATACGTTCAGCTGCAGGACAAGGGCTGGTACGAATGCCAAATGGCCACTGAGCCAAAGATGAGTGCCAAAGTGCAGTTGCTGGTGATAAGTGAGTCCCATACCCATACTATATTCCATACAAACCATATATCAATATTAAATGAACCATTTTCTGTATATATATGATTTTCCAATCAGATATTTTGATTGACTTTGAAATTTTGCATCTGTTCCTTGGATTCCTTTGCTATGCTCCCTCTAATCATACTCTCTGTGAATGCTAAAGCCATAATTGATTGCCTCCTCTGCTTTCTCTTTGTTCAGCTCCAAAGACGGAACTAATTGGCGATAAACAGCGCTTTGTTAAGGCTGGCAGCAGAGTGGAACTGCATTGTATCGTGCGTGGCACACTGGAGCCTCCCAAGTATATAGTCTGGTATCGGGGGGAGCAGCAGGTGGTGCCGGAGAACGAGGCTAGTGGCCATGAGAATGGTTGGTACACGCAAATCGATCGTAATATCTTTGGCAGCACGGAGCACAGTCGAAATACGGTGAGGAGGATAATATTATTAAAATCAGATTGTATTGAACTTTTAAATCTCATTCAGATTGGCACCTTGGTCATTCCGGTAGTGCGAAAGACACACTCAGGGAACTATACGTGCGAGCCGCAGAACAGTCATGCGGTTTCCGTACAGTTGCACGTGCTCAGCGGTGAGTCTTCATTTGCCCCATTTTATCTGTAATATCCACATCTATATGTTTTGCCATTCCAGGAGACTATTCCGCCTCGGCAATTATGTCCAGAGCCTGTGCGGATCAGGGCTACAACATGCTGCATCTGTGGCTAATCTTTCTGCTGGTCGCACTGACCAAAACATGAATTACGCGCTATCTGTCATAGGATAATGCATTAATTAAACCTATAGATAAATTACATTATGTACGTTCGATCTTATTGTGCAGCAGTGTGTGCGGCAAAAGGTTTTTCTCCACTTCATTTCAGGCACCATATTCTCTAGATCATTCTCCTAGTTGTAATCCCATGTCCTTTGTTCTACATAACTACCACTATCACATTTAGATTGCTAAGCATATGTAATTTTAAGCATTCCATTGTGTTAAACAGACTTAAGGTATTTGCGTAATAAATAAAGCCAAAGGCATTATATAAGGAATTTGTAAAACAGATTGTGAAAATTTAAAATGACTTGCAGTGCAAAAATTTGTAGGGAAAATTAATCAAAGAACAATTACATATTTTAACAATTCACTTGCTTTTTAAAATGTTATTTTAAATTAAAGAGCAAAAAGGAAAATTTAAAGGACAGTTGTGGTGTTTAAACAAATGACTTAAGATAAATAATTGCTGTAAATTAATATATCTTTATCAATTAATTTCATTGAATGCATTCTTTCTATCTTATATCTCAGTCAGCTGCAACCCGTAGATTCTTTAAAAACTTTCTGTTCCCTTAACCTCAATTGCAACTCATTAAATAGCTGTTACTTGCAGTCATCTGCGTTATCAACGTATACCCAGAATATACTGTGTATATATTTCTAGGTGGCAAAGTCATAATTGAGGATGCAAATAAAAAAGACGCCATAATTCAGGCGAGAAGAAGGACCAAGTTTCAAGACTGTGTGGCGAACGTGTTGACGCCTTTTGTTTTGTTTCGTTCGCGCTGTGCCACAGTTTGTTGCACTTTTCTGTGTTGGCCATTTTTTTGTTTTACGGCGTGGCAACTATAATTTTCCGCGATTTTCTTGATTGCCCCCGCACACGCTTCACGGGATGCTCATTTATCAACACGGCTGACCAAAGCCAAAGAAGCAGCAACAGGAGCGGGGGAGCCACACGGACGAAGCTGCAGCTGAAGACGTGGGCAAAGTTTTATGGCCAACTTTGAGTTTCCTTGGCCACAGAACTTGGCCCACATTTTCATCTTTTGCGCACACCTTGCGCTTTTCTTATTTCCTTTAAGCCACAGCCACCGCAGGACCACCACAACCAGAACTACAGCCATAGCCACTCAACAGACAATTTACAGCTGGACATTTGGAGAGCAAGACAAAAAGAGAGGGAGAGAGAAATGCTGCAATTCTGCTAGGGATTGGGCATTAGGACTGCTGATGGTAGGGCCAGCTGCCTGCTCTAATCACTTTTTGATTTATTTGCCACAGTCGAATGGAAAGTTTTGCAGCAGTTCATATTTTTGCCACTCTTGTTGATTCCACGCTTTCCGCTATGCTTTGCTTTTCCCCTGTTGCTTTTGTGCTGCGGCGTTACGGAATCTTCGAGATGAAAGAGAACCGAAACGATGCGAGGCGAGGCAAAGCTTGCGATGAATCAAAAATGCGCTCAGGCATTAGAAAGACGTGCAAAGAATTGAACTTTTGCGGTTACTTCAGCTCCAGCAGCAGCACCAGCGGCAGCAGCAGCTCCAGCTTTAGCTGCGAATACCTTTGGGCAGCAACTTGGCAACAACTGTCAGCAAAATCTTAAAGTGTCGCTTCGCCAACACATTACGCTGAAATCCCCAAACAGTTGCCGCATATCAAAGGCACTTTTCATTTTAATAATTTAGCGAAAGCTGTGGATGAAAAATAAAAAAAAATACAGCGCGATGGTGGCCCGCTCGGAACACGCCCACGCCCTGTCACCGGCATAGGCAATTCGTGACGCCACTAAACAAGTCTTTTAGCCTTGTTACGGCAACTTTCTTGTGGCTACAAGTGCTTAAAGTTTGCCCCAACTGAGTTTCAAATGGGACCCGGCACAATTTGTGGCAGCGAGAAACTTGAGCGTGCAGACCTAACCTCACATTGTGTGTACGGAAATTACCAGAAACCTCTTGTGACAGCCGGGCTACAGCCAATTCAATTTAATTGTTGGAAAACTTAATAAATGCTCGACATTTATGGGAAATAGTTTTCAATATTTGCACACTAAATTGGGCGTAAAATAATAAATAATTAAAACGTTTAAAGTTTCGCCTAAACTGCAAGTTTCATAAACTACGAGCTATAAATATTACTTCTTCTTTAGTTTAGTTTTGCCTGCCTTATAAAAGATGCATTCGGGTAGGTCATTTCCCGCTGCACCTGTTGCTGCAGCTGGGAACAGTTTACACTACGCATGCGCGTGAGAACAGTTTTTGAATTCGCGCCAAACAAACTGCACAACTGTTCCCACTAATCAGCTGATTGTCGTAGAGAGACCAAATAAAAGGATTGGGACTCAAATTTGTATATAGAATTTACTCCAGAAGAAAATCAAATTAAATATCAAATAAATAAAGCACTCCTTGCATAATTTTTATAATTAATTAAATAACCATTTATTTGCATAAATATGCACAATATGTTACTCGTTCGTGTTTCTTGTTGTTTATAGTAATTCTGCTTGATATCGTATATAGTTAATTTTGTAAAACTAAACGCGCTTAAAGTTGAACTAAATAGCAATTTTCTCATTTCTTTTTGCCTTTATCTTTTTACATAGTTCTCAAATAGTTGAGTAATTTTATTATATTTTAAATACTTGGAATGCACAAAAATAATTTGTTGCTTTTTTTTAATCGTCGAGTAATTGTTGTGATCGTTTCGAATAAATTTTATGCTATAACAAAGAGCTCAATACACATTATACAAGTACTTATATATGGGGTGTATATGTATATATTTTTTTTTAAAGCCATTAGGTTCTTGTGTAGTGAAATCCTATTTGATTTAAATTGGTACATTTCGTCTATGCATATTAAAGAGTTATCTCGTTTCTCGTATTTGTTTCGATTTTTGTTGTGTTTCTTTTTTGTAGTTGCATTTAAAAGGTTTACGAAAAAATTTGTAATTAAAATATGTGTATATATATTTATTTATAAATAGATATATAGATTTGCGAATCTTTCGTTTTTGTGTAAATATAAATTTTCTTCGTTTTCCTTGTTAATAATAATTGAATAATTGGACCATTTGTTTTATGACATCGTGGCTTAGAATTCTCCTATAATAATAAACAGTTTTCTTGTTCTTGTTCCGCACAATTCCCAGGTAAATGTCTCTCTAGAGTCTAAACTAACGCACATCATTTTATACAGGTAAATACTAAATATATATATATGTTTGAATTGAATGCAACAGGATTATAATATACCTCTGCATTTGGGGTAAAGAGCTATGTTTAAAACGTTTTACAAATGTGGCTCGCCCAGCTTTCGTTGCCCTCGTCCAGGCTTACATACAGTATGCATGTATATGTATAACATAATTATATATATATATATATATAGGCTACTATATATTTATATGGTCGAATATGCTAATTTTGCTTTTCACTAATTGATTCCAGTTAACGTTGGTTTCACGTCTCATCCTTATCGAATCTTCAACTACTCGAACTACGCTATAAATCGGTATGCGATTACTATGGATTGTTTATTGCCTTGCTTAGCAAATTCGTTAGGTTTGTCATATGTGCTATGTGTGTGTGTGTGTGTGTCTACGGGTAAATATATACTTAGTTATGTAGCGCTATTTATCGTAACAACTTGGCCCCCAATTCAACTGAGTTCGCGGTAAGGTCTATCTATCTGTATCTGTATCTTAAATGTATAAATCTGTGTGTGAGTGTATGTACATAGCATGCTGAATCGGCTGGATCTACATATACTATATATATGTATGTGTTTGGCCATTCTCAGTGCACTGCATCGATGTCCCGTTGTGCCCGCGATATTTTCAGCTTATCCTTAGGCGTATTATCCTCGCCCGATTCCAGAGCAAACATTTTCATCTTCTCCTTGAACGACAGCTTCTCTGGCACCGCATCACCAGCACGTTGCTGCTGCTGTTGCTGCTGCTTTTCGGCCAGGCGACGTTGTCGGGGATCCCTATAAAGATATACATATGTGAGTTTATAAATTTAAATACGGAAAGGCGGATCGCCATACCTGTAGACTTCCTGGGCGCCAATGACGCCGGGTGTTGATTGCACGGTGGTGTTCCAGAGCGCAGCATCAGGTGTGGAGGGCATAGAGGGCAGCATGGAGGCATCCAGATTGTGTTGCATGTACTAAAAATAATACAAAGACATTACTACACTTCCACAAATATATCGACTTCATTTAACTTACACTTGCATCCTCGCGAATGGTCTCCAAATCCTGCTCCAGCGTGTAATTATCCAACAGATACTGCTGCTGCTGCTGCTGTTGTTGTTGTTGCATCAGCAGATTGTTTTCCTCGTCGTGGAAGCTGACACGTTTGTTGTCCCGCTGCAACAACGGCGGCGGAGTACCCAATCCTCCCATACCCATGCCCATACCCATTCCTGTGCCTGTCGCTGACACATAGGCGGCATTCAGTTCCATCGCACTAAGGGGCGACGCTTGCATCGTGTTATTATTAAGGCTGCCACTCAAATTGTTGTTGTTGTTCGTGTTGCTCGTGTTGGTGGCATGCAACGAGGCCTTCTTAATCTCGACAGCAGCAGCAGCAGCTGCAGCAGCTGCCTGATTACTCGTTGCCGTCTTGAGCAGACCCATCGATGAGCTGCCAGAGCCGGAGCTAGCAATGCCACTGCTGCCTCCCACGCTGCTGCGAATCTTCTGCTGCGACATAATCAAGTAGGAGCTATTGCGTTCTGGTGGAGGCGGTGGTGGCACAGCTCCAACCCCATCCAACGTTGTTTCGTTGTTGTTGTCCTTGTCCAGCATGCTGAGTTGGGCCAGCTCTTTGGCCAGACTCGAAATGGGATGCTCGGTCTGCAGGTGACGTTCATCCGCAAAGCTTGCCGACTTCTGCGACTTGGAGGGCGACGAGGGTGCACCGGCTGAGCTGCCACCAGCACCGCTTTCCGAATAACGATTGTGCTTCAATATACTCTTCGGCTGCGGCTGCTGTTGCTGCGCAGTTGCTGCTGCTGCTGCTGCTGTTGCTGACGTTGCTGTTGCCGGTGCTGGTGGCGGGGCCACCACAGACTCAACGGGGCTGCTCTCGCTGATTTCAGCTAGCTTTATATCCGTCTGACGGTAACTGGTGATGGGTGTTTGTATGGCACTGACTCCCACTGGCATCCCACTGGCCGACAGCCGGAATAGCTCCTGCACATTGTCTTTGTCATAGGGCTGCTCCTGATCATCTTCCTGCTCCTGCAACTCCTGGGCACGACGCTCGAAATCACGCTCCAGTATGAGTGTCTTCAGTTGCTCCTCCTGCTGCGGTGTACGCTGCATTGTTGTCGACAATTCACCAATTTGCTGCTCCCGCCATTGTCGTATGTGCTCACGTCGCATCTCCAGATCCTTCTCGCGCTCCTCCCGCTCCCACGGATTACTGCCGCTGTGCAAGGGACGTGCTGTGGCAGTCGATTGCGTGGACGGCAGATAGCTGCCCTTGGGTGGGTCCAATGTGCTGGCCACATAGTTCATGCCCGGCGCCAGCTGTTGCGTTGCTTTGAACAACGGATGCGTTGCCGTTGGCGGCAGTGGCGGCTTATCTTCGCCCATGACATGACTGGGTAGATAGCCCGCCTGTTGCTGCTGAAGGCGCTGCTGCAACTGCTGCTGCTGCTGTTGCTGCTGTTGCTGCTGCTGTGGCTTGGGTGCGGTGCTTGGTGGTGCTGCTGGCTTGCTGGGCGATTGTAAGCTGCCCATGGGCTTTGGTGGCAACGTTATAAAGTTGGGTGACGCCTGCTGCTGCTGCTGCTGTTGTTGCTGGAGTTCGTAGAGTGTTGCTGCCTCGTGCAGCTGACTGCGTCGCGCATGTTGCTGATAGTCAAGTGCTCCGTTCTGATAGCCGCCCGGAACGAACTCATTCACATTCTGCATGCTTTGACTGCTGCTCATCAACGGTTGCTGCTGCGGTGCCTGCTGCTGCTGTGGATGTTGCTGCTGCTGCTGCTGCTGTTGTTGTTGTTGCTGGTACATGTTGCTAATGTTGGGCATGGAGGGTGCCATCATTTGTTGCATACGCAGTGTGTGCTGAAAGTTTTGTTGGCTCTTCGCGCGATTGTTTAGGGTCAGCTGCTGCTGCTGTTGTTGTTGCTGCTGCTGTCCGTTTAGATTGCTGCTGCTGTGCGCAAATTGCTGATGTTGCAGTGTGTGATGTTGCTGCTGAAGCTGCTGCTGCTGCTGCTGCAGTTGCTGTTGTGCACTCTGCTGGCTATGGTAATAAGCGGAAACGGGTCGACTGGGCAAATGTTGTTGGTAAGGCGAGCCCTGTTGCTGCGGCTGCTGTTGCTGCTGCTGCTGCTGTTGAAGTTGCTGTTGTTGTTGCAGTGAGACAGCATGCGGGGAATTGCCATTGTAGGCGTTCATGCCGGCATGTGTGGACATGCTCGGTCTGCAAAGAGAAAGAAAGAAAGAAAGAAATAAACAAGTTGATTAGCAATTGTTGCTGTCGATGAGGAAGGAATGCGTGTTGCTGCTGTAGCTGCAGTTGCAATTGTTGTTGATAATGTTGCTGGCGGTAATAGGTGTATATGTATGTGTGTGTAGGAGATGATGCACTGTGTGTGTGTGTGTGTTTCGAACTTTATGTGCAGGTTGCAGGTGCCAATTTGCCACGACTGAACGACAGCAACATAAAGTGAACATCAACAACATCAAGCTAATTACTCACGTACACGAGACATTTCGTATAGCTGATATTCCCGCTGAATGGGAATGATGCCATAAAGTGATTTCTTTAAGCGCATTGTCATCCTAGAAATAGGGACACGTTTTAAAGCCAAGCAACCCAACAGCAACAATATTATAGCCACAACAGCAACACGTTCATAGCAAGAGCCAACAATTTGTTGTAAATTATTAATTGCCCTTAGGTCACAGCAGGGGAGAGGGAGTGGGGCAGGGTAGGGCAGGGCAGCCAACTTATATATATTCTATTGTGACTCTTTTTGGGATATCTTTTCTTGCACACAATGGCGCATTTTTTGCCCAGCGAGGGTTGCCATATTATTAATAGACGAGCAGGGGGGAGGCACAAAACAATTGACACGCCCACGCAAATTAATTATTCATGCTCAACAATTGCTATTAATTTAAATAGCTTTGAGGTAATAAATCCAGCTGGGACCATCAAAAGCTCAGCTACTATAATATCATATTGAAAAAAAATTCTTTAAGAAATTAAAAGAACTTTCAATATTTTGTTTTTAAAAATATTTAAGGAATTAATAGAGTTTTTCTACATTTAACAGTTTGTTTATACCAAAAATAAAGTTATATTTAATTTAATAATATTCCCTTATCTATTAGGGCGCACAAAGTAAAGAGATATTATATATCAGGCATATAAAATATGCACACAAAATTTCCTAGAAATATTTGAAGATCTTTAATAGCTAATACCAAGATATGAGTATTTTATACATACATCATACATAACATATATGGAAATTTAACAGAGACATTACTTGCCGTAATCCCCAACTAATTAGTTCTATATCTATTACAAGGCTTGATAACCTACCTTTCATTTAAAATCGGTTGACTTTGATTCTGGGCACGATACACGCTTAGATTCTGATAGAAGCCCTGCTCGTTGCCATTGCCATTGACATTTCCATTTGCATTCGGATTACTGAGACTGTTAGTCAGCTGACCTCCAGCTCCTGCTGCACCTCCTCCTCCTCCTCCTCCTCCTGCATTGTTATGCAAACTGTGCGTGCTGCGAGATTTGGAATTGGCCAGCGCTGTGTGAGACAGAGAGAGAGAAGGAAAATCAATTAGAGTCAGATATTGTTTGGGATTTGAATACAGATTGATACGGGGTGCAAGATGGACAGAGGATGTGGTAGAATAGGTCACTTACATATGTTGCCAGATCCCGTGTGATGATGCAGGGCCGGCACCGATTTGCTATTGGGCAGGTGTGCAGCTAGGGGATTCATAATGTTGCTACTGTTGTTATTGCTGTTGCTGTTGTTGTGATTACTGTTGCTGTTGTTGTTGTTGTGACTGTGACTGAGTGTGTGGTGGCTACTGTTGATGTTGCTAATGCTCAGATTCAGATGCTGGTTGAGGCTGTGACTCGTGTGGCTGTTCGCCATGAGCGATTTCGAGGATTCGGCACCGCCCATGCGACTCAAATCGCGCTCGGACATGCGGCGATTACCTGCTCATCATCCACATCCACATCCACATCCACATCCAGAGAGCAGAGATGCACAGTGCAGCAATTTGATGGGTATGGGGGAAGAGTAGAGCGGTGCAATAGTTGGAGTTGGAGTAGGTGTGTGTGTGTGTGTGTGTGTGTGTGTGTGTGTGTGTGTGTGTGTGTGTGTGTGTGTGTGTGTGTGTGTGTGTGTGTGTGTGTGTGTGTGTGTGTGTGTGTGTGTGTGTGTGTGTGTGTGTGTGTGTGTGTGTGTGTGTGTGTGTGTGTGTGTGTGTGTGTGTGTGTGTGCGCGGAGGAAAGGTGGGAGAAACGGAAAAAGAGACAGATTCGTATTGGTTTTAGTAATCGACATCATCGTAATCCCATTTTAATTATTTGTGTGTTTCTCTTTTATTGCCACACATGCATGTATGTGTGTGTGTGTGCGAGTATGCGTGTGTGTGTGGCCAGCGGCAAGTGTAATCAATTTTAATTAATTATGCATACAAAATGTAATTAGCATGTGCGAACACACAACAAAAAAGCTACAAATACAGATACAAATACAGCTACAACTACAACTACAGATACATAAACTTTACATATATGTATATATGTATATATATATATATATATATAACATATTGTGCAATACATACAAACACACAGAACAAAAGCGAAGCTCGTTTGCAGCAACAAACGATAAAAAAAGAATAAAAGCAAAAGCAAATGCCGAAAACAGAACATAAATGAATCATGATTATACCAGCATATCTCTCTATATATATGCTATATAGTATATAGGTATAACTTGAGTTAGAACAACAATAACTACATGCATTACAATGTATAGAAAAAAACAAATACCAAACTGAAATGAAACTAAACAAAGGGGAAAGGTCAAAGCTCTCGAATTCTAAACACAAATTAAAAACATATGTAGTACAATGGAAATCCTATTTCAATTAATTTTCAATTAAATTTCAATTCAAATAATTGTGAAAAAGTTTCGTAAAACTAACTATCAATTAAACAGTGAAATTTAACAATATTAAATTGATTATATAGTAATTAAATCAGACTTTTAATTGACTTATTATAAATTTGTAGAATACTTTACAGAAATCAGCACATTTTCATTATACAAAAATATAGAAAATAATTTTAAATAAATTTATAAAGCAAATTGTCTTAGAATCTTAAAGTTAGAAATTTAAAATTAATAAAATAAATGCTTGATATTTTTCTTATATATGAAAACAACTTTTGAGGCAACACTCGCAAAACTCTTTAGAATTAAAAGAAAAGCAAAAAAAACACTCGCAAAACTCTTAAGAAATTCAACCGCAAAACTAATCAAAAAATTCAATTTAACAAAGCAGACAAAGAAAAACCAAATTGACAATGGAAAATCAAAGAAAAGCTACTCAAAAGAAAGAGAGAGAGAGAAAGAGAGAGAACGCATTGCAAAGGAGTTTCTTTTTAAATGACAACAACAAGAACCTTGGTGCATTGCGATTGGGTTGTCATCTCAGCGTGGAGCACGTTGCTTCGCCGGCAGCAACATCATGCACAACGGCAACAACATAATCAACACGCCCATCATCAACGTCATCCGAAACAACAGCATCATCATCATCATCATCCTCTTCCTCGCTGGCAAGCACCTTTACTTTGTGTCTCGCAGCACACGCAATCCGCACATGAGGAGGCTGAGCTGGAGGAGCAGGAACATGCGTCATCCTCATCATCGCTGCAACTGCGTCGACTGGCCAAAGACAGCAGCAATTTGGCTGTGGATGGCGGTGAGGCGGGACGTGCCGAAGCACGATGTCCACGATGATGATGATGATGTGGATGCGAATGCGAAACATGATGATGATGAGCATGACGATGTTGCTGCTGTTGCTGTTGATTGCGTTGCTTGTGCCGCTGCTGCTGCTGCTGTTTGCTGCGTTTCAGTTGTCGCACGCTGTGTGCCTGGCGATTGTTGCACATGACACTGCGGCGACATGGCAGATGACGTGACAGAGCCGAGGATTGAGGCTGCGACTGTGCTACTGCTGCTGCTGCTGCAAGTGGTTCCTTGGCCGCCTCCTGACAGCTGTCATAGCACTTGAATGTGGATGTCACATTATTGTTGATGTTGCTGCCGCCGCTGTTGTTGTCGCCTGCCTTGCTGCCGCTGCTGTTGCTGTTACAATGTGCACAGCATGGACAATCGCAGCCACGTTTCACTGGCTGCTCCGGCTGCTCCTTGGACTTCAACTTGACATCATAATCCTTGCCAGCGCTGCCAAAGAGACTCCACTCCTTAAGCTGTTTGATTATGTCGCCTTGCTCGCCCTGCGACAACTGTGCAGCGCGAGTGTTGCTGCTGCTGTTGCTGCTGCTGCTGGATGTGCCGGCCAGTGCCGAGGTCGACTTGGATCTGCTCTTGTTGGGTGCAAAGTCCTGATGTGCATTAAAATATGCCGCCATCTCACGCACCTTGCCCTGGCCCAAGGATAACTGGAAACTGGGACTCAGATTCGTTTGACTGGAGGCACGACGAGTTATGTTGCTGTTGGGAATTGCTGTGGTGCTTGGCTTAAGATTTGTGGTGCTGGCACAATATTGATTGCTTGTATGTACATTTGGTGTGCGGGGACAAGCACAGGAACTGTCACTAGGAACTTGTATGCTGATTAGTGGAGGAGGAGCAGGAGGAGCAACTGCAGCAGCACCGCCAGTAGCTGTTGCTGCTGCTGCTGTCGCATTGATCGCTGACCTTTTGTGCGAACGCTGCGCATTGAGTTGCCGCCGGCAAGGTGAGGCCAGCTGCTGCTGCTGCTGGAGCGGATGCTGTCGCAGCAGCGGCATGCGCTCAATGGATTCGGTCGAGGAACGTTGACTATTCGATCCCGATCCTCCCGAGCTATAGTCAACGGCTGAGCAATTGGTGGCACGTTTCGTATTGAGCTCACGTCGTATCTTCTGTATCAGCGGCATCGATTGTTGCTGCTGCTGCTGCTGCTGCTCCGTCGCCAGCAGCGACTCGGTGGAGGAGTTGCTGATGGCATAATTGCTGATGGCATCGTGTGTATGATACTTGCGATCGATGCCACAGGGGGCTACACTCGATGAGGGCTGTTCCAGATCAAAGCTGACGGTCTTGCGATAACCAGCAGCAGGATTACGCTTCACTGTGGATGCCACGGAGCTGGAGTTGGAGTTGCTGGCCAGGCAGGGTCGCTGCTGCTGCTGTTGCTGTTGCTGCAGCTGCTGCTGCTGCTGCTCGTCTTCATCATCGATAAAGGGTATGTCACCAGAATCAGCCATGGAGGCAATGCTCTCCTCATTCAAAGGTTGATGCGCATCGCTGTAGCAGGTGAAGTTACTAAAGGATTCCTGTGAAGCGCGCGTCTCCTGCTGCTGCTGCTGTTGCTGCTGCTCCGCTTCTGGTTGCGGATCATCTTGATATTCCTCAATGTATATGGAGGGCGGTGGAGTGCGGCGCAGTGGACGCATTGGACTGAAATGCGGCATCACAGGCGTTGGCTGATAGTAAGCCGCCCCAGCGGGTTCATTGGACAGATACAAACTGCTAGCGGAGCGAGCTATGGGACGTGTATCACGATAGCGTGGATCGATGTGCAACTGATGCCCCAAGGCGCATAGTTCCTCCTGCAGGCAGGAGGCACTCAGACGCCGCACGGGCGGCGAAGCGGAGCGCATGCAGGCGAACGATTCCCGACGACTGCGATTCAGACTATCGTCCGAGATGGAATTGTTGTAAATCCTTGCCTGCTGCTGGTACGAGGAATGGCGACGCTGCTGTTGATGGTGCAGCTGCTGTGGTTGTTGTAGAAAATTGTTGTCTACACATGGGCAGCATGTACGGAAAGAGAGAGCGGGAGAGAACGGGAGAGAGCGAAGAAAGAGAGAGGAAGAGACCGAGCGAATTGTTCGAGGACAAAGCTGTCAGTTTACTGCGGCTTAGCTTACACAACGTACGACATATTGTATGTGTGTGTATGCGTGTGTGTATACGTGTGTATCTGTGTGTGTATATATGTGTGTATATATGTGAGTTGTTGTTGTTGTGGTTGTAGTTGTTGTTGGTGAGTTTATTGTTGTTATATTAGCAGCTACCCAGCACCATATATAAAGTGTCTCTATTTGTGTGTACAGAGGTGTATTTGTATTTGTATGTGTGTGTTCGTGTGTGTTTCTTGCTGGGAGTCGCCTGAGATCAACTACTCACCACGCTGTATAACGGGACTGGGCTGCTGCAACAACGTTGCCAGACCATGATAAATGGCGCCCTGCTTGGCCACCTCCAGGCTGACCACAGGACCCGTGCGTACCAGATAATCGGCGGCACTGTAAAAGAGGAAGAAAACCAAAAGGATTATTAATATATCCAAAAGGATTAGGCGCTGCACACGCTCTCAAATCGCTCACCGCTCCTGTGTGATGCCTATAAGGCTCTGACCATCGACCCGCAAGAGTTGATCTCCAGCTTGTAATCGTCCATCGGCATCGGCAGCTCCGCCGGGCACAACGCTCTTGATATAGATACCCAGACGTTCCTGTCCAGCACCCTTGGCAGCCACAATTGATAATCCCATGCCGTTGCTATTCTTGTGCAGCTTGATCAGTTGCACCTCCGGCTGCGGTAGCTTGTTCGACATCGAGCTGGAGCTGCGTGCCTGCAGGCAGGGAGGGAAGAAGAAGGAAAGGATTAATTAAACGGACGGCTCCATATGTCTCTATGGTCTACACTCACATTGAACTGATGCATATAGACTGTCCACAGTCCAATCGATGTGGGCTGCGCGGCCAGACGACACATGCCCTGCTGTTGCAGCGGATTCAGGAAGTCCACCAGGCCGGTGGGAATGCCACGCACAACATCACAACTGAAGCCATCGTCGGGCAGCAGTAGGGCCAAATGCAATTCTGGTGATTCCTCCAGACGCACCTCCCGACCATCGGCGCGGGTTAACTCATCCGCCACCGATTCGGCCATACGTATCGCTGTATCCACCAGATTACGTGGTATCTTCTCCTGCTGCAGCAATGCACTCATTTGCAACGAATTCAGGCGAAAACAGGAGCAGGCCAATTGCTGGATCTCCTCAACCGATGATTTGGGTGCCTGCAGAAACTGTGCACACTGATTGATCTTGGCCAAATGGCAATCGGCAGCCAATTCCAATCCCTGACGTTCTGCCCACAATTCCAAGAGCTGCAGCCGTTCTGTCATCACTTTGCCCCAATCTCCAGTGCACATATGCGAATTGGCAACAATCTGAGGAAGGAAAAGAGAAAGGAATCAGTAAGGGATTCAGTATGAGAACCTGCTGATTAATCAGGCTAACCTAGCTCACCGTATTGAAACAGATCACATTGATGTAGTGAAAGAGCTGCGAGAATAACTGGATGGTCAAGGCGGCATTGACACGACAGCGACGGAGTAGCGCCATCGCGGAACCCAGCACTGTCAGCACCAGCCCAGCCGCCGAATCATGATCAATGGTCTCGGAGAGAAATTGATTGAGTGTCTGCGATAATTCGAGCCGAAAACAATTGACCAAATTACGAAATGCTGTCTGTACCGCCTCGGCCAGCACCTCCTGCGCTTGCACACTGAATGCGCTGATGTGACGATCCGATTTAAGGAAATGCAAAAACTCTGAACTATTTGCCATCCAAAATGCAAGTATCCGTGGATCTGTATACTGTTCCTGCACAACACCATACACCAGATTGGCCACATGATGCAGGAAGATGGTCAATTTGTGAGCACGCTCTGTGGGCTGCAGCTCTGGACGGTAATGCGTGGAGGCGCGGTATCTGTAAGTAGAGCAAAAGTGGGGAATAAATTAGTGAAGGGTTTGCTTAAGCTTATAACTAGTTGCACCCTGTCTGAGAGTGTATAATATGGTATATCTATACTTGAATATGGACTATACTCTTCATAAATCCTTTGACTAGTTCTTAAACTAGTTTAAGACTTTTCTATGTGTTCCAGGCTGCAGTACTTTGATATATTCAAATTCACAGCAGCCAATCAATATCCTATAGGTATCCCTTAGATAAATCCCAACCGACTTGAGAGATCTTTCTTTTTGTCATCACATCCCCAATATATCTTTAATTGAATAGTGACTACACTCAACTCATCCAGTCTATTCCCCAGTTACTATGAGACCTACTCAGGCATTGTCGCATCTTCATCCCATTTGGCCTGTCAACCTTCATTCAAAATATCTCTGCTACGACCTTGACAAGTGTCAAAAAGCTCCGCGCCAACTGTTGCTATTGCCATTTCCTGTTCCCAATCCCAAATCTTTCTCCTCCCTTCTCTCTCTCTTGCCTCGTTCTAACCCCCCAACAGCGCGTCCTACATTAATATTAATAGCGCACAAATTGGGTCAGCAGTCAAGATAAATCATCATAATTGATAATGAATTGTTGATACTATTGGCCACGACACAGCTGGGAATTCCGTTGCAAATCGAAATGATGCTCTCATGTTCGTGTCAGGCTAAGTGAAGGGCAGAGACCTAATCTCACACCGAAATCCACTTTAAGGACACACATTTATCAGTTGCTCTCAACGAACAGAGCCTCCCCTATTCCCATCTCTCTCTCTCTCTCTCTCACTTCAGCTCTATCTGCTTCCTTGTTTTATCTTGTGGAAAATACGAAAAATTAAGATTAAGTAGGCCAATTGTAGTTTAAGCTAAATATAGATAGAAATAAATAGAACTGCGTAGGAATTAAAACATTAACAAAATCCTACAAAAATAAACCCGCTACTAATTAGTTTAAGTTCAAGTTTTGCCAGTTTTGTGACTTAATTTAGCGAGGATTATAAGAAATAGATTTACTTAAAACTAGTTAGATATATTGCAGTAGGGTACACATAAGCCAGGCAGGCGGGCGGGCAGGTAGGCGTACAACACTCAGTTAGAGCAGCAGCAGATTCGGATTGAGTCATCACTTACCTGGCACACAGATAAAGAGAATAGACTGGAGCCAACTTAAAGTGTGGCACATTCACGTCCAGCTCGCTGATGATGTGACGCAGAAAAAGCTCCTGATGCGTTTCGGGAAACTCTAGAACGGCTGGCAGTATGGGTTCCTGTCCTTGATTATCACCAGATCCGCTGCCACCGGCACCAATGCCGGATAGAAGACCACCAGAGCCGGGCAGTTTTGGAGATCTACACAAAAAAAGAGCATGGGGCGGGGGGAACAGCGATATTGGCTTGGTTAATAAGTTAATAGCAAGAACAGAAAAATATATAATATATATATGATTTAATTTTAAGGCAGGCAGCTTAAGCCTGATGCCTTAGGCAAATTACAAAAAATAAAAAAATAAATGAAACAGAAATAGAAATAGACAAAATTGAAAAGCGCACACAGATACAAACGAAATGCATTTGTGAAATGGCTGTAAATGTGTATGTGTGTGTGTGTGTTTAGGGTGTGTGTGTGTGATGTATTGCTATTAAATTTGATTGAAAGAATTTTCAATTTATTTCATAAAAACCTGCAGAGAATTGACCAAAAGACTTAGTCCAGTTGGACAGACAGATTGGTAGATAGATAGAAAACTAGATAGGTGGATACATTTATGTGCAGGCCACTTCTTACCTCTCCTGACTGTTGGAGCCACCAGATTTCATGCTCGATATAGATTTAATTTCATTCTCCAGATTACCCTCGAGACTTTGACCATCATAGTTGCTCGTTGTTGCTCCCGGCAACACCTGCTGCTGCTGCTGTTGTTGCTGCTGCGATTGTTGCTGCTGCTGCTGCTGCTGCTGCTCCTGACCAACATGTTTGCTATCCACAACATCACGCAGCGTGTGCAGTGTCTGAGTCTCTGTGGTGTTGTTGTTGTTGTTGTTGCTGGGTAGAAATCCCGCCGTGGATTGATTCAATTGCTGATGCTGCTCGTACTCGCTCTTGTGCGTCTGGAAACGATTACGTCGTATATATATGTTTGGCTCCAAAATAAACTGTCTCTATCTCGCTCAGACTCTCTCTCGCTCACTCGCATAGATTTGTCTATAAATAACTCACCGAACTAAGTGCACCATCCTCATCGTTCCATGATCCTGGCGATGTTGGTGACCGACTAAAAGTTCCGATTGTTGTTCCGGTTTGTGTTTGTTATTGTTATTGTTGTGTGTGTGTGTGTGTGAGATTGGCGGTATATGTGGTGTAAATTGTTTTGCATATGTGTGTGTGTGTGCATGGGCGAGCGTAGCGCAACATACAAACAATAAAAACAAACAACACGTAACGGACATAAAGAAGGCACACAAAGCGTGAACATAAAAATAAATAAATATGGTATAATATAAAAAAATATGTTCACATAAATATGCATGAGATTAAAGAAACAAATGTATAGAATAAAAAAATTAAAACATTTTAAATGTCTCAACTAACAAATTTAATACATATAACAAATTATTCTTACAGCAACAAGAATAAATATTCAACTTTAGTTTACAATTTCAAAGAGTATATCTTTTATCTTAAGAAAATCAAGTTTATTGCATTATCCCTAACTTGTCTGTTTGCTTGATTTATTATTATTATTATTTAGTAATTTAATTTTTTCTGAGTGCGTGTAATAATTTGTTACTTGCCATTAAATTCGTAGAGAACATTTAAAAATGTTTTAATAAAATAATGAAAATTCGATTACACGCATATTGACAATAAAAATGATTAAAATCAGCACATAAAATTGAGTAGAAAAAAAAACAACAAACAATGGAAAAACCTTTACTCACCTCTCGTAGAGACATGCCGAGTCTAGTTGGGATTGTGACAGGGCCAAATTGTAGCGTCCATCTGTGGGTGAATCCAGAAACCTGTACGAGGCCACGCGCCCGAACATGACAACCGAGCCGTTCTGTAAAGCAGATTAAATGAATTAAACTCACACACACACGAGCACATAAATAATATATACATATACGTATGTATGCATGTACATGCACTTATTACAGAAGATTTAATTAAAACACTTATTCAATAACACAATTTAAAACATGTCGAAGATTAATTAATTAATTAATTTCGTTAATGAATGATTATACAATTTACATATTTGACTGCGACGACAGAGAGAGACAACGAGGAAGAGAAGGAAAAAGAAAAACTCAAACGAACCGAACCCAAGTGAAACGTGCGTACACACTGAAAGATTCTGGGGCACTGTAGAGATTAGAAAATTTCAATGGGTTGCCCCAAAATGTGGGGCGTTTCGAAATTAGTTACAGCTTCATCGATAGTGACGCCCCCATTTACAAAGCTGGGAATTTGTTGTACTAAATACCCTGCAGTTGCGTAATAGTTTACAAGTTGTATAGACCATAGAAAATTGTAGCATCTATGTTTGTTTGAACAGCTGAATCTTAGCTATTAAATGCGCTAGAGATATGAAATTTGGTCTAAGGGTTTCTCTTTAACAAAGCAATATATTGATATATTTTAAATTTGGCATGCCACGTCTAGCGCCTAAGATAATCTCCAATTCCGTCTTTTTAAAATGTTAGGAAGTAATAGAAAAATTAAAACTATTTTAAATTTATAAAATAAAAACGCATATTAAATTTAACACTTTCCTGTATACTTTTAACATTGTCATCTCTAGGGTATAGCTTAGTCGATTCATTTAGTTTGATTACCCTTTGATGTGATGTTTTCTTTATCATGGAAAATTGTGTTTAACATTACTCACTGATTTTGTTTAGTTAATTTTCGAATTCGTCACACACACACACACACACACACGTTATTCAATTGTTTTATTTATCTCTTCTTTTTGGAAATTTGTGAATATGTTTTTTGTTCAGGTTTATTGAACCGCAAATCGGCCTCAATTTGCCAATTAAATGCAACAAAAACAACAACAACAGAGACAGGGAGAAAGAGAAAGAGAGGGTGCATAATAAAAGAGTAAAAAGTCAAAAGAAAAGACAAAGTTAAACGAAAATGTTCAGTGAATTACGTAAAATTTATCTCGCATATCTTTGGCCCGTGCAAACGTGTCTCTGGAGACAGTTTGACTTTATTGCGGCTTATCTCTTGGATGAGGGTTACTCCCTCTCTCTCTCTCTCTATCTCACTCGCTCTCCCTCTCTCTCAGTGCGAGAGAGGTTCTTAAGTTTAGCTTTTGTTTATTTGGTTTCGAATTCATCAAGCGGAAAGTCAGAAAAGTTTTTACAGTGTACGACGCAGTTGTCGCTGTGTTGTTTTGCCTTTTGCCAATGCGTGAGAACGCAGAGTTAACTTTGTACATTTAGTTGTTGTTGTTGTTATTTGTTGCTGTTGTTGATGTGGTTGTTGTTGTCATTTGTTGTTCTGTTTGTGTTGTCTGCGAGTGTGTTTGTGTGTGTGTCGAAAAGTTGTCAAAACAAAAGATAAATCAACTGCGCCCGAAGGTTGCGAGAGCGCATATAAAAATGTTGCTGTGAAGCTGCTGCCAAAGAGCTTCAGTGGGTTAAAAAAGAGGGGAGAAAGAAAGAGAAAGAGAGAGAGCGAGAGAGATAGACAGTAAGGTGCAACCTGAGCACACAAATCACACAGACCGACTAATGATAATGAACTTGAAAAACAAACAAAGAACCCACACGTATTCACGTATAAAAAGCAACTGAGTCTCTCTACCAAATGAATCAATTTTATTCATTTACCAACACTGTCAATTTGCTGCTCGAAAAATAACTAACTTAAGAAAATATAATAAAATATATCACAGAAGAAAGCATACTATTTAAAATTTCAATTATTTGCACACTCAATAATTAAAGGAAAACTTCAATGTGAACGTAATTAAAAATTTAAATAATTATTAAACCAAAAACTTAGCAAAAATATTCAGCTGGGAAATATCTTATAGCTAAACTTTCTTCCGGCACTTAGAAAAGGAAACTTAAAGGAAACAACTAATTGGCCCAAGTGTGCAATTTACTCAGTCATGGCTCATAAACGTTACAATTTCTCTTCCATCCAGCTATATGGTATAATATGAAAATGCTTGGGCAATAAAAAAGCCAAAAAGAATCTCAGAAAAATACTATATATGTATAAAGAAGAAATTGCGTGACAAATGGTATACAAAAAAAAAAAAAAAAACAACTGACTATTTGCCCGGGTCAAGGTTGAGCTCGTAAATTGCGTATACGCCGCATGTGACATTTTTTGGTAAATCCAAATCGAGCTTGGCTAATAAAATAAGTCAAAGGACAAGACAGACAGAAATATATATAAATTATATATACCCTATATATATACTCTATATATTAAGGTATTACAGAAATTGAAAGCGTTTTCCATTTAATGGGTGCCAAAAAAAAAAAGAAGCGTTTCTAAAGGTCAACAGAGACAGAGCTGTAAACGGAAATGAAAAATGTCAACTCACATGCAGAATGGTTGGCTGGCTAATGTGGTGGCCATTGACGAAGGTCAGTGCATCCGTGTGCAATGGCGTTACGGTGCAGACACCTTCCAGCAGCGAGATGAGACAATGCCTTGGCTGTATCGAGGGTCCAAACAATTGCAGGCAATTCGTATTTGCCGAACCAACCTCGACGGGATCGCTGCCCAATTTAATCCGTCGTCCGCCATCGCCACTGTGTGTCACCTCGACCAGGACGGGTCCCTCGCGATCGCTGGACATGTGATTCGCGCCGTTGGCAGCGCCCAATGGTTTTTTCTTGCGTCGTCTTGGTTGCGAATCTGCCGGACGGCGTCGCACATGAAACATGATGGAACCTGTAAGAAATTCAAAGCAAGAACAATAGATTAGTTTACAAGTAAATATGAGAAATTTGCCGAAATTTACTTGTTAACTTCATATTAAAATGGAACACAATGGATTATGCGGCCTTTGTGCTGCAAATCTCGTCGAGAAATGCAGCCCCGGCTGCGCTGCAGAGCAGAACCGAGCACTGCGAGCTATGCAAATATAGTTCACAATGGGTGCAGCGGTGGGTTATGCTGTACAGTGATGGCACAGCATATTGAGCAGGGTTGGCAAATTATACAAATCCATGTTTTACATTTATTAATTAACTTTAAAGTTTTTTTTTGGCACATTTGGAACATTCTATAGCAATGTGCTCTTCTTCAGTTATATACACAGCAAATTTTATAACTCTAGAAATTATATATGCTGAGATTAACGTGTTCGTACAGACAAACTTGGCTTATTTGACTTGTTATTTGTTGCTCTACAAGTATTTTGATACAAATATACCTATAGATATCTGACACGCCTCCTCGTGCATGTTTTACTAGTATATAAATATTGCATCAATTATCTTCAACTGTTACTATAATTGCAGGCCAGCACTGTCTACGATTACAGCAGCGTCGTCGCCTTCTCGCCTCCAAAAAGCGAAATCAAATTGAGTTCTTGCCTCATCAATTTCCGCTTAGATAGGTGAAACAGGAGAGACAAGAATCAATGAGACTGAAGCTGCTATGATGATGATGGAAGTCGATATTTTTGAACACCCAAGAGGTCTATTTAAATGGGACAAGACAACGACAGGCAGACGACTGGCAGATAGATAAACTGAAAGACAGACGGATAGTTTACAGGCAGGCAGACAGAGAGAGAGACAGGCAGAGAGACAGAGAGACAGACAGGGAGACATACAGGCAGACAGAGCGACAGAGAGGGAAACTGGCAAATTTGGTTAGTTTTCAGCTTTGTAGATATGAAATTTTCAAAGTCGACAGCTGCAATAACAACAACAAAAACACCCACACACACACTCACACACACACATGCAGAATACACCACCACACACACATATATATGCATATGCAAGTTGTTAGTTTGCTTTGTATTCTTTGGGGCTGCGCTGCTTGTTGTGCATTGTACAGAATGTTAAACGAACCATGCAAAATATGATGCCAGAAATACGTTGCCCCTGCTCTCCCTCACCTTCTCCCTCTCTCTCACTCTTCTCCCTCCCTCTCACTCTCTCCCTCTGTGCCCTGCCATAGTTTTGGGCTAGCTGCAGATTGTAGCATCATCATGCAGCATCGTAATATGCAACGGCACCCAAAGGGAATACGCCCAAGAATGTAGGGGTATTTTTTTCCCTGGCATGTAGGGGCATGTCAAGTTGGGAAACTTATTAAAAACTAAACTGAAACAAGCTGAGCGGGAAAGAGAGAGTGAAGGCGGCAGAGGGAGAGCAAAAGAAACGTGTGAAACGTGCAATGGGAAATGTTGAAAATTGGCTTTTTTGGCGCTGCTAAGGGGTAGCCAGGCTTTCCATAGCCAAAAAAAAAGAAAAATACAAAAATACTACTACACAACACGAACAACAACAGCAACAAAATATTGTGTAAAATACCTTTTTTGCGCAACCAAAAGAACCACATTTGACAGATCTGTGTGTGGGATAAGAAATTTATTTACCCTTCTTCCCTTAGCTCAGGCTCATTGCTTGCGGTTTGTTCTTATCTGTGTGTGTGATAGCAGCTATAGTGTGTGTGTGGTGTGTGTGTGTATTCTTGTGGCATGTTATGTTTACTTTCTTGATTTAGTAACAGCCACAGCAGCTGCAAAACTTTTTCAATAACTTTCAACTGACAAAACAACACAATAGTATATGAACATAAGATTTAGAAATTATAGAGTGTACTACAAGAGAAACAAATAAACAAAAGTTATTTGTGATTTACTACCCTTCTCCATTGTACTATGCACTATTTAAATCGATATGCTGCACTCTATATAATCAAACTCGAAAGGATTTCATTGATTTTTCCCCATGCTGTGCTCTCAATACCCTTTAATGTAGATTAACAATTCTGAGTGACCTAATGAAATGCCCCAGAGTGTGTAATTTATTGGTTGATACGATGGCACATGTCTGTAAACTGTAAATTGTAAATCAATCAACAAAACGGATATACAAATAGATGGACAGTTCGATGGACAGACAGACAGGCAGGCAGGCAGGCAAATAGATGGGGGGTTAGAGTCCCAGGTGACTTTGATATGTCGTCCACCAAACTCATTTCGCATGCAGTTGTACTAAATTATTCTATACTATACTACACCTTCACCTTTAGCTGCAAACTAAACAAACTTTAGGAACTTTACGAGGAAAACTCTACGTTTTAGGCTTTAAAAATACTATGAATTATATGCTATTTTCTATTAATAATATTTAACAAAAGTTATTTGTGATTTACTACCCTTCTCCATTGTACTATGCACTATTTAAATCGATATGCTGCACTCTATATAATCAAACTCGAAAGGATTTCATTGATTTTTCCCCATGCTGTGCTCTCAATACCCTTTAATGTAGATTAACAATTCTGAGTGACCTAATGAAATGCCCCAGAGTGTGTAATTTATTGGTTGATACGATGGCACATGTCTGTAAACTGTAAATTGTAAATCAATCAACAAAACGGATATGTAGAAACGCACAAATAGATGGACAGTTCGATAGACAGACAGACAGGCAGGCAGATAGATAAGGGGGGTAGAGTCCCAGGTGACTTTGATATGTCGTCCACCAAACTCATTTCGCATGCAGTTGTACTATGATATTCTATACTATACTACACCTTCACCTTTAGCTGCAAACTAAACAAACTTTAGGAACTTTACGAGGAAAACTCTACGTTTTAGGCTTTAAAAATACTATGAATTATATGCTATTTTCTATTAATAATATTTAAAAATATTTAAATTTATTATATGCCATAAGTTCTACTTTTCTCTATAAAACATACTTCAAAATATAAAAATGTTGCTATACCATTTAATACTGTGGTATTTCTCTCTTTATAATTAATAATATAATTCTCTCAATAATAATTATAATCAAACTGCATTTAAATCTGTCTAGATCAGTTTTAAATGTATAATAATAATACTTCTATAAATGTTCTCATAAGTTTAACCTTTTTTGGGTTATCTGCAGAATTACTCTTCCTCTCGCTCTCATACTCTATCTTTCATTCCCTCCTTTCTCTCTCTCTCCCCGACAAATCAAGTGTCTTTCATTAAGTGTTGCCAGTCAGTTTTGCTTTTGTCCATGTCCGTGTCCGTATCCGTGTCCGTGTTCGTTTTCGTATCCTTGGCAGTTGACATTTGAAAAGTCAAAAGAAAGGTACAAGCAAAAGGGAAGAGAAGAAGGGAGAGAAGGAGAGGGAGCAGGAGAGAGAGCGCGCACAGGGCAGGGCAATAAAAATATGGCGTAAAAAAAGAATTTTAATTGTTCAGAGCTGGTCAAGAGCTTTGCCGGCAGGTGGGTAACAGTGCTAGGACACTCACAGCGTCGCTCTCACGCACACAAGCACAGGCACACACACACACACTCACAGGCACACACATACTCAGACACACACACACACACACAATGCAGAGAGCAAAAATGGCTGCGAGCCATGAAATTGATTTGGTCAACAGAGCAGGAGCAGAATCATGTGTAAAAGCTGCCAGACACACACACACACACACACACACACAGGTGTAAGAGTGTACGTGTGTGTGTGTGTGTGTGCGGGCACGTGCATAAGTGCGCATAAATTGGCAACAGAGCAAAAAGGAAAAAGCATTAAAAATGTGTGCAATGTCAACGTGGATGCAACAACAAAAAAGAGAGAAGAAAACAATGAAGCCCAAAAAGAAGGAGACGCTGCGTGAAAATTGCATAACAAGTTGAGTGAGTTAACTGCTCTGACACGCCCCCCTCCCCCCCACACACACACACACACTCCTCCTTACCTGCCACACGTCTCTGGCCACACTGTGCCACGCCCTGCCATGAGCGCAGCGCCGCAAGGTATGCCACATTTATGTGGCCAAAGTGACGGGCGAAATCCTTTCAAGCTGCAAGTGCATGTGCAAGTAAGTGTGTGTGTGTGTGTGTGTGAGAAGGGTGTGCTGTGACTGTGCCTGTCTCTCAGTGTGTGTGTGTGTGGGAGAGAGAGTGTGCAACACTGGTTACATTAATTTTGATTAGCGCTGCTTTTGCCCCCTAATGACCAAAGCAATTTGTTGGTATTATGGAAATGCCCAACACAAAGGGTATACGACTATGTAATACCCTGTACATATTTGCACATTATTAAATTAAGAAACTTTATTGTCTATTTCCTTATAAATACTCTCTCTAAATGCGCCTGCTTAAACTCTACTCTCTGCTTTTTACTTTAGGCCATTTTTGACTCATTAGTCTCAGACATTATACCATATCCCCCCCTTATAGATCAAAGCTGTGCTGTGCTCTTTTTAATTGTGCCAGGCATGAGAGAAAGCGCGAGGAGGAGAGGAAAAGGCAGAGGAAATTTAATTAAAAGAAAATTGTACAAAAGTTTTCACAGCTCTCGCCGCGAGTCATGCGATTTTTTTTTTCTCTGCTTTTCCTAATTGACTGAGATTGATATAACGCGCGCAGTGGGCGTGGCAGTAGGTACTAGGGATAGGGATAGCCAGATGCCTGGGCTGGTCTGGTTTGGTCTGGTAGTAGTCAAATTAGCCAAATTAGTCGTGAAACGTGGCAAAGTTTTCGACTTTTTGGCTAAGAAAGCAAAACTCTTCGCAGCTAGAGAGAAGAAGAATGTTTGTTATTCAATTTCACAAGGACTACGACCCCCTTAGAACTTTCCCTCAGCCACTTGAGTAGTCAAAGCACACACACACCCAAATTTGCCCTGTCCAAATTAAAACAATGAAATTTTAATGAGCTCAACCTGCAGGACCTGAAGCAGGACCCCAATTTCCTGTTTAACATGCGAGAGAGAGAGAAATTGGTAAAAGAATTCAAATGGGTCAAAAGTTAGTTGAAAGTTGAGGCTAATTAGAAACTACATATTTGATGGACATACTTGGGTGTAGTTTGAAATTGTTTACAGTAATTGTGTAGGGAATAAAAGTACCTAAAACTCTAATAACTAGTTGGGATAGATATACGAACTTCAAGTAAAGAACATCATAACATAAGCCCCACAGCCTAGAGATGGTCATTTCGGCTTAATCTTCTATCAATATTGATCTAAGAGCAGAAATACGAGTGTGTTATCGATGCATGAAATCGAATTACACGCGCAAGGGGTGTCCTTTCCTCCCTCTTTCCTCCCTTCTCTCTTGCTTTAACACGCTTCTATTTTTTTTCTTTCTTTTTTCTTTTGTGGCACCCCAAGCGACTATCAAGAATTTTGCTAGACAATTGGCAACAGAAACAATAAAAATATAATTGCCACACTCAGAAGGAGAAGAAGCAACAGCCCAAAGGAAATTGCCAAAGAAAAAAATAAACGAAGAAATAAAAGAAGGAAAGTAGGAAAAAGCAGCGTAAGTATGAGTCTTTAATAGTGTGGAAAATAAGTGAAATATGATTGGGTCTCTGACTCGATTGAAGGTAAAAAAAACAAGAACAGATCAGAAGAGATTAGGGTTACCCACATAGAAATTAATGAGCTTCGATTTGTCGCCTCCTGTCACAGTTCAGATGAAATGGAAAAAAAATCCCACAAAAATATTTAAAGCTTAATACGCTGTCTTTCTCGTTCTACCTTCCTCTCTCCCTCTCCCCCTCTCTCTTTGTCTCTCTCACCCCCAGTGCACTTCGAGTTGTTTCCTTCTGTCACGAAATTTATTGATTTTTGTCTGTTTGTTTTGGCAGGGCGCGTTTACGGAGTATATATATTGGAACAGGTTCAGAATTACAGCGAGAGGTTCCATTAAATGCTCATCTCTTTTGGCTTTGCCTTTTCACTCGCGTAATAATAAAAAAAAAAATTATATATTTTTTTATATGACTTTGGAAAATTAATGGTTTGGCTTTACGCTCTCATCTCACAGCGCTTTATGAAGCGTGACAGGGTCAGAAATATACCATACATAACCATACATACTATATATAATATATAAAGCTATATCTATAGCGAGTAAAAAATGGCAGGCAAAAAGTGTGTGCGGCAAATCCAATTTAATCTCAAAGGAATGCAGCTGAAACAAAAACAAAAAAAAAAAAAAAAAACCGGGGGAAAGAGAAAACATATTCAACATTTTAAATTGAAATCAAAATAAAGCTGACGGCGCATAAAAAATAAACGGGAAAGGGAAAGAAAGAGAGAGATTAAACGAAATAAATTGCAAACGAATTGGTTAAAGATTTGAAAACACACACACACACACACAGTGAACAATTAAGTGAACTTTGTAACTTTTCAAAGATTTTTTTCTTTCTTTCTTTTTATATATTTTTTTTAGCTTTTCTTCACTTGGTCAAGCAGTGACTAACCCCGTCTGTTTAAGCCAAGGCTGTGCTTGGCCCGTAGACCGGTTTCTGGCCACAACAATGCGTTGACACAGCACAAGGATAACTGCTGCGAGCAGCGAGCAGCGACAGCGACACAACGCACTCAGCTCAGCTCAGCTCAGAGCAGAGTAAAAGTAGCAGCAATGCGCGCTCTGTGCACTGCGCGGGCACACGGAGCGTATGAGCAACGCCAGCTAAGGCGCTTACCGAGCGACTGACTGACTGAGCGACTGACTCTGAGTGAGTCACTTACCGACACGCCAACAGGACTGACAGCCAGACACTCATTCGCTGAATGAATGAATGAATGAATGAAATAACGAGAAAGCACAGTTAACACTGTGTGTGTGTGTGTGTGTGTGTGTGTTAAACAACATTTAGTTTACACTGCTCTCAATGGGTGTCTGTTGTGGGTTTCTGTGTGTCTTTGCCCTACACTCTGTGTGTGTGTGTGTAACGCACTTAAGCACACAGCTCACACATACACACACTAACACTCACACACGCCCAGAAAGTGAGAGCATATTCAAATACCCCCAAATGGGGCTGGCAGCCAGTACAACTTAATAAATGCCCTATGTCTAGGGAACGGTCAAGGTTAGATTGTGACCGATGTGATAAACTGTGTGGTTTATTCACTTTAAAGCTTTGAACCTAAAAGCTAAAGAGCTTAAGAGCTTCTGTAGAGCTTTTTATAGCCAGTTCAATGTTGGCTAGTTGGGTATATGGAAAATAGGAAAGCACGATCGGTAATTAAATTAAATATACTTTATATAAATGTTTGTTTAAGTATTTTTATAAAATTCCTAGCTCTATTTCCTATTTCTTTCAATTTATATTAGTGTGCTAATAAGTTTCTTTGATATTTCAAGTATATTTTTTGAAATCAATGCATACTATCTAGTTATAGTTAGTTTTATAAAAACTAATCGCAATATTAATCTCAAGTCAAAAAATTAATAACTTTTATGATTATCAAAAGTTAAAATAATATTATTAGTATTTATTTATTTATTATTTTTTTATTAACGATACTATCGATAAATATGGCAGCGCAGCACATCCCTAACATTTGCATATTAACTTATTCACGTACAACATAGCTCACTCTATGTGAAGGAGCACATAAATCAACCTGAGCATATCATCATCATCATCATCATAATTTGAAGCACTTACTCACTCACTCGCACACACACACACAGAGAGAGAGACCTACAATCGATATACCCGACTCAGCAGTAAAGTACGAAGGGGAAAAAAACAAAGAAAATACGCAAATGCCAACAATAGCGGTATATACATACCTATATATACACACACATAGAAACATGAGATATATATATATGTATACTTGAAGCTACTTTTCGGCTAACGAGCATCGGCAGCAGCAGAATGAACATCTTTATTGTTGGCCAACTTGCACTCGAGTTACTATACTAGCTGGGATACGCATTAATATTATGCGCAGAAAAAAAGGATATAAAAATTTGCAATAAACCCGCAGAGCGAGTCGCTCGTTAATTTTCGCTTCACTAACCGTGCAGCGCAATTAATCTAAAGATCTGAAGATCCTCTTTTAACTGCAGTTTAAAATATAAAAGATGGTTATGTGAAATGCATTAAATAAGACGACCCCCTATAAAGTAAGGGAGCCATTTGCCAAAAATTCCGAACACTTATCGCTTGAAAAACAAAACGATTAGCGAACGGGGGTGATATTATATCATTGGTGTCAGCAGCAATATCCTCACTATACGTTCATTGGACATTTCTGCTCCCCAAGACAAGGAAGGAAGATCGTTGGCTGCAGGGCAGCACCTCAAGCTTTTTGTGCTTAAACCGTTTGAGAATTGCAAGCGCAAAATTTGCAAAATATAAAGTTATGATCAGCAATGATCGAGAAAGCGCATCCTGGAAAGCATCAGAAGAACCGGTTCGTTTAGTTTTTGCCTGCAAAGCTTTCTCTCCCTCTCTCTGGGGTAGTTCCTAGGGGGTTACCCATCAAACCGGTACCCAGGCAGGAACTACCCTCACTTAACTATGATTGAAGCAAACAGAAATCAGTTTGTTTGCGCTGCTGATGATGATGCGCCATGCATTAGATAATATAATATATATAGTATAGTATCCTTCGCCCAACTCATTAATAAGTAAATAGACAATTTCCGAAAATAAACAGAATACCAGGGAAAAGAAAAATCACCAAACTACGTGTATATAATTCTATTTTCAGTCTCTCCCCCATGATGAAAATTATTCTCAGACACCCAAAAAAAAAAAAGAAAAAAAAGAGAAAATCAGAACAAAAGGGAAAGGAACCTACAATGTCGTCTCGTCTCGTCCCGCCTCGTCTGGAGTCTGTCTTTGGCATTGGCAAAGAGCCAAGAGTGACATTTGCATGTTTCCATGGATATTGACTAGAAGAGAGACCTTTATGGATGTGTGTGTGTGTGCGTATTGCCTTCTGTTTCTGACTGTTCTGTTTGCCCAAGAGTAGCTGACAACAGTTTTGTTTGGCCCTCCATATCCTTCATATCCAGCCCAACTAACTCTAATCTGACAAGTGTCATACAACAGAAATTTGAAGAGCAATCGAGCAGAGGCAGCAGTATCATGACAATTATGATGAGGCCTGTCTGTTCACAATAGATTGACTACGGGTTTCGGGTATCTAAAACACAATGAAGATGAAATGAGGCGAATCTGTTTAATTATCGTATATCGAATGTGGGAAGAAGGCTGAAACTTAGGATGCATGATAGCTCAATTTGTAAATGCGAAGAAAACATAATAAAACAAGAAAATATCTTATATTTTGACTGCTTGTTTTTATAGAATATAATTGCCTGTTTATGCTGAAATTTAAACAGTATTATTATGTGTATAAAATAAGTCTATGTAGTTAGTTTGATGATGATATTATGAATAATAACATAAATATGGATCCAAATGCAGCTCTTACAACTTTGCAACTTAATTGACAGAAAATATAGGGTGCTACTTCTCAATCTATTATTATAACCATATATTGCGCTTACAATATATATTATACAATTATTATAACCTCTAGCATACCTGAACATAGAGTCAAAGAGATTGTATATAAATATCGCATCAATCAAATTCAATTATTCTTAAGAGTCAAGCGACTTGTGCAATTTTCTAATAGCATTTGTCTTGCCCTTTTTGAGGCTTAAAAGCCCAAAGATGGCGACGTTGTCGTCGAGAGCAACAGCAGCAACAATAAAAATAACCTAGAGAACAAGTTGTTAACCCAATTTGCTTTCTTATAGCTCCACATTGCTATCAAATTCCTAAGCGCATTGCAAACGACAGCAAAGGGCGCTAGAAGGGATGGCAATATGGGCGCAGGGGGGGAAGAAGAAAGGAAGCAGGCCAAGAATAGAGACACTTTTCTTCTCTTCTCCTTCTTCTTGCCTTGGCCAACCCTAAGGTAGTTGTGGTGCACTGCCTCAAGGAGACAGCACGCCGACACCTAACGGGAAACAGGCAGCGCAGGCAGAGTTTAAGAACAGAAGCGGAAAGCAAGGACGACAACGCGTAGTTTCCCACACACACAGAGAGAGAGGGAGAGATAGAGGTATCAAAATTATGTCTGTGCATTGTGCAAACTTTTATTTTTACTTTTTTTTTGCACTGGTAACTCTACTGGATTTATGTGCAAAAAAATTTTCAATTTAAATTTAGTCAAAGTCTAATGCGAATTTCCCATGCCCCATGTAAATCAAATATTTTGTTCATTTTTCTTTTTCTAGTGAAAACGAAATGTCAGCAGGATATTTAGTATAGTGTCATGGTCAGAGACAGAGACAGAGAGAGAGTGGGAGAGACCGAGCAAGTGTGAATAATATATGAACTTTTCCTGGTAAACACACGTCAGCCATAGCTCTGGTAATCACCCTGGCTATTAGCTGGCTTATCGATAAACTGACTTAATATGCCAACGCATTAGCTAAGCATTTCTTTTGTTTGATTGCAATCAAAGTGATATAAGTCAGAACACAGATAAAATACAAAAAAAAAGGGAAACTCAGCAAATATTTCGTAATTTTACGTGGTATCTTTAACAGCACATCAATTTAATTACAGCGCAGTAAGTATAATTAATTTCAGAGAAATGTTTCGTATGAACAGATAATTAAAAAAAACTGATAAAAATAAGAAATTTCTAGAAATCTATCTATTTTAGTATGTTTCATTTCATTAAGTAGTTACATTGAAAATAAAGAAAAATTTGTTGAAAAGTTTCTAAGAAATTTCTCTAATTTATCATAGCATAGCTGGCAATTTTAATAGGAATTTTCACAATTTTCTCAATTTTTAAAAACAATTCAAGTCGGTTAGTTATTTGTGTAGCATACTTTTCCGCGGTAGCTCAATTAAAAGCCAAGCATAATTTGTAGCATACTTTTGAGAGGCAAGCGTAAATACTTCCCTACAGGATCTGACATAAAACAAATAATAATTCCCAATCACTGTCGAACAGGGAATACCTTTCCCCAGTACCCACCCAGGCTACTTACGTCTTATTCCCCAATCCATCATTTTGCTGCTGCTGCTCCTCTTGTTGTTGTTGCAATTGTAGAGGCGATGATGGCGACGATGGCGACGCCACCAGGTGTTGTTTTAGTATTGCAAGCAGACACAGACGACAACGATAAGTGGACAACATTAGCGACACGATGGTCGAACCCTGCGCCGGCCAGAACACCAATGCCGGCGCTAGCTACAAAGTCGCCTAGAGTCGCTTTCCTTCCCTGCCCTCGCCTCCCCTCTCCTCTCTTCAATCAAAAGCCGTGTCTACATGGCAACAAAAACACTTTACGATGGCGACGACACGCACAAATTGAATTGAACCGCTTCTAATTTTGACAATTTTGTGTATGCCTCAAGTTGAGTTGGAGATGGAGCAGCAGCAAGCGAGGGAGACGGAGATGGAGCAGCAGGATAGAGGACAACACGGCCAGAGCACACGCACAAACCGAGGAGCACAGCTAAAACTGTTGCCGCCTTTTGGGCGCACACTTTCGTTATCACTAAACTGCGAGACAGACTGCGACTGCGACAGCGACGGCGACAGCGACGGCAACAGCTACAACAGCTACGATGGAGAGACTCCGATTCCGATTTCGAAATTCCGAAATTTTTGCCGTTTACATTCGTTCACGCTGCCGTCCGTGCTGTGCTGCTGGCCCGAGCAGCGTTTGCTTCATGACTGACAAAAAAGCGAAGCCAAAAACGACGAGCAGCAGCAGCAGCAGCAGACACAATGCGCTGCCGCTGCCGACGCTGGGCAGCGACGCCTGGATGTACAGAGCGAGGGCGAGGGGGGAGGGGGCAGCACTCGGCACTTGAGTCGTGCGCCTCGACATTGACGAGGAGAACAACAACAACAACAAGTGGAGCAAGTGGAGACATGTTCGAAAATATTCAAGGCACAATATACGCTTCTCTTCTTCTGCTTCTTCTTCATCTCCTTCTTCTTTTTGTTGTTGTTGTTGCTGTCGTGCACAGGTGGCCGCAAAGGCTATCGGAAATTTAGCTATAAAAAGGCTATTAAGCTTAAATATTGTCTGTGCGACATAAACTCGTTATAACAGATAAGTCTGACCGCGCGTGTGTGTGTGTGAATCATAAAACGTGCGTGTGGAAAAAGGATTTACGCTTTATAGACCTAAAAAAAAGGCACAGCCTAAAAGCAGGCTAAAAAAAAAGCCAAAAAACATTTGCAGGCAATTTAAACAGCCATTTGCAGCTACTTGCACCACTGTGCAATGGCAAAGCGAGAGAGCGAAAGTGCAAAGAAAAACAAACACAAGCGCGCTTACGCGCTCTCTCTGTGTTCGACTCTATGCACACCCCTGCCGGCAATAAATATTAAAAGCATATTAAGAGAGAGCGTGCACAGCTGAGAGAGAGAGAGAGAGAGAGAGCGGCGGCATGCAAGTGCAATTCGTAATGACAAGCGACTTGAGCGCACTAAGAGCGCATCTTAGAGTACAACAACAACGTGACATGGAAATGCCGTTAGAATGCCACAATAGAGACAGCAAAACAAAGAGACAGACAGAGAGACAGTGTAACACACACACACACACACACACACTCACGTTGCCCAAATGGAATTTCAGTGTGTGAAAACGTCATCATGAATGCACATGCTGCTGTTGCTGCTGTTGTTTCTGTTGTTGTTGTTGTTGCAATTGCTGTGGCTGCTTTTGTTGTTGTTGTTGTTAGTTGTGGTAAATGTGTGTCAGCCTCGAAAGTGTTTATCTCATGTAGATAATTTAGATTGTGCGTGTGTGCATGTTTTGCAGACAAAACTTAATTAATTTACTAAAGAGAAACAAAATGTCTTCAGTTGATAACATGATAACAAGCCTGCCTAAGTGTTGCAAAAGGCAATTAGTAGAGAAGAAAGTGTGTCAGTTTAGATCATTTAAGCTGTGCTACTAGATGAGTAGACAGAATTAAATTATATTATGAAAATATCTTGATTTTAAAGCATGAACAGTGTTGTAAGCTTAACGATTTATTGAGTAACTTTTAGATTTTAGTTACTCTATATAACAGTTTATTTATTTAAACTATGCAAATATCTGCATTTTATAGCATGAGCAGTGTTGTAAAACGCGTTAGACAGCAGCTATAACTTTAAATTAAATATAAATCGAACTGCTAGTTAATTTCGACTTGTTATCAGGCTATATATACCTTAGATACTCTCTATTTAATTAAAAACAATTGATCCTATACAACATGTAGTGTTGTAAAGGCAATTAGACAACATGTTTAAGTTTTATTTACATCTAACTGCGTTAGTTAAGCATTTTTAGGGCACTTGACCCAAATTGATTGTTGACATTCTAAGTGAAATTTATTACAAGTAGCAGCACCCTAAGTGCGCCACACAATTATGACGGTATAGGCCAGCGCAGGGAGACAGAGAGAGAGGGAGAGAGAGAGGGAGAGAGAGAGCGAGAGACAACTCATTAAATATTTACATAAATGTGGCCGCATTTACATTTTACACCTTTTTGAATTGCACACGCACAATGAACGAGGGCCTACTCAAGGTGTGTGTGTGTGTGTGTGGCAAGGCAGCAGGAAGACTACGTGTGTGTGTGGGGAAGGAGAGGAAGGGACAGGGATGCATGAGTAATGCGAGAGCAGGAGCAGGCGGCAGGCGGCAACATGTGGCTGCTAAGTGGCTGCTGCTGCTGCGGCTGCTGCTGCTGCTGCTGCTGCGGCTGCTGCTGCTGCTGCTACTCGTTGCCTTTGTCGGAGATGCTGCTGATGTTGCCAACAACATTTCCGGCCACACTTGTTTTTTTTTTATTTATTTTTTGCTATTCCTTCTTTTTCTTTTCTTCCTTATTTAAATGTCATTTATGTTTGCCGTTATACTTTATTGTTTGTTATGTGCGACGTTGAATTCTCAGCGGGCTTATTGTGTATTAAGTTTGTCCCTGTATGTGTATGTGTGTGTGTCAAATATAACCGTGTGTGTGTGTGTGTGTGTGCTATTTAATTTAGACTCTTTTTGTTGCGCCTGCGCTTTGTTTGATGACAATTTTTTGTTGCCTACTTTTAGGCATGCGGCGCATTAGCTTGTGTCTCTGCAGCTCCCCCCCATGCATGGATATGTTAGTACATGTGCGTGTGTGTGTGTATATCTTACAAAATAATATGGTAAATTTCACTGGCTTTATATATTCAGAGTAAATAGTACAGTTGCCTATTTTAAAATCTGATTGAAAACAATTAAAATTTAATTTATATTTTAAATGCAACAAGCACAAGGCAAAAAAACTTTGAGCTTTTCTAACACACGCAATAATACAGGATGGAATTATGGGCCTCAGCTCGCTGTACTAAAAGCTTTAGTTCTACACTGGTTACTGGCACACGTGTCAAGGATAACACTCAAGCGGTTTGTGTCTTGGCTAAATATGATTTTTGGTGCAGTTATTTGCTAGCAGTGCTGCCTATTTAGCTTTTTTTTAATCGCACTGATAACTTATATTAATTTTAAGTTATTTATATGGAACACAGCCATAATTTAAATATATATATCGCGTTAAAAACACATCGTTTATACTAATAAGCTTAAAGTGTAATTTCGGAATATGCAATGCATATATTTATATAGATTGTAACTGCAACTTACGCAGTTTTTCACAGAATTCGTCTCTCATATTTGAATTTCTTGTTAATTATAATAATAATATTACTCTGTCTGCGTGGCAGCACTTTGAAATGCCCGTAAATAACTGAGAAACTAGTTCGAAACTCTATGAAATTTCACTACTCAAAATAAAGAAGAAAACAAGAAACAAAATAGCAACAGTCAAGGCGGTAAACATAATTATTGATAAAACAAATCCTAAATTCACATGCTAAGGGCAACAATATTTATGAATGACTTGCGTGTGGTGCCCTCTCTCTCTCTCCCACTCTCAAGACCCTTCAAGGAGCTGACACACTAAGTGATTTTAAATGGGCCGCAATCAGGCACAAGTTCGATGTGGAAAATAATTTATAGTCAGTTAGTTTAGTTAGTTAGGGTTAAGACTTACCGCGTGACGTTGGATGATTCATGAGTATCGATAGCGGGCACTCATCATCGTCGAGTATATACTCGGTGGCATCGCTGTTAACCTACAATATAATACAGGGGAAAGGTATTAACTAGATATAATCATAATCTTCATAATCTTCCCACCTGTACAAGGCAATAGTGCAATGGATCCGCCTTCTCCAGGCCATACTTGGTGAGCATCTCCCGTACAACAGCCTGGGCACAATCACGTATGGATAGCAACAGCGTCTTATAGGGCACATCCTGGCACAGACTTTCACCATAGATTTTCAACGTGCCACCCGTATCGGGTCCCCCATCACGTGAACGAAACTGTTGCAGCTTCTTCTCCAGCTTCTGTTGTCTTCGTCGCCGCATTACGGCCTCGGGATTTGAGATCGAACGTGTGAACGATGTTTCAGGCAATTCTGTATATAGTTTGCCAGCCACAGCATCGTTGCCGCCTCCACCAACACCACCACCAGTGCCATCCAGTGCACCATTGCCTCCTGCTCCTGCTCCTCCGACGCCCGCATGGCCATTCATGTGAGCCGCAGAGCCTGCGCCACTGCCTCCAATGCCATTGCTGCTCAGCCCCAATTGACTCCCGTTCGCCAGTGGCATATCCGAGCTAAGTTTGGCCATCTTCTCCTTTTTCTTTTGCTCCTTTTTCTCGCGTTTGGATAGCTTACGCTTGAAATTCAAATCCGATTGCTCGATGGGCTGCAGAGGGAAGAGATAAAGAGAGAGAGAGAGAGAGATGATACTAGTTCCCAGTTTGAGAGCTCTGCCTGCTGTCACTCACCGTCGTCTTTTGATCTATATTCTTGAGCAGGAAACGACCCTCACGATCGTCAATGTGCCAATTGAGCTGCACTAGCAGCGGCTTCTCATCCGCATTCAGACGACGCTCCTCGCCATTGGCATGAACCTCATAGAGCGCATAATTGGGCACCGATAGCATACGCATATCCGGACGGAATTTCTCAATGAGTGTGTCTAGAAAAGGGAGCAGGAAAAGTGGATTAATTTAGGCCATAAACCATATTAGAATCGAATCCTACCTATGACATCTGTGACTGTGGCATCGCTGGCAACGCGTATGCATTTGGTTGCAACCTTCTGGCCGGCATCTTGAAAATAAAAACGCATCACGCCATGGAAGAGCAGGTTCTGTAAAGGATTACATTTAATAATTGCACAGAAAACTATCTATCTATCTATCTAAAACTCACCTCATCCGGTTCGGAGAGCGCAAAGAGATCCAATCGATTTGCATTCCATTGTTGTATAACTGAACGTACTGCCTCGCGATCCAACATTTTCTTATCATGTGACATGCTGCGAGGGGGGAGGAGAGAGAAGGTGTATATATGGAATTCTCGATGCAATTTCTTGAATCTTTTTTATCGTTTTTGTGACTCCAGTGTGACGTCGTATATTGGGAGAGCCGGCTAACTGTAAACAAGAAAAGCGAAAAGAGTAAAATTAGATTCTGGGTTTACAACTTCCAAGAAGCATCACTTTTATGATGAAAAGAGAGAGATGGAAAGAAATGCACTTGCAGCAGTTGTGCATGAAGCGTCTGCTGCACTTCCGGAATTATTTTATATATATATTAAATTCCAAATAAAATTTAGACAAATTTACTATATCTAGCTTTTATAATAGTTTAAAATTATTGAAAGGAAAACTTTTCCAAAAAAAAACTCTAAGCGTTGCAGTCGTAGCTTGAGTTATGCAAAACTAAATTAGCAAGATACTCCCCATTTATATTACCCCTGCCTTCCCCCCAAAGAACAACTTCAGCGATGCAGAAAATGTTTAGAAATGTTCATTATACTGGCTAGAAAATACCTCAAGAGGTTGTTTTTTTTTCTTTTCTTTTTTTTTCAGGGCGTGTCTGTATGCGCAAAGTTCATCAGCGATGTCATAGCGAAGCGGAACTATGCCTGAAACAATCCATACCCCGCCCCACCCCATCAATCCTACTACTGCCTACCACCAACTGCTTTATGTCTTGATATATGTTCTCTAGCTTTCTTACTTCCTATACCTATGTAGTATAGTATATATATATAGTTTAATAACCGTCAACGTTTACGCTTCAGAGCATACGTCGTTGACTGAGCACAGGCCGAAGGAAGGCAGCAGCAGGCACGGGATAGAACCATCAACGCAGAACTCTCTCTCTATAGGGGACAAGGGGAAAGAGTTACGAAGGGACGGGGGCGGGGGGGACCCCTTGGGTTAAGTAGAACAATTTGTACTGGACTCGCAGCGAGGGCGTGTGTTGTCAGTTGCAATTGTAGTGCAATTTTTATGCTGTTGTCAAGCAGGCAGGCAGCAGCAGCAGCTGAGTTATTCTTGTTCCCTTCTACTTCTTTTTCGAAGGGGCTTCCCCTAATCCCACCAAGGCAACAAGGAAGGAACTGCAGTCATGCGTAACCAGAATTGGTTTTCTCCTCAGTTTCAAATATAGTTTCCTTTTTTTTCTACTTTTTTCCCTTTTCCCTTGTGTTTTGGTATTTATTTTGGCTTGCTTTCGGGTTTGCATTTCAATGTTATTTCGTTGCTTGTTTGACTATTCCCGCAGTCGGTTGCTGGGGCAGGTTTTGGATAGGGGTTGTTTATAGTCGGGGTGCTAGCTGTAGTTAAGGAATTTTATTTCGCATTAAAGGCATTTCTAAGCATTAAAAAAAATATAAAAAACAAGTGTTTTTAATCGTAGAAGGCTATGGATTTTCCTTGTAAATTAAGCTTCTTTAATTATTAAACAATTCGATTCTAAATTTCTTTAAAATAAGACTTGCAAATCGTTTTTTTAATTGCTTATAGATTAATTAAAATTGTAATAAGATTTAATACCTGCAGCTCCTATAAACTTGGAGATCTAGTTAGTTATTTTTAATATTAAATCCTTTTTAAACTTTTTCCCACTTATTATCTGAACTCTATTTAATTTTTCAGTGTTACCTATACAAAATATTTAACATGTTATATGTCAGTGGAAAAACCTTGATAGACATCTGTCAAAATTATAAAGAAATTTGGAAAATTACTTGGAAACGCTTCGCTAGCAATGACAACCCTCGAGTGTCTGTTTTGTTCGTAATTATTTAGGTAATTTTACAACATTATTAAAAAGTCATAAAAGTGACATTTACACTGCGAGCGAGAGTCAACAATCAGGTTGTTGTTGTTCTTCTTCTTCTTGTTGTTGCTGTGTTTATTGTCGCTTGTTGGTTTTCGTTTCTGCTTTTTTTTCTTTTTCTTTCTTGAGTGAGTGCACTGAGCCCAAAGATTGCGCGTATTGATAAAAATGTAAAAAGCCGGAAAACCGCAAAGGCAACAACAGTGAGAAAGAGAAAGAGAGCAGAGAGAGAAAGAGCGAAACTGTCGCTAGACAGACAGACAGGTTGATAAATATATAGTATATACTAGAAATATAAATAAAAGTACCGCAAAGCTCAGGCCACAGACAAAAGCCGCCTTGGCTGAGGTGAATGTACCCCGCGACGATCTCTTTCAATTGGGCGCGCCACAAAACTGCAACAACAACAAAAACTGTCCTACAGCACCTGTACCCTTGCAGCAAGATTCAATATCACGGTACAATTGTACCAAATGCACAATTTGCTCTGCTTTTGGTACACTTGAAGTAATTAGAGATATTTTTTAGTATTATTTATATAATTTACATTTTGAAAGTAGTATTTTACCCCATAAAACTCTTGTAAATTCTACATTTCCAGCCCTCACTTAATTGAGCTAGCTGCCATTGAACGATTTTCAATTAAAAATAAACAATTAAATTAATCCCACAAATGCTCAACTTGAACTACAGCAGCAGCAGCAGCACCCGCACCCGCATAATTTAGTCGTGACACAAACCATTCAACGGTATTACAGTTTTGTTTGTTTTCTTTTCGCTTCTCGCATTTTGTGTATTTCCTTGATTCTTCTTCTTCTGCTCTTTCTGCAGATTTGCTAGCGCAGTCTTTTTTGCTGTGCTTGCTTTGATGTGCTTTTCTTTGGCTTCTCTCTGCTTCTTCTTCTCTTCTGCTGCTGCTGCCGGGGCGGCTTAAAAGCCTGTGACACTTTTGTAGCACAGTCAGCAGAAAAAGAGGTAAACAAAACAATATAGAAAACTACTGTGTAACACCGAAGTGTGTATACGCTTAAGTGGATAACTGATATTATTGTAAAATAAAAAGCAAAATTAATAAGTTATTGAGCATATTTAATTGGAAAATAATAAACCAAAAAGTCTATATTTTTTTATTTTTGTATACATATCTTTAATTAGTTGATCCAAAGAGCACTTGGCTATATTCTACTACACATCATTTTATAATCCAATTTAAACAGGCGTCATTTGCGGTCAACGTTTGTTAAAAATATTTGCCTTCTTCTTTTTTACTTTTATTATTTTATTTTTAATATGAGTTAAGGGTTTTTTTTGTAACTTTTTGATTTGCTTTTTTAGTCGCCTAACTGTTCGTTGTAGCGCTTTATTGTTGTCTTAGTTTTTGCTTAAAATAAATACAAAGCTTTTCGACATTGTGTGTGAAAACTGAGACAACAGAGAGAGAGAGAAAGAGAGAGAGAAGTAAAAAATAACCGGCAAATGCGAAGAGGCTTCAAAGACATACCAAAGTGGTTGTTGACTTTTTTTGCTTGTTTATTGTACGGTTTTTTTTTATTATTTTATTTTTTTTTTCTTACTTTATTACAAGCCCAACACTTTTTTTTTGTCTTCAACGAGGCACCAAACGAAGCTGAGTAGAGAATGTGAATATGAGTCAAGTTTGCAGCTGGGACGACTGCTTAATTGGGTTGAGCGCAAATTGTAATGGGAGGCCTGAAGTGCTTGAATAGAACAGTGGGAGGAGGAGGAGGAAGAGTACGAGGAGGGGGCGGCAGAAATCATGAATCAACACGTAACCAAAAACCGTATGCGAGTTCTAGATTTGAATTTAAATAGAGGATGTTCAACAGGAAAGGCCTCAGCATGATCACTATGACGATCATGACTAATTCAAAGAGTTCTGCTCTTAATAAGATGGAAATAATTACATATGCAGAACGGATGTTAACCTATAAACAGCTACACATACGACGTGTACTTTCCGTTTCGAAAGTTCAATCAAATCAAGAGTCACGATCAAATCAAGAGTTGTTGATCGTGAGCACGACACCCTGTACAAAAAAGTGTGACAAATTTAGATCAAGTTGAGGTGAGGTACCTGAGGGAGAAATTCTGCCTTTCCTTCTAGTTCCATACAGGAACAACAATTTAAGACAATTAAACAATTGCAGCAAATTGAGTTGGCATTTGGGATCGGCTATGACCCTGGGACTAGCCCCATCATAATATTATGCATACCGCGCACTAGACAGAGACCGCACCCCACCACACAAACACACTTCCCCTTCTTCCCGCTTCTCGTTCTATGCATACTTAATTAGCTAATTTCCCATAGACTGTATGTGTATAGAGAAAAAAAGGCAAATACATATGCATATGCACAAAAATCAAATAAAGAAAAGAAAAAAAAATAAAAATATACTTAATTATGCGAACATGCAAAAATGCACAGAGCGCGCATTGCTCATACGCCGCGTTATCACAGTTTTTTTTTTTTTTTTTTTTTTTCTCATTGCGTGCGGCGCATTATAATAAATATGGTCAAATAGATACGCTTGGGAAGATAAAAAAAACAACATGGCAAATCTCAGGCCAGTCCATAAACGGAAACTATTAATCAACTTTCACTTGTTTGTTATTTAAAACGCAGATCCGTTCGATTTTTTTCTAGTTTTTATTTTTTTTTTTGTTTATCCAACCTTGTTGGCTTTGTTTATTAATGAAGTTGCCCATTTAGGGTCTTCAAAGTTGTTTCGTTTTTTTTTTTTTTTCTTCAACAGGTTATTGACTGATTATATTTTTGGGGACTTTATCTAGCCAAACTTTATCTTGATTGCCTGCGCATTCGTTTTACTGATTACAAAACTCTCACAAATTACTCGAGTTTATGTCTTTTAAATGTGTCATTTAAATGCTAAAGATTCTTGTTTCTTTTCTTTTCTTTTTTTTGTGAGAGAGTTCCCCCTTCGCAAGCAAATGCTTTAATGACATATCATATGTTATTTAGCATTATGACATCCACAAAAAATTTTAACCTGTCATGCCATGGAATTTCTTTTGGAATTTTTCATACTGATAAACGAACTCTATTGTTGAGGTAGAAACTGTTACTTGTTGACATATTTAACGGCAAGAAGAACTGTAAAACTGTATGAACTCTTCATAATTATACAAGATATTCATAAATAATTATATAACATACATATAATTAATAAACAAAGTTTATAAAGTGAATTTATGACAGTTTTAATTATTGTTATTTATGAATGAACATTCCTAGCGCACTTTTATTCGCTCTATAAAGTGCACAATTCACAGCAATATGAATGATATCATATAATAATGAAGGTTTACTGAATCGAGTCACGCGGATTTTCCACTCTCTCTCTCTCTCTCATCTCTCTGTTTTACTATTGTATTGCTTACGCAACTTTTCGCAATATGCATAATTTAAAAAGTTGTACGCTTTCATAAAGAAAACAAAAACAGTTAATTATAGTTTAAGTTTGCTATTAACAAAGAGAAAACTTTTCATATTAAAAGTGCCAAGTTTTTTTTAAATTTTACTATTTTTTTTTTTTCAAATAAAATGAGAATTTCTGGTAGGCACAGTGCGAAATGATGTTGCAATGCTGTTAAATTGTCTTAAGTGTTGTTTTTCTTTTTGTTTTTGTAGTTGCAGTTGCGATACTATAATTGTTTTTCCTTTCTGTTTGTCTGTGCACAATCTAATTAGGCCAGGAAGCAATTTAACCGGTTAATAGACCTGCCCACTACCCCACACTCGTCGAGGCGTTTGAATTAATAGAGAGAGGTGTAAGATGGAAATGTGCATACATATAAACAGACTCTTATACTATTTAGCATGCAATACACTGAGAACAATTAATTAGAAAACTTCAAACAAAATTTGATATCTCTAGCTGTTATAATAGTTAAGATCTGTGTGTTCAAACAGACGCAATCGATATAATATTCTATAGTATAACTCTATAAGGATTTCTATATGCCTTAGCTCTTTAATTTTGTCACAGTGTACATAGCTAAGTGCTAAACATAGTCTCTCTCTCTCTCTCTCGTACCCCTATTAATAGTTAACTTTGCTTGCATTTTTAATGTGGGAAAATTATAATGGCGGGTTAGTTATGTTAGTTAGGCCGGAACCCGCTTTGATGTTGATTGCTAATGGCAAGCCATCTATATATGTTTGTATGCTATATATATATATGTATATATATCTACAAGATATGGGACCAGTATGAAACATATCTCGGTGCACTTCTTGGAAATGCGCAACTTTCACTGCGACAACGCCAAGTAACGCCCATTAAAAGACGAGGGGGACCACGACTATGTATGCCAAAGATAAACAGACTGATAGAGATAGAGACAGCAAATGCGATAAACAGATAGACAGGCAGACAGACAGACAGACAGACAGAGAGAGAGACCGCCAGACAATGTGACAATTGACAATTGGCAATAAAATTTCAATTAACGTGAAAATGTCAAATGCTTAGGAAAAAGAAATAAAAGACAGAAGAAACTTGCGAGTGAAGTGGAAAAGAAACCAAAGAAAATGGGGACAAAGCAAGTTTGTAAAAGAAAAAAAAACAGCATACTTGAAATTTTTACTATAATACCAAAGCCATTTGAAGAGACTTTTGGTACATTAAAGCAATCATGCAAAGTAATCAAGATTTTACTGAATAATTCTGTATAATCGATTTTTTTATTGAAACGACAATAGAAACTTTAGATTTAAAATAAGTTTTAGCAGCTGCTCGTATATAGTCGGCTTCATATAAAATTTTCTATCTCTAGCTTTCATAATACCCAAGATACAACTATCTATATAGAATCAAAACGTATCAGATATGCAAATTTAATTGCATATCTTGTAATAGACCCGTTTGTCTAGTCTGCTTGGCCAATATCTGCATAGATTGCTCAATATTTGCAATATATTTCCTCCCTGCACTCGCATGATTATTATCATTATATGGCCTAATCGTAATGCCAAAAGCAATTTGGCTATATGTTTGTTTATTTGCCAAATCGCATGCGTCGTCTTGTCAATCACTCAGAGAGATCATAATAATAATGCAGGCAGGCGGGAGAAGACGAAGAAAAAGAAGAACGAGAAGGAGAGGGAGATACAAGCGGCGATAGTACTACATAGTATGGTACATCCATATAGACATGGTATGAAAATCACAGCGTAACCGGTTAGACAGCCACATGTGTGTGCGTGTGTGTGTGTGTGTGCTGTGGAATGTGGAACGAGCTTTGGCATCCGATGTGCACATTGGGGCATGTTTATTTACTTTTTTCATACGTACAATATGCAACTGCGTCATTGCGCAGGCGCAACTACTGTCAACTTTGCGACATACACAAATGCTTTTCCATCCCTGAAAAACACGCCCCTCCCTGGCCTAATGAGTATTTACGAAACATACAAGATTTACAACATTTTTTAAATTCTGATCTACGCTTTATAACAATTATTGTTTAATTTAATGTTCGATCAAGGTTTTATTTGTCTAAGAAATCTAAGTTGATTTATTTTAAACTTACTGCACATACAAAAAAATGATCTGCTAATTTTGAAAAATGTTCCACCTATTTTTCTTATTGTTACACTCTCTACAATATCTCGCTGACTTTTTGAACTGATTACGAGAGAGATAAGAGTTTTGGAAAACTTTCGACTATAATTCGTAACAAAGTATAGCATAATTTCAGTCAACATTTTGCAGCAGCAGCAGCTGCTGACCCAGAAAATCTTAGGGGAGGATAAGATCTTTGGTAATTATCTGTAAAATAGACTGTTTTTTCTCTCTCTCTTCTCTTTTGCTTGCTGTTTCTGCAGATAAGTGAAGATACCAAGCGTGAAAATTGCAGCTGTTAAAAACTCGAGCAAGCAGCAACGGGAAATTTAGGCAACTACACAACACCTGAGGGTTACGAGGTGCAAATACACGAAAACAAAAACAAGAGATTTGTAAAACAGACTTACAAACCAAAAAGCAAATAGCCAAAGGTAATCAGCTGGCGAGACGCCGCAAAAGACAAACAGGCAAGCTGACAGACAGACAGTCGGACGTACAAAATAATTAGTTTCAATGAGCTGCAGCTCTTGAAAAAAAAAAAAAAAAAAAAGAGCCTTAAGAGCATCAACAACAACAAGAGAAAAGACATTATAATAGAGATACATTTGCTGGCAGACGGCAAACAGAGACAGACAGACAGACAGACGCGCATTAAGCCCACATTATGCATTCATTTGAGTGCGCCGCGACAGACACTCACAGACACTCATTGCGCATTCTCAAACACACACAGCGGGCAGGCGGGCAGGCGCAGGCGGGCAGGCAAAAGATTTGGGCAAACACGAAAAACCGAAGCTAACAGAAGCATCTTTATGAATACCACGCAAGCGCAACACCCTACAGAGTTGTTTGACTTAATAGATGATAATAAAAAATACACTCATTATTATTCTCACTTTTCTTCACTTCATAACTTTCTTAAATATTATACGATTTTCTTCGGGTAAAGCATTTTATTCATGGTTTTAGTTCTAGAATAGAATGGCTTTACACTTTTTCCAATTTAAAAATTTAAAACAAAAATTTAATTTTTGGGATTTTAGCAAGGGTCCTCCCTGTTCATTTTTTGGAAAAATTTTTTGTTCAAAATTTTAAATCGCCAGCTTTTACTTTTAATCGATTGCGGAGGTTAAAATTAGTACAAAACAAGTGTTTAAAATTGTTTTAGAGGACACTTAATTTTTAGCCAAAAATCATGTCAAAGTCGACTAAAAATTTGACATGTGAGACCCTTGACAGAACCAGTATCCTCACTTTCCTCACTTCATAACTTTCTTAAAAATCACACGATTTTCTTCGGGTAAAGCAGTTTATTCATGGTTTTAGATCTAGAATAGAATGGCTTAACAATTTTTCCAATTTAAAAAATTCAAAAAAAAATTTAATTGTTATGATTTTGGCAAGGGTCCTCCATGTTTATTTTTTGGAACATTTTTTTTTTCAAAAATAAAAATCGCCTGTTTTTTCTTTTAATCGTTTGCGGAGGTCAAAATAAATATAAAACAAGTGTTTTAAATTGAGAATAACATATATCTTATTATATATTGGCGTATAGTGCTGTTTTATATACAAAACGCTCATTTTTATGATTTTGATCTGATTTGGATTACATTGTAACAGCATATTATGTGTTCCCCTGTCTTATAAGGTGTTTTCGATCAATATGAATATACTCTGTAATTCTTTAAGCTGATTTAATATTGAAGAATTGAAATTCTTGCATTATACTAATCTTTTCTCGCAGCAAGAACTTTAAGAAAACATCTCGACTTGCGTACTGGCCTGGTAACAGTGTTCTCTCTCCCTCTCTCACTCTCTCTCTCTTTCCCACTTCATGGTGTTTACGTTAGGGGTGGAAACATAGCGACACAACATGCAGACCAAAAGTCGAGTAGGGTCCCAGGTACAACAAAATCAAGATCATCATTATGATCATCAGGCAGGTAGGTAGCTAGGTAGCTGTAGCAGGCCAAAGGATCGACCGTACAGTGCAGCACAGAGAGAGAGAGAGAGAAAAAGAGCGAGAAAGAGAGGAAGCAAGAGAGAGAGGGAGACTAAGGTGAGCAGGGTTCGGTGCACTGGCCCAGAACGTGGTTGGAAAAACCGTTTTTCAGTTTTATGAATTATACCAATTGACAATTTTAGGGCAACACGCAGCATTCCAGGCGTACGTAAAGAAAAAAAAAAGTACAGTCATTTAAGATGCTCCCTAGTAGATACCCTAGTGTTCTTTTACCCTGTTGCATGTCAGCCTCATAATATGCCACCTTTTGTCGCACTTCTGTGCCTCAATCAATGTTAATGCCGCCGCTTGTCAATCAGCCCCTTCCACGGGTCTCAGGGAGATGGAAGACTCAGCGAATTGCTTGTAAGCAAATGTTTCTTTCTTTTATGCGTTTTGAGTGCCTCTTGACTTGTATGTACCCTCTCTCTCTCTCTCTCTCTCTCTATGCATCGATTCTCTAGGTTTGCCTGACCAATAGTGTATTTTTGAACTCATCTAATGGCAATCTGTGAGCTGACACCTAATGGCTTTCGGGAGTCGAGAATAACCATATTAATGGACTGCTTTTGATATGAATATACGAATGAAATTCCAAGAATTCCTTGACGCATATATAGAATTTTTATAGGCAATTTATAAGCATAAATTTAGGATAAATGAGGTAAACTATATTTATGTGTTGTAAGAGAGAGAGAGAGAGTGAAATTCTGCTTAATTAATTTAATAAATTAATTTAATTTTCAACGTATGCAAATTCCACTTGGCAACAGGCAACCCTGCGCAATTGTATAAGGTGTTCCCTGAACAACTGAAGCTCCCCTTACCAGACAAAACAATGACCAAACATACACACACACACACACACACATATGTACACTGAGATTGTGTTGAGTTGTTGTTGAGTCGGTAATGTGAGCCGTGTGTGGAATGTGCGGGAAGAGACGACTCCTCCTTGTCGGCGGCTACGGGTTGTACTCACTGGGAACATTTTTATGAATTGCATGCTGGACTGGAGAGTGGACTGAACTGAGGGGGGGCAATTTCATGAGGTTACCCAGCATGAGGGCGTTGTTTCTGCAATTGCAAAGGGAGAGAGAGAGAGAGAGGGAGAGGGAGAGAGAGCCCTTCTACTTGTCTACTTGTTTCACAACTTTCTCACACACAAGATGTACATATGTGAAGTTTAGCAGAAATGCATAAAAACCGCATATAAAAAATGCAAATAAATGTATTACACTGAGAGATATCTAAAATAAATTGTATCTTCAATTTACTTGACAAATTTAAAAGTTTTTGTACTCATTTTTTCAATATTAAAAAAATTATGCTTGGAAAATTGAACAAAAAATATAAATAATTTAGGAATATACCCTATTATTTATAGAATAATATTATGTAATCTATACACATAGCCAAAGATATGGCAAAAAAATATATAAAAGATTAAAAAAATATGCAAATAATAAACGAGAAATATGCAAATCATTGCTGCATTTTGTATATAATATACTTCTCTAAGCTAATTTTTTCAAGTGTAATTGTATTGGTACTTCATACACTCACACACACACACACGGCAAACACACTCACGGGCAAACATTCAGCTCAAAATCACGGTCAGGCGGTTGAAGCAAACAAGTTTAGAGCCATTGGCGCATTCGATTTGCGAAACGGGTTTCTTTTTATTTCCAACAACAACAACAACAACAGCAACACAAATGGGCGGCCTGCCTGTGGCCTGCTGCGGGGCGTGGCACTGACCGCACTAAATCAACGCAAATGTCTAATCCATTTCGGTTCTCCCTCTCTCTCTCTTTCTTTATTCAAAAAACTCATTTTCTTTCTTTTTTTTTTTTTGTAATCCAAATTGTCAACAGATTCTCATGTACATACATTTATTAAAATTATGACTCAGTTCCGGAAGTTGTTTGCCAAATAGCTAGGCATAAATATGATTTATCTTTTATCTGACAGCGTCCGGTTTTATTAGACTTTAACAACAAAAGAAGAGCATAAGCAGTGCTATTTAAAAGCAAGAAAACAGTATAAAATGCTTTGCAAAATACTAAATTAAATTGATCGACTTTCTACCTTTTTTTTGCACTTAAGTTGACATTCATTTTTATTTCGCAACTTTTGTAAATTCTATAAATAAATTGATTTCATCAATCTTTGATCATTTTTCTTTGTTATTTTTTATTTCGCTTCGATTTCAAACGAAATTCCAAAAAAAAATTGTTTATACGAAAAATACAATAACAAGAACAACAATTACAGTCATTGAGAGCAGCTGCAGCAAAGCTCCTATTTCCAGCTAAAGCATAATAAATATAAGACTATATAATTCGTGCACGAGAGAGAGAGGGAGAGAGAGAGAGAGGGAGAGAGAAAAAGCCTTCAACAACGATAGCGATATACCCAACTTAAGTACAAAACGATACCGAATATGATGCCCAAAGGCAGTCGACGAAAACAAAAGTAAACAAAAGGCGAATATAAAGACTCTCGCGGCATGCATATGCCAAAAATAAACATTCACTGCACAAGAAACTCAGAGACTCCAATTACGAATTGCAAAATGGGCAGCAAAAAAAAATACAAAAAAAAAAAACAAAGAAAAAACGGAGTAAAAGACATAAAGAGATTGCGCCAGTGAGGGAAGGGGAAAAGAAAGGAACATAAACATTTATAAATATGATAAGCGCAAATGCAATTGCATTATTGTATTTCTGTTGTGTTCTATGTTTATGTGGCAATATATAGAAATATATTTTGGTTTATCTGTCCCCCTTTTCTGTTATGTGCCCCCTTTTTCAAAAATATGATGATAAGCTAACTATGTGGAATGCGCATATCGATTGAATTTAGTTCAGTTATAATAGTTAAGAATAGTCTAAGATTACAGAACAAATGATATGAGGAATAGGCAATAAATAATTCTCACGATTTCTTCACTTTGTTAAAGAACTTTTAGCAAGTTTTTAAACTCTCATATTTCATATTTCCTATAAAAGTTGAGCTCGCAAAAACCAAATCAAACTTCATTTTCTCAATGACTCATGGCAGGCAGCCCAAGCCACAGCCAAAGTACAAAGTTCAATTTACATTGGCAAAAAGCAAAGGCAAACAAAACGCAAGGCAAGGCGCCAAAATGGAGCTGCAAATTAACGTGGAAAATAAATAAGACAACAAAACGAAGTCAGCTCAAAAAATAAAAAAAAAAACAAAAAGGAAAACGTAAAAAAACTGGCTGACTGCATAAAGAGGTGTGTGTGTATGTAAAATAGTTAGTATTTATGTATGCATGTGTGTTTAGTGTTGGTGTTAGTGGTAATTGTTGTTGTTCTTGTTGCGGTGGCGGTGGGCAAGACAACACACAACACAACAACAACAACAGCAACAAGAAGCAGTACAATGACCGAAAGTAGCTAAAAACAAATGCGAAATACTCAAAAAGCCTAGCTCCCTGCTCTCTCGCTCTCTTTTTGCATGCCATAACACCCGCAGCGGCAGCGTGGCAAAACGTAGTAGAATTAAGTAGTAGTATGTAAAAGCTACTCTACTAAGTGAGTACACACTTATAAACCTGTTGTCAAAGCGAATAGCAAAAGCAACAACAACAACAACAGCAGCAGCCGCAGCAGCGGCGGCAGCAGCAGCAACAGCAACAAATCGACGACGTTGTAGAGCTGCACTAAAAATTCCGATCTTCCAGTCGCCGACGTTGTCGTCGTCGCGCCGGCGCTCGGCTCCAATGGAGTGACTCGATGGACTCGAGAAAAACACTCGCGAGTCGCGCGAGAGGCAACAACAGCGCGGCGGCTGCGCTCAACAAAACAGGTATAACTGTGTGTTGTGTTCGTGTGTGTGTGTGCGTGAGGGTGTGCTTGTGCGTGTTTTTCTTCTTTTTTTTTTGTTTCTGTGAGTGTGAGTGTAAGTGGAGACTTTTGAGAGTTGTGTGTGGAGCCCCAGCAACATCTTCACGAAACGGTCGAGCAAAATGTACGCTGTGATAACCGTACGCGACCGCGACGTACGAAGGTGAACAGCAAAAAGTAAAGCAGCAAAACACAGAAAGACAGAAGACAGTGAGAACAACAACAACAACAACAACAACAATGAATGTCGACGCACCCTTTTCTTATTGTATTGTTGTAGAGCTGCCGTTGCCGTTGCTGCGCTGCTGCTGATGTTGTTGTTGTTTTTGTTGTTCTTTCTTGTGAAGAGATTGAAGCGCAAAACCACATCCGAATTAATGTAGCGTCTTTTACCTATGCAAGAACAACAACAATGCATGCAAGCATGTGTGCAAGAGAGAGAGAGAGGCAAAAGCTATAGCGGGTGGCGTTCGACATTCTCCACAGAAAATACGTACAAAATATATAGCAAAAAAAAGCGTAGCAAAAAATGTAGGCAAAATGCCGACGCCGTTGGAATGCTTTTTGTTGTTGTTGTTGTTGCTAAGCCGGACATAGCAATTGTTGCTTGTTTGTTGGAGGAGGCCAACTGGCAAATGCATTTTATAATCGTTCGCTTACAATTTGCAATAATTAAGAGCAGCAACAGTTGGAATTGTGAATAATTGTTTTTTTTTTGAGGGGGGGCTTAGTCACTCACCTATTGGCACGTTTCGCCGCCGTATCTAAATCCCAGAAGAACACGTTTGTAATCCGAAAATAGAGGAAACAATACACACAATTTTTTTCACAAATAAAACACTAAAACAAAGCTGCGAATACGCTGCCACGCTTAATTTAATTAACGCAGCAATCAAATTTTTTTGTTAACTTCGCCGTTGCTGCTGCACATTTTGACGCACAGATCGCGCAAATCGACGATCGTTGTGCAAAGAAAACTATAAAAAACAGCTTTTCCACTCGTTTTGCACTATTATTTTTTGTATTATTTAATTTTTCAATTATGCAAATTACGCATATACACAAAAACTTTACACTTGTTGCGTCGTTGTTGATGTTGCAATTTATTTTCTTGGAAATTCAACGAATTTGTGAAACGAAAACGAAGCGCGAACCACGCGCGTAGCACATTTGAAAGCGACGACGTCTGAATTGGAACTCAAAGCGAAAAGCGAAACGAAACACCAATGCAAGTAAGGCGAATCAAAACACAAAATGAAATAACAAAAAATTATATCGATAGTCAATCAACTATCGATGATAATGCAAGTCACAGTGAATGACGTTCAGAATAATAAAAGTCATTGCAGATGAACAACATAACAGTTACCCGTCCGGTTACAGACTGGCTATGAAATGTTAGTTAGCTGTGATGACAAACAAAAATCTGCTGGAATGTACATGTACATTCTGTTACTTGCTGCACTCTGGTTATGAAATGTTAAATGGCTGTGATCACTAAGCAGAGATGACAAACACCATACTGGAATGTAAAGTTACATTCTGTTACTGGACATTAGTTTGGTCTGTTTAGCTGCAATGTAAACCTGCATCACTAAGCAGTTCTCTGTTCTCTGTTTAGTGCCTGCATTCTGTAGTGTTAATGTTACTGCAATTGTTTTTTAATTATCGATATCGAATCTCGTACATGGTTCAGGGATTTTTTAAAAATATTGTATCATGGATATTTTAATTTTGGATTTTACATCAATTTGTGTCATGTCTCTTCCACTCGCTTTAAGAATTTAAATGACCAATGCAAAAATATCACGATATAAAAATATATCATCAAAAATATCGATACATTGATATTCTGTTATGTTATCAACAGCCCTGGCACGAAGAATACAATAATAAAACCAAGCATTAATTAATTAACAATACACTACTTTTTTAATCGCAATACTCAATCCAAATAATAAAACCTAATTAAGCAATAGCTTAACAGTATTAATTCTACAAAGGAGCTGTTTTTAGTAGTTCTACTATTCGGTGGCTTCCATTGGAGTGACGAAGCCTTGTACAGAAACCAAATAATTATCAACAATTATAAGAAAATGCAATTAAATGATTGAAATTAAAGCAAAATTGGTGCGTGCGGACTCGGCAATATATGCGACGGGCGAGTGCGTTGAATGTTTAATAGAATTCACGCATAAATTATTTCCCGAGGAGCAACAAAAGGCGAGTGAGCGAAATGCCAACGCTGCAAGGTAAACAATAAAGAAAACAATGAAAATTAAACTGAAAATAATGGAAAAACTTATGCACACACAGCATTGAGAACCTGGCATGGGCGTCGGTGCAATTGCACTGCTATCGCAAGACCAGCTACAGCACGACGGGCACGGACAAAACGGCCGAGTTGACCGAACTAATTGGACGCACAGCTTTGGATGCAGTGACGCAGACGCCCGGCGAGGTGATTGTGGCCACAAAGCCGAAGATTCTGTTCTGCGATCTAAAGTTGCAGCCAGGCGAGACTAAGATGTGTAGGTGGCGCTCGCTCCTTAGCTGGCTCGGCTAATTCCACGATTTCTTTGTAGATTTCTTTAATGAGTTTGTGCCTCGCAATGGGCCACCCACGTATCGGGGTCATGATATACGCTACTTCTATAAGATCACCATAGCGACGCAGCGAGTGAAGTCCAAGGTGCAGACACTGACGGTGCCCATACGTGTGCTGCCCATACCCCTGATTGCAAGGCAGGATGAGCTGCCTGTGACCGTGGAAACCAATGAAGAACTTGCGCCCACGAATCCTTTTCTCGAGAAGCGTGAAGTTAGCGAGCTGGAAATATCGTGGCATCACCTTAAGGTGAGAGGAAGAATACAATGGAATACAATGTAATTAACCATTCCATCACTTGCAGAATGTAACCGCTCGGCGTGCTCCGAAATTCTATAGAATATCGAACAAGCGCGGATTCGTGGGACGTTTCTGTCTGTTCAAACCGGCCTACAAGCTGGGCGAAGATATTGTGGGTAGCCTGGATTTTGGTAACTGTCAAGTGCGTTGCGTACAGTTCTCGGTTAAGCTGCAGCAGCAGGAGCTGCCCATAAGACCGCAGGCGGAGCAGTCGCAAGCCACGACCGGCGATGATGTGTCCTCGGTAAACTCCTTTGATATGGCGAGCATAGCTAGCGGAATCGCTGTTGATAATATGCATAGATCTGAGACATCCGGCAGCGCTCGCAACAAGGATGAACCTTCCCCTACGGGCAAACTGAGCACCATATCTACATCGCATCAGGTACGCAAGTTGACTTGACCAAGCATCCAATAAGGAAGAATCATATCTATTTTTATTTTATATACTTAGGTCTGTTATGCGACGCTACAGACACAGGTGGTTGTGCCCATTCCGTTGCATGTGACGCCCACATTCCATACGGATCTGGTCGATGTCAAATGGCGGCTGCATTTTGAATTTGTGACTAGCATCATGATGGATTTTGGCACTCCGAATCCCGTTTCTGGCGAGCTAACTGCCCCGGCAGAGCTTCCTGTCGAGACTATGGTTTGGAATTTACCCGTGACCATCTATGCAGCCAATCCGCTGCAGATTTATGCACCCAATCAAACCCATAATCTCTTGATTAAGTAGAAAATCATTACATATCGTGGCAATAAAAAATTTTGTAAATAACACTTGTTGATTTTGCATTTCGATTTTCGATAAGTGGCAGCCCTGTTTCTGCAAATTTTCAAGAACTTTAATCGATAGTTTAAAACAAATTCTTCGCCGATAGTTTAAAATTAAATTATGCGCAGTAATATGCATGCAAAAATGCCTTAAAATAATTTACATTTTTTAAAAACAAAATGTATACTCAAATATAGTTTTCTTTATAAAAATAAAATATTTATTAGCCATTCGATAACTCGATTACTCACGTTATGTTAAGTCTGCTGTTATTTCAGCAGTGTTGTTGAGAGCAAAAAAAAAAAAAAAACAAACAAAAGCAAATACAAAACGCATCGAAAGAGACAAACATGTATCAGGAATATCTAAATCAATTGCAATCCTCGCTGTTCCCCATGAACTCGGATCAGTTGAAGGAGCTGCTCAACAACGATGACAAACTGGACGAAAAAGTAGACGAGGTGCTTGAGTCACTGAAATCACAGAAGGTACGCTTCTTCGAAGAGAATCGCAGCAGAGCCGAAAAGAACATTGAAAAAGAGCCAGAAATAATCGAACTGCGCAGCAAGTTGGCCGAACTCACCGAGGAGTCAAAGACCACATGCACTGCGGTGCAAGAATTGCTGACACAAATCAAAGAGAAATCCGGCGGTGTTAGCCAGGAGACAGCGCTGGCTCTGCTACAGACGGCAGCCTCAGAGAGCGAAGAGAAAACGGAGGAATGCGCCAAGAAGTTCACAGACAACGAAATCAATGTGGAGACATTCCTCGATGAGTTCATCAACGATCGCCGCACAATGCATCTGCGCAAGCTAAAGGCAGAGAAAATGCAGGAACTGATACGAAAGCAATCTGCAGCTGCCCAGCAGCAGCGTCACAGCACACATGGCGGTGCTGGCGGTGGGGGAATGCCCGCATATGGAAATCTACCTGGCAGTGGCTTCTATCCATCCGCTGGCAATGTACCCTACCCCATGGGACCCATGATGCCAATGCCACCACCGTCGCGACCTTACTGAGAGAATTAAATCACACACATAGTTTAAGTCTGCGGATGCTGCCATAGCGATCACGTCAGGGGGAATGAATGAGTCACCATTACGAGTGCTTTGTTGATCTATCTATATAACACACACACACACACACACACGTAAAACTCTAAATTCGACATATATCAATAAAAAATAAATACGGGGCGCCATCGACGCTTCATGAGTTAAAAACTTTTCGTGTTTATTTTGAAAGATTTCATTATTATTATTATTATTATTATTACATACGATTTTGCTCTTTTTAAGTACATAGGCAGCTTCTTCACACAATTAATTCTCTTATTATCGCGCAATAAACACTATTAATCCCTATGATATACAGTATGAATAATAATATAATTATGCAAAATTAATAGTACATTATTAAGACAATGTGTGTGTGTGTGTGTGTGTGTTTGTGTGTGTGTTACAAAAATAAAGTTTTAATTGCAAATCAAATCGAACTTCGTATAAATAAGTTTATTTAAAATGAAGCCAAAGGCTATGCGGCATGTTCAACTTGGGCTTAGTTTAGGATGAGTTGATTGTTCACTAATTAGTAAGGATTGGAAGGATTGTGCATACATGTGTGGGTGCAGTTGTGAGTGTTTTTAGTTTGATTGCTTTAGTTAAATCTTAAGACAAACCAATTAACGTTCGCCTAGTTATATGTTTCCTCTTTAAGATCAGTTAGTCTTTTGAATTCCAACGCTTCGCATAAAAACATACATATAATGGTATGTTTCATATATATTGCATATATGCAAAATGGTTTTATATAAAATATGTTCAATTTGTTATATCTTTCTTTGTTCCGGCCGGTTTACACTTTAAAAGCTTGTTAAAACTACGTGCGTGTTTTTTTCTCTGGTTCTCCAAAAATATATAAATATGTTAACACGCAAACAAATACGTTTAAAATTGCTGGAATTGTTGGTGGTTGTGTTGGTGTTGGTGATGGTGTGGGCGGTGTTGCTGCTGGCACAGCTTTTGCTGTTGGTGTAGCGCCATCATGACGAACCAAATTCCTTCATCCATTTCTCATATTTGTCCAGATCCGCCCTGGACACACTCTTATTGCAGCGACTGATGGCTTCGTTGAAATCCTTATTGGACACAGGCAGATCCACCTCCTCGGTGGCCAGCTGTCGAATTTGTTCGGGCGTTAAACCGGCTATTTTACGTCGCATCGACATCATGCTGGCCTCCCTGCACACATTGGTTATATCAGCGCCAGAGTAGCCCTCCAACTGATTGGCCACATAGTTCAGATCAACGGTGTCGTCCACCTTCACCTCACGCAAATTGATCTTTAGCAATGCCTCGCGACCCTCGTCTGTCGGCAGTGGTATATAGATACGTTTCTCGAGACGCCTTCGCAGCGCCTCATCAATGTCCCAGGGGAAGTTTGTGGCCGCCAGCACCATGACAACTTTGGCCTGTTCCTCGCCCCCACCGACACCGTCCATTTGCACCAACAGCTCAGACTTGACGCGTCGCGATGCTTCGTGCTCTGACTCGGAGCCACGTCGTGAGCACAACGAGTCAATCTCATCAATGAAAATTGTGCTCGGCGCATAGAAACGTGCCATTTCGAACAACAAACGCACCATTTTCTCCGACTCTCCACGATACTTGGACGTCAATGTGGCGGAGCTAACGTTGAAGAAGGTGGTGCCGCATTCGGTGGCCACCGCTTTGGCCAGCATCGTTTTGCCCGTACCCGGCGGGCCAACCATTAGAACACCCTTCCACGGACGACGAATGCCCTGCAAGTGCAGAAGACGAGAATAAATATCTGATAAGCAATGTAAGTAAGACGTGATTAATTCCTCCTCTATATCACACTTTATATACTAATTAAGCCCACTGTGCAACGATAAGAAGCAACGGTGAACGATGAATCAGCCGGATAAAGTGTATAATGACGCACCTTAAAGTAGTCAGGCATTAACATGGGCAGCACGACGGCCTCCTCAAGCAGACGTTTGGCATCTTGCAGATCGGCAATGTCGCTCCAGCGAACTTTCGGATCCTTTTGCAGTATATCACGTTCTGTGCGCCAAGAAGATGAAGATGTTAGATCACATAATGTACTATATACTTCACGCAGTTACTCACCCAGTATGTCCACCAGTTCTGCTTCGATGTGATTGTTTGGCTGAAATTTACGCTCCTCCTCGCCCGCCTGTTGGTCGCCGCCTTCGCCTTCGGCTGTGGTGCCATTACTGCCTGTTGCCGTACCATCGTCCTCTTTGCTCTCATTGTTGTTGTTGTTGTTATTGTTGCTATTCGATGTTGACAGCTTACGTCCTCCAGCACGACCATTGGCAGTGCCACCTCTTGCACTATTCGTTGATGATGCAGCCGAATTGCGACTATTACGCACTGTTCCTGCACCGCCATTGCGTGTGGTTATCTGTGGGATTGTGCTCGTTCTGCCGCTGCTGCTTTGCGCCGAGTTAAGGGTACTTCGACGATTGCTGCCTGTGTTTGTGGCCCGACGACCCACTTGCTGTATGGGAGCCGGTGGTTTCGGTGGTCCCCAGACATCAGGATCCTTGGGTGGCGGCGTCCATATATCTGGATCTGGTTTAAACCAAGCAGCGGGATCTTTGTTCACATTGCTCTCCTCGCTCAATTGCGAACGCAGTTTATGGGAAAATTTCGTGCTCTGCAAATCCAACGATATGTCCTGCAGTGTGCGTTGTATGGCCTTTATTTTGGCATGTTCCTGATTGATCTGTTGATTGATCTGGACAGAAGAGAAATTTATTAAATATAATTGGAACTTGGAATTTATTTGCCACTTACCATGCTCCATCTGCCCTTGCGCATGGGATCCACGGTGCTTTTAAGAAGGCGCGCCAGCATGCCCTGCAAATTAAATTATACAGATTAAAGAGATATACTCTATATGGAATCTTTGCATGCATTCACCTGTAATCCCTCGTAGTAAATGCAGGCCGAATCGTAGTTTCCCGTCAATGCCATATCTCTTGCTAATTTGGCATTCTCGCATATTTCTTCAATTGTAGTTTTGGCCATTACGGTCATTCCTACGCAAGTGGTTGTCTTTTGCTTGCCACCTCGCAGTAACTGTTTTGGATGCGGAACAGGTTGTTGTCCATTGTAACCAAAAATGAAACAAAGATTAGTGCCAATTAAAGGCATGGGTATTCTTCCTCTTCTTCTTCTTCTTTTTGTTGTTGTTGTTCTTGTTATTGTTGCTGCTCAAGTGCGTAAGCTGCTCTCTCTCGCGCTCTCCCTCTCTCTCAGTCTGCTATCTAACTTGTCATTGTATAGTTTCTCTCTCAGACAATAGAACGGAAGCAACGCAGCGGCTTTGTCACTCATTCAAACACACACACATAAAGACTCTCTCATTTGCTCACACACACACACACATAGACAGGGAGTGGGGGGGGGACACAATCGAACACAATCGCACGCACACTTGCAGGTAAAAATGGAAAGTGCCAGCCTCAAAATAACCGAAAATAATAAAAGAAGATAGCAATGGCAACGACCGAAGACAACTACAAAATGTACTATGTAGTACATACTGCCGCAGAAAGCTAAAGTGCGCTAATTATAAGCACAATTGCCGCCGCAATGGCCCCACTCCTTTTGCTGCTGCTGGCGCTGTCACCAAATTTAAAATTGAACTGCAACGCGCTCCCATTTCCGAGTCTCTAAATGATTCAGAAATTTTCAAATCTGATTGGGAAAATTTCATAAAAAATTATTATAAACCTTGCGGACGACAAATAAGGCGCTTGACCTTGTTGAGTCGTCGTCGTCGTCGGTTGAGGCTTTTGAATAATTCTTTCAAGTCAACGACGTTAAAACGTTGTATGCAAAATATACAAAAAAAAAAACCAACACACGCGCGCTCTTTAACACACACACAAACACACGTACGCAGCACACACTAGAATAAGCAAAGAAAAAACAGAGCTCAAATTTCCGCGGCGTTTAAGTTTCGTCAGACACACACAAACACAAAGCCACACACACATATGCACTTTCTGTAGTCAGTTATATATGCACATAATATAGCATTTGGAATATAATTCAAGCACAGTTAATGGGTTTGTAATTTACACTACATTTCCACTTGCATCTTTAAGTGATTTGTATATTTGTATGCGCTACGTGGGGGCGTCACAGCGAAGGCGACGACATTCACGTCGTCGGTATTATTTGCTATTTTGTTGGCCCATTTACTTACGGTTATGGACATTAGTACTCTGGCTTTGTTACACGGCGTTACAAACTCAAACTATGTTAAAAATGTTTATTTATTTAAATATTAAAGTGATGCGCCAGCTTTAAGAAACGGGTGCTGCGACTTCTGCGGCGATTGTTGTTGCTTAATACTAAAGCTGTGTTAGGGATGGTCATAATACAAGATAGTTGTTGCATTCCGATAGTTCACGATGCATCAGGTATGGGAGCATAAGTGCATGTTCTTAAATAATGTATAATTTAATGCTATATAAATAGACTGAGTAACCTGAATCAGACAAAACTGGTTAACTTAGATGGCTTTCATATTAAACACTGTTCCTCAATACATCATAACCAAATCTGTTTATTTTTGTTTTTCTAAACATATTGTTTTAAAGTGTGGCAACTTTATTAAAAATATTCTATATCGATGTTTGTGTTGTTTGTCATCGACAACGCTTATCGAATTACTTACATTTTTCGTGATACAATCTGACCGTGCCTAGGTCCCCACAACAGATAACAAATAGAGCACACTGTTGAGACCGTCGTCGGGGTACTAAGTATTTTGGCTTAAGTTATTTGTTAAATTTAGCGCGTTCGTTCATCGACGGCGCCCAAAATGACAACGCCCACGCAATCAACACTTGAGAAGGCCTTGAAAAGCGATGACAAACTGCAAGCAACGGCCAAGCAAATCGCAAATGGTAAGCAAAAAATCCCAACAAATTTACAAATCAGCTGTTAATTAGATTTCTTTTGTCTCTCCCAAAAACAGAGCTAACGGGGGGCATCTATGACATTTCGGAACTGGCCGAACAGTTGGGATTTGCATTAACTTCACCAGACATCGAATTGCGCGTAGCCGGTACAAATCTATTGTCCGCAGTCCTATCGAATCTGCCCAGAGATGTCCTGAACGCAAAACAATTGGAATTCCTGACCAAATTCTATACCGATCGTCTTCGCGATCATCACAATGTCATGCCGGCAATAATTGAAGGTCTCAATTGTCTGGTGCGCATGAAGAAGCTTCCCGCTGAAAATGTGCCCATCATGCTGCACGCATTCTTCCAGTACAGCACATGTCAGTCTCAGACTCGTGGTGATCGCACCAAGTTATTCAACATGTTCAAATTCCTGACGGTGCATTTCGAGCCAGGTGAGTCGAATTATATGAGACTAATATTCAATAACAATTATCTAATACGATTTTCTAGAACTAGTAAAGATGTCCGGAGACTTTCTGTATGGTCTCATCAATTCCATAGACGGGGAACGTGATCCTCGCAATCTGGATCTGATATTCAGTTTTATGCCAGACTTTTTATCACAATATCCACTATTGCATTTAGCCGAAGAGATTTTTGAGATCTTTGCTTGCTACTTTCCCATCGATTTCAATCCCAGCAAACAGGATCCGGAATCCATTACACGAGATGCTCTCGCCGAGAAGCTGAACAGCTGCTTGGTTGCCAACGAAGAGTTCGCCGAGTGGACTGTAGCTCTTGCTGTAGAGAAACTGGACAGTGATTTGGTGGTGGCCAAATTGGATTCCATTGAGCTGCTGGCAAGTTTTTACCCGATAATGTTTTAAATCTTTTGATTATCTATTTTCTCTCTTTATTCCCATCAGCATCAAGCGGCTCTAAAGTTTAAACCGACCTCCTTGGAGCCACATTTTCCTGAAATCTGGAAGGTTCTTAAAGCAGAAACATTTCCCGGCTCGGACAATGCGGATGTGCTGCGATGTGCACTGAAGACGCTTGCGGAGCTACTGAAAAGTGCTGCCAAAGTGCCCAGCATCAGTCATAATTATCAGAGCACCGTGTTGGGCGTGGTTCTCACCCATTTGACCGATGTACATCAGCGTCTATTTCATCCGGCCGCCTCGATAGCACTGATGTGTGTCTCCGGCGACGCAACCTACGCGGGCGATAAAATCCTTAACACATTTCTACTAAAGATAAAAGCGTCGGAGCTGGGTATAGCATACGATGAGCCGCGCATTCGGTTCTATCACATTATATCACAGGTCTATAAGCTGGCTGCTCTGAGGGATGCGCAACAGCAACTGGACAAATCAATAGTAATCCCACTGCAAGATGATGTCATTGCAGCTCTGCGTCTGTGCGAACGGGAAGATTTCGATGTCGCGAAGCAGGACATGGAACTGCAGCGTGCTGCACTGTCTGTGTTGAACGAATGCGCACCGGCACTGGGTGAGGCACAGCGTGCACTGGTCTACAAGGCTCTGGTGCAGCTCATAAGTCATCCGCACATTGATTTAAATTTCAAACCATTAACCATCAGTCTGGGTGCACTGCAGCCCGTGGAATTGCAGTCAAATTTCATAGACATTTGCATGCGAAACTTTGATATATTTTCGGATTTCATTAAGCGCAAAATCTATGCAAATCTACTGCCTCTCATGCCACAGATGGCGTTCACGCAACGCATTCTGGACTTGGTTATGAAGCAGGTATTTAACACGAGCACGGCGGAGCCACAGCGTGTGTTGGCACTGGAGGCGCTTAACTCGCTGCTCAATCAGGAGGATAGACGCTTCATTGTTGAGTTGCAACAACAATCGAATCTGCTGCACAAACTCATCGAGCTGGCGCAAAAAACAACCAGCCTGCCGGAGGAATCACTTGAAGAAATCGCATCGGCGCTGAGCCGCATTATGCAGCAGATGCCGCTGTCGGAGCAGAGCGCAATCGTTAGTGAATACTTGCCAGATTTGCATCTGCAGCTAGCCTCGCATTTGTTTGTGGCCAAAGGATTGTTGGGATATCTGCATAAGGATATCACACTGGACGATCACTTCGAGCGTCTCTTGGATGATCTTACCAATTTATCACTGACCTCTGACAATGAGAAACTGCGCAATACTGCGCATCATTTGCTCTGCAGTCTGGTCAATAAGATGGACAACACACAATCAAATCGCGATCAGGTCAAACGTATAACGAGAAAACTAACGGATGCCCTCAAGGCTGGAGATGAGCGTGCCGTACATTTGATGGCCTGGATTGCCAAAGGTCTCATGGTAGCTGGCTTCGAGGAGGCAGCCGACATTGTGGGCGATGTGAGTGGGATAATAACTTTATATAGATTTTATAGCTAAGTTTAATGTGCACCTTTTTCTTTAAGATTTCGGATCTGCTGGATCATCCAAAATTGGCCACAGCTGCTGCCTTGGCGTTCGACATTATTGCAGCAGAATTTCCTGAATTGGATTTGCCCGTCCTTAAGTTTCTGTATAAGCAGAAATTCTTCCATACCGTTATGAACAAACTGGGCTCCAAGCTAGCCGGCTATGGTGAGCATCATATAAAGGCATTCATCTATGTTCTGAAAGAGACACCGCATTCTGTGCTTAAGCTCAATATTAAGCAACTGGGACCGCTGCTCTTCAAAACGTTGGACGCGCACAAGGATGCCAGTTCGCTGTGCATTGTTCTGGGCATTTGTCAGAGTTTTGTACAGCAGCATGATGATTATTTCCAGGCGCATTTGGGACATTTGATACCCAGTTGCCTGGAGTTGTCCAAGCCTCAAACGAACATGAATATGGTGAGTAGCGGGTGGCATCGATTGTAATGATGATGCTGATTTCCTCTCCTCTGTCCTATACAGCAAGTGCGCATAGAAGCGTTGGAATTACTTCTGGAAATCACAAAGTATCCCACCTTTGTACTACTACCCCATAAAGTGGACGTAACGCTGGCACTGGCACCGGCACTGGATGACCCTAAGCGACTTGTGCGTAATATTGCAGTGGAGGCACGCAATGCCTGGTACCTTGTGGGTTCACCTGGCGGGGATTAACATGGCAGCATAGCGATCACATTGTTAAACCAATTGACAAAGAGAGAAAAATACTACGCACAAATGTTAATTATAAATGTTTATGTTTATGTTCACTTAGTATATTAAGAGAGCTCAGTAGGGATGCTCGCATTGGGAACGCGCCATTAGCGCACATTTCTGGGCACGTTGCACTATGTCGGGGCAGCGTCGCTTGCGCATGAAGCGGCAGTCCTGGAAGAAGCCTTCGTTGCGTGGAAATCCGTGTGTGAAGTCCTGAAAAGTCAGCAGACCCAGTCCCCAGATTTTGCCTCCTCGAAATTCCCCCTCATACTTCATGCCATCCGAACGCCAGAAGATTCCGTTGCCATGGAACCATCCCTGATGAAATTCGCCCTCATATCTAGAATTATGTAACGATGCAGCTCGCTGGGTTTAAAAGTTCTCCCCCTTACTCACTTGGCACCATCGGGAAACCAGAGGCAGCCGAGTCCCTGACTCAATCCCTCCTGGAATTGTCCGTCATAGCGTGTGCCATCGGCAAACTGCAGATGCCCGATGCCATGCTTCTGTCCGCGTTGATTCCACTCGCCAATATATCGACTGGCATCCTCATATCGCCAGCCGCCCACCTTGACGGCGCCCGCGCTATACTGCTGGCCCTGACCATGATGAGCCTGTTGATGATGATGATGTTGCTGTTGGTTCTCGATGCGTGCCGTGGTTACGCCCACGCTGCTCACTAAGAAGCAAGTAAATCACTGAATCAAGTTTGATTCTCACTGGCAAAACTGACTTACTGTCATCCTCATAGTCATCCATGGCCATTTCTTGAGCGGAACAGGCAACAACTGCAGCCGATGCGTTTCCAGCAGCTACTGAGCTTGCATTGTCGCCGCTGCGCTTTCAGTTGCAACACTTTCTGTGGCTTCCACGGGGGCGCGGCGGCCCTGGTCTAAATCTAATTAGCATATTGAATGCACAGTGGGACAAGGCAAGAAAAGCTTGATAAATAATATATATAAAATCATTTCCAAGTTTTAACTTTAAATATATAAGAGTAATATACATATATTTACCAATAAAAAAACTGCCAAGCAATTAATTTTTGTTGAATTTGTCCCACTGTACCGCGTATTTCTTATCTGTGCAAATTCCAATTCGAATCTTGCCCCACTTTGTGCTGTCCAACTGTTGCAGCAATTTCGACTGCCTCGCTGCCCGTTGCCAAGGCTGCTCTCAGGGATAATACCCTCAGGTAGTAACGGTAACCAATGGAGACGGCCAAAAAAGACGCCACAACAAATCCCGGCGGTGAAAATTTTTCATTTCCTGCAAAAAGAGAAAATGCTGCATCAGGGAATAATCTTACGCGAGGGACATGTCACACGAACGATTTACAATCTTGTAAGTAACTATCGGCAAAAAAAACAAAACATATCGATAACGATCGCAATTCACAATGGATCGCCATAAGATCAAGGATAAGCGCTACGAGGATGTTATCGAGTGCATTGTGAACTGCGGTGAGGCGGCAAATACCCGAGCGGGACTCTCCACTCTGGGACACTGCTACTATCATGCCCAGAAGTACGAGGAGGCGGCCAGTTGCTACGAGCAGCTATGCCAGCTGGTGCCCAAGGATGCCAAGTACAGGTGAGCGAATTGCCTGGAAGTTGTATATCGTTTTCTAGCAATTGGACAACTTCTTCGATAGATTCTACTACGCACAGTCGCTCTACCAGGCTGGCATTTTTGCTGATGCTTTGCGTGTGCTAAAGCAAATTGGTGACAAGGAGACGGAGCTGCATGAGCATTGCCTGCAGCTGCAAAGTGCCATACTCTACTCTAGCGAAGATTATGCGGGCGCGCAAAGTCTACTCAATCAGCGCACCGGCGGCACAGCGGAGACACTAAACGACGAGGGTTGCCTGCTTTACCAGGCGGATCAACACGAGGCGGCGGTGCAGCGTTTCCAGACCGCACTGCAGGTTGGCGGATTTAATCCTCTGGTGGCCTACAATGTGGCTCTGGCCCATTTTCAGCGCAAGCAGCGTGCACAGGCGTTGGACTACACCTCTGAGATTGTGGAGCGCGGCATGCGCAATCATCCGGAACTGGGAATCGGAGCACAGGTGGACACGGACGGAAGTGCGCGCAGTGTGGGAAATCCCATCACAATGGCCCTCTCGGGCATTACACAAGCCTTGAATCTGAAGGCTGCCCTGGAGTATCAGGACGGAAATATAGAGGCAGCCCGCGATGCGCTGCTCGATCTGCCGCCTCGAGCTGAGAGTGAACTTGATCCGGTCAGTCTACATAACATGGCACTGACCGACGCTCAAGGTCCTGTGGCAGGTCTGCGTAAGTTGGCCTTCCTGCTGCAGTTGGGCGCTCCGGCCTGCCCCAAGGAGACGTTCGCGAATATTCTGCTCACCTGCTGCAAGCACGAGCTGTACGAGACTGCTGCCGATATTCTGGCCGAGCACACCGATCTCACCTATAAATACTTATCGCAATATCTTTACGAGCTGCTCGATGCACTGATAACGGCCCAGACCAGCGGCGAATTGGCCGAAAAGAAGCTGGGTACGCTTGCATCCAGCCTGTCGGGCAAGTTGCGCAGTCTGGCTGCACGCGTACAGGAGGTGCGTGCCACCAGTGAGCAGCAAGCGCTACGTGATGCGCTCAAGGATTACGAGCAGGCACTGGAACTGTGAGTGAGACTTCTACTTTATAATGTACATAATCTAATCTGATCTCTTTGTCGTGCATAGTTATCTGCCCGTGGTGATGGCGCGCGCTTGGATCTCATGGCGTGAGGATGACTTTTTGGGCGCCGAGCGAGAGTTTCGCTCCAGTGCAGAGTTCTGCTCGGAGAATGCCATCTGTTCAGTGTGGCGTCTCAATGCAGGGCACGTGCTCTTTATGCAGGATAAGTACAAGGAGGCAGCTGCATTCTATGAGCCCATTGTGCGGCAGCACTCGGATGATGTGGGTGCTATCCATCTTAAAGTGTAATATTTTCTCACTCACTTTTCTTCCTCCTCCGCAGATCATGTCTGTATCGGCTGCGGTGCTGGCCAACTTGTGCGTCTCGTACATCATGACGTTCCAAAACGAAGAGGCTGAGGAACTAATGCGCAAGGTGGAAAATGCGGAGGAGTTGAAGGGCAACCAGGGCAAACAGTATCATCATTTGTGTATTGTCAATCTGGTGGTGGGCACCCTGTATTGCGCCAAATCCAACTACGAATTCGGCCTCTCGCGCATTGCTCACGCCTTGGAAGGCGGCTCGGGTGCGCGACTCTATGCGGACACTTGGCTGCATGTTAAGCGTTGTGTGCTTGGTCTGCTCACTGGCATGGCCAAACAGAATATCATATTACCATATCCGGCTGTGCAGGAAGTGCTTAATTTTCTGAAATCCTGCGAAGCGTACGGACTCTTTACACCCGCCAACATCTACACAGCCACGGAGCAGGTGCCCAAGGAACCGTTGACCATTGGCTTGGAGGCAAGAAAGCTGCGTCTGCTGCTAATCAAACTTAGCGAGTACGAGAATTACTAAAGATTAACCTTATCATACTCATTAAAACCTTCGCTTATTCTTTACAATTTTTTATTATTTATATTAATTTCAATATACGTATGTATGCTGCGTTGTTATATTACGTTTGTCTGATTGTGTATAATGATGCTGCTGCTGCCTAAATGGATTACAAGATGTACATATATGAAAGATGATTATATTGGTGCTGGTCTGTGTGATCTCTGTATGTAGGCGGAACAAAAGTTCCAAACGAACTTGAGATATTAAATACAAAAAATACACGCACACACACACACAAATTGCAAGCAAGAAGAATTTTGTGCTGCCAAAAACTTTAACGTAGTTACAGATTTATATATATATATTTATATTATGTGGGTATAGGTTTCTTTAGGCCAACACAGCCGATGTGGCCATTTCGCTGACGCCGCACGTATTGTCGCCACGATAGACACGATAATAACCTTGTTCACCCCAACGTGGTCCCCACGAGTTCTTCACAATCCAATAGGGCAGAGACTTGTGGAAATTGGGATAATCGGAGACGCCGTAGCCGACAATCAAGACACCATGATCGAGATTCTTTTTATTGCACAGTGGACCCCAGGGATGTGAGACACCGCCACGATAGAACTGCATGGCGTTGGCATTGAGGCCTGAAAATATGATTAATATTATTTAAAGATTCTATAAAAGATTAAAATACGCACCAATGGAGATGGGTCCATGGCTAAGCAGCCACTCCTGCATAGCTGTTTCGTTACCCTTGGGTAGATCGACGAAACCAGCGACCTGTACATGCGACAAGGTGCGATCGAAATGGCACTGCTTCTTCTTGGCCACATAGGGATACTCCGCTTCGTATTCTAAGCCACCAATATCCTCAATTGCTCTGCAAAAGAATGAATAATTAGAAAATGATTTATACAGCATGCCATATGCCATTTACTTGTAGGCATTGTCCATGAGTCCACCATTGCAAGCGCTATCGGTGGAATCGCAGTCGAGTAGCTCCTGCTCAGAGAACTCCTTCAGTTCACCCGTCTTGATGGCATACAATCCCTCAATGTTGCCTGTTACACTGAATGCCCAACAGGAACCGCATTGTCCTTGATTCTTCACCTGCGTGACTGCGTTCTTTTGTCGCCAATCAAAGTCCTTGGGCAGTTCACCCGGATAGGCGGGTACAACAGCTGGCACACCACCTGTGGGTTTATTCTCACTACGCTGCCACAGACCCGCACGCTGTGTATACTCTGTGCTGGTCATATCCGCAAATTCAGTGATGCCATATTTGGCACTGCCCATTTCATTGGCATTCAGCTCTTCGATGGTGCGCAGATTCTGACGGAAGATACGCAAACGCATCTGATGTTCGATACTGTTGGCATAACGACGCTTGTACTTGATCTGGAACTTGTGGAACAGATGATCGATCTTGTTAAGCGTATGATGTGCGTGTTTCTTGTGCGTCTTCTTCTCTGCCCATTCCACAGAACGAGAGTGACGTGCATGCACCACCGGTTGATTGCGACACTTGAATGTGACATCGTGCCCCTTCTCTAGCCACGGCTGTGCCCAGATTTCCACAATGCAGCGATGTTGTGCATCATTGCTATCGGTCAGATCGGCATCGATGCGGGTCAATGTGCCCGAGACAACCTGACGTGATGCCGAGTAGACTTTGACAATTCTGCAAGAGATGGAAATTGTAGAGAAATGAGAAATGATGCATAGAGATATATATAGAAATTTGTGTCATACTTGTAGTGCGGTCCCTCGCCTTCCGTCAGCTTGTCCAGCGTCTTCTGCAGCTGCGCCTCCGCCTGTTTCTCATCGTAGGGTTTTTTGCCGCCCACCAAATCGTTGAGTCCTCGTCTGCTGCGAGACAACTGCAAAGGGCAGAGAAAAAGAGGGAAAAGAAAAACTTATAATACTTATTCCGCTATATAATTTATTGGCCCCAAGTTGACCCAGTTATAAGTATATAATTATAGTCATTATAGTTATAAATTTAGAAACATTTATAGTTGATCTCTTTCTTTTTTTTTTGGTAAAAACAGAAAAATTTCGATAACTTGTATTTGGAATTGTTGCTTCTTCCTCTTCATGTCACTGCCTTAGAATCCACACTCCGCTGGCACAATATAATCGTCCAGTACACGAACAATACGCAATTTTCCCTTGCCATCGACACCCATTTGTCCCACTTCTGGTTCGACTTTTTGCACCCTGCATCCCTGACAATCGGCCACATCAACATCATCCCGATGACGGATCACCATGGCGGCGGCGGCCACAGCCTCGTTGCGTAGCCAACAGGTTGCAATCCAGACATTTCGTAGACGCAGCAACGAAGAAGGTTTCATATTTTTAAAACAAAAAAAAAAAAAAAAAAAAATTCGTATGTTGTGTCGTCTAGCACGCAAATTACAAATATTAATCACTCAAAACCGTAAAGGAACTTTCCTCAAATTTATCCTATATCTTCTTTTTTTTTATCGCACTTTTACCTTCCGTTTCTCTGTATCGCGTGCTCTTTTGTGAGATTGCGTAACGTGATATCTCACTCTCCTCTTGCAAATATTTTTAGCAAAATATAATATTTAGCAAAAAGAAAGAAAAAAAAAACCAATAAGAAGAGGAAAAAGTTGGTGTAACTTTTAAAAAAGTCCCGGTTTTTTTCTCCAATACTTTGGATGTGTTAAGTTTAAAATTAAGAACGTAAATGAATTTCGACCTGAATGTTAGAAGCTCTGCCTGCTTTCTGAAACGATATATACACAGTATATAATGATTATAGCTACAAAGTCGCACTGGCTTTCAATGGAACTTCAAATCAGAAGTCGTAGTTGCCGGATGCGGAATACAATTTGATATTCGTCAAGTTGCTTTTTAATTCTCGAAGTGCTTTCCCTCTCTCTGCATCTCTCTCTGTTTGTTCCATGATCGATTACAGATGCAAAAATGATGAAATTTTTGCCTGAGAAAATTGCCAATCCATGGAGGAGGAGGAGCAATCCAGGCAGGCAGGCAGGCAGGGAGGCAATTCATTTAACCGGCAATCAGGAGAGCGCACACAGATGCGAGTAATCGCAGCTACTACTGAAATAACATTTCTAGAGACACATGCGGAGCTTGGCTTGGCATGGCATGGCACATACAATAAACCAGGGAGAAACCATTCAATGTACCCAGAGAGAGCCCGAAACCAATTAAACCAAACATTTTCCCTCGAAAATTCGTTGTCTTTTGGGGCCATCGTGACTCGGACCCGGGGGCTCGGTAGATGGGCTTAAATGGCTGGACCTTTTCCATTGTGTGGGCGTAAAATTGACGTGGCTGACCAGGCGTAGTTTTGGGTACAGACAGCAGCAGCCAGCCAGGCAGTGCAGGTGAACAGGTCGCAAATGGTGATGGAGATGGAGAAGAGTATGCAATGACAACAATACGAAATGAAATGTAATGGCAACGACGTGTGTATAATTAAAATACGTGTACGAAGTGGGTGGAATGGGAGTGGGAGGAGGAGCAGGAGCAGGAGCAGGAGGCCTAGCCGGGATTGAACTCCGGCTTCTGTTTCCGTCTGACCTGTCGCGACATGAATTCATTAAGCGCCATGTTTTTGCGAGCCTGTTCCATTCTGTCATGCTCTGTTTCGATTCTGTTGATTCCCCCAAATCCTACCAATCCTCCTCCCAACCTCATCGCATCCAACTGTCGTTTGGTTTGTGCGTTGCGTATTTCAATAAAAATTAAAACGTAAATAATGTCAGCACTCGCTCGCCCACTCGCCCGGCCCGCGCACCTGCCCCCCCGTACCTATTGTTGCCTCCGGTCTATGGCAACAAATGGAGCGTAAAATTTATTTCGATATGTTGACAGTCGGATACGAAGTGCCTCCTCCGACTCCTGCTCCTGCTTCTACTCCTTCTACCAACTGCCTCCCTACACTCCATAGCATTTACAGGCCAACGAATTAGGAGTTGCAATCAGCCTAATAAATTTCAAATGGGTTTGCCCCCTCTGCGCCCGTGACAGCTTTGGTTGCCTGATTTCACATGGGATTTATGGAGTGTTCTAATCGAGTTAGGGATGCGTAAGCGAACACCTATCGAGGGTATCGCATAGGAAAACCAGGAGATCATTAATTTATGTAGTGATTTTTTTTTTGTTAATTAAATATGCATTTTAAATATGTTCTACAAGAAGGGGACAGTTCTATTTATAAGTCTCTCTCTTTAATTATCGTTCATAGCATAATAATATAATAATATATGCAAAAGTTCCACAAGATCTCTTTCTACATTTATTTGAAGTATTTTGAAAAACTTTGAGACAACACTTTGGCTAAAATGCTGAAGTAATTAAAAATACATAAAAGCTCAGCGTGTACGATCTCTGAAGTTGAACCCATACTATCTTGGGCACATATCTTCTTGTAGCCCTTTGTGTGTGGAGTACATTGACATCCTCCTACTGCACCGGGCGTGGAACATTCCAAGCAAAGCTGGGGTGTTAAAAGTAGAGCATCATGGATAATGAGAGCACTTTTACAGCAGGTCGCAGTGTACGCTCTGTCGCCGCACACTCACACACCCACTTGGTCCCCTTCGAGGCACTTGAGGTGGCCCCGGCTAAGATACCTATATGTACGCAGGTGCAAAGGAACTATGGGAGGGAACTGCGGCTGGCGAGGAAGAGCGAGAGAAAGAGAGCGAGAGAGAGACACGGGCCGGGTTAAACAGATTGCGGCCGTAATTTGAAAGCGGAAACTCATTTGATTATTAAGGTGAAATAAGTGCTGCGAGGGGAGCACAGGCAAGGGGGTGTGGAGGCCTGTGAGGCCTGGGGAGGCGTTTCGGTTGGGTGCCACGCCTCACATCAACGCCACAGGAGCCCAGGTGTGGCAGCGAATTGAGGTGAGAAAAACGACGAGCTTAAATAAATTCAATTAAATAACATTTTCTTTTTATTGTTCGCATTTGCTTTACGAGTATTTGTATATAAGGCGAGAGAGAGAGACAGAGAGAGAGAGACTGGGGAGTGTGTATATATAAAACACATCAACTGGGAGTGTGAGAGTGTGTGTGTGTGTGCGTGTATGTGTGTGTGTGTGTATGAGTGAGACATAGTGGACGGGAGCAGGGAAAGGATAATAATATTCATATTCATAATGATTACGATGATGAAACCTCTGCCTGCTGCTGCTCACTCTCCGGTTGCTCCTGCTGCTGCTCCCTCTCCTGCAGCTGCTCCTGTTGCTGCTGCTGCTGCTCCCTCTCCTGCTCCTGCTGCTGCTCCCTCTCCTGCTCCTGCTGCTGCTCCCTCTCCTGCAACTGCTCCTTCTCCTGCTGCTGCTGTTTCAGCTCGGAGCGCTGCTGTTCAATGGTCTTTTCAAAATTAAACGCACCCACCGATAGGAAATCATCTAACCAACGTTTCTCATTATCATTGAGCTCCGCTGTTGGCGTCGTTGTCGTCGTCGCTGGAGCTTCGCTCCGTTCGACAGCAGCAGCCTCTGCCAGTGGCGAGGCCTCATCAACGCTAATTGACGTTGTGGGCTCATTAGTTGGATCAGCCAATAGGGTGTTCGATGTGCTGCTCTTGATGAAGGCACTGTTGCCAGTGTCCCTGCTTCCGCTCCCGCTGCTCTGCTTGCCTTGACTTGTGGGCACTATCTGCGCCTCCAGTTGGGCCATTTCGCTGTCACTCAACTCATTGCGTCGCCCGCCATTGAAGATTGTATTACTCACGTATTTGTCATTTAGGGATTTAGCTCGCAGCTCCGGATCATAGTCGGTGTCCAGCGCATTGTCCGCAACATCACTGCAATTCGAGTTGACCAGTTCGCGTTGCTTGTCACCCCATTGTGTGGTCAACCATGGTTTCTCCAGTATGACCAGACGGCATATGGTATCCGCATCCTTTTGCTTTGTATCCACCGCATTCAATAGTATCTCATACCTCACCCCGTTAACAATTTCACGATAAGCATCGATTATATTTATGAAATTCATCGAGAGCGGAAGAAAAGTCATCGCAATATTTTGTACACCAATTAAATTGGGTGATAGATATTCCCGCTCGCCGGGATTGAGTACATGGACCAATTTAATGGGAGGCTCGGTGATCGCTTGCTCCTCTGCTGTGCTATCTGTTGTCTGGGTGTGTGTGTGTGTGTAGTTGTTGTGTATGTGTGTGTGTGTTGCAAAGAAAGACAAAAACAGAAAGCAAAACACATATGTATAAGGAGGATACACACACTAAGAGAGACACAGAGAGATGGAGAGAGGAGGAATGTGGGATGGCGTGTGGGTTGACAAAAACCGAGTACATACAGTAGTTTTGGATGGCATTTGGGGGGGATTAGTGTAAGTTCAACAAGCCATGTGGTTCAATGTGGGCTAAATGAAATGAATGTGTGTGTGTATGAATTTACGCCAGTGTGTATGCATGTGTGTGCATGTATGTGTGTGTGTGTGTGTGCCAACACCATGGCCCAAGGCAAAGAACAAGCTTAACAAAAATGTTTAAAACGCTTATCTAGAAAGTAAATCAACTTTACAATATATATTTTTGTATGTACACACAAAAACAACAAAAACAAATCAACTGCAGAGGGCAGAAAGCAGGAGATTTGCTGATTGGATTGCACACTTGATTTGGGTTGACATCAATGGGGGGCGGGGGGAGGTATATACCATTATAATGGCTGAATAGATGTCTAAGATAATACAATATATATATGTATATATTTTCCAAGGTTTTCTTTTGCAGCATAACTCGATTTACTTTCGCAGGGAGTGCGGGAAAATCGATAGAAAAGGGTAAACTTTAAAAAAATGTTGAAACTCTATTGACAGCATTAAGTGCCACGCCCCCTGGAGCTGGCTGCCTGCTGCCTGCTGCAGCTGCCGCTGTGGCCTAATGAACTCAGCATAATTGCAATTATATTGTGGCAAAGTGACAAACAAGCAGGGACAGAGAGAGAAAGAGAGAGACATAGCGTTAGAGTGAGACGCAAGACATTTGGCCAATCGAGTCAATCACGGCTGCAACGCTTCGCTGAGCTTGTGGCAGGTCACAAAAACTAATTAACCATCGATGCAAAGTGAACCAAACCGCATCGCATCACGCCGCACCGCCGCCGCCACCATCGCACGGCCGCCGCTGTGCACCACAATGATGCAGTGAACCGGTTTAAGGATTGCAACAAAACTCATCGATAAATGATGAGCCGCAAAATGCAGCAAGCAGACGAGTAGGGTAAACAGACGGGCGGGACGGACGGACGGGCGGACGATGTCAGCAGACGTTGAATAATTTAAAAATCAAAAGCCCCAAAACGACCGACAGAAGAAACACAACTGATGCAAAGGTTTCGCATTTACAAGCAAACAGAGACAGATACATACACTGAGAGAAACTGAGTTTGATTCAAAAATACTTAAAACATTTGAGTATTTTTGATATAAGTAGCACGTACAAACTTATTACAATAATCTGGTAGCCTTGTTTAATAAAGATCAAAATATAACGCTATGGCAACACTAATTGCTATCGATATTGATTATCGAAATGAGTCTCATTTCTATCGCACTACAAAATTGAGTTTTTCAACATTGTTTACACACATTTCTTTATTTTAAGCTAATATCCTTTTTGTGTCTTTGTATATGCAGCCAATTAAGCTATTTACATATTTACTTATATAATCTTTATAGTTGAAAGCGCAACAAGCATCGTCTGTTTGCTTTGCCTGCTCATAAAGCTGACTTCAAAGTCATTAAGGCTAAGCAAATATTTTTTGCCCTGTAACAGCGCAGCGATTAAGCCGAGCTTGCAAAGGGAGAGGAGAGGAGAGGAGGAAACAAAGGCAAAGAGAGAAAGAGAGAGAGTGAGAGAAGACAGCTTGCTGACGTTTTGGTCGTTCATCCTCCATTCGACTGGCGGCTGACGTCTCTGTCTGCGTCGTGACAAAAAGCCGAAAACTGCATAAAAAACTTTTGACGGCAATTGCGTCATCGAGGCAGTCAACGCCAGCAGCAGCAGCAGCAGAAGCAGAGGCAGAGGCAGCGAGAGCAGCAGCAGCAGCAGCAGCCAGCGACAGCATTTCCAGCAGTGCCAACTACACTGATGCTGCAGCTGATTATGCTCTGTGTGTGTGTGTGTGTGTGTGTAGCCAGGGCAAGGAGGGGAAGCTGAGTGATTTGCTAGTTACGATGGATTCGGTCTTGGCATTGTTCAAGCTTGTTGCTGCTGCTGCTGCACTGCTCCTGCTCCTGCTGCAACTTGTTTGCAGCTTGTTTTTCAATTAAACTTTATGGCACTTTAAGCAACACCCCGAAGTTAGCATACGATAACAGAAAAGATGACTGCAGAGATTGCAATCTACGTTATGCAGCATCGTCCTGCCAACTTAATGCAAAAGCGCAGCCAACTTCACGGTACAGCGAGGCAAGGCAAGCAGACTTAAGTTCTTTTGCATAGTTAATGCAAATGTATCAGGAATTAAGGCATCCCGTGGAATCTGCTTGGCATCAGTGTGTATAGAGTGTATCCATATACGGGTTAAACTTATTAGTTAGTATATTAGAATTTAATCTACACTTTAAACGCAAGGTGTCATTCCATTTGCCAACTAAATATTGCATTTACAACTTTATTATGCATTTTTCTATGAATTTCCATGGATACAGGGTGTCATTAATGCGTACAATATATAGAGACAACATAAAGTCATGACTTTCATACAAAACTTTTCCCATCTGACAACTGATGCGAAAGTCCTCCTGATGCCGCCGCCGCTGCAACTGGCTGTAGTGCTCTGTAAACAGGCTTTTGTGGGGCGGAAGGCGACGACGCGTACGTAGGAGACAGGGGACAGGGTGTAGTGCGGGTGTAGGTGCGCTTGGGTATTAACTGATGCAATGTTGAAAAACTTTAATTGCATTGACGTAAATAACAACATCAGGCAAACGAACGCTGTGGGAGCGAGAGAAGCCTCATGGTAGTTGCAGAGCCAGAGCAGAGCAGCACGCAGAGCCACGCAAATTGCAAATTGGCAATTTGGTATAAATTGTTGATTTTAATTAAGCTTTAATTAAAACGCTTTACCAACGTATAAATAAATAAACTTACTGTAAAAGCCAAAAGTCTACAGCTTTTATTAACATTTCCAAATTTATTTATTGCCAGCACAACGAGACACACGCTTGGGGCCTACCCCATCCCTCCTCCCACTCTCAGCCCAAAAAATAAAAGAGAAGAAAAAAAAAACCGGTATTATCCAAAGTGTCAACACATCTGCCCGCTGTGCGCTTTGGGTGATAGTTTCATACGCCTTGCGGGGATCCGAATCCCACTTGAAGTGCTTGTAGTAAGTATGAGTGTGTGTGTGTGTGTGCGTGTGTGCGTGTTGTGTAAACTGTATCTTTTATTTCTTGCTCTCAAGGTCAACGTTGCCACCCTGCCAACAGAGCCAACTGCCAACTGCCAGCGTTGCCAAGTCGCGCTCTCAAATGATGATGGGCGCGTGTTTAGGAGCTTTTTAATGACCACATTTGCCTTGACGGGACCGGCTTACTTACTGCTTTCTTTTCTGCCGTAGAATCACAAGATGAGAGCACACCATGCCCTAAGCCCCACTCAACGAGTTCTCTGTCTGTGTGTATGTGTGTGTGTGTGTGTGTGTATTGTCATTAGGTCACGGATAAACAGGCAACAAAATTTCTCAGAAAATTAGTTGAGTAATCGTGTCTAATGAAGCGATGAGTCTTGTTAATACTTTGAAGTTTCAATTTAAATTATTACATGTTTATATTTGATATAAAAGTAGAAAGAAAGCTTTAATAACAGTTATACTAACAGGGAATACATTGTAAAAATCAACAAACTATTGAAACATCATTTTGTCTGTAGATGTCCCGGTTAATTGGGATATATTCTCAAAATTAGCTTATACAATTTGATTAACTAATTGCCTTTTTAATGACATATTCGCTTAGGCAATAACTATGTTATTAAATATTAATATAAACACTTACTTATACATACTACTCAGTTATGCTTTCATCTATTTACGTATTTATAAGGCAGGCTGGCTGGTATACCTCAAACTGATTAATGTGACTATCAACGCAAATTAATAATGCAATTGAATTGCCAACTTGTATGCCTTGCCTATATGCACATAATTAATGAATACTCTTAATATTGGCTGTGCCATTGTTATCTTGCTGACTGCACTCAGAACATACCCACAAGTGTACTCCCCCACACACACACATATGTTAATTAATATATACGTACATCTACTTATATATTCACATCACTCGACACCTCCTAACACCCTGCTCCTGCATCCCCGGATAGATGAGTTGAGTGAGTTCTACACAACTTGAGCCTGTTTAAATTCCCAATCACACACAGGACACAATCTCAATAGCTTCGTTCGTTCGACCCACTCGATTCTATGGCAAGCTCATTATAAACTTTACCTTCGATATTCCCCTGAGTGCTAATTTGTGCCTTATGTGTTCAGAGTGTGAGTGTGTGTGTGAGCGTGAGTGTGTGTGAATGTGAGTGTTTACTTTCGGTCCTTTGGGACAGAGAGGGAGAGAGAGAGGGCGCTGTTCTGGACCGTTTAGTAGGTTCAATAGCGTAATTTCCATTTGCATTTGCATTAGGCGGCAAATCATGATCAAAATTACACAATGACACAATGTGATTGAGATTCGTTCAATGTTTTCTTTATACAAAATCGTCGATTGGCATCAGTGAAATTTCAACAAACTAATTTGCATAAGACCGGAGAAAAAATTAAATGAGCAACACAGAGAGAAAGAGAGAGGTAGAGAGAGAGAGAGAGAGAGAGAGATGTAGCTTGCTGACGATTTGTAGACTAGATTCAAACATTTGCAAAACAGATGCGATTTGTCTTTGTGAATCATTCGCATGTGATTTCCGAAATGACAAAAACAGTCGGACGAGAGTCATAAAACCGCCTTAAGCAATTCTTCCTTCCCCCACACGTTTCTTTCTCATCAACCTCTTCTTTGTATGTATATAGTTCGCAGTTTAAGAGCAAGTTTTGTCTCCGGAGCTGAATGAATATGGATATAGACGAGTACGTACACATCACATACATAATATAGACGTATGTTTATTTATTCATACATACATATATTTGCACAGTTCCGCATTTTATTCATTTATGTAAATAAATATTTTTATGCAGTGTACGTTTTCGGTTTGTTAGCATATGGAAATCTCTGTCAGTTTTTTGTCTTCTCTGTCTTTTTTTTTAATATCATTGTTTGTTTTTCGTTTAATTTTGTTCTTTTTGTTGAAATCATATTAAAATACCCTATATGGCAGCTTATGTTCTGTAAGTATTCGCAGCGCGTTGAAACTAACTTTTTAAATAAAGTTTACATCAGACTAAAACTTTCCAAATCCTACAAACTTTATTTTGCAAACAACTGCAGAAAAAAAGGGGTATCTCTGTGTTCAACCCAAAAAAAAAGCGAAACGCAGAAACTTTCAATAAATTGCACTTAAATCAAAATTCATGATTTTCGGCAGCGTTTAATTATTTAAGATGCCCGAACAGCTTAATTAAATTATTATTTTAATGTTTTCATATATTTATGGTATACGAGAGAGAGAGATTTTTTTTTTTGTTGTGCCGAATGAAAGCGAACTAATTGATATTGATGATGCTGCTGCTGCTACCCCCGGCCAGCAGTCGCTTTTAATGGGGAGGCTTTTCCTACAATTTGTTGCTTCTCTTTGTATGCCCCACACTGACCTCGAGTCATCAATCTGATAAATGTACGAGTATTGTATGTATGTATGTATGTATGAATGTACGTGTTTTGCGTTTGGATTCGTGTGTATTTCCATATTATTGTAGGGGTAGTTAGACTTTGGCACGTGACTATGATGTACCTTAATTTATGAATAATAAATTAGAAAACATTGAACTTAGTTAATCGATTTCAAGCTTGAAATTATAAAGTTAAATACCTTTTCCTTATTAAATTTAATGTTTAAGGAAATAATATTAAATGCAATATTAAATTTCATAGTTAAATTAAGTGTAACTAATGTTTATTAAATAGCAGCAACATCAAATATCTACATAGTTATATTTTCATTTAATGAAATTTATTTCTTTGCATCTTCCCAGAATAAAACAAAACGGCTAATGTTATGTTAGGGTAATAAATGTTCGGCGCCGTAAGCTTTGCTTAAGCATCAGAAATAATTAAGACTATTTCCAACATGTGCTTTGTTTATCGGTATTAGAAATTCAGCACTTCTGTTTCTGATTTCCATTTCCATTTTTGCAAACAGGTTTTTTTTCGCTTTAATAGTTGTGAAATTGGTGAAACATGAAACGTGGTGTTATCAGAACTTTGCAAATATTTAAGCTTATAATTGTTATTTGTTAAATCTATATTGAGATACGAGCCCCAAACTTCTGTTAAATAGAGCAGTATGTGTTTAAGGTCAAAAATGCTACTTTCATTTCGTAGCTTTCTTTTTATTAGCCACCAAATAGTTTTATTTAATTTATTTTGTATATAAGACATTTTACGAAAATATTGCCACGAATATAGTATACTCAGATTTAACACACATATAAATAATTCGCAATTGCAAATCTCATATCCGAAAATGTACAACAAAGAGAGATGTTCATGATAATCAGTTATGTTTACCTCTACAAGCTCTGCCAGCTGAGCTTACTGAGAAAAAGACGTTCAATTGGACTTAATTTATTCAGACAACAAAGCTGCAGCTAAATTCATTTTGATTCTCTTTATTTAAATTGTTAAAGTAAAACGCAATTCTCTCCACCGCACTTAACAATAAGCCAACCCATTTACATACGTAGGTTGTATATATGTTAAATGAAAGTGCAACCATAATATGTGATCGATAGGTTCTATTGCGGTCATACTGATACAACAGCTGATTATAGGCTGAAATGGCGTCGTAAGAAAGGAAATGCCAGACAGAATAGACTGAACAAAACAAAGGAGCAACAACAAACTTGGAAATTTGATAAGCGAAAATACTGTTCAGAGTCTAGTATTGAAAGTTCAGATAAATTAATGTGTCGATGGCATTTTTTTTTTTTTTTATATACTTCGACATATTTTGTTAAATCATTTTATTTATGCATTTCATTTTCTTTCGCTGACTAAGCAAAGTTAATATGAGAACGGGCAGACAAACAAAAGTAAATAAGTATGGCGTACGCAAGCATCATGTGTGTGTGTGTGTGTGTTGATGTGAATATAGCTGTAATTGTGTGCGTGTATTGAATGTTGTTTGTGTGTCGGCATTGTTAACACAGCAAAGCGAGCGAGCAGTTACGAGTATAACACAATTTCTTTTAAAGTTAACGCTAACCCTGCGCAGTTACGTTATGCCTCCATCCATAAGCCGTATGAAATCGCATTCGAAAGCGTTAAACAGTTGTTCCAAAACATTTGGGGGGGAAATCATAACAAAAACCACAACTCACCTCCTGCTCCTCAGCAGCTGCTGGTGTCGTTTGGATAATGGCCAACAAAAGGGCAACTGTTGCTGCTGCGTACAGCTTCATGGTTCTTAACTTGGTTGTTGTCAATCAGATAAAATATTTACGAAAATTCACACGTACTCTGTCGAAACGAAAACTATGTGGCAATAAATTTACGCCAATGATATTTCTTTATTATTTAGTTTTCACCCGCGCACGCACATACCGCGTACACAAAGCGACAAATATTAAAAGATGACTGTTCGGTGTGACCGTATCGTACGACCATAAATTTCCCAAATTTAATTGCGAATCGATTATTAGCAGTGCGCAAATATCGATAACTTATCGAAGTTGTAATTTCTTGTTGTGCTGCTAAGGTTTTTAACTTTTATTTTTATATATAAATAATGTATGAGATCGAAATGCAATTTTTGTTGGACATTTAACCCATTATGAAGCGTTAATAGATCTTAAAAAGTTTAGTAACCCATATATTATACACTTGAAGACGCACGAGTATGGTCTCACTGTCAGCTGGGTTCATAAATAATTAGATTTAAAATTTGATAACGCTTCTTTGTCAAATAAGAAACAAGTTCTAAAAGAATAAAGTCGATATGTCAAACTTTTGCTATGTGAAACATTCGATAACGAAACAAGAAAATGAGTATAAAGCAGGCAAACGAAACCAGGACATGGTGCGTAACTGTGCAAATGAACTGGACAAAACGAAAATACACCAAAACAATGGAAACCCTTGGCAACAGTGACCCCGTAAAATATTGTTTTAGAAATATTGATAAAGCGCAATGCATTTATCACTTACATCGAAGAACTACATACGATGGGCACTCACACAGGCCGTGCCTTCTTAAATTCCTGTATCAAGGTGCCTATAGATCCGTGTAATAATTGTCCGGCACCAGTTTATAATCGGCCAAAGCTGTGCATGGGCAACACGTTAAAGGCGAAGACTACGCGGCCAGAGAATGAAGCAGTCGACCCGCGAACATGGAGTCCCCAACAATCGGGTATAAGGTCGCTAGCAAAGTTCTACGATAGCATACCTGGTAATTTGAAAAAAATATAAGAATTAGTTTTTACTGAAATAATGTAATCTATATACAATATTTGATAGACTACTGTGAGGTGAAACATCTGCACAAAACAGAGTTTTACTCGACCCTGGAAACCCTGCGAACCACTAGCCGAGAATTACGTTCTTCAGAGAAGCCAAAGGAACGTTGTACCAGTGCCAGCAGTAGCCTCTGTAAGACGAAACAGCGCACGGTCAAAGGAAAAAAATTAAAACAAAAGCCTCCGGCAGCCCCTCCAACAGCTCTATGTTCAAGTCTGTCCGTACCAGAACTTCCTGCAAATCCCGAGACAACATTTAGTTCCAGCTGCCTAAACGAAGAGTATAACAAGTGCCTGCGTGATTTGACTCGCATCAAAAGCTTTAAGAATGATTTCGCCATTGAGGTTGCTGACTTTAAACGCTCCCTCAAAGATTTTGAGCTTGAGTTTAAGCGGAAAACTGAACGTCCGAAATCAACAAGCAGCAGCACAGCCACCCAGACCACCACCAATAATACAAGATCCCAAGCTGCTGAGCAGACAAAGTTTCCAGCAATGCATACAGCCGAACGTGCTAAGTGTCGTCGTCAAATGCTACGCAGATCCCTAAGTGTTAACGATTTAGGTGGCAGTGCGACGACAGCAGTAGTCAAATCATCAGCTGGAACGGGTCTGAGCAACTACTTTCCGCCCAAGGACGTAATAGTGCCCAAGTTACATATCGAATCGCCATCGGTGACATCCAAGCGCAGCAGCAACAGCAGCATTGTCTCCGGTTCGAGTCGCCTGCGCAGACGACGCACACGCAAGGCGAAAGTTAAATCGGAAACGGAGACGCAAGAGAAGCAACCATTAACATTGTTGAGCCTCTTTGAGCTGGAGCAATTGCCGAAGCGCGCAACTAGCAGCGTAACACCACAGCATCCAGTGGCACGTCCCAACTTGGCTGCCACATTGCGTGCCGAGGTGTCGCGCAAGAAGGTTAAGGAACTTAAGAATAATTGCACCTATCATGACCCCAGACCGCAATACGACTGGGAAGTGCGCAAGACGCCTGCCTGGAAGTCGCTGTCACTGAAGTGAGTATTCAGAGTTGTTAATATTTATAATTGAATGTAAAAACCGATGCCTCGTCTTTTTAGTGAATCTCATAAAGCGTTGCTCTCGATTCGCCTGGCAACTCGTAAGGCGGAACAGGCGCTGCAGGAACGTCAGTATGATCTACACATGCAGATGATGCAACAACGTGTCAAGTCTGCACCTCTGCTGCTAGAGGGTACCACTTACTGGGGACCCGAGGTTGGCAAACTTAGCCACACTTGTCGCATCGAAGGAATGCGTCATGCCTGCGAAAACACCCAGCTGCGAACTAGGCACAAGCACCATAAGAAGGAAAGAAGCAATAGCAGCCGCTGTGCAACAGCTGTCACTGATCCTGAGACGAAACTACAGCAGCTGCGCAAGATTTACGGTTCTCAGTTGAAGCCCAGCTCTAGGCAATCTCATCGATCCAGTTCGCGGCGTCGCCTACCTGAACAGACGCCCGAGCCGCACGACAGTGGAGACGATTTGTGCAGCGTTGATAGAGCATTTCTGTAAATATTTATCTGCAAGGTTGCGAATCAAACCAAAGTGTAGAATCTACACTATCTATATCTATTTTCTTAACAGAAAATTATGATTCCATGTAAAAGCATTTATATGCAAGTCAGTCTAAACAAATTTTTAGAATTATAAATTTAATTTTCGTTTTGTTTGAATATAAAACAGAGTTTCGGTTATTTTTGTTTCTTAATGGTTTATATTTTTATAAACAGATATTTATACTTGGTTTCATAAGCCAAGTTCTTATATAAAAATCGAACAGCCAAGGTTGGTTTGGTCAACTTAAATTATTCAGGGCATTTAAGGAAGTTTAAGGCAGCAAAATCATCGACTACGACATTGGCACTTTTCTGTTCCTCGCTTAGTGAGGCGTTACCTGGCCGCCGGAGTATAACTGTAAGCATGCCAGCACCGCGTGCAGCAGCGGCCTCTGTAAATTTCAAAGATGAGACAATAAAACAACAATAATCAGAGGAGATAAGAAAAGAAAACTAACCGCCTGGAACATCTGTGAGAAAAAGCACGTGCTGTGGATCCACTTCCAGAGATTGGGCAATATTTGTATAAGACTCTGTCTGCTGTTTGTGACCCACGTGAGTATCGAAGTGAGCACTCAGATGTGGCAGAAGATTTCCCTCTATACTATTACCAAAAATTAGTTTCTGGGCAGCGACACTGCCGCTCGAATAGACTGCAATGCGAAGTCCTGATTTACGCCATGTCTCAAAAGCTTTGGGCACGTCCTCATAGACACTGCAAAATCAGAGATTTTAAACTAATGGATAAGGTATCAAGAAAATCGACTTACTGTCCTTTGAGCTCTCCAGATCCATAGCCCTTGGCCCAAATAAATCCCTGCAGTGTTTTCAAAGGCGTCACCTTAAGATCTTTCTCAATAAGATAGTTTACAAACTTGCTAATCTGTTGAACCTCAGCGGGGGCTGTCTCAGCTCCCAGTGATTTCAAATATGCAGAGTATTCGGGCAATTCGCGCAATTCCTTCACAATTTCAATTGTTTCATTTGCTTGCCATGTTCCCTTTAGATAATTCTCTACGTTTTGTTTTGCATACGGAAAGAGAACGTCATGTACAAAACTAATAGATGTTGTTGTGCCCTCAATGTCGACTAGCACTACTTTGGCCGTCAAATCCAGCGAAGTCTTATCTCCCATTTCCAAATTACTGTATTAAATCAACAAGTTGATAATAACAACAATTTTCTGATACTAATTTTGAACACCAACTATTCCAAAACAATATTAACATTTTCTGCAATGTTATTAAAATACAAATTTTGATATGAGATCTGGTCACACTGATTAATTTGGACTGCAAATTGTTTGAAAATAGGAGTTATCGAGGGCTATAGCTCGTAAACAACGCCGAAAATAAAAAAATGTTATTTAATATTTTCGTCTTATTTTGTCGTGTTCTATAAGAAACAGTCATCAGATCTTAACGCCACAGTAACCCCAATATCGCCCAACAATATCATCTGTTTATGTTGTAAAGATACCAGAAATCGAACTAGTTATCGAATTCTATTAACCAAACAAGCCGATAACTATTCTGCATCGCTTCTGCCAGATCATGAACCAGGGAAACATGAAATTGAGCTGTAAGTAATATTTGAATTTTATAAAACAAATAATTAATATCATCCAATCTCAATCAGACGACATGTCGGAGGATAGCGATTCAATACCGGAGAATGAGCCCGACGAGCAGATGGAGAGTCAAAACGTCATACCCCTTCCAAAGCACAAGCGTCGCAGCTATGTCTGGAGATACTTTACCCCAGTGCCTGACCACTTGGACATTTATAGATGTTCGATTTGTAATGAAACCTTTGGAAATAAAACTGCCAATTTAGGTCGTCATCTCTCGTCAGTGCACGGTATTAATGATGTTGTAAGTAACTCGTTTTGGTATATCAAAACTTCAATTCTATATAATAAATGTAAGTATTCTGTTTCGCCGATGCAGCATCACGAGGATGCAGTGAAGAAGGGTCGACCAAATCGCAGCATCGTTTGGAACTTCTGCACCAAACTCGATGATAAGCGGGCACTTTGCCATTTATGCAAAAAAGTTTTGTATTTCGGTGGCGGAAACACTTCCAATATAACGAAACATCTACGACGCATGCATGCAGAGAAAATAGATGAAGTTGTAAGTGTGCAACATCTCTCTAAATGTCATTTGTTTAATTAAAACCAAATTTTTCCACCTCCAGGCAAAACTAATACCAAAAAACATGCGATGGGGAACAGATGCATCAACGTACAAGAAAGAGCGGAAAGGGTCAAGCTATGTTTGGAATTTCTGTGAGAAGTTGACTAAGAACACGGTGCTGTGCAAATTGTGCAATAGACGAATGCGCTTTCATGGAACGGCCAACGTCATCACACATCTGCAGCGACGGCACAATATTATGGACGAAACTTCCACTGTAAAAACAGAACCTGCTGAAAACGTCCAGGACGCAGCCACGTCCAGTACAAACGATACAAGTGCAGCAACACGTGCGATACAACGAAGTATTAACGGCAGTTTGGTTTGGAAATACATCACACGGATCTCGGATGATACAGTGCATTGCCGTGTTTGCCTTAAGACATTGTCATATCAGGGAACAAGCAATCTGCAGCGCCATCTGCATCGCATGCATAATATTGTCTGGAATGGGCAAGATTTAAGTTTACCAATCAAAATGGAAACAGAAGTCGGTTTGGAGGATAATTCATTTCTCGATTTTTGTGAATCCACCAGCAATCCGTCAATACTCAAATGTCAAATGTGTGACGAACAGTTCGAACAGAATGAGGGCATGCAGGAAACGATTAGTCGGCATATGATTAAAAACCACGGGGCAGCCATGCGTGGAGAAGATTCTGACGAGGTAGGTTACTGTGAAACATGAGGAATTCACCATTAATCTATGTTTTCTACTTCAGGAAGCCGCAGAAGAGGATGAGGAGATTGCCACCTTGTATACCACAGTCGTTGCCGACGAGGAAACCACAGTCGGCGAGAGCGTAGAAGTGGCCAGCCCCATCGGGGACGATGCTCTCTACAACGACATAATCGAAGTCGAAGAAGATCTCAACGACATTGAAGAGGTTGGCGAGCATTTAATCGAGGGTGCCGCCTGTGAAAACTCCCTGTCCGCCCCGTCAGCTGAAAATGTTTTCTCCGACTTTAGCAATGATAGCAACGATGCTCAATTGGTGACGACAACAATTCAGGTTGACGACACGCCCCTAATGCGCAAGCTCAAGGAGGATCTGCTGCGACAGCAGGCAATGTACTTCAGTGAAAAAGCTGGTTTCTATCGTATGCAGAAATTCCTGGTTGCGCAACAGGTTAAAAAAGAACGTCTTGAAATTGAAAGGCTCAAGGCAAGCGATAAAGCTACAGCAGGTCCTTCCGAATCAAATACCGACCGCAACAACGCATCCTAATCCTTATCCTCCTCCCCTTGGTCACTTGTCATATTTAATATAATTAAGTGTAATGTATTTTTTTAAGTTCAAATTGTTACATAGACCAACTATCATTATTGTTTTAATCATATAAATAACAAAATAATTGTGTGACTTTAATTACTTTCGACTGCGTTCATGTCAAGTAAAAGCTTCTTGGTTTGCAAATCGATCAATCGGCGTTTTGCTCTGGCCAATTCGGCCATCTCATTATAGTATATTGTTTCCGCTTTAAGCTTCTCATCCAGCTGTGTTGTGGCATCAGCGATGGAATTTACATCGCCCTGATGATCAATTGAATGGGCCATGTTCGATGGCTCATCATCACAATGCCGGGGTACCATTACATCCGAGTTGTCTACGACATATTCATAGAACGGTTCCTGTTGTTCGATCAAATGAAGCTAAAAATCAGATTATATGTATATGCACTTGGAGAACATGGTAACTATTTCTCATTGTGCCTTACCTCATCCTCCATATGATCCGTCACCTTTTCAATTATGCTATCGACATCGTCAAAATCCACCTTTTCCAGTGGATCAACCTGTCGATTTCTATCATCTGTGTGCCCAATCTCCTTCTTTGGTGAAATAAGACTGTGCTGTGAGTAACTTAGATTCTTAGAGAAATTATGATGCCGCCTTATAATGTGCCTCATCAGATTGGATGATGAGTGTTTGGAGGACAGCGTTTTGCTACAATGTTTGCATCTGGCCATAAATTCTGATATACGTACAAAGTGCGCCCACAGCTTGTTATTCTTGCCGATGACTTTGTTCCGCATCTCCGGATGATGATGCTGTTGTTCCTGTCGCTGATGGTGTTGATTGTCGATTATTGTGCGTACCGCAGTTTTGGTTTCCCTCTCGCCCAAGTTGGCTTCAATGTGCATGTCTGGTTCTGGGTCAGGAGCATTCAGTTCCTCTCTCAGTTCGGCAAGCATTTTTCCCTCGTCACCAGCGAATATGGCTCGAGCTAATAGTTTATGATTTCGTATAAGGTGGCGCGTCAGATTCGAGGATGTGTGTTTTGATGAGAGCGTTTTATCGCAGTGCTTGCATTGCACAATATATTCGGTTAAGCGGTGAAAATGTGACAGCGCTTTGGCGTTTCTGCCAACCATTTTTGCATTTGACAATACTGTCCGTGTTATTTATTTACAGCATGCACAAAAATCAACAATTAGATTGCCACCGAGTTGGCTTGGGTTATAATTTCTAGTTCGTGTACAGTAGGGATGCAATAAACTCGATAATCAAATTTGTTCAGAATTTCGTTCGATGGAACAACTTCAATTTTCACCGAACGAAAATTTATATTTAGTTCGTGTACAGTTGACTGAATCGGTTCGACAATATTTGTAAGGGGTGGACATTTTCACGATACATATCGATATACCGATAGAACGTATTTATTACAATTGCTGTGAAATTGTTCCGTCAAATGCAACACTGCAAAAGTGCTACCCATTGCTGTCAAATGGCAGCAGTGATGCCCTGTCGATAACCTAAAAATATTTGACACGAGGTTGTGCGTGTCTTTTCCTTTCTTTCTCGCTTTTTACTCGAACATGGGTGAGTCGTCGGTGTGATAAATTTGCGTTAAAATATCAAGAAAATCAACTGTGAATGGCATAAAAACATTTTAAAATGTTCGTAACAATTACTTGAATATATATCAAATATAAAATATGTGGAAATTCTATTTTTACTTAATATTTTGTGCCTTTAAACACAAACTGTGAAACAGCACCGCGTGTTGCAGTGTTGTGTGTGTGTGTGTATGTTCGTACTTGTGAACCAGTGATTTTCTTGATATTTGTACAGAATGTTGGATAAAATTGTCATTAATTTACTTTTATCCTTTGCCTAATTTAAGGTATTAGCCGTGATAGTGCACACAAGCGTCGCGCCACTGGTGGCAAGCGCAAGTCGCTCCGCAAGAAGCGCAAGTTCGAGTTGGGCCGCCCCGCCGCCAACACCAAGGTGAGTTACTTATTTTCACCTGCGCCGCCATTGTCGTTATTATTTACTTAAAATATAAAATGATGTTAATGCGTGTCAACTGCAAATGCATTCGACTTGTTCGTTCGCAACTATCTTTGATGATTAAAAAGCTTTATGTTCGGACTACTGATTAAACATGTAACAATGTTGAACGTGCAGGTATAATAGTACAAGGGTCTTGCTAATTGGTATCTATTTCTTTGAACTCTTTCAGCTTGGTGTTTCCCGCGTGCACTCTGTGCGCACCCGTGGTGGCAACACCAAATTGCGCGCTCTGCGCCTGGAAACTGGCAACTTTGCGTGGGCCTCTGAGGGCGTCGCACGCAAGACGCGTATCGCCGATGTTGTCTACAATGCATCCAACAACGAGTTGGTGCGCACCAAGACTCTGGTGAAGAACAGCATTGTGATCATCGATGCTACGCCATTCCGTCAATGGTACGAGTCACACTATGTGCTGCCCTTGGGACGCAAGCGTAATCCCAAGCATGCACAGAAGGAGGATGAGAACGATGTGCTGACCAAGAAGCGCAGCGAAAAGGTCATGAAGAAGTACCTGGAGCGCCAAAAGTACGGCAAGGTTGAGCAGGCACTTGAGGATCAGTTCACCTCTGGTCGCATCCTCGGTACGTATTCCCCATCCTATGCGATTTGTAACTACGGTCAAACGATGATGTTAAATCATTAGCGATCCTTCAAATTTATTGTATCAAACTTGTTTTAAGCGCGATGCAAGCCTGTTGGGTGTGATTTTAGCTTGTCATAGTTACTCTGAGTTATTTTTTATATTTTTCTTTAATTATTTCTCTTTCAACTCAAATGTTAATCGAGTTTTATTTTTCTTTACTACAGCCTGCATTTCTTCCCGCCCCGGACAGTGCGGTCGCTCTGATGGCTACATTCTGGAAGGCAAGGAATTGGAATTCTACCTTAAGAAGATCAAGTCTAAGAAATAAAGGCACTAGATAAGAATGCAAAGTACCAACAAATTTGCAAACATAAAACAAAAATAAAACGGCTTGTTTTTTTATATCAAAAACAGAAGAAAACAAAACAATACAGTTTTTAAACTTATCAGTGGACGTGTATGTAAATACAGGAAATAATCTTTATGTAGTTTATTTGAATAGTTAATGTGGAAGTGATTTCCCTGTTTTAATTTGCAATCGGAGGATGCATTATTAATTTCCATTCTCGTCAACCTGATATTGAATACACACATGTTTGTGGCCAGCAGTCAATAGTTTTAGCCAAGAATTTAAAGATAAAACACGTGTTTTTGATTCATACTTAAATGAGAAATATAATTATGTATATTTTAGCTTGTTTCTATGCAATTTTACTTCATACAATATGATACAAAATATCCGTAATTAATAACAATAGTTCAAATATCATTCGTATTAGGTTGGCTATAATTACATAACACAAACAGGGCCAGTTATGGTGTCGTATTTACAACAAAGAACTAGCAATTTGTACCGCCAATGGCAATTTCGATTTTGTCGATGTCGATGTTGCGCACTGGCTAAAAAGATAACAGAAAATTTGTAAAACAACATGGAATTGTTGTCATTATTGCCGTTTGTTGACGATGATCAGAGCATCAGTGCTCGAAGAGCATCGTCATGAGCGCCATTAATGCAATGCCAAAGATCAGTGCCAGCAGCTGTTTGACAGATTCCTTTCGCTCGTCCTCCTTCAAGAGATCCGGTAATACTGTGACTAACGAAATGTGTAGAAAACCGCCAGCGGTAAATGGCATGATCCAGGATGTACGTGCTTCTGCAAAGAGCATGAGGCAAGGGAGTTATTACTTACAAATTAGGTATTAAATCAGTTGTTAGCGGACACTTACCCATTGCTGATGTTACGCCAGATCCGCCAATGGCAACGAGAGCACCCAATAAACCAGCTCCGGCCGTCAGCAATTGTGCGCGAGCCGCATCCCAGCGGCTGAAGCCAGATCTTAGGAGAATGGCGAAATCCCCGACTTCGTGTGGAATCTCATGAACTGTTTAAAATACAAAAATATATAATAATCAGTTTTTTGCTTCCTGACTGTTGGTAATAACTCACGTAGTATGGCAAAAGTAGCAAGCACTCCGTGTCTGAACGAGACCAGAAACGATCCGGCCACTGCCAGGCCGTGTGTAAAATTATCTATGGAATTGGCCAGAAGATTCAGATAGCCTGCAACTTTTTTGGGCTGTTCCTTCTGCACTTTCGATTTTTCTTCGCGTTCGCGCAGGAAGCACACCTTATCCACATCCTCAATATCGCAGGCACCGCCACAGGTGTCAGCTGTCTCGCCCTCGGGTATTTTTCCGCCATGACGACGCAGTAAGCAGTTGGCGATTTCTACGCACTTGGGTTGCGGATTCTCTTCGTCTGCACTGGTATAACCCGAGAAGATTTTCTCTACGATAGTAAAGATTAGAATTCCAGATAGCACCCACAATCCTGACCGCAGGGATGGATGACCGTCGGTGTCTATAATCGGTGTGGGGAAATTTTATTAGTATCATAAAAATGAAACAAAAGAACAACAAAGAAGGATGTGACTCACTTTGGTTATCGCCCTCCCAGGCCTCTGGCAGTAAGTGAAGGAAAACATCACCTAGAAGTCCGCCCACCGCAAAGCTCAGAAGTACGCGCAGAAACTTGGACTCAGCGGCTATAAATGGAGATTGAACCCATTATAATTTATTATTAAATGCCGAGTATAATGAACTTACGATCTTTATAGCCCTCTTTGGCTAATTTCTCCTCTGTGGGAATTATGAGCAACGGAAAGATTCCGCTTAGACCAATCACCACAGATCCAAGCAGGGAAAATACCCATGGTGTGTACTCCATGCTTTTTATATATTCCGGCACATATTGATTGACCAAACTCGCATAGATCATGCCGAAATGTTCATCGAAGAAGGTGCTGCTCGCGTTCATCCTGGGGCTGGGACTGGTGCTGGTGCTGCTGCTGCTGCTATGTCGCAGAATTATATTTTCTTATAGATGCTAAAGGTCTTTCTTTGGTATAATCTTATGAATATGGCTTAATCAACTCCTTGGCATGTCCTCAAATTGCAACGTTTTGAATTTGTTTTATAAACTGTAAATCACAAAAAATAAATAAGAGTGTTTATAAAATGTTCACATTTTTGTTCAACAAAATATTTTCCTAACAAGACAAATTTTGATTAGATTTTAAAGATATCCCATATACTACGTGTGTGTTAAGCTCACTCAACAAAGTCAAATTCGTCGTCGACCCGTCAACAGTTTCCCAGCCCAGCCCAGTAGTAGCCCCATAGCAACCGGCGCAACTGACCGACGCGACGAGTAGTATTTCTGATATCGGATTGATGTACAAATCCCCATCCCACAACCAACCAACCAACAATGGACGTCATTGGGCGCCGGGCAACAGCCGATAGAGCTGACTGACACGAGCGATAAGCTCGATAAGAAAACTTGCGGAAAACTCGTGTAGCAGCATAACCAAATGGTGACTAGATAGATAGATTGATAGAATGATTGGGTGGCAGTTTATCAAAGTATTGCCAAAGTAGTCCTGCCCTAGCTCGTGTGAGATTTTCAGAATTATTCCACTAATGAAGCATGAGTCGAAACTATTCAACTAATATTATTTTCTTCTTATTTTATATTGATCATCATCATCAATCAATAATGATATTTGTATGCATTCTATATAGATCTGTCGATTTTCAATCGATTTGCACAGCTTAAATTTCCATGGCAATTATAAACAATCGACTATATCAAACAAAATATCCAATGCAATTCGCGTAATACCCATTAAGCCTTATAGGCTTATTTTCAAAGCTTTGACAAACACGCTTAAATGCTCGTTGAAGCTTTAGTCTGGGGCAGTCCGAGACAGAGAGAGAGTGTTAACTGCCCTGAATTAGGTAATACGATATGCAATATAGAGCGCATAGAGGCGCTCAAGGAAAACCAGTAAGCAATAAACACTATGTATATATCGGAATGGGCGCACTTTGAAGGAAACTCTGGAACAACACTTTCGGCTTGGAAATACAATCTAAAGAATCACATTGAGACAATCCGATTCCGTATCCGAAACTGTTGGCGTGCTGATGGAGACTGAACGATAGAATAAGGTTTGTCAGAATTGTAGTACTCTCTCTATGTGTGTGTGTTGGGTACTTGGAAACCCACTTGGTGTGCCCGCCCTGTGCACCTGTGATTTACGACACTTTGCGAATCGGTTGTCTTAACTCTTACGAATTGTGATTGTCTGATGTGCACAAAATGCAGCTTAAATTGTTGAATTTCTGGCGATAAGATATATACTACAAACTACATACTTGCTCTACCAATATAAATAGACCGCCGAACGTGTGTTTTGAAGATATAAGCTTAGTTAACCTAATGTCTTAGCGGCGGGCCTAACTGGGAATCTCCGAGTGTCAACTGTGGATCAATATCGAAAAACGTGAACAACAGGTTGCCCCATTGCGATCGATCACCCTCAGAGGCACACGGGATATCTGAGTCGAGTTGTGCTCGTCTCTCATATCACGTATGCGTAGACCAATGTCAAGTTGTTACAACGTCGTCGAACTAAGCTAAACACAGATGCTAGACTGCGGCTTGCTTATCAACAAACTATAGAGAGAGAGACAGAGAGAGCGAGAGAAAGAGAGAGAGAGCGAGAGAAGCAAGCAACATTTTGTATTTACGCGCTTTGTTTGTTTGGTAAATAAAAGCACACTGCTTTCTGGCCACAAATAACTATCAGTTGCGGCTGCCTGGGTTATCAGTAGTACGTATATTAAATATGATAATAACTACATTGTATATGCGAATACTTTCTTTGCGTTAAGCTTGTCTAGGCCACACACACATACACTATAATCATATATGCATATTGTCTTGCTAAATTTAAACAATTAGATAGAACACATGTTGTTGGAAACACTTGTTTTTATACACAGCGTACAAGGTGACTATCACAGATAATACCAGTTTTTATTTTTTTTAACTAGATATTATATTCCGTTCGCTTTAGGCTAAAACTGAGCAAGAGAGACACACGCGTCTCTAGAAGACTGTACAGTTTGTTCTGCTTGATATCACAAACGCGACTTAGATCGAGCACACAGAAGAAGTTACGCATTCTAGTAGGTAGTTAGTACAACACAATAGCATTTCAATTAAAAAAATTGCTGAACTGATACAAGCACAACCATATATATCTGCGTGCGTGTGTGTGTGTGTGTGGTAGATATGGAGGGACAAAAGCCTAACATATAGCGCGATTTTTGCCTCTCGAAATTGACAAGTGTTGCCTCTGCCGGCTTCGGCGTTGACTTCGCCGCCTCCGGCTACGCGTTGCCGGTGCTTTGAACTTGATTTGTGGCATCCGTGTACAAGTATGCTTCTATGTACATATGTATTTGTGTTTATCTTTGCCAGCACTCACACACACAAACAACTGCTGCTGCTGCTGCCTCTGCTGTCTATGGACAAATTTATGCTTTAAGCTTTTTACAGGCCTCTCCGTTTTTCCGTCCTACCACGCCAGCAGCTTTGCTCGTTTTGACGACAAAGATGCGTTGCGTTGCCGTTATAATACATGAATGTCCGTTATATTGTTGGTTCTATAAATTGCGAACCAAAGTAATTATGGGGTTTCTCAGTATTAATAAACAAATTGTACTAATGAGTCAGTATGTTTTTTTATTTCTCTCCTTTGCAAATGGCGCAGATTATTTTGCACGCTGCACTTTACCAACAAATATCTGTATACAAGGGACAGATAGAGAAATAGAGCGAGAGAGAGAGAGAGTGATATTGTAATACAAAGAGGGGAGGCTCCCATTGTACGTGAACTATCAATCGAAACGTGCCTGCATGCAGCACAAATACTAAATGACAGTATGCAGCGCTGCTTGTGTATTTAAACTTTACATATGTATGTAAATACTTATGTCTATTTGTATTGCGACAAGCAACAATGACGAAATGATAAGAGCAGACCGCGTGAGTCGATCAGCTGTGCTAGCGAAGAGAGAGTTACCCAAAGAGAGAGAGAGAGAAACATGGCGTCGTTTGCTCCACAACCAGTATGTGCATTCCGTTTTGCATATAAATGTACAAAAACAATATACATATGTACAAGACATATGTACATAGGTAGACAGACAGACATAACAAAGGATTGTGAAATTATGTACGCCCAAGGGTTAATAGATCGTTCGTATGGTCACAGAACTCGCTTCTGTGAACTTCTCCTAACGTCGCAATTGTGCGCACTGCTGCAAAAACCTGTTTGTCATTCTCTATTTGGCATTGTTGCTGTTCCGACATATTCATAGACGAAGCGTTATCGTTTTGATTATTGGTCGGATTCGAATATTATTCAGAGTCAGATTTAAACGCCGTAGTGCTGCTCGCAAAAATAACAAATATGGCTGCGCTCTCTGACGTTTTATCGCTACTTAAAACTTGTAGTCTCGCGTATGTACATATGTTTTAGCGTATATGGCTTGTAGGTGTAGGTTAGTTATACAGCGCTTCTTTCTTACCGATTTGTTAGTTTGTTGATGTTGGTAATTTGATTTAATTCTGCACTAGATTTATAGCACCCAGTTACGAGGAATTTATACGACAACTTCTTTGTTTTCACTTTTTACTAAACAAAATATGCAGAAATAGCTATATGCGCAGTATCAATCAATTTTGATGACGCTGAAAATGTCCGGCCACTAATCTGCACTGAGATTGAGTAACTGGATAAACATATATTCGAGATGCTTACAAGTTCAACTATTTTGTGTGTTCACTTTAATGTAAATTTCAGGAATTATGAACTACTACAACTTCGAGAATTTTATATATTATGTCGTTTCATCGCGGGCTTTAGCAGCTGTAATAAAACAGGTACTCGCTTTGTACATACTTTTTGTTTTGTTTTGGGCCGTGCGGAAAACAAACATGGCTACACGAACAGCTGAGTAAGGGAACACGAAATTCCGCAGCAGAGACACGAACTATCGATAGATATTACTTTACGAAGCATAGGCTTCGATAACTCTTCGAATTCAATACATTTTATTAGTTATAATAAAAAGTGTGACCATATTTGTAAATTTGTAATCACACAATTGCATGGCTATGGTCTCACTTCCATTCAACGGCGGTTGCTCAATTTTAAATTTAAAAAAATTGATAACTGCTCTTTGGTACAATTTTCCTTGCGAAAACCAACTGCCTTTTGTTGCGTTTATAATAATGTTTGACACAGTTCTAACGCTTTGAAAACATAGCAACCAAAGATAGCCGAAAACATTACAATCTAACAAACAATTTAATAAAGTATTTATAAATTCTTACAAATATTAACTGTAAAAGTGCAAAAATTTAATTATTCAGAATACAACAGTAACAACAATCGCAACACGTTGAGTTTTTAAAATTAAATTGAAATATAAACCGTTTGCAAAGAAGAATATAAGAGAACAACCAGAAAAATGACTGCCATTGGTATTGACTTGGGCACCACTTACTCCTGTGTTGGTGTCTTCCAGCACGGTAAGGTGGAGATCATAGCCAACGACCAGGGTAACCGGACCACTCCCAGTTATGTTGCCTTCACTGAGTCGGAACGTTTGATCGGAGAAGCGGCCAAGAACCAAGTGGCAATGAATCCCAAAAACAGTGTGTTCGATGCAAAACGTTTGATTGGACGCAAGTTTGGCGATACGAAAATTCAAGAGGATATGAAACATTGGCCCTTCAAGGTGATCAACGATAGCGGCAAACCAAAGATTAGTGTAGAGTTCAAGGGCGTAAGGAAACAATTCTCACCGGAAGAGATTAGTTCAATGGTTCTGACCAAAATGAAGGAGACAGCCGAGGCGTATCTTGGTACCACGATCACGGATGCCGTCATTACAGTTCCCGCTTACTTTAATGACTCCCAGCGGCAGGCTACCAAAGATGCCGGTGCCATTGCCGGATTCAATGTGCTGCGCATTATCAACGAACCTACGGCAGCCGCCTTAGCCTACGGGCTGGACAAGAATCTCAAGGGCGAACGTAATGTGCTGATATTCGATTTGGGAGGCGGTACATTTGATATCTCCATTCTGACCATTGACGAGGGCTCATTGTTTGAGGTGCGAGCCACAGCCGGAGACACTCATCTGGGTGGGGAGGACTTTGACAACAGGTTGGTTAATTATTTTACAGACGAGTTCAGGCGTAAATTCAAGAAGGATATGCGTTCGAATCCGCGATCATTGCGGCGATTACGTACAGCAGCAGAGCGTGCAAAGCGCACCTTATCGTCAAGCAGCGAAGCATCCATTGAGATTGACGCACTGTTTGACGGTCATGATTATTACTCCAAGATTAGTCGAGCACGCTTTGAAGAGCTCTGTGCCGACCTATTCCGCAGCACATTGCAGCCAGTGGAGAAGGCTTTATATGATGCCAAGATGGATAAGACCCAGATTCATGATATCGTCCTTGTGGGAGGCTCGACTCGCATTCCCAAAATTCAGAGTTTATTGCAAAGCTTCTTCTCTGGCAAGAGTCTCAACCAGTCTATTAATCCAGATGAAGCGGTGGCATATGGTGCCGCCATTCAGGCAGCCATCCTATCGGGAGACAAAAGCGATCAGATTAAGGATGTTCTACTGGTTGATGTTACGCCACTGTCTTTGGGCATAGAGACAGCTGGCGGCGTGATGACCAATCTGATTGATCGCAACAGCCGCATACCATGCAGACAGTCCAAGACATTCTCCACTTACGCAGACAATCAGCCTGTTGTGACCATCCAGGTATTCGAAGGTGAACGTGCCATGACCAAGGACAACAACGTGTTGGGCATTTTTAATCTAAGCGGAATTCCACTTGCTCCGCGTGGAGTGCCGGAAGTGGATGTCACCTTTGACTTAGACGCCAACGGCATACTCAACGTGACGGCGAAAGAACTTAGCATGGGTAAAGCCAAAAATATTACCATCAAGAACGATAAGGGTCGCCTCTCGCAAGCCGATATTGATCGCATGGTGAACGATGCAGAAAAATATGCGAAGGAGGACGATATGCATCGTCAGAGGATCGCAGCTCGCAGTCAACTTGAAAACTATGTTTTCGGCGTCAAGGATGCTGCGGAACAAGCTGGTGAGAAGATTAGCAAGTCTGAGCGTAACAGTATACTCGCGAAATGCAACGAGTGCATCAAGTGGCTCGATGGCAACAAGATGTGTGATAAGAAAAAGTATGAGCACAAGCTGCAGGAACTGACAAAGATCTGTAGTCCCATCATGACTAAGATGAAACAACAGGATGGCCGAGCAGGATCTGGCGATTGCCGTCGGGCATCAGGTAAAGCTTCCAAAACTGGTGGACCCAACGTCGAGGAGTTGGACTAATGCATTCATCAGGATTAATTGTTTTAAATATTCCATTTTACTTCCTCAAAAAATGTTAATCTGTGAAATGTAATTTTAATTTAGTAATAAAACAACTATTTTTATACTCTGAATTTTTTCTACTTGGGCAATCCTTCACGTTCGGCCCAGTCCAGCCAGGATCCTTCGTAATTTTTTACATTCTTAAATCCCAGTGCTGAGGCAGCTTCAGCGGCCTTTAAACTGCGTTTACCAATCTTGCAATGGAACACAATTTCAGTGTCGGATTTTGGTTTATCCCGACCATATCGAGATTTGAAGACCTGATCAGATACAGCCAGTTCCTGACTTACGATGCCCAGGGGAATGTTAATGCTGGATGGGATTTGACCAGTTTCCTTAAGTTCCTCCGGCTCTCGCACATCTATAAGCAACTTTTGAGGTTCATTGGGTATCTTCTTGACTGCAGCATAGTCCACAATTCCAATAGGTTTGCTGCTAAAGAGACGCGCCGCCGTGGCGAATCGTGGTGCAATTGTTCTTTCTGCCTGAAGTTTGTTAGTACGCAGTACGATGCCTGCTGTTCTCATCAAAATTGGACAGTATTTAACAAGCATATTGCACAATTACATTAAACTATTATTTAATATTAGTTTAAAGTCTTTTGCCTTGTTTTAAAAACAAACGTTATGTAAAGTTTGTGGTAAGTGGCAACAGAATGTATTTTTCGCCGACGATCAGCTGTTCCAACTTTTTTACGCAGAGTTGCCAGACTGCTGCATTTATTTGCAACAGCAAATGGCGCGAATATAAAATTTATTTGAAGTATGAAGAATGAAAACTACAAACAAATGTAAATCATCAGAAGTTTGTGTTGATTTATTGTTACTAGGCAATCAGTATGAGCCTTATCACTCGACAGCGTCGTGACGTGTGTGTGTGTGTCAAGGCAATGGCTCGATCAAGTTCGCATCGCATGATAACTCAGACAAAATACCCAAGCCAAGCCGTTCCAGTTGTGGTTGCTGTCGTCGCTTGATTAATTCAATTACTCGGTATATATGGAATAGCGATCCCGGATTCAATTCTACTATACATAGAACAACTGTGAATGTGCGCCAAGCACATGTATGTACATCCATATGCACATATTTACATAGACGTCGTACGATCAACTTTTGCAGAATAAAATTGATAAGAGGATAGAAATTGCTTTCTCTCGTTCGTTCCTGCCCGCATAAAATGTTTGTTTAATTAACGCTTTCAATTATTTTTGGAAGACAATGCTTTCGTTTATATATATTTTTGCATTGTTCAAAGTATTAGTGAGTTAAGGTTAGCGATGATCACAGCCTTACTTAATCTGCATTACGATTGTTTTTCCCATGGACCGTTGCCTACTAGCTTACTGATAATAAGTTAATACATATGTGTGAGAGTATGTATTATACGCTCCCCACAATCTTGGGGTCACCGACGTCACAAACCGGCGCGTGCCGTAAGAGTTGATTGGAACCGGACAGGATGGGAACAGTGATACGAATTCCAATATGAACTCTACTAGTAAACAACTAAACGGAATTAATTATGCTTGTTTTTCTGCTGAGTTCCATGCTTATCGCCGAAGATGCAGACTAAACATAAACATACTATTCGGGTTCGCATTTCGTATACCCATCTTTTCCTAGAATTTCGTCAATAATATTCATAATCCTTGAAACATTTTTTAAATTCTGTAATCTGTTGCCTATATATTCTATATATATTTTAAATGGTCTACCTCACAGCGCTTCGAACGATCAAGAATTAGTCTTTTTTAATGGGTATCAATGTATGTATACGCACTTCACACGTCACAAAATCCCACGCATAATATTTAGTAAACAAGTATGTATATATATTATACAGATTTTGTTTTATTTTTATGCAGACTATGTTTATTTATCAATAACTTGTAACATACATATATATGGCTCTTACTTATATAATGAAATTGGCAAATACAACTTGCTCAGAAATAGGATAAACAGTTTAGTATGCTCTTAATATTTAACTAGACGTAAAAATGAGGATGTTACGTAATGTTTAAGAACATTTTGTCGATAACTAAGGACTTTCGTAGGTAAAACACATGCACATGATCACAATAGGTTGCTGTCGTCTTGAAGGAACTGGGAATTCAAATACCACCACGATCATTTCCGATCGACAAAGTGTCCCAGCGCCTGGCCAACGCTAATCTTTTGACCTGCCTCAATATTGAATTTAAAATTCTTTGGTGCCTCAAAGAGTAGGACTATGGTGCTGCCCATGTTGAACTGCCCAATGAGATCGCCTTTAGAGAACTTTGGGACCGGCTCTTTTCGCTGTTTGCCTTCGTCCAAAATCAACTCATCGTATTCATAGGTGCTGGGCGGATGTGCGCCCACATTGAAGCCTGTCCAGCGATTGGTTTTAAGCTCTGAATCTATAAAGATTTTCACAGAGCCAACATTGGTGGCCCCAACCGCTGTGTAACTGAAGAATCCATGCTTCCAATTGCCCATATAGAGCACACGCTCGTTCAGACAGAATAGACCGGGCAGCCAGCTAGCCACTTTGGGATTTACAGATAACAGCTCGCCAGAAAAATGACGTCTCACTGTTGGTTTCCAGGCGGCGGGCGAATGAAAACGATGATAATCGCCCGGTGCCAAATAGATGACGCATTGATAGAGCTCTGTGGAATCATCACGCTTCTGCTTGAGGGCCTTGGCATAGTTTTGCTTCGATTCCTCGTCGACCGTCTGCAGCGGCCCTAAGAAGTCCTCGATGCTATAATTGACACCTTTGACCTGTTCAATTAGCGAATCAGTTGCGCTGCCAAAGTGTAGTACTCTTCCATCAGCCGGTGATACTATCGGAGCTGTGGGATCTATAACTCGTACGCCATCTCTAAGCGGACGCGTAAAGAACTCCGATAAGCTGTTGTAGTGACGCAAATCCGGATATTGTGCTTCCTCGATATTAACCTTAAACATATTCGAGTACCAACCATAGATAAAAGGTCGGAACGATTCGGGCATATAGCATGAGGCCAGCCAACCCCAGCAGCGGCTCATGATGCGCAACGGCAGGGAACAGTAGATCGTAGACTGGAACTGGGATGCAGTTCCTGGGATGCCATCACGTTCGCAGCGCAGCTTATGCAGTTGCCATTCGATGGCACCGAATACGCACAGACCCATGGGAGCCCAGCGGAGCAGAAATCCCGTCCAGCGTGAGAGCACATTGCGGCGCACTTCCAACTGTGTCTGTGACTGTGTACGTTGTGGCTTTTGCTTGGCAATAGCCGACTCGGAGGCAGCGGAGCTGTTCGCCGGCAACTGGCGGAAGTGTCGGAGCACAGACCAATTTCCATTTTTCTGTTGTGAGTGTCTCGATTGCGGCTCCTGTTGCAATGCCTTGCGCACATTTCCCGCTTTTAGCAGATAACGGCCGCGCGGCACAAAGTACGAAACCATTATTTATCTTATATAGTTATCCCTTCTTTTCGTTTCTCTCTTGTTTCTTGTTCTTTCTTTTCGAATTGTTGTTGTGATTGCGCGCACGCCGTCGCCTACAATCGCCGCCGATTACGTATTAGATCGTATAATGCGTGCGTTGATCTGGCACGATGTGTGGGTGTCTGTCTGTATGTAATATGTTTTCCAATAAATAAAGATTGCTATTTTTATGGTAAATTATTATCATCTGTTGCTGGAAACATGCGCATTTAGTTGCTAATATTGTAATTTTCAGTCAGAATAAAATTAATTTTCGTTGTGTGTGAAGAGAGAGAGAGAACCAAATTGTACACTTCCGTCTTGGTGAACTGTCGGGCGACGACTAAAATGCTGAAATGAGCGAAAAGCACGTTGAAGAAGATGAGATTATGCATGGAGGCGATGGATGGCGGCGCCATTATGACTACATCGCATGTGATTTGTTGCTCACCACAAACAAACGAACGAACGAACAAACAAAAAGCACAGCAAGCAGGCAATCGGTCGGTCGCTCGCTCTCCCACTGTGGCTTATCAATTCTTCTTCTTCTTGGTTATTTTTCTTCTATTTTGTGTCAACAATAGTTGCTCAAGGTTGGCGCGCGCCGAATTTCTTGATAATACCAAATATAAACTGGTTTTTGTTTATTAAAGCTTATTTTATGCATTTGTTTTGGCCTCTCTTGTTGGTTGTCAACTGTTTTGTCATTTGTTTCTCAACACAAAACTTTTAACTGCGCCATACTCTCTGGCATGCAACTAAGTGGCAACTCTGTCAGTCGCGAACTGAACAGCTGATTGATTTTATTTGTGTTTTTCTGCACGCAAAAATATACAATTTTATGAAGTGATTTACTACTAACGTGTGTGGCATAATTATGGCGGAGGCAGAAAAACAGCCGGCCTCGTTTGCCTGCCAACGTTGCCTACAGCCCATCGTGCTGGATGAACAGCTGGAGAAGATTAGCGTACATGCTATGGCCGAACTTTCTTGTATGACGCACAATCAAAACATTTTATGTATATGTTAATACTATATTTTCCTCCTTTTTACAGTGCCCATCTATGGTGGCAATGTGAACACAATAGACCCACAGGATGCAAACAGTTTCGACCACTTTGTGCCGCCTTTCAGGTTGACTGATTCCATTAACGGCACAGGTTTTATGCTAGTTTCCGATGGACGCGATAACAAGAAGCTGAGTGCCGCTTTCAAGCTTAAAGCGGAGCTATTCGACTGTCTGTCCTCCAATTCTGAAATTGATCATCCTTTGTGTGAAGAATGCGCTGATTCAATGCTAGAGATTATGGACCGAGAGCTCAGCATAGCTGAGGAAGAATGGCATGTATATAAGACCTATCTTAATGAACTGGAACAGCAACAGCAAGGTCCAAATGTCGAGGCTTTGGATAGGGAGTTAGAGGAGCTAAAGGAGAGTGAGAAACAATTATTAAGCGAGCTTGCGAATTTAAAGGCCGAAGAGAAGGTACTGAATGCGGCCATAGAAGAGGAAGAGCTGGAGAAGGAGAAGCTACACGAACAGGAGGAAAGCTATTGGCGAGAGTACACAAAGCATAGAAGAGAGCTGAATCTTACAGAAGACGATAAACGTAGCCTTGAATGTCAGATAGCCTATTCCAAGCAACAGTTGGAAAAGCTGCGTGACACCAATATCTTCAATATAACATTTCACATTTGGCATGCCGGACACTTTGGAACAATCAACAACTTTCGATTAGGACGCTTGCCATCTGTCTCGGTGGACTGGTCAGAGATTAATGCTGCTTGGGGACAGACCGTACTTCTTCTGTCTGCACTGGCACGGAAAATCGATCTGACCTTTGAACGCTATCGAGTCGTCCCATTCGGCAATCATTCTTATGTCGAAGTGCTGGGCGAGAATCGTGAATTACCGTTGTACGGCAGCGGAGGATTTAAATTCTTTTGGGATACCAAATTCGATGCAGCCATGGTGGCGTTTCTTGACTGCTTGACGCAGTTTCAGAGGGAGGTAGAGAAGCGAGATACTGGATTCCTGTTGCCGTATAAAATGGAGAAAGGCAAAATAATTGATCCTTCTAATGGAAATTCCTACTCCATAAAGTAAATATACCTCCCATGCATTACATTCTTTTCGATTAACTTTCAACTGATTTTTCAGAATACAATTTAATTCGGAGGAGCAGTGGACGAAGGCACTGAAGTTCATGCTAACGAATCTGAAATGGGGCCTCGCCTGGGTTTCCTCCCAGTTTGTTTCACAATAAAGTTTCCCCTGATCATTTTATTGAAGTAATCAAATTAGTGTGTACTGTCTACTTATATGAATATTATTATTAAATCTTTTAACATTTAATTGCTTTTTTTATTGTATTACTTTCGTCGTCGCTTTCATCGCTATCTAAATCACTTCCGGATAGATCATCGTCGATCCAAAGGGATCCCTTTATCTTCTTTTTGTCCTTATCCTTGCTGTCTGCCTGGGCCTTTCGTTTGGTTCCACTGGCAGTAGAGCTGCTACTGGGTGCCTCGCTGTCCTGTGGTGCAGATAATTTGGCCTCCTCAGCCTGTTTGAGCCCCTCCTCGAAGGCGTCGCTTACCTTTTCCGTCAACTTGGCCCTTGCTTCCTCGTACTCCTCGTCTTTGAAGTCATGTTTGGGCACCGCCAACAGCTTCTCGATCTTTCGCTTTTTGCGCTCTTCAGCCTCACGTTCACGTTCGCCTTGCTTGTCTAGCCATGCCCTTAGGCGCTTCTCCTCATTTATATCACGTAAGCGACGTCCGCTCAGATCACGACAAGCTTCTCTGTTCGTGGTCTTTTCGATTTGAGCTCCGATCGCTCGCAGCATGGAACCAAAGCCACCTTTGCCTCCCACCTGGCGCAAGATGCAATTGATATTTCTATTCTCATTATGATGTACAATTTCAATATCATTTGCAGCCAAGCGTTTGCCATTGCTTGTGAGGTAGTATTCATCGGGTTGCAATTGCTATGAAAATATTTTATATTATTTTAGTCGATAGATCTATCGACTCAATAAATTAAATCACTTACAGTTTCCTCTTCGATTCTTGTGTATATATCAGCGTAACTAATGTGCTGAGTATTTACGGTAAATAACTCTTTATTGTTTATCAAAATATTAACCACCATTTTTACAGCTTGCCTTCCACTATTGTACTTCTCGCTAAATCCTTTTTGTGCTGCCTCTTCTGCCCTTTCCATTTGCGCCAGAAAGAGAAAGCAGTAATGCAAGCGTTTATCAAGCTACAAAGAGTTGCCACGTTATTTAGTGATTCAATAAATCAATCCTAATATCATAAAACTCCTTTGATACAAATTGAAAAATAAATGTGATTGCTCAAAAAATGAGTATCACCATTTTTTAAATTATAAAATAGGTTAAAAACATAATTAATGCAAAATTAATGTAGTTGCCGCCATTGTGACAAGGCAGTTGCGACAAGTTGGCAGCACCGCTCTTGCACACAAAGTGCTCATTTAATTAGTTCGCATTTTAGACGACGAAAGGTAAAAGACTGGCGACGCGTTTATCGAACTATTTTAGCGAGATAACATAAATAAAGTTATTTAAAATAAGTAAAATCGGTTAGCGGCAAAAATTTGCCGTCGAATAGTATGTGTTAAAAGAGTCTTGGTTTAAACGAATGCGGTAAATTTACTGCCGCAGCCACGTCACAGAGGCTAAAAAAAATAAGTGAATTTTGGGACCGAAACGAAATTCTAGGCAAAAAGCGATGCCAGCTCGAACAATGGACAGTGGACAGTGATGGCACAGCGGTGGTGGCAGTGTGTTAATAATAATTCTAGCTTTTTGCATCGGTTTCCTATCGTGTAGGAGGGGTAAACGGCAAATCGAACAGCGTTTAGCATAAAAGATGGCAGCAGAAAAGTGAACAAGATACATACAAACATATATGTATATATATATTAATATGTTCCTTTTACAAATTCGCACGCATACATCCATATATATTATACAAAAAAAAAAAGTGCGAAGACGAATAAAATTTGCGTTGCGTTTAGCGAAAAGAAAATCAAAAGCAATGTAAAATCCCCAGTTAAACTTGCATTAGTATTGGTTTGAACATTCATTTACCAAAACCAAAATAAGTGGCAACACTCATGTGAACAGCAGCAGCCGAATTGCAAACAAAAAGACAAACGCGACGCCTTTCTTTTCCACCCGTTTCGCCGCCGTTCCTTTTATTTTGACTCTGACTTTGACTGACATTTTACTGCTAGTCGCTGAAAAATCAGGTTTTTGTGTTTCTATAATCTAAGTTTCAATTAAAATTTTCATAGCTAAACATCGATTATTTATCCCAGGTGATACTTCTAAATTGATGCAACCGTGCGTTTTCGTTGGCCGGTTTCGGTTTTTGCAAATTCTCCTCTTCTCCGTATTTTCTGCCATTGTGTATTTTGTTATCGACGGTCATTCATCTCCTAGTTGATTTTCATTCTTTCCATTTTCTAGGCGCGCGCGAGAGTAATTGTGTGTGTGTGTACGTGAGTTTATTAATGCCTTAAAAATAATTTGGGCAAAAGAATAACGATTGCTTTGAAATAATTGTTAAGTAGAACCTCAGTGTCCGACCCCCGTGCATATAAAATGGGTGAACGTTTGTCATAAAAACTGAGACTGCTGCGGCCCTCGCTTCACACTCTCGTTTTTGAGAGAGGAAGAGAGAGAGAGAGTGGGAGAGAAAGAGAGTGTTTGCGTGCGTGCGTGCTATGGTTGTATGTGTGTCTGCACTGCTTTTGCGTTACCCGCTGCCGCCTTTGTTTCATACTCGCACTTTCGTATAACATTATCATTTGCTTGCTTAATTCCACATTGAAATAAGTCGATCATGTGCTATAAGGTTGAATTGTATACTTATGTATGCGATTTCCTTAAAATAAAACAATAAAATATCCTAACTGAACCACCTAGTAGCAGTTTTTGTTCTTTGCAGCAAAAAAAAAAAAAAAAAAAAACCATAAATAAATAAATAATCAGTATCTAATGGAAAATATTTCCTTTCTCATTCTTATTACAGTGATTCCAGTCTTCAGCTACGAGTCCAATCAATAATCCAGCGAACTTTCACTTTAACTTCAAGTTTATATAATAATCAACCAATTTTTGTACTAGAAATGAACAGAAAGCCAGTTGAGATACATATGTATATGTATATGGTAAACAAAAAGTTAGCAAAGTAGCAATGAAACTAAACTAAAAAAAAAAACAATAACTATTGATATATAGATAGAATTGAGCTCGATCTATAAATTGCTGCAGCATCACTCTTGAGTAGTATGACCTTTTTGACAACAATAACAACTGAAGTCGATCGATTTTGAGAGCAATCATTATATTCCAAAACACTCCATTAGCGCATAGTTAGGATATATATACGTTAACGAAATTTATTGATTAAAAGAAAAGCCACAAAAACAACAACAAGAATAACAACAACAACAGCGAAAGCGAAAGCAATAAACGACGAACCTCAGCGCTAAGCAAAAGATTTACTATTACCAATATATATCTAGGATCTATATACACTGAGATATATAAATTGATAGTATAGATAAGTTGTATAGTCAAGATTCAAAAGTATTCAAAATTTGTTTCGAAACGGGAATATTAGCACATTTATCTTTGTTAGCCATTAGCCGATGTTTTAGTTGAATATATATATATATATATTCATAAAATATATATATGTGAAAATATTTTGTATGCATTGCATTTTTACAGCAAATCAGCAATTAGTTAGGAGTCGAAGGCAAACACTTTTTAATCATCAACAATCTTTGTATTGATGTGGATAGAACTAGTAGAGTAGCCTAACTAACAGTAGCATCAAAAGGAGTATCAACTAGGCAATAGGCTTAGAGGTAGAAGTACCACATCGGGTCGGTCAAATACATATAGTTGATAAACATGGACGAGTCACAGCCAAAAACGTTGTACGTTGGCAATCTGGACGGTTCAGTTTCGGAGGATCTCTTGGTTGCCCTATTCGGCAAAATGGGACCAGTCAAAAGCTGTAAAATAATCAGAGAGCCAGGCAATGATCCCTATGCCTTTATTGAATATTCCAATTACCAGGCAGCTAGTACCGCCCTAACGGCCATGAACAAACGTGTCTTTCTCGATAAAGAGATCAAGGTCAGTCATAGCAATTCTTAAATATATAATCTATAAATTTTTCTTAAATATATCATTATTTTCTACAGGTCAATTGGGCCACTAGTCCGGGCAATACGCCTAAGACAGACATAAGTTCGCATCATCACATATTTGTTGGGGATCTCAGTCCGGAGATCGAAACAGAGACACTCCGCGAGGCATTCGCACCATTTGGAGAAATATCAAACTGTCGCATTGTACGCGATCCTCAGACCATGAAGTCCAAGGGTTATGCCTTTGTCTCGTTTGTCAAGAAGGCCGAAGCTGAGAATGCAATTCAGTCAATGAATGGCCAATGGATTGGTTCGCGTTCGATACGCACGAATTGGTCCACACGTAAATTGCCACCACCACGGGAATCATCGAAAGCTGGTGGCCAAGGTGGCGGTATGGGTGGGATGGGCGGTGGCGGCGGCGGAGCTGGCAATGGCATCAAATCGAATCAACGACACACCTTCGAGGAGGTGTACAATCAATCTAGCCCCACAAATACCACCGTCTACTGTGGCGGCTTTCCGCCCAACGTCATCAGTGATGAGCTAATGCATAAGCACTTTATGCAATTCGGCCCCATTCAGGATGTGCGCGTGTTCAAGGACAAGGGATTCGCATTCATTAAATTTGTAACGAAAGAGGCAGCAGCACGCGCCATCGAGCATACGCACAACAGCGAAGTCCATGGCAATCATGTCAAGTGCTTCTGGGGTAAGGAGAACGGAGGCGATAATTCGGCCAATAATTTAAATGCTGCCGCCGCAGCGGCAGCTTCTGCCAATGTTGCGGCTGTGGCTGCCGCCAATGCAGCCGCAGCTGCTGGTGCTGCCGGTATGCCCGGCCAAATGATGACACAGCAACAGATTGCTGCAGCCACTGGTACTGCGTTACCAGGCCAAATGATGACGCCCCAACAGATAGCAGCCGCTGCGGCAGCGGCGCAGGCGCAATATCCGTATGCGACAGCATACCAACAGATGGGCTATTGGTATCCGCCAGCGGTGAGTAAAGAGATCAGTAGTAAATCCTCAAAAATATTGCAATAATTCCATTTCCATAACCAGAGCTACCCGGCACAGATGCAGACGCAGTACATGCAGCAAGGCTATTATCCTTATGCTTACACCACGAGTGCTCAACAGGCGGGAGGTGTGCGTAAGTATCCGAAGTTCTAGAAGATCTATGTTTTCCGTTATTAATTATTTATTTTCTTTTGATTTCGATTATTGTTGCAGCTGCCGGGTACCGTGTGATGCCGCCAAATGTAGCATGGGGTGTTCCCGGGGCCACTGTGGTGCCGGGCGTTACGGCCGCTGCTAGTGCGGCTGCTGCCGCGAACGGTTCGCTTGCCCCACAGATGATGTACAGCGCTGCGATGCCACAATATCAAACCCAATGAGCAGAGACGTGACGCCTGCTTCGACGCCGTCTGGAATTTCCGGGCAGCCGCTGCAGTCTACATCGACTGCATCCGCATCAACGACCGTATGCAACAGCAGCAGCAGCAGCAACAACAGCAACAACAACAATACCGAGAACAGCAATAAGAGGAGTATCAACTGCTGCATTCGCCACACACTTTCAATATCAGCCCAAAATCGTGCCACAATCTGTGCCCATCATCAGCACGGACAGCAGCGGCAACTACAACATCAACCATCGAAGGAATAGCAGCTCAATCGATGTGGCGCTAGTTTTCAATAACTTCACTTAAACAACAACAAAAAAAAAAAAACAAATCTATAAACTTCTGTTTAATCTGGACTCTCTCGCAGTAAATAACAAAATGTTCCATTTACCAATCGTTTCTTACTTACGTCGTTACGCGTAACGACGTTACGTGTGCGGTTACGTTAGGACGTTCATGGACCGTCGTCGTACACTGTACTGACTGACATGCGTGTGTGTGCGTCTCATTATCCATTATCTGTACGTGAGTGTACTCTGGTGTTTTGCGTGCCTATGTGTGCGTGTACGTTTGCCCATTCAATCGACAAGACAAAATAGACAGTTAGTTGAAGTTGAAGTTGACGGTGATGGTGGTTGAAGCAGAATGCGTTGAACTAAAAGTTGAATCGCGCGCGCAGTGTCAGCGGAATATGATGCTCTGAAGCGGATCGATCTGGGCGGCGGTCAACGGGCGGGTAGCTGTAACAATCTAATCCAATCTAAGTACATGTTAAAATAATTTAATGATTTGTAATTTAAGATATAGGCGTATACAAGAACGAAAAAAACAAAAACAAAATAAGTAAAGCTAAAACAGCAGAACATCAACAATTGAATACAACAACAAAAACAACAACAACAACAAAGGAAAACAAAGAAACAAGCAACAACAAAAGAAAAAAAAACAAAGCAACAATCGAAAAGTAACAAAGCAAATTGTGTAATTGTTGTACATTTTGCGATTTATAAAGTTGAAACCGATATTTTCAACAAAAAAATAAATAAAAACGCAAAGATAAACAACAACAACAAACAGAGAGACCGAAAAGAGAAAGAAAAGCATAAACAAATTTAGTTATTAAGCGATTGTAAATGCGATGCATATGTATATTCATATTTGCGATGTGTGAATTATGTATGTAAAATGTAAAATAAAGAAAAAAAATATATAAAAAACAACAGAAAATCCAGAGTTTGCATTTCGATTAACTTTTCAGCACTTAAACTTTTTTCCCAACTCCAAATCTCCATAATAAATCACCAAGGCTTATAAATTGGAACCCAATTTGGTTCATAAATATAAATACTTATTATAATCACTATAAAAGAAGTCACATGTGATATTCTGTTGAAATCCTTTTATTCAGCGCTTTAGCTTATATTTATGTAGGTATTTACTGGGTTGTCTTTTAAGACCTGTTAACAGGCAGATAAAACTAAATTATTGTATGATAGTTCGCTTCACAAAGCCGTTCCTCTAGCGTCGTAAGCAATGTGTGTGTTTTTCTAGGTACAGTAATTTGGTAATGTTTCTATAAATGATAAATGATATTATATGTGCCTTGTGTGAGTGGAATCTAACAGATGGCATTAATTAACGAGCTGCAGCTATTGTACATTAATTAAAGGAACAAATATCTTGCTAAAACTTATATCCGTAAATCGTGTGTGAGTTTCTGTGATGGGCGGGGCGCTTTTTTACCTTAGGCTTAGGCTATGCTTATGTCTACGATTACCGAGTAATTATAGTTGGGATGTTGTGAGATGTAGTAGTAGTATACTAAAAACAATTGTCGATCATTTGTAGTTATCAAGAGCTTAGACAGATGACGACAACATACGATCGAATAGTCGGAATATATGTATATTATTATGATTATGGTTAGTGTATATGGCATTAACTGTACAACAGAAACATGTTCAAGATATATATATATGTTATCAGCAGGAATGAAATACAGCTATGGAAGTATGTATGTGTGTATTTAGGAGAAACAGAATAGGAAAGTTTTACGCGAAATTAGAATATTAATAAAGAAAGTTGATCTACTCGGAATGATCTGTTTGGTAATTTTACATATATATAATATTTAATGAATACACAAAATTTACAATATTAAGAAAGTTTACTTCTTAAGCAATACAGTTAGCGAAAACTTTGAAAACAGTTCACACACAAATACAATATAATAATAATAAAGGAAATTTATCAGTAATCTACATACATCTCTCTTTTTTCTTGACCGTTTCTATAGCTTATTATTAACTATTATTATAATGCTTCGTATGGACTGTGATCTGGACACGTTTTTTTTTTGTTTTTGAACATTAATATAGCATTTTAAAAATAAACTTAGAATGAACATGATTCTTATACGTAAATAGTATTAAATCCTAAAACACTGAACTTTGATGGGCAGAAAATAACAAATGAATCGGAATGAATCTCATATTCACATAATATCAGAAAAAATCAACGAAATTTGTGAAACAATTAATACTACTGGGAAAAAGTTAAAAAACTAACTAAATACACTTAATAATGAACACGCTGCAAATAACTGTAACTGTAAAAATACGAGTCAAAGATGAAAACTAATCACGTTTGCAAACAGCAAGATGAAAAGTATTAACGAAATTCCGTCACTCACATCATCATCGGATGCTGCTGAGCCTGAATCTGAGCCACCACCGCTCAGTATAGCCTGTTTCTAGCCTGGACAAGTGGGTTGGGCTTGGACCTTGTGGGCCTATTTCAATTTGTTGATCTTATGGATTCGAAACTGATTGGGAGAGAGAAAAGAGGAGGTTTTTTTTGGAAACAAACTAAATTGTTATATCTCCATAATCCTGTGACCATTTTTCGTAAGAGTTGAGACTTTGTGGTGCCACCGAACGGCGAATGCGCTTGAGAGAGTTGTGGAAATCCTTTTCGGTTATGGGACGCATTGCACTAATATCCAGACATTTCACTTGTTCAACATTTAGCTCACGGATCGGTTCCAGTGCAGCATCCTTGGCCAGCGCTGTCAAATCGGAACCCGAATAGCCATCGGTGATTTTCGCCAAACGACCCAAGGCTTCCGTATCCAGCGGACTGCCCTGCTTTTGCAGTAGACGATTCAATAGCAATTCCCGAGTCTGTACGTCGGGCAGTGATACATAGACGCGCTTGGTGAAGCGCCGTAGAGCTGCCTCGTCTAGTTCCTGTGGTCTATTTGTAGCTGCCAGCACCACAATCCGATCACCATCCGGATTACCCGGTAATCCATCAAATTCGACCAGGAATTCGGTCTTGAGACGCCGTGAAGCCTCATGTTCGCTACTACTGCGCTCCGAGAGCAGCGAGTCCACTTCGTCAATAAATATGATTGATGGCTGCATGTGACGCGCCACCGCGAACAGAGCTCGCACCAGCTTCTCACCATCGCCAACATATTTGCTAGTCAACGACGCGGCAGAGATGTTTAGGAACGTCGCACTGCACTCGGTGGCAACGGCTCGGGCCAACAACGTTTTTCCATTTCCGGGCGGACCGAATAGCAACAGACCCTTAGCCGGTGCGCGCAGACCTGAAGCAAAGAAGTGTGTTGATATAGGGAAAGAACCTATATAAAAATCAACCTACCCGTGAAGAGCTCGGGACGCACAGAGGGCAGTATGACCATCTCTTGCAACGCTTGCTTGGCCACCTCTTGACCCGCAATATCTGTCCACTCGACCTTGGCGCCGCCTTCGACAATCTCATCAAGAATAAGCTGTACCAGCTTTTGCTCCACACCCTTAACGCTCACCACGGGTGTGCTGGCACCACTGCCACCGCTCCCACTGGGTGCATTGTTGTTAATGGGCGTACGTGAGCGCAGCGGAGGAGTATTGCGACCAGAGGACTGTAAAGCAGAGATAGACGGATATTAAGTGTGAAGAGCATGGAGTAGCTGTGGCTGTGGCTACTTACGAATTGTCGTCGCACCGCCGGTGGTGTCGCTGCTGTCTTGCCAGGTTGACGCTGCAACGCGGCGCTCACAGATGTTGAGGTTGTCTTCGAGCCGAGATTACGCGGCAGGGTCTGTGATTTGTTGGCAACGGCCAGATTACCAGGTCGCTTGTTGCCAATGGTTAGTTTGCGTCCAGAGGCTGCATAGGAAATAGTCAATAAATTTAAAATAATCTTCACTAATAAGCTAAACTAATTGCTAGTTCAATTATAAAATCAAATCGAAATGAAAATAAAATCAAATCGCATGCAGTGCCTGGAATGGAAATGCGAGCGGGTGAGAAAGAGCGTGAGGAGAACGTAGATTGTTCGATTGCCGTAGATTTTGTTGCTGCTGTTGCTCGCGCTTGCTTGCACGGAGTGCAGTCGGAAAACTTGTTACGTGTGACTTACCCACTGGCACCGTGGCTTTCGTTATGGTGCTCGTGCTGCTGGGCTTGGGTCCATACCCGCTGCTGCGTAATTTCATGATTTTCGGCGGCTCGGCAAGATTTCTGTTCAGGTTTGATTGTGTTTGCCCTTGCACAGCTAGCATTGGTTGCTTGTGAGGTTGCTTTTGCTTTTCCTGTTGCTGTTGCTGCTGCTTTTGGTGCTGCTCCTTGAGGGACAAACGTTGCAGCTGCAAATCTTCCTCTCGTAACGCTGCGCACGCACCGCGGGATAATGAACGCGAATGGGGTTGGAATATCAAACCAAACAACAACAAAAAAATAAATAAAATAAAAAGAACAATGTAAAACAAACCGAAGTGCAAAACAAAAACAAAACAAACACGAATCTACAGTACGGATGCAGCATAAAACACGCAGATACATCTCCTCCTCCTCCTCTTCCAACTCCTTTCACTTACCAAGAAAGTGCAAGCGATCGCGTGCCATGGAGAGATTGGTTTGCATTTTGTCATGTAGTCGCTGCGCACGATCCCAGACATCTCCGCGTCCACTCCAACAATCCACAGCGATGCCATCCTCCAACTCTTTGATGCCCTTGCGGTACAGCTCGATGGCAAGCTCCTTGTGGCCTAAAGGGGTGAAGAATTAAAGGTATTATAGGAATTATATGCTATACATAACTGACTATCCCTAACTGCGCATTAAGTACACGCTTAGTTTGTATTCTTTTTTTATTATGCTATAAGTGTTTTTATGTGTGTGTGCGTGTGTGTGTTTGTGTATGCAGCTATCGATTCTCGGGCGACAGACACGACAAACAAAGCAAGCACTGCGTGCGATGACTCATGAAGCACCACTCCAGCAGCCGCCACACAATGAGAAATCGTAAGCGAAACCAATGCAAACCTCCCGCCTCTCCGCCCTCGCTGGGGCTCCCTTGTCTCCCTTACCTTCGTTCTCTTCATCAATTTTGAGCGCCTTGGAAATATACTCGAATGCACGACGATGATGATGCTTTTGTTTAGCTAGCAACGGGTCACCTGGTCCTGGTGAATATCCACCGCTAGCACTACCACCTCCACCTCCACGCTGGCCAGACATTTCCAACGGCTGTAGTCGTCGCTGGGGCAATATATGCTGTGCTCGCTGCGACTCAATGGAACCGTCGTCGTCACCGCGTTCCAATGGACAGATTAACGCCTGCTGATGCTGTTCCTTTGAATTTTGGACAACAATTTCAATGTTGCAATCCCTGCGATGCGGACTGCGATAGATCACCTTTGTGCTGGCGCCGTACAAATATCGAAATATGCAAAACAGCTGATAGATCAGAGAGCGCAATACGTTGAACAGGAATATAATGGGAAATGAAACAACGTAAAGATTCTGCTTATGAACTGAGTTGCCGCCGCCGCCGCTGCTTCTCGGAGCGTTGCCACTCGTTGGCGTCAGATCAGCATCGGTGGTATCGTCGTCCGGTGAGCTGCCCGGAGTTGATGCTATCGTTGTCGCTGTTGTTGTTGTTGTTGTTCCCGACGAACGTTGACGATTTGACGACAATTTCGAACTTGACTTGCCGTCATCGATTAATGCATCGCTACAGCTGCGACTACGATTATTGCCACTGCCACTGCCTCCGCCACCACCGCCACCTCCGCTGATCTTAGCCGGTGATTTGGTGCTGCTACTAGCGCTGGACGAGGACGACTGGTTTTTAGTGCGTACCATCGATATTGATTCCGCCGCCTCGCAGCACACTGACACTCGCTATTTTCTTTGCGAAAATCCACCTCCACCGCCACCCTCACACCACTACACTAAAACGAAGTTTTCCGTTCGTTCTCCTTGTGAAAAGCTCTCAGGCCCCAAAGACGATGGTTTAAACTTTACGTACGCGTATTAATTGATAAAAGAAACTAAACTGAAACTATACACACGACGCGCGCGTTTTTTTTATTTGTTGTTAATTGTTGTTATTCATTTTTCAATCTATATATATTTACATATTTAGACAGACGTTTGTAGTTATTGAGCGCCGTTTTAACTCACAAAACAAGTTTTCTCTGTCTTCGAAGTGGTAGTTGCCAGATGGTTTTGGACTTTTGCTTCGAATTATTGGAAATCTTACATTTATTGTTCGACAGTAAAAACTACGTTTTCGACAGATTTTTAGAAAATAAATATATGTTTTTTGATTATTGAATACGTAAATGCAAACCAAAAATAAGGCAGACCTTAAAATTTTCAAAATTGCAAATGGTCTGGCAGCACCGCACAGATAGTTCTAGGGTTGTTCCTTAATCGAAAATATCGGCAAATTGATGAATATCGATGAACGTATCTTATAAATCAGCTGTCATCTCGGCTGTATCTGCGGTTTTTGCATAACAAAATCTCTAAAAATCTATTTAAAATACTCATAAAATACAATATTCAAAATTTTCAAATCAAAAAACCTAAACTGAAAACGTGGAGTACTTAAAGTACGCTAGTAAAAAAGACTGTGTAATTTAACAAACAAACAGAAAAAAATGGGACAGTATACGGCGTCACAAAGAAAAAATGTGAGAATTTTGCTAGTCGGCGATCCGGGTGTTGGTAAAACATCATTAATATTGTCGCTCGTGAGTGAAGAGTATCCCGAGGAGGTGCCTCCACGTGCTGAGGAAATCACAATACCGGCCAACGTGACCCCCGAACAGGTACCCACAAATATTGTCGATTTCTCAAGCGTCGAACAATCCAGTGACGCATTGGCTGCAGAGATAAACAAAGCGCACGTCGTCTGTATTGTATATGCCGTAGACGATGACGATTCGCTAGACCGCATTACATCGCACTGGTTGCCATTGGTGCGTTCCTCGTGCAACGCCACGGGCGATGAACCCGACACAGGGCTGCGCAAACCAATTGTCCTGGTTGGCAACAAAATCGATTTGATCGAATATTCAACGATTGACAGCGTTTTGGCCATTATGGAGGATTATCCAGAGATAGAGAGCTGTGTTGAGTGCTCGGCTAAGACCTTGCACAACATTTCGGAAATGTTTTACTACGCACAAAAGGCGGTACTGCATCCTACCTCTCCACTCTATATAATGGAAGAACAAGATGTAGGTTTTCTTTGATAAATATATTTAGATACGATATATATTACCTTATTTGTTTTCAGCTAACTCCTGCCTGCAAGAAGTCACTAGTACGCATCTTTAAGATATGCGATATTGATAGCGACAATTTGTTGAACGACTATGAGCTAAATCTTTTCCAGAGGCGTTGCTTCAATACGCCCCTCCAGCCGCAGATATTGGACGAAGTAAAGGCCGTAATACAGAAGAACGTTCCGGATGGCATCTACAACGATGCTGTGACGCTGAAGGGCTTCCTCTTTCTACACTGCTTGTTTATACAGCGCGGCCGCAATGAGACGACGTGGGCGGTGTTGCGTCGTTTTGGGTATAACGATCAATTGGAAATGTGCCAGGAGTATTTGCGACCGCCCTTGAAAATACCACCGGGCAGCAGTACAGAATTATCGCATCGAGGTCAACAGTTTCTGATTGCCGTATTCGAGCGCTACGATCGTGATGGCGATGGTGCCCTATCGCCGGAGGAACATAAAATGCTCTTCAGTACGTGCCCATCGGCTCCGTGGTCCTACTCGACAGACATACGCAAATCGTGTCCAACAAATGATGCTGGCTGGGTCACACTGCATGGCTGGCTATGCCGCTGGACATTGATGACGCTGATTGATGTTGTGAAGACCCTAGAGTATTTGGCATATTTGGGATTTAATGTACACGAGAACGATAGTCAGCTGGTGGCAATTCATGTGACACGGGAGCGGCGCATTGATCTGGCCAAGCGTCAGAGCAGTCGTTCGGTCTACAAATGTCATGTCATTGGACCCAAAGGATCCGGAAAGACGGGCTTGTGTCGCGGCTTTCTAGTTGATGACATGAGCAAACTGGTAGGCAAGGAGTTCAAAACAAATGTGGTGCATTGCATCAATTCCGTACAAGTGTATGGCCAGGAGAAGCATTTAATATTGAGGGATATCGATGTGCGGCATGCCCTGGATCCGCTGCAACCGCAGGAAGTTAACTGTGATGTTGCCTGTCTGGTATATGATGCCTCGAATCCTCGTTCCTTTGAGTACATCGCTCGCATCTATATTAAATACTACGCGGAGAGTAAAATACCTGTCATGATTGTGGGGACCAAATGCGATCTAGACGAGCGACGCCAGGACTATCTAATGCAGCCCTCAGAGTTTTGTGAGAAGTACAAACTCCTGCCGCCACATCTGTATAGCCTGAAGAGCAACAAGAAGGAGCTGTACACAAAGCTGGCCACAATGGCAGCATTTCCGTGAGTATATGAAATGATTTTTCCCCTATTTGGGCTGGGTGGGAAAACAACTAACGAACAGCATTTGATATGGGCTAAGGACATCTAGCATGGGTGGTTGCATCTATTGTACATCAAGGATTAGTGGCTATATACATATATATATATATTTATTATTTAATATCTCTTGTCTCCTGCTCCCTTATGTATTTCTGTTTATGGTATTCTTGTTTGTTTTGTTGATGTGGTTGTCGAATCTTTTATTGGGATCTTGCTGCGAATCGATCTGGATGGGATTGTAGGCGTTTTCAAGCCGCATGGATACTGTTCTACAAGCACAGGTTGGTACAACTTTGGGAATCAACGTAAGTGTTGCATATCTAACAAGAATTGTTACTAATTTCTGCTCTCTTTTTGTGCCGTTGTTTTATCTTCTACACACATGCTTCACGAGTATTAACACTCATAAACACACATGCACACACACACTCACTCACTTACTAATTGCGGTGTGACTTACTCGCCATGCATTTCCCCCTTAACACTAAACTGCATCTTCCCTTTTGAAATTATTTACACTTAACTAATCTATGTAATTATTCGCAGATATTTGCGACAGTTTGGTATGATGACAGAGGATCCTAAAGTGTGGCTTAAGGCTGGACTGGGCGTAGCAGCCGCTACAGTGTTGGGACTGATTGTGTTGAAAGCAATAAGCTCGACAGGATCGCATATACGTTAAACAGAATTGGTGCTTGGACACAATAGCCGAGATGAAGACGCGCAAGTCGTATCCACAAAAAAATAACCCATAAAAACTCGTACCGCAACAGACATATATATTTAATTATGCGAAACTGACACACAATCTTCAAAGTTAAGAAATTCATGTTCAATTCGTTGCTTGATATATTGGAGATCCAAATTTTATTGTTAAAATATCAATTAAGCATGTGGGAAAACAGGATTCGCCGAGACTTCGTTAATCTTTCATCATCAATCTAAATTTGCGTCGTCATGTACATAGAAACTTATTACTTATTTAAGGAATTTACCAAGGATTGGCAGCGTTGAGAGGTTGCAATTTGCATTTCTTCATATTGCGCATATATATTAAAATACATATATATATACAGACACCCATATGTAAACCTTAAACTGTACTCAAAGATGTTGATAAGTCTTATTAGTTTATATAGAACTCACACGAGCTATAGTTGTGACTATCCTGTATCTGGATGTAGCAGAAAAATATATATATATAAATATATACATATAAAGACTTGTGTATTACATGCTTATATAGAGGAATCATATAGTTTGTGGTATAATCTTGTAAATACGCGCAAATCCCCAATGAGCAATAAATCTATTTAAATATTTACTTTAATCTTAACATTAAATATCTTCATCGTCGTCCGTAGGTCAGTTGTTTTTTATAGCATTCGCAGCCGCTGCGGTCGGGGACATGCAGTTACCATCGGGATATCGTTTCTGAAACTGCGTAATAAGTTCGGGATCAACCAGCCGAATGCCATCGAGCTGATTGCCTAACGTTATCCAGTTTGGTTGTATGTTGTGGGGCCGGCCGAATAGTTCGATTTTACGTGTACCCGGACTGAGACGTTCGATGATGCCGTAGATCTCGTCCGGCTTGTGGCTGGTTGCACGCACCTCGGCCACAATGACATCGCAGTCGAGGCCACGATTTAAATTTGTGGGATTGCCTTTCATGCCAACCAGACAATGCTCTTTGCCATGATTCAGCCAGTGTCCGGTACGTCCGGTGCGAATGATGCGTTGCAGCTGATTCGTTTTCACCCAGATAAGCTCATCTACACGTTCGTAGCCCCAGAGCTTGAGACAATCACGCCCCAGCTCCATGGCACGTCCAGTGACCCAGAGAAAGATAAGACCCTCTTCCTGCAAAGCTGGAATACCCAATGCACGCATCTCATCATCCGACATAGTGCCGTAAGGTAGCTCCATGTGAATATCCCATGGCGGATCGGCCATGACCACAGCAAACTTGCCCAGCACAGTCATGTCCAGGAAACGCAGATCACACTGTATCCACTGTGGCGGATAGAGCGTGCAACTAGGATCCACGCTACGTTTTAGGCTCAGCTTGGTCTTCACATCTGTCGGCTTGTTCGTATTAATATGTGGCAGCGTATCCACCTCGTAGTGCACATACTTGCACGTTGCCATGTGAAAGCAGGTATTGAGGAAACTGCAGTCGCCCAGCGACTCGTCTGTGTGCGACTGGATGATCTTCTTAAAGTGCAGCTTTGTGCACTTGTCCGAGTCACCGGAGGATTCACTATCATCTGTCGACTCCTGTGACTCACCCTCGCAGTTGGTAATTGCCTCCACTATGATTTCACCATCTTCTGTATCCTCGGAACTTAACTTGACGATTTTACTACTCTTCGCAATAGATTTTCCCTCAGCTGCTGCAGCAGCACCTCGCAGTTCTTTCTCATCGCGACGCTCTTGTTTCTTTTTCTCAGCCATCTCGTTGGCAACCTGTTGCGCCTTGAGACACTCGACTTTTGTACCATGCGAGCAGAACTCCATAACCTGTGCACCGCCATGGGATTTGAATTTCTCCGCCACCGAACGTTCCTTGGCTGTGGGCTTGGTGAGCAGCTCAAGAATCTCTTCACCAACCTGTTTGCTTTGTTTCTCACGTGTAGAGGGTAGGGATAGTAGCATCATTATGTCATCGGAGGCATCAAGACTTGTAGATTCCTTGCGTCCTGTGCTTGAGTCAACTTTTGGCATTTTACGCTGTACTGGCTCATCATCGTCGGAATCGATTAATAACACCTCATCCACTGTTGACACAAATATAATTTACTACATACATATATCCTGATAAAGTATCCGATGTTGTATTACACTTACACTTTCGCTTGGCATCAATCTCCGCCTGCTTCTGCTGACAACTGTCGTTGACATCATCATATATTTCCTGCAGCTCTTTGGCCTGCACAGAGATTACCTCATAGCCTGCTTCAGAGCCAATGGTCACGTTTCTGATGACAATGGCACCCTGGTTTGCCAGCTTTCCTAGTATAAAGTTGACCATTTCCATGCTCGGCGCCGTTTCCATGAGATTCCCAACCTTATCGACAACCTGCGTGGAAACAATGGGCAGGACGAGCGTTCCAGCACTAAGCGCCTGCAACACGGCCTTTTGCACCTCGACATCGGCTTCGACTACAGTTGTTGTACGGAAATTGGGTTTAATTTAGTTTTGTTACAAAAGCATCCAACTTGTTGCCGGTGCAGCCGGCATCGTTTCTTACCAAGCTCTTTTTTTGGATTCGTCTGATCTTCCTGCTTATCAGATAGTATTTCAAAACGTTCCTTTTTCCGCTTTTCCAGCTTTTCGCGCAGTGTATTGCGCTTTGTTTTCAGCGATTTTATATCCCATGCATCAGCCATAATTTCAGAATTTTCTTTGTGTCTACCAAATCGCGTAAAACTTTGTTTACATCAAAATATCGTGAATTAGAGGGTCGTGTTACGTTCAGTCTGTTTGACATGCAGTGGCAATTCATAAAGCTCATACACGGTCAATCTTTGAACATTTCTCTTTGCTAGTCAATTAATTCTGAACTATTAAGAAATATTGTCGGCTTTAATTGGAAAGCATTTTATTATATTACAAGTTAAATTTTTTAAGTTACAGACAATTGTTGATATATTTATAAAATTTTTCTATCATCATGCAAATTAATTTCAGCTTATTGTATGTATTACAAATTGTTTCTGCATCCCTGAGGGCTAACAATCATAATAATTATCGATATAAACGAATAATCGATAGCCTGCAGTCTACCGCTGCACGTCGCTGGCGGAAGCTGTGCGTCGACGTTAGGGCTGCGTTTTTGCTCAATAAAACGTGATAAATTAAATAAAAAAATACAATAGAGATCAGTTGTAAAAAACAATAAACAGTATGTGTTCAGTTGTTGGTAAATTTAAGTTCTAAATTTGTGCCATTAAGCTGTTGTCGGTACTCGCAGTTCCCCATACATACTTTTTGTGTACAACGCACACATACACAAAAAACCTACTTACATTTATTTGAATGTGTGTGCGTACACTTTGTGGGCCTTTTGTTTCTTTTTGTTTATGCGCGCGTAGGAGAGCATAAAATGCGCGAATAAACAAGCCAAACACGGACAGAAAATTTGCAAAAAGCGCCAATGTTGTGTGCGTATGTGTGAGTGCCAGTGTGTGTGTCTGTAAGTGGGGAGTGCGCACATAGCGTCCACACATTGTTATTGTTGCCATTTGTGCTCTTGACGCGCCCCAGCAACGGATTTGCTCTCTGACTGAGTACTCTCTCTCTCTCTCGCTCGTACGATACTCTCACTCTCTCCAAATTCGTTCGGTCTTTAGCAAGCGAATGGTGTTTTGTACTAACAGTGAGAGATTTATAACGTGACATTTGCACGGCTACTTTGGAGCATGACGGTCGACTCGGATTTGCAGCGGCATAAAAGATAACGCGTACTACTCGCTGCGGGTTACAGTTCGTACGACCGAACAGAATCGGGGAATCAGTAAAAAAATTCTGTAACAGATTCAAATTGGGTGCGAGAAAAAATTGATTCTGTATGCGCGTTAGTGTTGGTGTGTGTGTGAAAGTGTTAGTGTATATGTGTATGTACATGTATGTATTTTGCAGTTGCAGCAGCAATGCTTAGCACTCACTCTCTCGCCCGTCTCTCCTCCCTCTCGGTCAACGGTTTAGTCGATTTCGGTTTGGGTGCGTCGTCGTGAGATTCTGTGGAAAATACGAACAACATTTTTGCCCGTTAAGGGCGAGCAGGCATCAGGCAGCAGGCAGTATTTTCTGGCCCAATCGCTGCAGCGAGAAAAAAAAAATTGGAGAAAAAAAAAAGTACATACAAAATAATTTATAATGAATAACAAATTTCAAGTTTGCCTGGCTTCAAATGTACATTTTGAGTAATATCATAAATATAAAAACAACTTTTGCTAGAATAATTCATAATGTGCAATAGAAATTAACAGCCACCACACAAAAACAAATCCAAACCAACAACAAAGTATACAAAAAAAAAAAAAAAAGGGAAACCAACACAACAAGTCCAAGAAAAACAAATCAACCATGAAGATGGTCGACAAATCGTCCAAATTGATGGATAAATTTGTCACCAGTAGCGGCGGCGGAGGCGGAGGCTGCGGTGGCCCTGGCAGTGGCTCAGCATCAGCAGCTGGCAATGCAACATCGTCGTCTTCGGCCTCTGCGACCGCAGCGGGCTTTGGTGCGGGTGGTGGCATCGGCGGAGGAGGCAGCAATATGACAACTAGTAATGGACAAAAGCCGGTGCCTATGAAACTCTTTGCCGCCTGGGAAGTGGATCGAACGCCGCCCAATTGCATACCAAGGTGAGTACAAGCTTAAGAGAGAGAGAGAAATGTATGTACATGCATGCATATACATACATACATAGCAGAGGATTAGTGTGTGTGTGTGTGGGAGAGTGAGTGCCCACGTATGTGCACTATTTTCAAATTTGTATGTACCGTTACCATTATGTTTTTTTTCCCCCTCTCTGCATTTGCAAATTCAACCGTTTGCCTGTTTTCGTTCGATTTGTGCTCTTTGTTATTGCACGTTGTTGTTGTTGTTTAGCCGTGTTTCTTTCTATTTTTAGCAACCACAACAAACTTTACACAACAACAGTGCATCGTCGTTAACTGTTACTTTTTTTTATTGATATATTGCCGCTGTTTGTAACTATTATTGCTTTTATTATTGTTATTTTTGTGTTGTCTATTCGACGCGCCCACTCTCATGGACTTGACATTTGGGTTTATTTTCTGCAGACAATAAAGCGGGAATTTGTTATCGAATAAAAACATTTGAGAAGGTTATGTAATTGAAAATTCTCAGTTTTAATTACAGCATATCGTATCGATGATCAACATCGATAACAATTGGCGTTGCCACAACGTTATGGTTTGATCTTAATCTAATAAGGTTACCAGCTAATCATATAAAATCTTAGAATAATATTTACGTGCTACTTGTAGTTACCCCAAACTACTATTTTTACTACAGTATGTACTTATACGCCGCGCTCACTTGACCTGTCCCAGTGACCCTATTGTCCAAATGTTTATTATAATAACAATCTTCAGCGTGAGTCACATGCGTGAGACATGCAAAAACATGTTAATTTTTTGGCGCATGTTTACACCCGCAGATAAACCAGTTAAACTTTGGCTTTGCTCTCGTTTCTAAATATAATCTGCAAATGTATAGAATATAAATATATGTATGTATGTTTATGTCTTTAAACTGTATACGCAATTCAGTAGATTCGACAAATATGATAAGCAAAAATTTGAAGAGCTATAAATAATTCTATAGAATGCTCAGCACATTTTGGGCGCGATCCTAAACAGCTTGTAAAACAAAAAGTATCTCTATCTGCGAGATTATTTCCCATCCGACACGTTGCGTCGTAACCTTTTTCCTTTGTTTTTGCTTTTGCTCTTATTTTGTGTTCGTTCGTGTCTTGTCTCAGCCCAAAAAGGTCATGCACCGAATGCCAGCAAATGAAGGGCAAGGGTAAGATGTGAGAGGGAGGGGAGGGGACATTCAGATACATTTTCGGCTGCTGCCAGCCTTATGTTGTTGTTTGTTTATAATTATGCGCTTGCTTGCTTGCACCGTTTATAATTAGAAACTGAATACAAACAGTGATTTTGTGGCAGGCTCAAAAGTTTTAAGCAAAATGACATACGCCCTTTCCCTCGATGGGGTTAACTTTCCCCATACTCCGTCATTATGATAGCTTTTGCTTTTATAAGCAAATTGTATCTTTTATGTACCGTCGTACCCCCTTCAAATTGTACCCACACAGGGCACGTACCGCGTTGCGTTGCGTTGCGTTAGGACATGCCGCATTAACGCAACAAATTGTACCATTTCGTTTCGCTTTGGTTGACCAAAGCGACTACGTGCAAAAGGCCGAAGACCCGTAAACATCATAGACATGGGGGGTACAAAACTTGTTTGGATAGGTTTTGATGTGGATGCAATCAAATTCATATCAAATTCGCTGCCTCAACTGATTGCAAAATATGCGATATTTAGAGAGTGAAAATTGATAAATAAAAAACAAAATAAATAAATAAAATGAAATGAAATTTTGGTTTACTAATTGCAGCAATTTGTAGAGTTAGACTCTACACTGTGCGATAAGAAAGCAAACAGAATTATCAAGTTATACTTTCACTTTCTTATCGCAAGTGACACGCAGTTTTATTTTAATGATCCTTGCACAACCTTTTTCTTTTTCACTCCACTTGTAGCTTATCTCTTTGAAGCCTCGTCTTATCACAAATCTATAAGCAAACAAGCCAAACATTCATTTCCATTTCGAGGGACTTTTTTCCCACCGTGTTTTATTTTTTTTTTATTATGTATCCTTAACTCGTATCGCTGACAAATATTTATGCGCAATAAATTTACAATTTGTGAGTGGAGGCTATAAAACACAGCGTACTCGGGGAAAGAGAAAGAGAAAGAGAGAGAGAGGGAGAGGGAGAGGGAGAGAGAGAGTGTGAGCACATGATAGATCAACAAAGTATATGCATGTACGATATGTGTGTACATATATGTATGTATAGATGGTAGCCAAATATTTATATTGCTTTTTGCCAACTTTTTGTTTTGTTTTTCTTGTTTTATTGTAGACAAATGTTTAAAAATAAAGCACATGGCGACAAGAACATTTATGATAAACCACGAGATCATCCACCACGAGTTCGAAACGAAGCGATAATATTTTGTAAACAGCGGGGAATGTTTTTACTAGCAATTAATTGAATTTAGCAGTGACATACTTAGGAGAGAGAGAGAGAGAGAGAGAGCAGGAATAGGATGGTTGAGGCTGGCACAGAGGAGTATTATAATATATTGAAAATGTATCTACTATAAACAGTATTTGTATGCCGTGACACGCGCTCAAATAGGATTATCTAACTGTTCGATCGACAGAGATACTTTCGATTTTTCACATATATATCATATGCGCTGTTTCAGTGGCCAATGGGGTAGCTTGAACTTGAGTTATTTGTTCAGTATATATAAAGTTGAAAATATATGTTTCTTCTTTATTGATTTAAATTGATTAATTTCATTTTTTCAATGATTTTTTCGCACTTCGAGGGTATCTATATTCTGTTCAGCTTGTCAGCTTATTTCCCAATTTTGTTTTGCTGCGCATGTTGCCCACGAAATGTTGGCCTTGAACTTTTTGTTCTTCTCTCTGCAGCCATGACAACAAACAAAAACAAAGCTAGAACAGCATCAAATTTAAGGCAGGGGAATCTATAGATGCATGACGGGATTTATCTATCTCTCTCTCTCTATGTAGTATATATGTATCTGAAACATTTGACAAATCGCATTGTTGCAATTGTTTTTGCCTTCAAATACTACTCATATATCATTTCTATAAATCAAAAGGGTATTCAATTGGCAATCTCCCATCGAAAATAAACGTATTTCCCTCACTGCGATCAATATGCGCTGTTTTTGCAGTTTCTTTTGTTGTTTCTACAATTGAAACTACTAAAATGGATTTATATACTCTGCCCCAAAATGTAAATGGTAGAAGAAGGGGTTAATTAAGTTAATGCAAGCCACAGACCAATTTGATAAAATAATCTGGTTTTTTGTTAACTAATTTCATAATCATTTAGACATTACAATCACAAATAGAATTAGGATCGATATATCGAATGAAAAACAATATATTAAAAAAAAAATGTATATTATAAAAGATATACACAACCTTGCAGGGTATTTGCACGTCTAATTTGATAAATTCGTATCTTTGTTGATATTGATTTTATACGCTCTTTTAATGGATTCGATTGTCCGATTGTTTCAGTCGAGGCTTTTAAAGGCTTGGCATACGCTGCAAAAGATGATTCAAGTCTATATAAACAAACAACAATATTAAAAATTCCCCGAAAAGATAAATCGAAAAATTGCACAGAAAATTCTTGTTTCTTGTTTTTAACTATTCCGTAACTCAATCGATTTCCTGCTGCGTTGTTGACCCAAATTCATGCACAACTAATTTGAGCCCGGTTCGGCTTATGAGAATGAGAAAATGGGGCCAGAAGCGGGTAAAAAGGTAGAAAAAAAAATAGAAAAAATAGAAAAGACAGGCCTTGTCTAAGCGCATTAGCCGCGTTGTTGCTAATGCATTTTCACTGGACAGTGGAAAAATGTGAAAATCTCAGCGGTCATTAGGGCCCACGACTGTTTGGGGGGGAAAAGCGGCGCAAAAAAAAGAGAGTCAATTAAATCAGTGCTTAGATAGAGTGAGAGAGAGAGAGAGAGGGAGAATAAAGAATGGTAAGAGAAGTTACCAAACAAAGCCAATGCAAAGGCCTGAATCATGCAAGGAGCTGCTGCTGCATGCGCCTTTGTTTGCCAAGCCCTTGACAAAGGAGACACAAAGGTAGACAAAGACAACAGAAACACACAGGCAGGCAGAGTGAGAGAGAGAGTGTGTGTGTAGAGGGAGACGGCCAATGGGCAACTGCAAGTGGCAGTCAACGTCAACGTTAAGTTTGTTGACTCGTTCGTTCAACCAACCTGTGCTTCAAGCGGAGCTCGCAAACTGTCAGAAGCAGCCACAACAACAACAAAAACAACAAAAACAACAAAAACAACAAGCTAAAGACTGGAACTACGACTAGTACGAGTAGGAGCAACGTCGCAGGAAGCTTCCGCTTCGACGACGACCAAAAGAAAACGAGCAACGGATGTCAGCTGCATAAATCGTTGCCTGTCTGTCGCTCACATCTGCATACATACACACACACAGCACACATACACACACACAGCACACATACACTCACACACACACAACGCACTCAGTTCGACCATAAAACTGCAATTTATTAGCATATAAAGTGTGCTCAGGGACTTGGCCAGGCTAAAAACAGTTGAGTTGCAGGTTTATTTTTTTGGCAGCCAAAGAAACAAAAAAGAGCCAGAGCTAGACATAAAATATACATACCCTGTAAAAAAAGTAGACAAAGGCTGCATTCGATTTGTTTATTTTTTAGGCTGTATGATGCACAAAAATAAAATAGATAATAAATAAACAAGTTAGTGTAGTTTCTCGCAGTGCATGCATATTTTTACACACACCTCATAAAACAGCCCGTTCAATTAATTTTACATGCGCACAGTGTACACTAACTATATAAAAATAAAGCTAAGAAAAATAAACACATAAAAACTGCATATCACAGTATTTCTCATTGTTTTTGTGTGTGTGTTTTTTTATACAAACATAAAAATGCTATCAAATTGGAAAGCAAATCCCTCCCTACGTTGTGCATTAAAGTAAAGTTAAAAAGAAATAAAGATAAATAGGAAACTTATGAAAATTAAAGTTTATTCTCATTAAAAATCCCTAGAAATTTAAAGTACTATTATTACATATAATATATGGAATTGAACAACCATATTGAGTAAACTAAAGTGTTCCCCTATTCAAAAATATAGTAACGTCTTTTGGGTTACCCCAGTAGGGGGAGGGGGGACTGCACCATCAATTAGAGTTCAAGTTCAGCAATCATTTAATTTTTTTCAATTCTATTTCGCACATGACACATGTATATAACTTGAGAGGGATGTAGAGAGGGAGCGAGCAAGAGAGAGTGTGTGTGTGTGTGTGAGAGAAAGGGAGAGTTAATATAATGACGATTGTGTTAGAAGACGTTGATGATGACACATGCTTTTTCAGTTAATCACACACACACACATAGCGCGTGAGCTCTCACATATCTATATATATATATCTACATATATACATATAAGACACATGAGTCAGAAAATAAGATGAAATTTGAAAAATAAACCCTGGATTTTATAGTGTAAATTATTTTACAACTTTGTTTACACTATGTCGAAAAGCCTCTAATCATAATGATACATAGGATATACTACATACATAGTTTTACATAGATCTTGAATAATACTACAAGAGCTTCAGGCAGCAAATCTATTAAACATATATAATAGCTACATAGTTTTACATAGATCTTAGATACTACAAGAGCTTCAGGCAGCAAATCTATTATACATATAGCTAAAATTTCATGCTAGGGTATTTAACAGTCGAGCGCACTGTGCTTTCTTTATCTATGTATTTGTTTTTTGCTGTCTACTGTCTTCGGCGTGGTCTCGTGCCGTCGCCATCAAGTGGCAAGTGGCAAAAGTTGAACTGAAGCTTGAGCGGCACATGTGATGGTGGAAGAGTGACTCAAAATGGAAAGTGAAAGGCGCAGAAATTTGCAATGTTTTTTATTATTATTATTATTTTTATATTTTACTCTTAACTTGGCCCAAAGTGAAGCGAACCTATTGCAAATCGCATTAGATAAATGCCAGGGCAGGGGAGGCAGAGAAAGAGGCAGAAACAAAAGAGTTACGAAGATCAACGGGCCCCTAAAATGTTAATGATTTGTAGCTGTTGTTATTGTTGTTGTTGGGGGCAATTATGAAATGGCGGCCAAGTTGTTGGCCCAGAAAAACAGGCCAAAGTGAAAGAAGCCGCTTGACATCAATTCTCTACCATAATGCTCATGCTCATATGTTCATTAATAACATAGCGAGAGACAGAGAAATAGAGAGAGAGAGGGAGACTGAGAAAGAGAGGGGATAAAGAGCAAAAAGTAGTTTAGATTTTTGCATATTAACGCACAAGCTTGAACAATCTTGAAACTATATTTAAAGTACCGCAAGAGACAGAGAGAGAGATTGAGGGAGCGAGCGGAGGCTTCAACTTTGCCACTTAGCCCGGTTTTTCTGCGGCTGCGACCAGTAGAGCTTAGCGTGGGCGTGGCACTGTCGGCTGCGGACCATAAGGGTAGATAAAACTCAACCTTCTTTATTTTTATGTATTTTTTTTTTTGCGTAGGAGTTGAGCAACTTTTCTTTCTTCATTTCAACAAGAGTTTTCACTTTAGTTTTATTGACATACATTTTCCACATATTTTTTCTGCTCTTTTATTTTGTGTTCTCTAGTGTTTAACCTTTATATCGAATACTATATATCATTCGGTAGTATTTGCAACATTCAATCCAATTTTAAATTTATTTGTTTTTTCTTCTTTTCTGTCTACAAATCAATAAAAATCTTTTCTTAAATCAAAGAAAAGTCTCTCGAAAATATTTTCAATGCAAGAAAACTAAACAAACTCGCTTGTTGTGCTTGTGGCATACCACAGATTGTAAACAAAGGCAAGTCATTCATTTGAAATCTTCCATTCGAAATAAAAGAGGAAAATGAATTAAGAGATACATCATAAAAAGTATTCATATATTTTTCTTGAGTCATAAATCAAGTTTTCTTTTACAAACATTGCTATTGAAATAATTAACACATGGAAAATGGTATTGTGAAGGAAATGCTATAAATCCTATTTCCTAACTGATTCAAAAATATAGATCTTTTGTGAGATATATAATCATATCGTTAAAAAGTGATAATTTATTAAGTATTTCTCTAGTATATCTAGTATAAATCTTGAGGGACGTCAGCAAAAATGATATATGAATTTGCAATATAGAAATATTATAAATTTGCAATATATTCGCATTTTTTCAGTATTTTTTTGTTGTTTTCTTCCTACTCAAGGAAATGCTCAATTAAAATTAAAGAAATGCGACGCCCAAGAACATTGCCAGGCGTGTGCACATCCTGCTGAGACCCAAGACCACCCGCAGTGTCCTGTGGCAACACGCGCTCCTCTACACACACATACACACACACAGTTGCTGGAGCTGTCCAGCAAGTTGTATCGGAGCAGGGGGGAACACTTTAAAGACAAAGTGTCAGGCGCCAGTTAATTTAATGGGATTGTTTTACACTCTCCTGCAGTGAAATATTCAAGTTTCCAACAGGCGAAGGGGGCTGGGGCAATGGGCGTGTCTACCTATTAACTCAACATGGCGTCCTCTTGAGAAGGGGAGGGGGGGAATGTGTTAAAACCGCTTTAACACTGCCACGCCCACGTCTGTAGCACACTCTTCTCTGCCCCTTTACCCATTTTAGACTTCTTTATTTTTATGGATTTCTGTCAAGTTTTCTTTTTTTCTCCCTCCATTGTGGGCGTCGTCGTGCGTAGCACATAAATTGAATGCTCTCTATATAGGAAAGGTAATAATAATCCTCCTGCTCTCACACACACTGGTCCAGTTGGTTTATTTTTTTTATTTATTTATGTGGATTTTATTTAGGTGTCAACAAAATTTCCCAAAAAAAAAAAAAAAAAACCGAAAAAAATAGAAAACTTTTGCGTCACTTGAGCAGAGATTTTCGTTTTTCATTTTTCATTTTTCGTTTTTTTCTAATAAGCGTGTTGCGGCTCTTCATGCTACGGGAGAACCCTGACATGAATAATCGCCCATAAGAGCTCGACGTACTCGCACAGTGCTGTCGAAAAGTTGCTGTACACTCTCTTGCATCATTATTACGCTTGGAACATAATATGATATGATATATATGTACGTAATACACACTGCGATTATGTGCGACTTTTTATGCCCAATTAGCTGTACATGTTTGGCTAATTAAAGTCATTGTTTATATAGTACATATTTGGCAAGAAGTCTAGCCGAAGTAGAGCTCTATACAGTATAGAGTATATAAAAAAGTTAAGAGCCACAACATTATCGCGGCAAATTACGTACTAAAATAAAAGAAAATCTTTGCATTAGTTGTGACTAATATAAGGTTTATTTATAGCACTTGCATTGCATTGTTTTTTTATTGTTTAAAACATTATACAGCGAGTCAGACCAACAGTGCCGCCTGGGTGGGTTAATCCGCCCTCGCCTATGAGTAATCGCTTGACAGATTCGTTATTAATTAAACATATACATATATATTATTGTTTATAAAGAAACGAGATGAGACATGAAGCAGTTGAAAAACCACACTCACACACACTGTACAAAGACATGTATTTAATATCCACGCGGTTGAACAATTTGTTAATGACCCATATATCATATGACCCAATGGCCACGCCCACACCACCGCCCTGCCCCGTCGTGCCATGCCCTGCCTCTGCTTTACTCTTTATTGAGCATTGTTATGGCTTCTGTCAGAGTTTTACGCGTAGCTTATTTTGTTGGTTCATTCTCTATTTGATTTTTCGCCTCCGACACATGATGTTTTTTTTGTTGGTTGGTTACCAAACCAATTTGCCAATGCCATTTTATTGATTGTATTTAACATTCTCGTTATACAAACTTGCCCAGCAACAGCTACGACTATACTGCCACAAATGCCTCGCATAATCCATCAAAAGTTTTTGAAATTCTAACGAAGTGTGAATGTGCAATTCGCCTGCATACTATATCATACTATATACTATAAATAATCCTTGTTATTGATTGAGGCTATAAAAAATGTGATGAGTTCGCTAAGATAAATTAGATTTTCAAACAAAATTAAGCATTAAAAGAAAATTAAATTTTTTGTGTGTTTCAAGAAATAAAATACTTAACTTAAGCCAGAAAGAATATAATCCATAATATCTTTATAAGCAAAGGGAATTAGAAATTTTTAAAAAATTAAATTGGCTTAATTAAGGCCTTTCAAAAAAGGTTAGCTAAGCTAATATTACGTAACCTTTACCCTACTCTATCGCACGCCTCTTGTAACCTAATATCACGCAAAAAGAGAAGCATCCATTCCATCTATAAAGCTTGTTGGGTTGGGGCGCTCGAAAGGTGTGAAATGCAATTAAATTTAAACAATTTGACGCTACATTATTTTTGCATTGGTAATTAACGAGCACGTTACACTTTAATTGGTCTTTGAATATTTATAATACTTTTCGCCTTGTTGAAGTTTCGATTACATTTACATTGTTGCACCTTAAGTGCCTTTGGCTACCTTCTGGCTAACCTGTTGAGATATGCAGCATTTTCGAATTAAATTTCTCAATTATTGATAAACGCAGTTGCTGCACAGGGTGTTTCACACACAACCCCCATGGGAGCAGTCCAGGTTGAGTGAATGAACTGTAGTAACCTTTTTTGCCTCGGCCATTGACCACGCCCCACGTTGGTAGTGGGGTAGGGTAGGGTGGCAACCCTTTGGCAACTTCAATTGCAATTTGCTTGTTAATTGTTGCAAATTACAGTGGTAAATGGCAATTAAATCGATTTTAATACCCTGTTAAAACCGGGCAGGGTGTGAACTGCAATATTATATGATATATGTATGCTTACTTGAAGTAAAATACATTTCTATGTACACATATCTACAAGTAGGTAAAGATAATGGTTTCAGGGTACTCAGTATTATGTAGTGGACATTTTTGTAGTTCCTTTATATTTTTAAGATATTAAATAAACAGAACTTGTACTGGTTTCTATTTTAAACAATTACTTAATAATCTTAAATACCTAAGAATTTTAAGTAATTGTAGCATTATTTAATTATTTCCCATTCCATTTAAGATTAAATAGCGAAGCCTTTTAAAAGCCTACATTACAGGGTGTTTATAAGCACACAATGCAGTTTAGTAGACATTACTATGATTATTATTATTGAATGTAATTGACAGTTATTTGTAAAATACATTTTCAACGTTTAGGCTGCCTATACTACCTCCCCCCCGCCTCGGCCCACTTCCTGCCTGCTCTCTCTCTCTCTTCAATCTGATTCTCAATTTTCATGTAGATTTCCCCCGTTGCGTTGCCATTGTTAAATTGTCTGCCATTTCCGGGCTTTCTGCCATTACTGAGGCATGCGTAATTCTCGTATAAATTGAGTGGACACACACACACACAGGGCTACAGACGGGAAGATACCGTGCCTCGTTTGTGGTTCGACTTGAGCGCGCATGCATAAGTAAAATGTCAAGGCATACGAAATGCATTTGATCAATAATGCAATGACCCAGTCGAACAGCGTGGAGGGGGGTAACTTGAAAAAGGGGGGAAACTGTGGTGAATACACTCTGCAGACTGGGCGACACCGACTGGCGCCGTCGGCAAAGTTATGATTAAGCAAAACCAACAACAACAATAAAAAAAAAAAGTTTTTATAACGTTGACGCCGTCGCCAACGCTGCCCAGTACACGGCCCCGCCTAATTATACGCCCACCATTACCATCACCTGCACTTAGTTGCGAACCGGTTTCGTGCCTCAAATTCATTAGGCATTTAAGGCCTGACCGACCCGAACCGACCGACCGTGTACAATAGTTAAAGTCAGGCAAATTTCAAGAGTTTTACAAAATTCATGAGTCATGGCAAATCCTTTAGTTAACTTTGTTTAGAACTTTTTTTTTGCGCACGCATTACGGTAATAGGAATAATGAATATATAAATAGGGTATATACATAGTCGATCACACAGCAAACAACTGTATTCTTGAAACTTTGGGCTTAACTTAAATGAAACCCTAAAAGTAGCCCATAAGTCGCTACATCCATCGCATAAACTGTGAGTAATTCGAAATAGTTTTAGGGTTGATTTCCCGTCCCCGGGCAGATTCTTGGGATAATGAGGTTTGCTAAATTGTGTGGGGAGGGGGAAGGTTTTATATTTGTTTATCTCTCTCAGCTTGGCTGCTGCTTTTCTACTCGGTGCGATTAACTGAGCATTGACACTTGACTTTGTCTGTTTACCCGTGCTGCAAAACCCGTTCTTGTTGTCCTTGACGAACAGTCAACTCTTTGTCATATCATCTACATGTCTATATAAATATATAATATAATAAGCCAGGCGTATATGTGTGCGTGGGCGGAATGTTGAGTTATTTTTTTACTTATGTGTATGCAAAGATCAGGCTCTAAAACTTTGAATTGAGCGCTTTCTGTAGATATCTGTCAAATGTGACAACCCTAAACAGACTCAAAAATTTTAGTTTATTTATTCATAATTGTAAATATTTAACTTGAAGTTAGCTTGACAAAGTTGACACCTCCATGAAACGCGGCTTGGTATTTTAAATTTGTTTAAAAATTAATATAATTAATATTATATATTATTCTATCTAATATATTTACTCTATGTTTCTATATATATTTTTTAAATATCGTGTATCGTTCGTTTCCCATTTTTTTATTCAATTTAATTGCACTCTCATTTCTCAAGCAGCCCTCGCTGACAGTGCAAAGGCAGCAAGCAGTCTTTCTTTGTCATCATTTCTCAAGTCTGTCTGTCTGTCTCTTTGTCTCTATCTCTGTCTGTCTGTCCGTCTGTTGTTGTTGTTGTTGTCTGCCACTTGTCGTTGCAGGAAATGCAAAATGCTATTTAAGTACGCGTCTTGCCCCGATGATGCGTGAGTCATAATCCGAGCAGCAATCCGCATGACACGCAAACGAAACGTTAACTAGCCAGAGAGAGAGAGAGAGAGTATACTATTTGTCAAGAAAACAATAATAAGCAAACTGCAAATGAACATGTTAACAAAATTGCCAGTTATCTCGTTGTCAGTCCCACTGTCCGACAGCCCGTAAACAGCACCAACATTAACAGCTATGGTACTCTGGTACCGTGGTACAGTAACCTACCCCTACCCCCCTCCCCCAACTAATTTCATTTGTGTGCCATACAATCTCTCACGCAATATGGAAAATAAAAAATAACACATTTTTTAATGTCACTTTTCCTTGTCTCTGCTGTTTGCTGTTTTGTTTTTTACTGCTGTTTTTTATTGTTTTAATTGTGTCAAAAGGTGCTGATAGAATGATTGTCACAATTGGCGCGGGTGGGTTAAATGTAAATGACCATATGTAGGGTATTTTGTCTACATAGGCTTTATTGTTAAGCGAGCACTGTAAACACTTAACATTTGCAGCAACAGTGGAATGTTAACAGTGTGTTGACAGAGTGTTGCCATATTTCAATAAAGAAATATAAGAGTGGCACATTTATCGAAATCGATATTTACTCTTGCTTTATTTAATAAAATTTCATGTGATTAATCGATAATAAAACGCTTTCCATTTTAAATAATGTTTCTGTACTTTTTTTTTGAGCATTCTTTTTAGTCTTTCTGCGCGTGTGTTGTTTTACCCTGTCAAATGCAATGATCATGTTGACTTACCCTCGTTTTATTCCCAGTTGACCAATGGATGCTTATCACGCTTGGGTGGGGGGGACTGATGGGTCGCGTCCGGCAACGCGTCAGTGACACAGTTTCTAGTGCGTCAGCCCGATAGACTGTTGGAAGAGTGCAGAAGACAGCGGGTCAGTGGGGTGTCTCCGACTTGCGAGTTGATTGACGCGCTCGCGGTTTCAATTTATTTATGCGCAGCATTTTCATTTCAAATTTTTTTATTTATTTTTTCCTCTTTTTGTTTTTTTTTTTTTTTTTTGGTTGTTGTTTTTGCAATACAAACTTCCACTAATCAGTTTCAATTTGGTTTTGCGCAGCTTTTGGCTTTGGCCTTTTGCAATACTTGTTCATATCAGAAAGCGAGATCGTAGAAGCTGATAAAGTAAACTATTTATAGCGAACACACAAAAAAACAAAAACATTGCAGATTGATTACTTAATTAGCACAATCGAAGGGCATAAAGATCTCGATTCACAATCGTGTATCACAATTAGTTACGGGTAATTTAAGCGTAATTGCGAGTTAAGAGTGGACTTGAGTTCCCTCCCTCCATACCTGTAGATAAAAGGGAGTGTGAGAGAGAGAAGAGATATGCCTGGTCAGCTAATCAATCATGGCACGACGTTAATCACAAGTGCCGCAATGAAAAGAGAGATGGCAAGAGGAAAGACAATGGGATTGTTTGATAGCGGGTGTTATCATCTTTGTCTTATTCAGAGTCGCATCGGACTTATCCGGGTACAATGAACCGTTTTTTTTTTAAACAGAGAGAAATTTGCGAAAAACAAGGAAATTTAATTCCATAAAAAAAAGTTAAAATTTACGATATATTGACATGTTTTAAACGTAAAGGAGGAAGGCACAGTAAATCAATACTAACAACAACAACAGACAAAACTTTGCATTGACCAAGTCATTCACATTGACACAACAAAAGTGGCTAAATAAAAACAAAAACAAAATAAATAAAAAAGGGGGCGTGTGCGTGTCTTTGCACAAAATCCAAAAATAAACACAACAAACAGAAACCAAACACTTGTTGTTGTTGTTTTAGTTTTTTTTTTTTTTTTTTTTTCTCAACATGCAACCAAAAACGCCATCAATGCATGCAAACAACGTTGTTGTCTGTCTCTTTCTCTGGTGTTGACAAGGTTGAATAATCTTGCGATTCGAAATATCGATTTACAAACTGGTGCAGGTTAATCTACGAGTATTATGACTGATAAATGATATAACTGGTATCTGACATGCATAGGATGTAACTAGTTTATACATTTTAGCCAAGCCTAATAACAAGCAATAAAATGCAATCATTAGATATATATAAATAATTCATATATAAATCATTTAGCACAATTTTTTTTTTGCTAATTATATGATGCATACAAAAGATGAGCTAACACGCTGTGATGAAATAATCTATTAAATTATTCTATTTGTTGAGTTGTAGCTTGTCATATAAAGCGATAGTAAAGCATACAATGTTTTATTAATAGTATTATATTAATAATAATCTGTCAATAACAAATACACTTCTTTTTTTATTATGGTTTGCATTATTAATTCAATAAATTTCCTGTTGAACATTGCATTCCTTAAGGGACTGACCGACTGACTGACCAATTGCAGCTCCAAGACGCGTATCTAGTATCATAAATAAATAACTGAGCAATATGGTATGGATTACCCAGCGAGGCGTCTAGACTTCACACTGGACTGTGCAATTTGCATAAAATAGCGAGAGAGAGAGAAAGAGAGAGAGAGAGAGAGCGAGAGAGAGAGAGAGAGAGAGAGAGGTGACTGTCTGAATTATTAATCACGTAGTAATTGTGCGACTATTCCGAACTTGGACTACAAAACATTCCAGGGCACGCGCTTTCATTGGGGCGGTGGAATTTAATTAGTGAGGCCAAAGAGAAGAAAGGAAAAGAAAGAGAGAGAGAGGAGGGACAGAGTGAAGAATTCAAATTTCATCTTTGCTGTCCATTTGCATTTCCCTTGCCCGGATATGAGCATTACGACAATTCGTAATCTGTGGTCTGACCCAGATGAGCTTTGCCTTCTTTACTGCTTATAACGAAGTTCGTAATCTTCCAACGAGTCACAACATATTGTTTGCCACTTTCTTTGTGGCATTTACACAAGTCATAATTAATCAGGAAATAATTTATTTTTACTTTTCTTGTGTGTAACCCACAAAATGCCGCTCATTGTGGGTCTCTTTCGCTTGTCCTCTGCTCTGAGTCAAGAGTTAAGAGTTTTTTTTTCGAAAAACAATTTCAATAGTTATAGTTTTATAATCTATTTGTAACTGGAAAGCTTCGTTCGCTGAAACTAGACCCCATTTTGGTGTTTTTCACACTTTACTGCCTTTTCCTCTTGTCAATATTTCGATTCCGTTCATTATGATATACTTGATTGCCAACGTTTTTCACTTTTTCATTGTTTTTAATGAAAATGAAATTACAATTTTGGCGTGTAATTGAATTTGCGCTTTTACTTTCCATCTGGTGTGCTACATGGAAATCGATTTTCACTTTGTGTTCGCAAATTATGAACGATAATGAGTTTAAAACAATATTGGCAATAGATTTATTTTTGTATTTCCTTTGTATTTTCGCAAAAATCGAGTAAAAGTTGCTAGATCATTCAGTTTCAATAAGATTTTCTCTTATTAAAATACCGGAAAACGAGCTTATAGCATGACTTTAAGTAATTTCGGTTGACATTTGTCACGTGTGAACCTAGGTAAGTCGAGATTCCATTGAAAAGTTTTGAAAGTTATGTTGATAATGAAGTCAGTCGGAAATAATCATGTCTTTGTGAATTTCTTAGAGGTCTTAGATTATATTTACATCAAATCTCTTTACAATAATAAAAGAAAAATTCGTGAAATTTTACAAAACAAAACGAATCACGTACTACTTTTTTTAAAGAATAAAGAGTATTATCAGAATGTCTGATTAGATTAAATTTGTATTAAGTCATTATTAAATTGCATTATTTCTAATCGAATGCAGATACATTTCTTTATCGAGCAGTTTGTCCGAAGAATTATGCTCAATATTATTATTATTATTATCAATATTTTGTTCGAGAATCTTTTAAAGATCTAATGTTCTATATATACTTATTACGGCGAATTATTCTTAATATTATTATATCAATATTTTGTTTAGAGAATCTTTCTAGATCTTATGTTCTATATATATACTTATCCACCTTCAATTGATCTTTGCAGACTCTGCTCATTGACAATAACACGACTGTCCATATTGACGCCGCTGCCAGGGGACACCACATCGCTGTCGCTGGCAGTGAAGATGCAAAGCTCGAAGCGAACGTTGCGCAGCCATGAGATACCCATTAATGGCAGTGCATTGACCACATCGGCCAGCTCCAGTTCCAGAGAGATGGCATCCATGCAGGGTAATTCACCGATGGCCAATGTTATCGGTGGTTCGGGATTAATTGGAACTCCGGGAAATGTGGGAAATGCCGGAATAGGAACTCCGCTAACCGAGACCGAGTTGGATTTGCACTTTAGTCTGCAGTATCCGCACTTTATCAAGCGAGATGGCAATAGGTGAGAGATACATATATATACTTGATATATAATATTGATCATTTCCTTACCTTCCAGCAGACTGGTGATCCTGTTGCAGCGTCGCAAGAAATACAAATCTCGCACCATATTGGGCTACAAGACACTGGCCGAGGGCGTCATACGCATGGATGCGGTGCTCCAGAAATCAATGGACATGATCATTGAGTTGACCGCATCGGGCAAGAATGGACGACCCGGCACTGTGGTTGCCTGCCTGCGCGCCGAGCGTGTCTCCTCCATTCCAGTTGACCATGACAATAAGAACAACAATAGCGTCCTGCTGGCAGGTGAGTCATATCATTGTGGTCCGGCGCTCCCATGTTTCCACATCTCACGCAGCGGCCAAGCAACTTATTGCCAAATCCCTGAGAGCTCAAGCATAGAGCGAGACAGAGAGAGAGAGAGAGAGAGAGCGAGAGAGAGCGCAGACTGCAGCAGATGGCATAGGAGTGAGGGAGAGAGAGGCAGGGCATGCATATTATGGCGGCGTCGGTTTCGGCTTCTTCTGCGTTTGCTGCTCTTGTGTTTTATGTTATACCCAAAAAGATGTTCCCGATTTATGTTTATGTTTATGTGTGTGAATTGCTTGTGAAGAATTTTCTCAACTTGTGTGACGTCACTAACGCAGCGCGCGCTGCTCAATCGTCAAATATATACATACATATATTTTGTTCCACTTACATGTAATAAGAATTTTCCGCCAGTTTTCCCCCACACACACTCGCGATCTCTCTGACTGTTTCTCATCCCATCTCGATTGAACAGCGGCAGCGGCAGCCACATGGCAACAGTATTTCCAATGTATATTAAATTGAGAATACTCTGAGCTATTTATGTATGCATATACCCCACAAATATGTACTTGTGGTTTGGGGTATATAGAAATGAATAGTACGGACAAGTGAAATATCATCATATTTTTAAATGACGTAGTAAGGTGTATCGATATTGAGTCATAGTTTCAATAAATATTTTATTTATATTTTAATATTTTATTATGAATGAGTCTAGCAACAGTTTAGGTTGATTTAAATGACGAGGAAATCGCATAAATTATAGAAATATGATTTAAAATCGATACATCAGGCAATTAGCGTGCGCGATAATTTTGCACTTGTTGCTTTAGTATCGATATGTCAATTAAATATATCGAAATGACAGTGCTGCCAACTTTTGGGCAGAAAAAATGGCTGACGGGCAGCAATGTAAATAAAAAGCTAAAACATAAAAAAAGCGTCAAATGGCTAAAAAAAAAAAAAAAATTATCTAAAATTACAATATTTAAAAATAAAATTAAACAATTAATTAAAAGCGTAAAAAAAATCGAAATTTACAATATTAAAAAATGAAAATTAAGCAATTAATTTGAAAATGATAGTTAAAGAGTATCTGCAAGTCACATGAGCTGCACTTGCTGCTCTCAAACCACAACCCCATGTTCCAAAGAATTGTGAGAAAATTCAATTATGAAAATAGCTTGGAAAATTAATTAAACATGCGCATTATTTGCGTAGAAACTAGACTCAGGCGTGTTTTCAAAGTTGCAACTCGTGTGGGGCACAAACAAACAAGTTGCAAGGTGTCGAAACTGTTGAGCAGTTTTGTGGCTCGAACTTGGCCATGACAAGTTGAGCATGTGCAAGGTAAAGGCCACATAGAGTAGAGTGTCCCTCCTAACTCTCTGCTCTCTCTTCCTGTTTTTTACCAGATGAAATATGCACGCGACTCTGCGGCAATGTGGGGCGCATGTTGCAGCGTCCTTGCAGTAGTCGCAATTGCGCAAAGTGCTGTGCCGGCTAACGGTCAATGGTTTGTCGCCTTCCACTTGGCAGCTTGCCCAAAAGAAAGAGAGAGAGAGAAAAGCTGAAAACTGTATCCAATTGGAAGATTACGAACGAATCCAACTAAAAAACCGTAGGGTCATTCCATTGGCAAAGGCACTTGAACTCGCACTGTTTGCCATCGGGGGTCGTTGAATAGTTTCAAGTGCGCAGCTGGTTCCATTAGCCCCCAAGACAGATGGAGGGACACACGGACGCGGTGACAGCTCTTAAATTACTTTTGCTGTTCGCTTTCTAATTTGCAAAATGAAATTGAGACGGGAAAAACCTTTTTGCCAACCCCAATCCCAATTCCAGGGAGTAGCCACCCTTGAGCACACACACACACACACACCCCACACCCGATTTTTCTTATTGATTTTCCCAGCACAGACCTTCGGCCCTTTGGGCACATTTTGGGCAGCTTGTTGAATGCGAATGCTCTGACCCAGTCGTCCCTTTCATATACCCAGCACAACCCATGGGAGCTGCTGTGTCATTTGTTGGCCAAGTCGCCTGCGGCTGTCTGTGCTCATTTTGCATATGCCTTGAACTTGGCCAAAACCATTGCAGAGAATATATGTATATGGTATATAAACGTGTATCTATTGAGGCAGCTGCAAAATGTTGCAAAATCCTGGAAAAAGAATATCTGAGGGTTGCTTCCCTTCTCTGCACACAGAGTTATCCAATCTCTGGACTAATTAAAATGGACATCTATATTAGTTATGGGTTTAAACAGTTAATTATGCTGCAACGCTGTGCAGAATACACATCCATCAGAGGGGCTCTATATGGTATATATACTCATATATTACGCAGCTACAGAAACCAGCTTACTCCTCCCGCTTCCCTTCAGCTCGTCCCGATTCCGTTGTCATTTGCAGTTGCTGTCGCTGCTGCTGACAACGACAGGAATTAAGTCATTTGTCCTTGTGCGCCAGAGATAAGTATACACAGATACTTGTGCAAAGCGTAGACAGAGATAGAGAGAGAGAAGGAGGCAGAAGAAGCAGGCAGGTGAGCTGTGCCTGTCCCCCTCCCTGATGATGCTTGCCTCGTATTTTCATCGTTTGAGTGTTTTAATGGCAAAATGAGTAAATTATGTTGAGCATTATTGTGCACAATTTCCCTACCCTACGCCCCATCCCCCTCCCAGCCCCATTCCTTTCTTCTGCTTTTCTGGGGAAGGCCTTGCTCTAATGGCATCGTCCCATTTGTGGACCACGGCTGCCTGCCTGCCTGCCTGCCTTGGCCAAGGTCACATCAGAATGTGGGGTGTTTGTTTATACGTATATATGTACATATATATCTCGTAGCCACTGTCCAGCTAGCAGCAGCAGCGCAGGCAGCTGTAAACATTAAATCAATGTCGCTCGTCGCGTTTTTTTCATTACTCATACGCCGCGTGGGCGTTGCTCCTTGTGCGTGTGCCGTGGGTTGCCCATGAGGTGTGTGTAGCTGCTTTAAATTGGCTAAGAGGGAATTGCCTTATGACACGTTGTGGCAACACATTGTCTGGCCGGTACTGGCCAGTTACATGGAAATCGCACGGTCTGAGAGGGGAAAATGTGCTGCATTTCGTGGAAATTTAATTAATAAACAGTTCGGGGAATCAACCCTCTGGGAGCAGGTTGTAGGTTGTTGAATTGTGCTGTCTGTCTGCCTATTCCCCTCCCCCTTCCACTCCTCCTCCCTAGCTAAGTCATTCTTCAAGTGCTTCAAGATGTTCTTACGAGCTGCTAAGATGGAAAGAAGGCATAACTGTGAGAGAAGTGAGGCAGCATTATGTTGTTATTAGCAACAATTGCCATGGACATTAAAGTAAAGAAGTCTGCTATATAATTGCTGCTGCTGCTGCTGCTGCTACTGCAGTCTAGATCCCCAGGCGCGCTGCTGTTCCACTTCACATGGCGCAGGCAGTTCAAGTGGAAGCGTCGTTCCCCCTAACGTTATGTTCCTCCACACGTAGGTTGATCGTTGACATGCCAATTGTTAAAGATAACAATACGAAGCAATAAACGCAGAAGAATGTGCAAGAGTTGCATATGCATGACTAGAGAATACCCTGTAGGCGTAGATAATAACTTTCGATTAACCTCGCTTTCAACTTAACTTCTTGCTATCTGCAGGGTATGTCACGACTTCTTATAGAGTTGGCTGGGGTGCTTCAGCTGAAAATGTTTGTTTTCTAATCAGTTAACTGTTTGTTTAATGCTGTCAAAAGCAACACTTATCCACGCACACACACTGAGAGAGAGTGAGACAGCGAGAGAGCGAAACAGAGAGAGAGACAGTAAATTTTCCATTTTCTCGCTTGTTGCCGGGCCACGCGATGTGGGCTGGGCGGGGGGATATACCAAAAAAAAAAAAGTTTCTATTAGTTGCCGGCCGGTAAAAACGCGTGTGTGAATGATAACGACAGCAGAACATGCAATAGGCGAATAGGCGTACATAGAGAGAGAGAGAAACATAAAACAGTAATAATAAAAGAGGTAAAATGCGGACAGTGAGTGCGATAGACATTAATCACAGACAGAAAGACAGAAACGTCACAAATCCAATCAAAGTTTTCCCTCGAGCTTAAAGAGGCGACGAAATGGGAAAGAAAGAGAGAGAGAGAGAGCGAGCGAGCGAGCGAGAGTCACAGTGGGAGAGAGAGTGCAATGTACCGACAAGTGCGCAACAGTCGTACGCTCATTCATATATGTATGATATATGTACGATATATGTCTGCCTGTATTTGTATTTTGGTTGAGCCCATCGATGAGTTGGCGTCAATTGTCTGAATCGATGCGTAAAAATAACTTTAATAAGCGCTTTTCCTTGTCACACACACACACACACACAGCCAGACACGTTAACGATATCGAGCGGCGAGTGTGGTTAATATCTCTGGCCAGAAAACATACGAGGGAAGTTCGACTAGTCTGCCTGCCTCTCTAAATGTAATACAAACGATCGTTCATTATTAAATTTAACTCTTAGTTGTGTTCTTTAATAATCGTAATATCGGCATAAAAATATCGATTGATTTCAACAAAGTTATCGTTAGTGAGTCCTGTTTTAAATTCCTTTTAAAAAACAAGTGGGAAAGGCTACAGTCGGGCGCCCGACAGTAAGATACCCTTCTCCCAATTTTCTAAATCCGTTACAAAAGTGTAACCACTTTTATAGTTTCAAACAGCGAATTCTGCACAAATACTTCTACTACATATAGCTTACTCGCTCGCACTCACACAGCGACGCGCGTAATGAGTAAGCGATACGACGCAACGTCGACGTCGGCGTCAACTGCTCAAAGCAGCGCGTCGGCTGCTGCCCGTACCGAACATTTGTACTGAAAACGTTGACTTGAATAACTTCGGTGTTATTGGTCCGATCGGATTGTAATTTAGAGAATATGTTTATATTGCATTTAGCTTTATACATACCAAAGCAGAACGTTATGGGTTTAATACTTTGCTTAATAATCGCAAATAACCGATTTGCGGGGGCGGTGGGCGTGGCATCAAACATTTGATATAAACTTGATCTGCCTATGGTTTATAGGAACCTTCATGCCAAATTTGGTATCTCTACCTTTTTTAATAGCTGAGATCTGTTGTCTCATACAGACGGACAGACGGACAGACAGACGGACAAGTCTCAATCGACTAGGCTAGTGATCCTGAGCAAGAATATATATACTTTATGGGGTCTGCCACGCCTCCTTATGCCTGTTACATACATTTTGCACAAAGTTAGTATACCCTTTTTTGACCATTTCCAATGGTCGAAGGGTATAAAAATACTAAGTGTAGGCGACGCATTAAATACTCAAAAAGTATCGATACCCATCGCCATTTGCAAACGTGTAGAGCAGCCCTCGCACACCTTACCCCACAAATTTCTCGCAATGATTTTTCAACAATTGCCCCCACTGCGCGGTCAGCTCATCGTTCGACGCGTCGAGGTGAGAAAGTGGCGCTCTTTCGCAGTCGGCGTTAGCGTCGCTGTCTCGACGCTGGCACAAAACGTGTGAAGCGTCAGCTCAGCGCAGTCATTTGGCCAGCGAGCGTGCAGCAAAGCGCACGGCAAAGGCAACAAAGCGAAAATCAAGTGGCGAAACGCGGCGCGAAGTGAAAGAGAGTGATGAGCGGCAGCGATTGTCGATTAACGATAACTCAGAACTGATAACTCTCAACAAAAACAAAACGAAAGGCGGGCAAAACAACGACGCGGCGGCGTGCGTGTGTTTGTTTGTTTTAATTCTTATTTCGCTCTTCGCGTTGTGATCAAGTACGCAGTTCAAGTGGAATAAACAGAGCAAACCTCATAAACTAAAGCAAAGCAACAACGCAAAAAGAAGCTGCCGGCAGTTCGTCACGTACCACAAAACGGTAAAATAAAAAGCAAAACACGAAAACAAAAAACAAGCAGCAGCTACTCCCCCAAACAGTCAGAGCAAACACACAGTGTCTCTGTCTCTCTCTATCTCACACTCTCCCTCTGCCTCTGTCTGAATTATTATAATAATAAGTACGTCGATCCGTTGTTGCCGACTTCGAAACGTGCTAATTGAAAATGTAAACAAGACTTAATTGAAGAGAGATCTGTTTTATATATATATATATTTATATATACTCAACAGATCGCATTGCCGAGTACTCGGACGAGGACGAGGAGGCCGAATTTAGTTCTGGTGAATTTAACGACGAATCCAACGAGCTGGCCATCACGGGATACGATCAGAAACGTGATTATAATCCAGCCAAGCATGATATGCGAAAATATCGCAATAAATTGCAAAGATCAGGGATCGGGGATATAGCCATAGTTGGACATCATCCGCATCAGCAACCCGTTGACAGTGACAGCGAATTCGAGATGAAGGACAAGAGCTCATCCCGTGCCAAGTTCAGTCGGGTAAGTTATTACAATGTTCATATAAAAGATAGACACACATTCATATATGTACAATATGTTGTATATATCGCTTATAAGGCACTTACTACATTGTGTAATCCCGAGCAGGTGCGCCCCAATTTCTCCTGTGACTAATTTAAATAATTGTCTCTGTTAGCTTTCTGACATGGCCACAGGCAAGGGCGGAAACGGCATATATCGTATATACTATATAGTACAAGTAGAAAAAGAAAAGTTCAAATTCCCCATTATTTGATTATGCAAACTGAGCAAATATCGTTTTCAGCTATCTAAATACACACACACATGATAAAACATACAAGAAAAGGGTAGAAGATTATATAGGCTTCAGTTTTTGCATTCTACACTAGACAACAAGGGGCAGGCAGGCAGGTGTTATAATAATTGTAGGTATAATTATAGAGTTATAAATCTATAGTCATAAATCTGAGAACGTAAATCTAGCGAAATATATTTACTGTGTTCTACACCTTAACTGATCTTTTAATTTATAGATTAATTAGGCAGCTTGACGTAATATTCTCTTCAAAACAAAAAAAAAGCTAAATTAATTTTTTTTTATATTTTCTTATCGTTATTATCAAATATATATATTTTCTTAGTATTTTCAAATCGTAGCTTATTAAAGACTCCATCAAAGGCGTTAAAGATATACGAAATATGATTTAATGATTAAGCAAAAGTCGATACAGTTGGTGAAATACCTTTATGAACATATAGTATGGTATAGTATAGTATATAATTCTTTTGTGATCATTCATTTCGCACGGCTGCACAATTATCAAAGGCTTTGGCGTGTGACAAGAGGCAACGCTCTACATTTGGTGCCTAGATACAGATAGGATAGACATACTCTATAGTATATATATATGTTTACTCATATATGTATATTCTGTTTATTGTTTGTTGTTTTCGAAATTTTAGTTGGTGACGCAATAATCGGTCTGCTTGCCTGCAATTACATTTCCTGCTCAGCAGCCAAAGCAGCATTCTGCATGAAGAAATAACTAAATCATAGTACGAGTATGTCTACTATATGGTATATATATATGCTATATATGCAAATTTGTACATTGTTCTCTACTCTTTATAAATGCCATCCCAAGGAATGCTCTGTCGATGCCGCCTCTGTTGACAATTGTATTGTGGTTTCTTTTGCCTTGGGGCATTTTTGCAAATATATATTGTATATTTCGAGTTCGCTGAGCGGGCCAAGGTTAGATGTGCTGCCAGAAAATAGAGAAAAAGGGGGAGGTATGGGTGGTAGATGCCTTGGGGTGTTTTAGCAGGTTCTTTAACGAGTCGATCAAAGTGTTTTGATAGAGTCATCGTCGTCGTCGTCGTTACCAACGCCCTGAAATATGCAACATGCAATTGAATTGCACTCACTCGAATACCGTTAAAACGGAAATAGCTGTGGGCGTGTAGCAGGGGGGGGAGACTAACAGTAAATTGAAATTCCAAGAAGCAACCAACCCACCACGCTAAGCGTGTAAAAATCTAAGTCGGGAATCTAGAAATATGTCTCTGGGGAAATATGCTTAATATGCTTAAAATAGCAAACCCAGCTAGGATAGATAGATACCAATAGGTAGGTAGAGATGGCTAGAGATGACTGCGTCTGCATAGGTCGGAATTGAATTGTTTCAATTAAAGCATACCACATACTCGTATAAAATCAAAATCCCTAGACATGTATGACCTTCAATATAATTAGAAAATCAATTTTGCATTACACACGGTTTATTTTCGAGCATGTCACAGACAACAAGACGCAGAAGAAGAAGAAGAAGAAGAAGAAGAAGAGGTAGAAGAAGAAGTAGCCGGGCTGCCTATTTAGAGACAATTTTCCTAAGCATTTGTATAAATATTTAAACAAGAACTAACAACATGTTCAATTATAAGCCGCAAAAGAACAAAGTGAAAGGGGAAGGGGGGGTACTTACTTCTCCCCCCTTGCACGCCTCTGCCTTCTGCCTCCTTTGGCACAGACAGGTGTAATATAAGCCTGCGGCTTTGTTTGTCGCGTTATGATTGCTGCTGCTGCTGCTGTTGTTGTTGTTGCTGCTGCTGCGATGATTGCTGCTGCTGCTGCTGTTGTTGATTATTAATGGGCTGGCCTTTATGGCCAGGATCATTTAAATGTCTGTCGTAGATAAAAAAAAAGTCGCTTAATGACGGAGGGAAATGAACGAATGAACGAGCAGAGATGCAATTAAAATGCTTTTTTTTGTTAAGCATCGCATAAATATTGTCAGCGGAGTGTGAGTTGCTTGAGTTGTAGACCTATAGAGAGGGTGCTACAAAACAGAGAAGATATTTCAACTAATTCCCCTGTGAAGACTCTACATTATGTTAGAAAATATTGCTAGTTTGTTTATGCTATTAATAATATCACCTCATAAAATATATATATCTATATAAATAGCTCACATTATCGACTCATACACTTTCAATGCAGTTTTGAGTTTATGTTGCACAATTATCTGCTCTTTTATTATTTCCCCCCATTTTCACACCATTTATTCCCATTTCCAGTTGATTGCGTTGTGCTAATTTTAAGCGCTTTTCTCTCTCTCTCTCTCTCTCTCTCTCTCTCTCTCTTCCTCTCTCTTTTTTTAATGCATTTTCCAGACAATTTCACTGCAACAACGCAATTTTAAGCAGAAAATATTCGCGCTACTGAAGCGCTTCAAGGCCAGCGAGGAGCTGGAGGATGAGACGCACAGTGGAACGGCAGCGTTGCGCGGTGAACGCGATCTGGATGCACTGTTCCAGGAACTGGAGTCATTGTCGTGCTGTGAAGGTGATGATTCGGGGCCAGACATGGATAGCATATCGATTGGTTCGACACCGAAGCCATCGTTGCGTCCGTTCTTTACCAATTCAAGGATTATGCTGCACGATAGTCTGGCCACTGGGAATGGAGCTGGAGGCGGATGTGGACTTGGTGGAGGTGGCATAGCAGGTGAGTTGTTGCTGTTGTTGTTGCAGTTGTTCTTATGGCTCTATTGTTGCTCTTGTTGTTATTGTTGATGTTGTTGTTGTTGTTGGTGTTATTGTTCTCGTTGTTGTTGTTGTTGTTGTGGTTGGTTTTGATGAGATTTTAAACTGCATTTGCCAACGAGGCTATCAAAAACGAATGACTTTAGCGTTGCGCAACATGTACGCGCAGGCATAAACATGTATAGTCTGCATTGCCGCCCAAAATGGCAGCCATTTCCGTCTCCGTCTTCTTCTCTTCCATTGCCATCTCCGTGTTTCCGTTTATCGTTGGCCCCAAAAAGCAGACTATACTTTCTCGTTCCATACGGTCAAGGCTTTCTCCATCCGTTACAGGCGAGAAAAATGTCTCTGCACATACAAACACAATTCCTCACACACACACACACACACACAAGGACACGCGCCACAATCTGGCAAGGACACACAGATTGTCTGGCCATTGCACAGCGAGTGAGAGAGAGAGAGAGAGAGGGAGAGAGAGGAGTAACTTCAGCTGACCAATTTGTCCAATTGTGCGACACAAGTTTGTGTGTGTGTATGTGTGTGTGTGTGTGCGATATATATTATATATTCAGTTTAAATTGAAGAAGGGGGCGTGTCATTGAAGGCTTTGCTTCAACTAATTTTTCTGTTCTCTGCATTTATAACAATTGAAAAACAATCTCGAGTAACTCAAACTTCTTAGTTCTCTATCCCCAATTTACAATATACAATATATATTTTATTTACATGTACATAAACAAAAAACACACGCATATTTCGAAATTAAAAACAACTTCTATACCATACTATACAACAAAACAACAAAGAAACATAAAAACAAAATATACAAAAATACTAGAAAAAGAAAACAAAAAACAAAAACATTTTGCATGGCTTGAACAAATTTCTTTTGCAGGCAACTCTGAGCGCCGATCGTCGGATAAGAGCGACCAATTGACCAATTCATCTTACAATATTGAAAATAACAAAAACCAAAAATGCATTCATTTAACAAACAATAACAATTCGGCTACAACACCAGGTCTGTGTAAATTACAGCAAAAAATAGAATGTAAAAAACCAAAAAAAAAACAAAAAAAAAGAAAACCAAATCCAAATTCCAAAATTCAAACTAAACACCAACTCACCCGAAATTCTCTGCTATGTACACCATTTTCACAATCCAATCTCGAGCCTATATCATCATGCATATATATATATTTTTACAACACGCACTATGCTATGCTGTGAAGTACAGTGCAACCTCGATAACGTATATCGTAATATCGATAAGTATTGCAAATGAATTTATATGATCGAAGGTTGCACTGTAAATTGTAAATTCCCTATGAGGGTTTCAGCTTGTCCTGCCTTCTGCACGAGTCCTGCTAACACACACACGCAGCACACACACACACACACACACACACACACACACACACACACACACACACCCTGCATTTGCAACCCTTCGCATCGATGTTGTGACGTCAGCCGAGCCTGCAAAGTTGGCCCACACACACACACGCACACACACACACAGAGAGAGACTCACACTCACACATTTCTATAAACAACTTCCTTCCCCCCTGGAGTACTATTCCCCCTTCCCCCCTGCCTGCATGTGTTACTCCTGTCCAGTTCCATTCACAAATAGATTAACCAGAATTTACCACGCTTATTTCCTACGCATTTTATGGAGTTTTTTCTGTTTTACCAATTAAGCCCTAAGTAGCTCCCAAATCACAAGCCAGAATTCCGCCCCCGAATCACGCCCCCTTCTATTTTTTTCGGGTTGCATGTTTGCTGCCTTCTTTGATTAATTGCGACATTGCTTGAGAAAACTCGAGCGGAACACGCGACATGAGTATAAATAAATCTCAAGTCGCAAGGTGTTTGACGACAATGTAGAGTATACACATATATAGAGTATATATATATTTGTATATATATATATATTCATGTGCGTAGGTCACTTCATGTGTGAGTAGTGAAAAGTTTTAATTATATTTACGAATGTGGCACATTTATTATTTATTTACATTGTAATTGTCGTCACAAGGCAACACACACGCGCACACACACACACATCGCAGCACTTGGTGAATTCCAGCAGGGGGGAAGGGGGAGAAGAGGAAAATATATAGTTTATTGAGGTGTGGCTTTTAATCCTACATATCTCCTGCATGTCTCTTTTATCGATAGATTGCACCCTTACCTTACCCTCTAAAAAAACAAACCCTTCGCTTGCTTTAGGTTTTACTTTACCACGTTCACCCACTGAATTCCACTCTGCTCTTACAGATCGCGGCGGCAACGATAGCTCCGGCAATGAGGGCAATCTGGGTTATACGGATGGTCAGAACTCTGATCCACAGAATAGTCCGCCGCGGGACAAGGATTACCTGCGTGGACTGCAGCAGCAGCAGCAACATCAGCAGCTGACACCAGTTAGCTCCATCACCGGCAACATGAGCAGCATTAGCGGCACACCATCACAGCCACAAACGGAGAAACGTTCACGTCTCTTTCGCACATCCAGCAATACGCCAGCTGCGGCCGTAGTTGCCACCAACAGTGGCGGCGGTATAGCTGGCGTTGGCAGTGCCTCCGGCGGTGGCGGCGGCAAGAGAAAGCACACACTCAGTCTGAGCTCATCGGAACCACGATCGGCGCTGGAGACATGCCTGTCGCCAACGAATGTGGAGCCGCGCAAACTGTTGCTCGATCAGTTAAGTCGCGTCTTTGCCGGCGACGACAATATCATACCGGAGGTAGTGACCATTATTAGTCCACCAGAAGCGTTGGGCGGCAGCGCGTTGCTAGCCAAACTGGTCACACTGTTTGGCAACTCTTTCAAGCCGGCATTTGTGCCACAAAACACAGCGGAGGTCAAGGCTGTGCTGCAGGCCCTCATGGCGAAGATTCAGAAGTAGTGAGTGTCTAGCAGAAGCAATCTTATGTTTACCTCGCACTAATCTCGCTGTTTCTTTCCCCCAGTTGCAATTCGAATGCCAAGCCGCCGCACACGGTCAAGGTGCTACTTATCGGTGGAGATTGGGTGCAAGGTGCAACACTGCGACACTATGTCGATCTGCTGGGCGTACGTCCACCAGACTGGCTGAATCATCTGCGCTTCTATTTGGTGCCCATCGGCGGTGGCAGCAGCAATGGCAGTGTGGCACGTCATCTTAGCCAAATGGATCAGACCTATGCAGCCATGTTTGGCTCCGACAATTGGTCCCAGCTGTGCGAAAGGGCTGCGGCCACAGCGGCCGCTGTCAGTGCTGTGACCACGGTGAATGCAACAGCCCTGACAGCAAATCTAGCGGATTCTTCCGTAGCTACCAAGTCCGACATTGCGGAGCTGGTGCAGCGTATTCAACGCTATCTACATGCAGCTGGACCCTGCACACAGATTCCCATTGCCGAGGCAATGGTCAACTACAAGGATGAGGAGTCCTGCCAGATCTTTGTGCCCTTTGTTAGCGTAAGTATCGATTAGTGAGATTGAATTCAAGTTGCTGATGTCTTTCTATCATGCAGGATGTACGTATTGGTTACTTAGACTGTGCTCAAGCCTCGCTGGATCTGGAAGAGACTGCTGCTCTGAATGCAGCCAGCAGCGGCAGTAGTTTAGGCAACCTTTCCACAATGCCCATACCGATTGGTGGCAATCAGAATACGCCAAATCTGCATGGAGGTGCTTCTGGTTCACCACCTCAACAGCAAACTGGTCTTGGCCAGATACAGGGCCAGAATATGGGACGCATATCACCACCCCTACAGACGCCACCGTCATCGGGCTCCTCGAATAGAGAGCGTGGCGCTTCGGATGCATTGGGCACACCATCTTCGCAATCGTTCAGCGGAGCACTTGCCAATGCGGAGGCAGTCGAACTGCAAGTGGATTATTGGCCACTGGTGCGACCTGGCGACGCACATGTCAAGGAATCCAAGAGCGATAAGTCGCGCGGTGGTGACGCTGGCGGCGGCAAGTATAGCATTAAGAGTACGTTTAGGAATCTGCAAGTGTGGCGCCTGCCACAGCATGCACAGCAACTGGGTGATATGTCCAATGGACTGACTGTTAGTTTTGCCACCAAGGAGAAGAAACAAAAGCAAAGTGAGTGGGCAAACCTAAGCCATTAATCGTAGCAGTTAACCTTAATCCATATGTACATTTCATTATTCAGTTATGCGCTTGGGAAAGAAGAAGGACAAGGAACGGGATCTCGAGAAGGAACAGTGTGTGGAGGGTGTAGCGCGTCTCATATGCTCACCCAAACAGTCGCATCCAGTGCCACTGCGAGGTGAGTGCACTCAATTGATACTGGACTACATGATTCTAATCTTTTACTCTGCATTTTTTACAGTGTATATCGATGGCACCGAGTGGACTGGCGTCAAGTTCTTCCAACTGTCGTCGCAATGGCAAACGCATGTCAAGAACTTCCCCATTGCACTGATCGGGTGCACGCCCATGTCCTGTGCTGAATTAACCTAGTCATTCGAAGAGCGGCATATCCATTCTCATGTTCACTTGCAACACACACACTCTCCTCCTCATGTGTCATGAGATAAACACAAAAAAAAAAGCAAAGGAGCTAGACACATGCACGGCAATAAATAATTAACTAAGAAGAATGATAATTTATTTTATAATTAATATTTGTAAATTTTAGTTAATAAACATTTAGCTTGTAATTTTCATTTAAGTCTTCAATGCGCAAAATTGAGATAAATTTCAATTTATCAAAGATTTGCGAGCCACATGCATCACACACATATACATATACATATTCAGACACTCACTCACATACAAGCCGACATCAAAATATGTAATAATAATAATAATAATAATAATACTTGTAGTTAATCTATTCGCATATTGAAGTTACAGAGTCGAACGTTTTAACACTTGTTAATGAAAATTTACGCGTATCAAATATCCTCTACAAGGAAAACCAACAACAACAACTACGTAGTTACAGAGTTTCAAATGTTTATATTATCTTATATATATGTATAACTTTGTGAGTTGCAGTGTGCTAAACTATTCGGATTGGCCAACTGTTGACTGGCTTGTTAGCGTGTTCTATTTTGATTCAGCAGCTGCCCAGGCCTGGCTGTTGCCCAAATGCATTGGGGAGCATTGCCAGCAGGACTTGCAATGATCTCAACGCTGCTTCCCGCATCTGGCGACAGCGTGTGTTATGCTCTGGCATTATCTCTACTAAACTATCTATGTATCTATATGTATATGATATGCAGCATACTATATCTACAACTACTTAGCAATACAAATGCGAGTGCGATTTGCATATTTAACCAACCCGTCGTCTATATACTACCTTAAATCAGACATATTAACTGGATGTGTAACTAAAAATATATATACAATAAATTTCAACTATACATCTATCTACATACATACATATATACATACATGAATGAATACCTAAATATCTACAAAATACTCATACACATGCCTATCTTTGTGTATGTTCTACTCTAATTGTTGTGATTTTTGAAATTTCATAGTGTGAACAGCCAATGCGAAAATTGTATAAGCAAAGGATATATCCATAGTATATAAAGATATATATCGTATGTACATGTTTATGTTCGTTATGTTCGCGTAAACAGCATCAAGATGATGGTTTGATGGATGGCATACATAGTGATGTTTTGATGTATGCAGGAGTTTTCAAGCAATACGCAAGTCTAGAGCAAAAGGTTTAAGTGTGAAAAACAAAATTGCGAAATAAACGAAAGAAATATTGTAAGACGCGTAATTTATAATTGTATTATTAAATATATATATATAAATATACACACAATACATTTAAAGACAATTAAAATAAGCTTTTCATTTGGTCAAATACGGCAGACGGTGCGTCATCTTACAGTAATTTTTCTATGCATTGTTGAATTAATAATTATGGAACGTTCTCTTAATCCGAGATTACCATCTATTCCTCCGGGTGGCAATAGAAATGTGCAGTCTGGATAACCATTGGGTTGGGCAAATTCCTTAAGATTGGCATTGCTCTCACTTAACGCTGCTAGGGACCACACGGCGAGGTTACGAGTCTTGCCATGTCGAGCCAAGACATAAAACTAAAGTAAGAAATATATATAAAACGTTGTTCATGTTATACATTTCTACTCACCTCATCTTGGTCATCGATCAGGTAGCCTATAACAAGAGCCCAGTGGGCACGATGTCCAAGTTTAAGACAGGGCGCATGATTGACATCAGCATCGTAACTGTATATTTTGCGGATTTAAGGACAACCATATATGTATTGTAGAGAGATATCAAACTAATGAATCAGTTGCAGCGCTTTATTTATATTGAATCTTAGGACAATTTTTATAAATGGGGCGATCTAAATTAAAATAATAGGGCAAATAATTAATGATCGATATCAGCTCCTAGCCAACCCGCATGGGTGGCGAAACTAATATAACGCCATCGCCTCGCACAAACAACATGGGTATGGTACGCTTAGTGGTTTTGTACACTTCCTCGTATGTTTCCTCATCAATTTCCACTGTGGTCACTGTCTCCTCGGCATCGCCCAGCACCATATTCAAATGCTGATCAAAGGCATGTAATCGACCCCTTAGTTCCCTCTCATTTCGCATCTTTACGTACACCTTTTCATCCAAGCTTAAACGGATAAGATCCAGTGGCTCCTTGACCGGCAAAATTACCTGGCTGAGCTGAATGTGTGAAAATAAGCGTATTGCCTACTAATACGTGTAGTTAACGTACCTGCTCTTCCTCGGTTGCCATTTTATAAACACTCAAATACTTTTATTTACAATAAATATCAAATAAATAAGTGAATCTAAGTTAATGTTTTGTTTGCTTGATTTCACTTTTTGCACTAAAAAATACCAAATAACTGAATGCCCTACACGCGGCACCAGTGCTACCCATCGATATCACCAACAAAATTATCGAATTCAAATTTTTAATTAAACTTATAATGTTTTGAAAAGGATACGGTACTAGTAAACACTTGCCGGCAATTAAATGTTCCTTTACAATGCCACAATTTAAAATACCTTTGTAAAACAGGCATGCATCTTCGTCTCTTAAATGCTTTCGGGTCAATTTATATAAATATTCCGCACTAAACATTTCTCCATTTATGGTATAGTTTTCCGCGATGGCATCTACAAGCAACTCTGCTGCTGTTTGTTGTTCATTTAGCAACATACTGAGAGCTGTAAGTCCACAAGTTGGTCCAACCTGATTTAAGACTACATTATTATTCTTTAAACCATTAGTGTACTATATTTTTGTTGGTATTTACCTGAAGTAAACTTTGTATATCATTATATTGACAATTTTTAGGTTTTGTATATTGACAAACACGACTAAAATAGCAACCTTTTTGAACATCTGGATGTTCCAACGCCCAGCGACATTCATCATTAAGTAAGGAAACAATGTTGGAATTATCCTTCTTCTCACTTACTCTAGGGATTGAGCCTTTTGGTGGGGGAGGCGGAGGTGCAACGGGCGCGAATTGAGACATATTTTATTTAAGCACAACCCGTAAAGGAATATTTTTGTAGGAACAGCTGATTTAAGTTTATGGGCAGCATCTAGTGAGGAACTGCCAACTCTTGAAAATGTTAGCCTGCTTGCCTGTTATTAAAATGTACTCGCTTTGAAGCAGTGGTACAGCAACTGCATTATCAGCATATGTTAATGCTAGCCAAAAAAAACAAGCAGTGCTTTTCTTTTCGAAAAATTCGAAATTGAAAAAAAATGCCGTATTTGCGCTTTTCGAATGTTTAATTTTGAAATTTCTAAAGAAACTTCTTAGATTTATATATTAATTTGCTTAACGAATGTGTTTCCTAAGTCTAAATATATTACTAATATGTGTATACATTGTATATTATCTGTGATCAGACTTTTGACAAGAACACTTTGCCTTATTACTAGTTTTCTTATTCAATACTATTGAATCGTTAGGAAATGTGTGCGTAATTGGTTGTTTCCTCAATTCCAATGCATTTTTTACCAGAATCTCAAAGGCTTCATTCACATTACGTCCGTCTTTAGCAGACGTTTTAAAGTAGGGAATATAGTTTTTTGATTCACACCACGCCATAGCACAATCTGTAAGTATCTTTACTTAAGGTATATAATTAAAAATATTAGCCGCTGAGTCACTACTACATACCTCATGATTTTCCAAATCTATCTTGTTGCCTATCAAAATAAAAGGAAAATTGTCAGCATTGTATAGACTTGCATGTATTAGAAACTCGTTATGCCATCTTTCAAGATTTTTAAATGAATCTGGATTCGTAACATCAAACACGAGCACACAACAATCAGCTCCCCGATAAAAGGCTACTCCCAACGAATGGAAACGTTCCCGTCCGGCCGTATCCCATATCTGCTGCCATCAGTAAATTATTTCAAGATAAGATACATATATTTAGATCTGACTTACCTGTAACGTAACAATCCGATCGTTAATGCGAACATCTTTACTGGCCAAGTCTGATCCGATCGTTGCTTTATATTGTCTGGAGAAGTATTGGTTGACATATCGATTAATCAGAGCCGTTTTTCCAACATTACAGTCCCCCAAAACGATGACCTTTAGTATTTCCTTTGATGAATTTGACATGCTTTGAAATTCAAACTTTGAATCTATAAAATAATCCTTCAAGCTTGGTATCGTATGGAGTATATCAAAAGTTTAATTTTCAACTTCAAATGAACGCCCAATTCGTCCAGTTACTGCTTTCCAATTGATTGGTTTGCAGTTGGCTAAGAATTATACAAACTCGAAAACGTAATTGTTTACAAATGCAGTACTTGATAAGATTTGATTGCTAACTATAAATATCTTGCAAACAAAGAAAACCATTCATAAGGAAAAGCAAGACATACATATATACATACAAGACTTGTAAATATAAATTATAAATATATTTTTGTAAGGTACAAATTTAAGCTTAAAATATTATACCTATCAGTATTGGTTTATCAGAAAGGAAAGTTTTTGTTCACATTTTATCCAAAGCAGGAACATTGTTTTATTTTTGGCACTTTTTCATATCTATTTGGTGCTTCCAAAACAATAAAAAAGCCGAAATCGGATTCCCGCTCTGCATTCACCTTTTCGAGAATGTCTTTTATAATCATTAAATATACATCTTTAACGTTGCAATCGTATACTGCTGAGGTTTCCAAATAGGGAATGTCGTTATTCATTTTGCACCACTCCAAGGCTTGTCGTTTGGTTACCTACAGGTAAACCATATTTTAATTCTTTAACTAATTCATAATTTAGATCCAACATACCTTTCGACTATCCATCATATCCACTTTATTGCCCACCAGAATAAAGAGAAAGTTTTCTGGTGACCTTACATTAGCATATATAAGGAATTCATCTCGAATCGTTTTCATTTTTTCAAACGAAGCTGGTGACGTAACATCGAATAGGAGTATACAGGAACTAGCACCACGATAGAGTTCCGAGCTTAGTTTTCTACATCGCTCAGACCCGGGCACATCCCAAATCTAGATGTGAAAAATAAAGCTATTAGGAAAACATTGGTAGAACCGAAGCTTCCATAGCATACCTGTAAATTTAATTTTCGATTGTCCATAGAAATCTCTTTTGTAAATAATTTGGATTCCAATGTTAAGGATTCATGTATAGTAAATGTTTCCTGCACATATCGTTTTATAAATGATGATTTTCCCACATTGCTATCTCCCAAAACGACAACTTTTACCAGTATTTTTGCGTATTCCATTTTAATTCGCTAATCGTTGGAAGACGCAACTATCTACATACATATGTTATATGTAAACTCAACCAAGTTACACTCTCAATAAATATAAATTAGTAAAGGTCGCAGTTGATATTTTAGGCTCTACCGCGGTTACTCATTCACTAAGTATTGGATTGGATACAAAATAATATAATAAATTATAACTCGAACAAATTATATACTGAAGAATATATAAGTAATGTTTATAATTAAGCTTCAACGTATTTCTACAATCAGCGCAAGATTGTAGAAGATAATTTTGAATTGTTTTCGACTTTCACAATTTGTCCACGAATAGTTTTCTTCCGTGTTCCGTTGGCGATAAATGAACTGTTCAAATCAAACTACTTTACAATTATTAAGAACCTTATCGCTGACACACTTATTATATATGGATTACCTAGTCCATAATATCGACGCTGACTTTGAATTTTTGCGGTTATTTTAAAAATGTAAAAATAATATTATTTAAGGGCTCATGCACACCATGAAAATAACAAAAATAACGCAAACTGTGGGTTTTTAACAGAGTTTTGCTTCATGAATGCAAAAAAGTGTGAATGTATTATTCACATTGCAACTAGCTTATGCATTATTCTAAAAAAAAATCCCTCGTCTACTCACAGTAAATAAATTCAAAGAATTATCGGTACGAAAATTCTTCCTCGTCTCTTTTGCATCAAATGTTTCCCATTCAATATTTGCAGTTTTCGTTTATTGTAAAAATTAAACCAAAAGCATTAATATGTTAAATGAAAATATGCAGACATTACAATACATATGTACCGAATAGGAGCAATTTTTAATAATACTCTATACGACTTATACAATGATCTAACCAAATTTCGATTCATTTATTGAAAATTTTGCATTTGAGGGACCAATTATGCATTGCCGATCGCGTTGAATGTGCAGGCAATTTATTATAATTAATTACAATAGAAATGTATATATGTTTTTTTTATTAAATTTACAATCACAAGATTTTTTTTTTATTATTTCTCGTAGTTAATTTGTTGTTACTGATTTTTATGTTGTTGAAACAGCTGTTTGTTGCATCAGCTGTTGCGTGCGATAATTTTACTAATTAATGGCAAAATATTACTAGGAGGGCATGCACAATATGTCAAAGTTTTTATGATTGGTAAATACGAATACACAGACACAGTAATAATAACGGGAAATCTCTGCTGAAGTTTATCTGAATTTAGCATCCTATAATTATAACTATTCTGTTGCTGAAATTGTTTTACTTAATCATATATAACCTTGCTGTCGTTCTTCGTATTTGCTTTTATACTCATATGCTGTTATTTTATTTATAATATAGATTGTTTAATTATGCACTTTGCGTTGTATTCTGTTGTTTTTTGTTGTTGTTGCTGCAGCTGTTGCACATGTGTATGTAATTCTATCATTACATTAGCATTGACAGTTGTCAGCATTGCCTGGACGATTGTTATCAGGGCTCAAGCGTATTTGATCGGGAAAATCGTTGATAAGTTCAGCCTGAAAATACAAAGTCATGAATGTTTTCCTCGATTGGTAGCCAAACCAATAAATACCTCCGTCTCTTGCTCCAGCGCATTCTTTGCTATAGTTTGAAAGGCCATCTCCACGTTGATACCCTCCTTTGCCGAAGTCTCATAGTAGGGAATCTCGTTTTTCGATTGACACCATTGCTGTGCTCGACGCGTGGATACCTGCACATTGATTTCTTGGATTAGTAAATGTAACTTGTATTTAAAAAAGGCAGGTTTACATACTTGACGATTATCTAAATCCACTTTATTGCCTAGCACAACAAAGGGAAAATGTTCAGGATCCCGCGGACTGGCCTGTATTAAGAACTCGTCCCGCCATGAGTCCAGATTCTTGAATGAGTTAGGCGCTGTTACGTCATAAACGAGAACACAACAGTCAGCGCCACGGTAGAAGGCTACACCGAGAGATTGGAAGCGCTCTTGACCAGCCGTGTCCCAAATCTGGAATACAATTAAAAGTATCAGCGGGCCATGTCATGCAATGAAATTGGTTTTAGTTTTAGTTACCTGCATTGTGACTACACGATCGTTCACAACAACCTCTTTCGTGCAAAAGTCGGCTCCGATTGTTGCTTTATACTGATTGGAAAATCGTTTGTTTACATATTGATTCATGAGTGACGTTTTACCGACGCTGCTGTCGCCAAGTATGATGACTTTCAGTAGAGATTTCTTTCTGGTGGCCATAACGATATTTCTTATGGTTTTCCTTGTTGCTCTTAAGTGTTTTCGTTGCCTTTGCCTGAAATAGAAAACCAATCAGAACGTCGTTAAAATGAATCTAGTTTTAGCTTATTAGGTATAATTTAATTAAGCATATATCTTCAACGCCACGAATTGCCAGTAGGGAGGTTGCTGGCACTTGACAACGCTGACATTATCTCTCGGCTTCAACAACAGATTCTGCATGACTGACTGATCCATGACTCATGAAATATGAACAATGAATGGTTGGACAGTTGAGCAAAGTACGCGGTATCAAACGAGGGGACGAAATAGACCGTACATATGACCCGTATTGAAGCGATAATAAATTCAATGATTGCTTGCTAGCGAGCGTGCACATCGGAGAAAGTGATGATGAAAACAAAGAAGACGGATGACAAACAAAGACATTGAGCTATCGCCATCGAAATAAAACATAACTTGTGCTGTGTGTTACTAAAAGATTTTCCAACTAATTGAAAACGCCCATATTTGTCACAACAAGGAGGGGGGAGTTATATGCACACAAAGAAATACTGTAAAATCAGAAATAAAATTGCGAGCTCAGCGCTCCCCCCGTCTGCTTGATCCACAAATTACTTGTTTTTGCGCACTAATACCACTACAATAACATGTACATATGTATGTTTTCTGTGTCTGGGCTCCACTGGCATTTTCCATACTGTTTTTACTGCTGCGTAACAATTTTCAGAGTTTTTGTTGTGCACAGGGTTTTTTTAAAGTATTGGAATGCATGACAATTGTCATTATATCACTTACTTTCTTCAAATTATTTGTTTGTTTTATGTACGCACTTTATTTCTGTTCTTTTTAACTACGCAGTTAATTTTTTTGTTTTTTTCTACGAATTTTGACCAACATCAACTTGATAATCGATACCTAATATTTCGGGAAATCGATACACGATACATTGACAAGTCATAACAGAAGAATGTTAATTTAACAGAAGAGCTCCTCACTGAAAAATACCACAGAATCACGAATTACTGAAAATTCAGTGTCATTCAGTGTCATTAGTAGGTTAATTAGTAATTTAATAGTGTTATCATACTACTTCCACTCAAATTATATTTTATAAATAAAGTATAATCAATAAGGAAATTATAATGAATTTGTTATTTGCATTTAATCTTATCGATAGTATTTTAAAAGATTTGGAAAACACTTAACATATTTACGTCCGACTTGCCGTTGGTCACACTGCCAAAAAGAAAAACGGGATAGTTATTTGTTATAGTTGTATCAAACGAATAATTACAACAAAAATATATAAAAATACTTCCAAATACCGTGTGAGCCAAAATATAGCGAGAAATATAGCGTGAACGCCAGTAATAAATAGTAGTTATGGCCACGCTACCGCCGCGCAAGAATCAAACACCAACTCGCATCTGCAGCAACATGAAACCCCACCTGACACCGCTGCAGACATTATTGCAAATGGGCTTCCAAAAGCATAGGGCGTACGTATCAATGTACCAAAGGCACTTAAAATCCATACATATCCCCAATATAGAATTAAGTAATTTGATTCAAATGGGATGCAAAACCAGCCACTGACAATGACAACCAGCAGCACAGTACAATTTATTGATTTTATTTGTACTTACCCCAACTCTCCTTTCTTACAACAGCGAAAAGGCTCTTGCTTCTACCGGCAACAGAGGTGTGCAAATAGCTTCGGATTGGCTGTTGGCTCACGTAAACGATGCCACATTGGACGAGTGTGCACCACGTGAATATATTATATATGCCTGTCCAACCGGACCGTTTCTACAACAGCTGGAAGAGTTTTGGTCCAAGTCCCGCCAGATGTGTGGCTGGAATGGAGCTCATAATTATGTGCCGCACATCACTCTTGTCTCTTTCTTTAAGGTAAGCAAAAGTTTATCTATTCAACAGTTGTTATCATTGTCTTTTATAACCAGGCACCCGACGAGTGTTCGCTGCAGCTATCAAAAGCTCTTAAACAGGTCGTGGACATGACTGGCGCATTACTGGATAGACCAATTAAATTGGAACCATATATGAGTCAAAACTTTATGGGGTTCTTTGTGGCCGAAGACGATGCTAATTATTTGAAGCGCCTGGCTTTACAATATGTCAAGGAGGTGTCCAATTCAAGTAGGCCCCTGCCACTGATTGCAATTTTATTGTTGGTTGCAGTTTTCAGTTGCAGTTGCACTTTGTTTTGGGTTTCTATTCGCACCATTTATTTGGTTAATTTCGGTATGGCGTGGCTTACGGTTTTGTTCTCTTCCTATCTTATTGTCTGCACTCACTAATCGTTCGCAATGGACCGCAATAAATGGTAATGGAGAACAGTTATAAGCGATACTTACGAACAACTGGATGCCATTGTTGCCTGCTTTCCCTGGTGTGGAGCAGTATCTTCAGGCACTCGTTGCATTCCGCGCAGCAGTCGATGTAAGCAACAAGTCAACAAATAAGAGTTTATACTCTCAATTTAGTTGAAATCACTTTCTATTTTCACATAACTCATTTCCATTGATTCTAACAATGCTTTTTACCTTAGTTGCATGCATAACATTATCGTACTATTGGCTTATCTTTATTGATTTTGTGACGTGACCACTTTGACAAATTTTTCTGATAACCATGACTGACGTGACACAGCAGATTTACTCGTGCATTAATCATGTTCATAAATACGTATATAACTACATTAGAGGCGCATTTCATATTCAGTTTCCTATCGGCTTGCATAGCGTTCGGTCTACTAATAGACTCTATTACCTGTAGCAATCTCACTCGAGCCACACGTTAAAAGCCTGCACCTGACGCTCGCATATCAGTTCCCGCAGGCACAATTCAATGCACTGAAATCACTTGTGGAAACGCTTGACGCCAGCTGTGCATCCAATTGGGAGCTGCGTTTATATTCCCGCGATCCACGACTCGCCACAAAACAAGTTAGCACCGTAAAATTTCTTGATACATAAATAGTCAACCTAAATTGTTTTTGATTAAAGGTGCAAAAAGTTGTTTATCCACACAATCCACACGAAACGGATGAGCTGGAACTTCGCATTGGCGACTATATCTATTTGAATAGCGAAGGAGTTGATAGCTCCAGTGACGGTTGGGCAGAGGGCATATCCTGGCTTACTGGAAGTACTGGCCATTTGCCTGTAAACTATACAGAGCGTACTGCCGAATCGGATGCTTGGACTCTGCATCGTGTAGTTCAGCTTTCTAAGAGCGTAGCCTCATCTCTCAATTCGGCTGAGGATTTAGATATTGTAGATGGTCGCAGCATATCCACAGAGCCCGAAGAACGTCATCGTGAGTTACAACAAAGTAAGTTTCCACAATCTAGTTTTTGCGCTCTTTTACTTTTCTAATATATGCTGTACTCACTTGCAGGCACACAACATCCCGAGATCATTGAGGGTTCTTCATTCGAGGAGTCGGAACAGAGTGTTGAGAAATACTTGCGTCAAACTTTACAGCCCTGCTTAGAACTCCCCTCGGTACAGCTGCTTAACAACCACAACTTGACACACCAGCATAATCCACATACGCCAACAATTGAGATAACTGCCAATATGTCTTCCCTTTCTACAACTAATTCTGTATCGAAGAATGTTGATGAGATAATGGTGGAGCCACCGCCTGTTCAGGCACCAAGACCCGATGACACGCTAAGTGTGCACTCTGACCATGATCACCTAGTGCAGACAAATATGTTGGAAGTAGTTCATACTAAGAATCGCAAGGTGTACATAATGCGGCACGGAGAGCGTGTTGACTTTACATTTGGCACTTGGATACCCTATTGTTTTGATGAGTTTGGAAACTATATGCGCAAGGATTTAAATATGCCCAAGGTTTTGCCCCATCGCAAGAATAGCCCCGATGGCTGGCAGAATGACTCACCGCTGACAAACGTGGGTGTCTACCAGGCACGCCTTACTGGGGAAGCTCTTCTGGAGGCACAAGTTCAAATCGATCATGTATTCTGTTCACCATCCTATCGATGTGTGCAGACTTGTACCAGTGCACTGGAGGGCCTCAACATGATCGGAAAACATAAAATAAAGATAGAGCCAGGCTTATTTGAGTGGATGGCTTGGTATCCCAATGGCGTACCAGATTGGCTGAGCAGTAGCGAGTTAATCGATGCAAAATATGATATAGACTTAAACTATGTGCCAGTGCAGCCGGCAACGGATTTGACTGTTCATTTAAAAGAATCTACGGAACAGTTCTATACACGCAATCATGAAGTGCTCTTACAGCTGCTCGAGAACACCAGTAAGTAACACAAGTATTTAAAACAAATGGAGAATACTTTATATTCATCAATACTATCTTGCAGCTGGCAATCTTCTTATTGTGGCGCACGCTACTACGCTGGACACCTGTTCGCGGCAGCTGACTGGCGGATCGCCGCGAAACACAAGCGAACTACGGCAGGTTATCCACAAAATCCCCTACTGCAGTTTAGCTACTGTAGAGCAGGTTGATGGTGTCTGGAAGCTGGTCGAGCCCGAGTGCCTGCCCGTGACTCACTCGAAAAATCCGCGTTTTGAGTGGAATGCATTGTCGACCACCTAGTGCCCGTGCTTGGAGCAGTTTCTTTGCACGCATTGAGACTGATAAAAACATATTAATTTTACAGCCGACCAAACACAGAACAACACACATATGCAAAACATATACATACAAACATATACGTAATTTGTTAAGTTTTCTTGAAAACTATTGTTTAAATATTCTGTTATTTTATACGCTTATTGTCAGCCTTTTAAAATCGCCAATATTAACGCAATATTTGTTCTTAATTTGCTTTATCATATTAATATATGGACAATATATAAAACATATATATTTAAGCAAGCGAATATTATGCAGCTGCAGCTAAAAGAGAGCTTCTTGGCTCGATGTTTTCATACCTTTTATAATCAACCATGCTGCAGTTAACGTGTTGCCAATAGTAATTACATACTCATACTCATATACTAAACATTTCAGCAGCAAAAGAGCATGAAATTATCGTTTATAAAATAACATAAAAGCACATTTAAACAACTGTTAAAATATTATATGAAGTGAATAGGTATACCAAAATAGACCTGTTTTGAGTAATTAGTTTCAATGATAATACCATTCATATTTTTACAGCTCTATCTATTAATGCATACTTATTGAAGAGCCGCTCTTAGCCTTATTCATCAGCAACTGTTTGCTGGTTGAGTTTAACCTTAGCCTGGCCCGTTGGCTTGTTTAATACTATATAATCTACTTTAGTCTTGTTTAGCCTTAGCGGATCTCTGTTTAAATTCACTACATATACAAACATATATTCATGAAAAGAATCAATAAAAATTCCTGAGACACGCTCTAACAGTATAACTAATTACAGCCACATTTACTTTGGGCGGGTGTAAGCAAGTAATATTTATGTATATCGATCATAAGTGAGGGTGTCTGAAAAGTGTTTTTTTTTTAAATACATTGTAGAGTTCACATTAATTTTTACGGCCGTACAGAAAAAGCCGTCATTTTATTTATTGCGCATGAATTAGTACAGTAATTTGTTATAATTGTTAAAACTATTAATTATATAATTGTTGAACTATTTAGTTGAAATATTATTTGTATTATCTGTAATATGTTTATAGATGTAGATTTACATAAATACATATGTACATAGTATGCACATATGCTTTATTAGTTGTCATTTCTGTTGTATTGTTTTCCATTTTGTGTTATTTGTAGTGAAAACCAGCAACGCTCATAATTAACGGACTCAAAAAGCTGGTGACTCTTGAAAATAATTATTTTTATTCAGTATTTAAAAATGTATCGTAACTTGTCTCCAGCTGAAGGAAAGGTTAAGTATATTAAGCATTTATTGTAGTGGTTGTTCTAAAACAAGAAGTACTTTAAATAAACGCCACTCGTTCTGTAACATATCGTCATCTAGAATAGTGGCAAAATATTTTTAGCATGGTATATAATTGTAATAACTAAAATTGGCGATATAAGCTGACGGGCAACCATCAAGTTTTTAATTTAAAAGAACTGGTCAGGAATAGGGAAGGCCGTTTCCAAACATTCCCACACCCTGGGTTAACTCAATGGCCAGCAGTAGCAGGAGCAAGACGAAAACTACGCCTGCTCGCAGCCATGATCATTGCGCCGACGCTTGATTATCTAATTGTTAGCACTGCACTTTTCCGAACTGAACACCGCGGCGTTCCAAATGCTCACGGTACTCTTTGTAATGCATCTGAATCTCCTGCGAGCGGTATCGGGTTAGCTTAATAGATTTGCGCAGCTCCTGAGTGATAACAGCACGATAACCACCTTTGCGCAACAATGAATCAATGGTTTGCACCTGATCCCAGCCCTGTTCAGTAGCCACTTGTGGTAGATAGGTAGCAGTACGCTTCAAGCCACGCTCAGTCAAAAACTCGATCCGGATACCGTGTACGCCCAACTGCCAGTCCAGATGACCTTGCGCCTCCTCAAAGTTCTGCAATATGGATACAGAGACAGTCAGCCTGGGCAGCTCATCACGCGAAATGGGCGCAAAACGGGAGTCCTTAAATGCGCTGGTCAGGGCATATTCTCGAAGTCCATTGTGCAACTCCATGGCACTGAAGGTGCCAATACAACCACGCAAACGCTTATCGCGACCAATTTTCCAAGTGACAAACAACGGGTAAGCATCGTTGCTAAACATCGGAGTCCCAGGGCCATCAATGTTGTTCAGCTCACAGTCGAGCACCTCAAAGCAGAAGAGGCACATATCCGGAACAGCGACATTGTCCAGCGGCTTTATCCGTATTCCATGGCCGTTCATATAATGTTGAGAGTAGTGCACGGGCTGCTGCTGGTGGTACTCCTCGTGCCTCTCGTCGCCATTGCTATTGGAATGCTGCGGCTGTTGCTGCTGCTGCTGCTGGTAGTTATTGTGGTGTTGCTGGTGGTTATTATAATGGGAATTGGACATTTCTGCTGCTTTTTTGTTGCTAAGTTTTGTTTTTAATATTTACTTTATCGATTTTTACGATATTTATATATATGTTTATATATATATTTATCTATATATATAGCTAATGGCAGTGCACGTTGATGATCTAGGTTCAATTAACATAAAAGAACAACGAACAACGAAAACAAGTCCTAAAAAATCACTTCTCCTAGCATGTACAAATTAAACGCCAGCCAAGCGTATCTCGTCCAATGTTTTTGGGTACTGAAAATTAATAATAGTATACTATATTAGTAGTAGCATAGCGAACACATGTGTGTGTGTAAGGAAATGTTTGTGTGGACTAAAGGCTGCACGTGTTGGCTTACCTTGACATAAAGTCACTGGCCCCCTGCTTTGGTTTGCTTCTGCTTGCGCACTCAAATCAAACACAGCTGCTACAGCTCTTTCTGCCTTTTCTTTTGCTACAATACGATGCTCACATTCATTGGCTTGCACCTTTGTCTTCGTCTTCGTCTATGTTGCTGATCCTGTTGTTCGCTTCCGGACATTGGCTCTTGCTCCTCTACTGCTTGGCTGCCGTTTTGTATGCTAGATAGCCATAGTTTATAAACACAACATTGATTTGCAGCTAATTGTGCTTCACCTTCACCTTTTTACGTTCTTCTCTCCTTTTTCTATGGGATATTTAATTTATATTAAATAATTGATAATTTATATGAATTTGTTCACCTTTTTGTCTCGCAATAGCTTACTGCAATCTCATTGCGTTATCTGTGTGAAAGACGGGAGAGAGAAGAGAAAGTAATGCAATTCTTGTTTTCCAATTCGTTTCATTTTCACTATCTTTTTAATTGCTCTTTGTTCACACTTCATTTGCATTTACCACACACAGAGAAACGCACACAGGCGCAAAAGAATTTATACAAGTTCTAACACCTGTCATTAAGGCTTTTGAGACAATTCAGATTATTTATTTAAACATTATTAAATTAAAATTACCTCTTTGTGAGTTCTGATTAAATGTAAACAAATTTAACAATTTTTGACGATTTTAGGAGCAGTGTTGCTCAATGGACAAAAGATGACCTAAAAATTGCACTAAAATACTAGTGAATTAGGGTTGTCAACAGGTTGTAAATTAACCTTTGTTGTTTGAAAATACCATAAAGTGTGGAATAGCTTGTTTCTATAGAACTGGATGTTGATTTTATTTTTAAACGATTTAATGGTTTCCTTTTTGTCTAACATTTATTCGTTTTGCCTAAAATCGAGCCAAAAATGGATATGGTAACATTTATTAAAGAACATTTGTATTTGGTATTTTTTTGGTATGTCAATTGTAAAAAAAAGTGTATTTGTTGACAACCCTCTTTGAGTGCAACATAGCTAAACACAAACAAATAAAATAAGTAAGACGTATTTATAAATTGTATGCAGCGAAATGGCTTTAGCAAATGTACTTTTGCTCAGTCAAATATCGGGACATGTCCTATTGTTTATTCTATCGTTGTGCATTGTTCTACCATTGTCTATTAACTTAAATCAATTTTGGTATGTATGCATTGACGTATAATTAGTAATTTACATGACTAATGCAATAATAATAAACCATATATTCACAGTGGACACTGTCTTCTGTTTACAACTGGAAAATGGCGAGAGGAGGACGGAATGTTTGATGTACAATGGGCGTCCAATGGCTTATGTACTTTCCCCCTGGTAACGGGGGTCTTTCTGCTGATTATCTCTATAGTACAAATCTATCGGTGAGTGGATCTATAAAATTCCATTAATTTATAGTGTCCCTAATGTGATTATCTTCATCTTTTGTCTTAGCTATGTACGTATGAAGGAGGAAGAGTCTTTCATTGCGCTCTTTATTGATGTTGTTCTTGGCATTTGGATGCTGGCCATGTCGATTTTATCCGCAATTGTCATTACATTGGGATTTATTGTCTGGTGTGATGGTATGACTGAACGTTTCCCATCATGCGAGACTTCGGCTGGTCAAAATATAATACGAGGCGATACGGAGAAAATAAACACCTCAGGATTCTACATTGAAATGGGCACTACCCAGGTAGGTAGCAATCTGTAGAAGCTTTATTGGACATTAACATGTACTTCCCTGTATTTCTACACTTTACAGTTTGGCGCCTGGGGTGCATTTGCCATCTCGGTGGGTATCGGAGTCATCGCATTGTTGAAACTTATTCATAACCATCAAGTGCGAAACATCAAGGTATCTATGTATCTGGAACGACAACGCTTGGTTAATCAGCACCAGTTCGACGGGCGCTCTACCCCGCCCCTGCAGCCTTCAGCTGCATCTTCTGACACAGACCAGAACAAATAGTTAGCGTGCACGCCGAATCAGCAGTTTGTTATTCTTTATGTTTTTCTCATAATGTGCATAATAATCATGTTATGCCATTTAATTTTCGTTCTTATTATTACGATAGAGACCCGACAGCATGCGTTAAATACATAGTGCAATAGACTGATGGACGCACTATAATTGCAGCTATCATACTCATAAGTTCTTTACGTGATATATATGTATATATATTTAATCGTGTATTCCAAGTATTCAATAAATTATATGACTTACGTTTAATCAAAACCAACCTTGACTAACCTCCCATTTAATATTCTTACTACTACTCACCTCTATTTAAAAGAGAAAAAACACATTGATGGAAATTCTGTTATGTCAGTTACATTTATTTTGCAGTTATTTCCGTTTCATATCTGTTTTAATGTTGCAAGAATTTGTCTTCTGTCAAACGGATTTAGGTTTGGATTTGCATTTCAACAAAATGTTCTTTAAAGACTTTAAAGCGATGCCCAATGTACATTATAAATTCCGTATTTGCTTGCTTAGTCTGTTTAACAATTTCCTCAGGATCTCTTTTTTGTAATTTCGCTTGACAAACTTTGCGTTCTCAATATAGTACATTAAAATAACATGCTTATTTCTTTTCATATCATCTGCCCTTTTTCACATTCATCTCCTTTGCCTGCATAAAGTTTAATTTAATGTGGAGCAAAAATGGTGGCATTTTACTTTGGTTTAGAGAAAAATAGTTACTTGTACATTAATGTATGGATTTTGTTCGGTTCTCTTGCGTTTTATGAAACAAAATTGTAGTTGGCTCTCAAATGTTATCAGTTTTCTTTTTTGGTTTTTTGTTTTTATTTTTATTTTTTGTTTATAATTTTGGTTTTTGCTTATAATTAACACTACATCAATGTATGTACTATAATTAGTATTTTTAGTTGTTTGTTTTTGTTTTTTGTGTTTTCTGTTTTTAATTTTTTTTTTTGATTTTCTATTTTTTTTTGTTGGTAATTATGTTTTGGATTTCTTTGAATAGCATATTATAGTAATCTTTCTGTTTTTTTTTTTTTTTTTGTTTTGTTTGTTTTTACTTAGACTAGTTTTTTGGTTTTTTTCATTCATTTTAATACATTTAAAAAACATAACGAAATTTGTTTGGAAAAAACATTGTATTATTTTGTTTGCAGTGTATTCTTGTACGAAACGAGGTGAAAAACTCAAATCACCTGCGGGCTGCAATTTATATGCAATGGGCTAATCGGTTTGAACTCGGAAAATGCCCCTTCGAATTCAAATGGGTCGCGAATCGACGCACGCCAGCACAAGGCAGGGGGCTACGCAATGGGGGGGGGGATGGATACATACATGTTCCAAATAGTCAATAATTTGTAATAGCCAAATAATTGTAAATGTCGAATAATTTGAGAAATTATTCTTTTAGAATTTTGGTTTTCAACAAGGACACAAAATGCTTGGCGCGCATTTGTATTTGTTGCGTGTTTTTTTTTTTGGTTTTTTTTTCTGTTCCATTGCATAGCCGACTGAGCGAACAGCCGAGTGTGCGTGATCGCTTAGGAGAGTCACGGAAATCGTGTGTTCCGATTAACCCCAAGCATTGAGCCCCTTAATAGCAGCCGGACAAGGTGATTTGCTGAACCGAAAATCATGTTAAGCTTCACGTGTGTGTGTAGTATATAGGATATAGACGGTAGGATCGGGTGTATCATTTTGGAACAAAATGTGTTCGTGAATTTTTGGTTTGCCAAAATGTGTGGGAAACATTGGTCACTGTTATACGATTTCCGTGCTTGTATAACAGTCATTGGAATTGCGGGGGAAAAACAGTTTATTCGTGTTTTTTTTTTGTGTTATTCTGTTCCTGTTTGTGTGTGTGTGTGTGTTGTCGGAGTGTTTCTTTGGTTGTAAGTGCGTGTGATTGTGTCTGCTTGTGTTAGTGTGGGCGGGGCGATGGGAAGCGTCCCGCATGAAAAAACCATATAGCACTATAGAAGTACCCTATGGAACCGGATATTCGCACTTTCAATCGCCCCACGCTGTGTAGTGTAGTGCAGGGATGGAACGAGTGGGCGTGCGAATATCCGTATTCGCAGACCACGCCCATTCGCTTCATCCCGGCATCATCATCATCACACGATCAAGGATCGGCGTTGTCTTGTGTGTCTATAACCAAAGTTCATAATGTAAATTAGTTACAAAAATTTGTTTCAAAATTGTTTTCTTTATAAGCGTTTTGAAGTTTGAAATTGTAGTTTTCGGGTTTGTTTTGTATTTTCATTTTCATTTTCATTTTTTTCTCATTTTCATTTTCATTTTTTTTCCATTTTTCATTTTCATTTCATTTTTTTTTTTTGGTTGGCGGATTCCAAGATCCGAAAAATGTTCTTTTAGACAAATGCATACATGAAATACTTACTTGCCCCAAACTGACCGATCGACTTGATCGATATCAATCGATAAATCGATCGATCGATCGACTGACTAACTGACAGACAGTGTTTAGGCACATTGTTTTCTTCCGTTAGAAAATGCATTCGTTAACATTTCATAATTAAACGCACAACAACGGAGAAAATTCATACCAATTGCACGATCCAAATATAACATATATATATTTTTTCGATTTCATTCTAGTTTCAAGTGTTTTATTTTTATTCATATTTTTGTTCTTGTGCGTCTTGCGCCAACACATGCTCGGCATATTGACGCAAGCGCTACTTCCCAAATTTTGTATAATAGACCCGAAGTTTTGACGGGTTTGGGTTCGGGTTTTCGAATTGTTGCGTCCCAATTGGTTTAACTTTTTTTTGTCTTACTATGCAATTTGCAGCCGTGAAGGCTTCGTACGAATTTTCTCGCATTTGTTGTACCATTTTGTTGTTGTTGTAGTTCTGTTTTGTTTTTTATATGTATATATATGTTTACTTTGCCGTGGGGTTGGAGCCGCACTGCCACGCCCTGCTTGAGGCGTTAGCAGTACGGCAATCTACTAATTTGGTAATTAATTTGTGCTTGTCACATTTAGGTTAGGTTTTTCTCTTCTACTGCTTGTTCTCTTCTATTCTCTTTCTTTCATCCCGATTAGGTGTCAACAAACAATTAAATAACAATTCAATTTCAATTTTGTACTATTTTCTGTTATTCTTGGTATTCTTTTTTTTGTTTTAGTACTCTCTTGTGTAACGGTATCACTAAACTGTTTCATTTACTGCATTTTAATACTTAGGAACAAAACGATAAGGAACATAATTGAACTTGAATTTTATACAACATTTTGCCAGACTATTGCTGAGTGTGTGTGTGTGTGTGTGTGTGTGTGTGTGTACGGTTTGTGGAATTTAACGTTGGACTTACGCCGTATACCGTATCGTATACACACGAGTTGAGTGTATACGATATAAGACTAGTTTATGCGTAAGTTGCAGTAGTAGTAGTAGTAGTTGTAATAGTAGTAGTTTGTAGTAGTAGTAGTAGTATTTTTGTTGTTGTTGTTGTTATAGTAGTAGTTGTATTTTCTTTTTAGTATAGCTCTTGTTTTTCTCTTGTTGTTCTTCCTCTTGTTGTTCTATTATCGAGTTGTTGTTGTTGTTGTTGCTGTTCGACCTGAACAGCCCCGAGCGTTTTGAGTTTAACGTACTCATTTCAGACATTTTTGTACATATGACGTCACAATGACATGGGCATTGGGCACTCACACTCGTCTCACATTCACACTCACTCACTCACCCATCCACCCACACATGCATACATACATACATACATGCACACATACATCCATACATATGGTAAAAGAGTTAATTTTGATTTAAGCTTTTGATTTGAGTTCGACTCTCCGATTGTGGCCAGGGATGGCAACTGGGATTCCGACTGTATTCTTATTGTTGCTATTATTATTATGCTGTGGATGTGGCTGGTTTTGTTTTTTAGTTTTATACTTTGTCTTGGCTGCTGCAATTAGCACGTTAAATCAGACGCTCGCTATACCATATTCAGAAGTCCGTATTATTCGGTCCCGCATCCGCTTCGGCGGCATCGACCTCGCCCACACTGGGCGGCAGCGCCAGCGATAGTTGAGGCGTTGCCGAGCCGGCGACAAGCATTGTCGGCTCCGTGTTGCGGCGCTTCATTTTGAGTTTGTTCTTTTTCAACATGGTGGCCTAAGTGGGCGATGCATCGATTAATCGATAAATAGTTAATCGATGTTGTTGTTTGTTTTCGAATGATTTGGGTTGCAATTTAAATTAAGCGTCCGGTGCATTAGTTAGTTGTAATTGTAATTGTTGTATAATTAATCAATATGTTAGTAAAATATATAGAGAGAAAGAGACAGAGAGAGAGAGAGAGAGATAGAGAGTAAGAATAAATTATAGTAGGTTTACTATGATTTCTTTCAGTATATTGCAGAACTAAAGAATATCGACTGAATCAAAGAAAATAATTCGTTTAAATCAAGCAAAATGCGAGGGAATCAAAAAAAAAAAGGAAAAAACTAAATATTTAAATATTCTTGCTTGCTTTTGTATGTTGTATATCGTATTATTTGTTATTATGTGATAGAAGTGAGTTAGCTTGTTGTTTCTTATGTAGCTTGCTTTTGCAGACTCTCTAAAGCGCATTCAAAATAAGGCGAAAAGCAACAGAACACGATAAAAAATAAATCATAGACAGCTTTTATGGGCTCTGTGGTGTGTTTGGGGGGTGTGGTGAATTCTGATGTGTATGTTCAAGTTTGAGAGCTACTGTATAACAGTTTGGTGTGTTCAAGTTTAACAGCTACTGTATTACAGTTTGAGAAGCGGTGGTCACAGTTGTTAGTTTTTTCTATATATTCTTTTTTTTTTTTGCTGTATTTATTGTTGTATTCTTGTTGCTCTATGTGCTATGGTATTGTGGGGGGGGTGGGCTAATCGGGTGGTTCAGAGTTCCAAGTTCAGAGTATAATGCTACAAAACGTACGTACGCCTAGTATTTATTCACATTTTTTCTATTTGTTCTCATTTTTCATTGACTAATTTTCAGGGTTTTCATACATTTTAAGGTGTTTTTTTTTTCTTTTTCATTCTTCATATTTTCTTTAGGTTTTGGAGTTTGTTTTGATTTTCCTATTGATTTTGAGCTGACATTAAGGTCGTATATATGTATTGTATTGTATTTTCCTAGTTCTATTTCTATTTTGTGTGTTCTTTCGGCCTATGGGAAAAAACAGGAGAACCAGTAACGCAGGCCGGATGCATATGCCGAGGCCATGCTCTATGTGCTGCCATAGGGCAGCGGAGGTGGCACTGAGACATCCTTGTCACCATTCTCGGATGTTTGTTGTTGCTGCTGCGGTTGCTGCTGCTGCTGCTGCTGTTGCTGCTGCTGTTGTTGAAGTTGCTGCTGCGACTGTTGTTGCGGTGCATTTTGCACTGTCAGGCTGAGCACCGCAGGCGAGATATGCGGCTCCGTGAGGCGTCGCTTACTTTTCGTTTTCTTCAGCATGGTGGCCTGAATGTAGCATAAAACACACAGAGTCAAAGACACAGACATACAAACACACACATGTACGTACACACACACACACATACACATATATAAAGGCAGGCATACGGCAAGAATTCAGGAATTTCCCTAGCAATTTTTATTCTTATTGATAATCATGAAAACTAACGAAAAAGTTGGATTATCTTCGTTGTGCCGAAGCTAAAATATATTTCTTAAAATTCCTTATTGTAAAAAAAATCCTAAAGAATTCGATAATTATTTTAATTATTAGGCAGATCAGACTGGTAAAATTGTTACGCTTTCGGTAATAATATAATACACAAATAGGGAGGGAACAAACTATCTTTAATATATACGTATATATACACGGGTTCTGGTGGTATAGTCAGTGCGGAAGGTGCTCTATTTGAAATTGAGAAAATATCGAACATACACACACACACACACACACACGTACATACGTAACAGTGACAATATTCGATTGCACTGGATATGATTGCTATCGATAATTCAATCAACAATTCGGCATACATAAATATGTATAAACAAAAGGACATACATATAACACATGTAGCATAAAATACGTAATCGGTTATCGGTTATCGATTGCATAATTTGCATTTCATTTTGGACAATGGGACGTGGCAGTTGGTTGCATGCACATTTTTTTTTTATTTTATACAAAACAAACACACACACAGGTTTAATTAATCGATAATTATCAAAAAAGGTTATCGATCTACATTACATCAAATTAATCGAACAAATCATTTTTTAAGTCATATTCGTTTTCATCTCTAAAGCAATCTAATTATTATCTAATTATTTAAAGATATAACACCAGCAACATATTATATATATATCTGTTATCCCTGTATCATATATATAATATTAATAATTCTGGATTAGGTTTTGATTTCCCAATCTCTATTAACTGAAGTACATGGTATTTTAAACCCTTTTGTATAGTACAGGCCAATTGGAGTTCTCAAAAGCCCAGAAACTAAACTTGATATATACAAATATATATATCTAACAGATCTGTGCTTATTCGGGTTGGGTTCGGTACACAATTTTGTTAAATGGCATGTTAAGTTTGATCTATGAAGCTTTTAAAGGTGTACACAATCAGAAAGTAACGTATGCAGAAATTGTACATAAATCAAAATTGTAGATAAACCATAATCAGTAATCAGATCAGTGCTATATGGAATATATAACTGTAGTATTTACCAAAACGATAAATGAATTATAATATAAGAAGAAGCGATCATGCGATATCAACTGAACCTCGGGAAACATGCAGACCTAACTTAGATATTTTGTGCTATGAATCGAAAGATCGAGAATGGAACTCACCTTCAGTGCAGATTTGAGGACCACAACATCGCCAGGACTTTGGATCCATGGCTCGCCATCAACCTGAACGGGCATGTCAGTATTAAGATGTATCTTAATGTGGCCACCCTATAGAGAGAGCGAGAGAGAAGGTTAAAGGAACTGTAGGGATCTGCAAAGGTTCAGCGAGAACTAACCTGTGCAATGCGCATGGCAGTGCGTATGCCCGACTGTATCTGTCCCAGATGCACAACACCCGTCACGCCCACCACCTCCAGCATGCCATCATAGTGATTTGGCGTACTGAACTGATCGTCCTTGTCGGGACCCCAGGGATTGGCACCGCTGCCCCAGCTGCAATACAAAGATTATTCCATTTATAAGCTTATTTCTTGTACGGATTACGAGTATATCCCACACTTACCTCAATATATTCAAGATGATTATACCATCAACTGGCGGCAGATCCACCACTTTGCCATCAACTTCAAGTCGCAGTTCCTTCTGCAAATCCTTCACTGTTTTGCGTCCCACAATCTTGCGTAATCCCATCTTGACATAGTAACCCTTATTGCGCAGACGCGAATTGAACTGATTGGGATTCTCCTCACGTGCATTGTGGAAGTCCAGACAGAGATCGGCATCGATGCCAATGCCAAAGTAGTTGTTCATAACAAAGATCTGTGAGTTGTCCTCGTTTTGTGCGCCACCTGAATTGATTTTTTGGGATTGAGTATGGAATGAATCTCTCGCCCCATTTGGAAGGCACAATCAATACACACACACACACACACACTAAACGCACACACATCGACACACATGACATCGAACATAAAAATTTACAGTATTTACATCGAGAGCGTCTATCGATAACATATCGATTTACCAAAATATCGTCAGCAGCTGCTTCATGGACTTGTTCTAATACATTACCTGATATCTTGGGGGATTTTACAAGGGGAATAAAACAAACAACAACTAGGGATCGATGCATGCAGTTCGTATATATATACATATAGTGTGTGTTTATCTCGATAACATACTATACACATCGAAACTAACAGCATATATCATCAGCTACCAAACTTTTCAGTTGGGGATTATGGAGCAAAACTACTCAGGTTTAGATATATATATATAGAGTAGGGATTGGGACTTGGTTATTGCCGGTTTAATTTGCCTATGTCTATAGGGTTTATCGGTTAATCAAAGCAAAAACATCTTAAAACTATTTCTACAATAGATTACAGGGAAGGAAGGAAGGGTAATATTCCCCTGCTGGATTAAATAATCTATTGCAGATATATATAATGTTATATATAGGTATGCGAAGGATCTTAAGCTTGATCAGTAATATTACAGCAATCAAATTACAACGAGAAGCAAACCCCCAAGGGGATTCGGTCTTTACATAGGGATTTGTTTTTTTAGTTCGAGACTTTTTGGTTTGTTTTGGGTTCCGGTTTTAGGTAGGAGAGTTGGAGAGGTTGGGGACGGGGGACATTAGATTTAAATTAGACAGTGAAACGTATAAAAAGAATAAAGAATTTTGAAAACATCAAATGACCTGATATATCACTCGATGTCAGAGCCGGTAATTGATGATGCTGATTCGTTTGTTGCGATAGATGTGCTTGGTGAGCCTTCTTCTTCTTACCGGTTGTTTGTGAGGGCGCCTTCATGGCCGGCTCTTCGGGTTTATCTTCTGGATGAAAGACAACTGTCCAACGATCCAATCGTATTTCCTCGGCCTCGATGACATCGCGCAGCATATTGAGCGGATCCTCGCCACCGGTGTAACCAGAACCCCAGCAGAGAACGCGTGCCAGATCGTTGCCTGGCAAGAATTTTGGGCTTAGGAAAACAGGGGAAACAGGATGTAGGACACGGAACTACGCTACTCACCTGTACCCAATGGTACTATAGCACACGGTGGGCTAGAACATTCCGAATCTTGGCCAACATTATCCAGGCACTGCAGTACCCAACCAATGGTGCCATCGCCGCCGCAAACCAGAATCTTATAGTTGGTAATTTGGCGGAATACATAGAGGCTACAGGTAAAGGGAGCACTTAGAAAGACTCTGCGATATTACATTATCCATTGAGTTTACCCTGGCAGAGGTCCTCCATTGTCCAAGTCAAAGACCTGGTACGGATTCAGCAGTTTTCTAAAGCTCGATATCAACTCCAAACCCTGACAGCCGCCAGACTTGACGTTGACGAAGACCAGCAGAGGCCTCACATCCGAGGGCACCATGCTGGGTTCAATGTTCGGCAGCAGCAGCACCAGCAGCTTCTTGTCCTCGATAATTGTTTCGCGCAGATTGTAGAAGGCGCGAACCTGCAATAGGAGACTCATTTCATTGCCGCAATCTATCAGGCATTAGGGATCCACAACTTACCGCCTTTTGAGAATCCTCAAAGGTGAGCACAACCGAACCATACTCATAGTAGATGGGTCCAATGCTGGTGAACTTGTTCTCATCCGTCACGTATTTGTTTAGAATCTGTTCGTAGTTGCGTTGCGACAGGCCTGTGGGCAGATTGCCCACAAAGAGCGCAATGTTTGGTCCATGGGGATCCTGTTTGTGCTGCATGTAGAAGCGCATCAATTCCATTTGACGTATGGAATCCTTGCCCAATTGTTTCATAATATCCCACGGCCTTTCGTTCCACGAGAGGATGCGTTCGGTGACGCCACGATCGAGCAGCACCTCCGAGCATCTGTGAAGCGAACAGAGTTGGATCAGTTAAAGAGATCAGATCAGATGTTTAAGGTTTACCTGTAGTCCTGTATCTGGTTATCTTGTAGTCCGAACTTGTCGAGTGCATCACGTATCAAATCCTTAATAACTGTTGTATTATCTACAGGAACACTGACATAGGGATCCTCCAGTGAGCATTGCAGCTTGCCGGGATAGACGCGCACATGGCCCCTGTCCCGGTCGTGAAACCTGAGATACATGGCCGGTCGCTTGCCCTCCAAATGTGTTAGATTTAGCACAGGTGTTGGATCCTGTATGGGTGCATCCTCCATGCCGGGGGCGGCATACAGATCGGTCAGATAGAATGCCTTCGGATCGCGTGTTATGTGAAATGCTCGCAGAGCGGTGGTCAGTAGCTGCTCCAGCGTGTATGTGCGCTGCACGATGATCGCACGGTATTGTTGACGCCGGAATGAGTTGTTGCCGTCAAAGACCTTGATCATCTCTGTGGGGATTACAATGTGTGGCAGTGAGATTCCAATAGGAACTTGTAGCTTTTTGCCCTGCTTACCTATATCCTTCTCTTCGCGCTCCTTCTCCTTCTTCTCGCGATCCTTTTCCGACTTGTCCGATTTGTGCCCAGACGATTCGGGGCGATAGTGTGCCGAGGTGGATGAGCCGCCACCGCTAGCGGTGCCAGTTGCGCCACTGCCAGCGCCACCACCGCCGCCGCCGCCTCCTCCTCCGCCGCTGCTGCCGGCACCGGTGGCACCGTGCGAGGACTCCGCCTTGCCCAGCGATTCCTCATCCTTGAAACGAGGCGCATCCCCGCTGCTGAATTCCTCCGATATGCTGCGTGCTAATGATATAGATGGAACGATTATAAGCCATAACCCAGGGGCGTGGTGTACAAAACATGCATGTGTGTGTGTATGTGTGTGTGTGTATCTGTGTGAGATGCCCATGGTATCTTTCATCTAGCTGTGAGTAGTACATAATTCTATATAGGGATTAGTCACGTCTGATGATAAATGCGATGCAAAATGGTGCGAACGTATGGCAAGCGAGAGATTAGTATGATTAGTAATTAGTATTAGTACTAGCGACTATCGATAAACGACTATCGATTAGTGTTTTTTTTTTTTACTTGGTTAAACTAAAGCGGAAAACCAAAGCGAATTGTTAGCTCAAACAAACGGAAAAGTCAAAAACAAAACACGAATGAAACCAAAAAACCGAAACCAAAAACCAAAAACCGAAACCAAAGCCAATCGAGGCAGTTGTTCTGGCGGTTGCTGTTAGCAAGAGAGAGACAAAGAGAGAGAGAGACAAAGACAGAGAGAGAGAGCGATATTACAAACGAGTGTTAGAAATGTCCTAGTCACCTCTGCGCTTCTGGTAGCGTGGCTTACGCCAACCGGCCGAAAGTCCACGCACGCGACGCAGCAATCGACCAAGGACATGACCCTGTGCCGTCGCATCCGCATCGCTGGCACGGGATCGACTGCTGGCGCCGCCATCGCTAATATCGCCGGCAATATCATCGCCACTCAATCGATGATGATGATGATGATGGGGTCGATCGTCCAGATACAGATCCTCATACTCCACATCATCGTAGGCATCCGCATCGGTGGCATCCAGCGGCAGGCGTGGCAACGAGGGCAGTGTATGATAGTTATCGTCATATGGCTGTATGACACCATCCTCATCCTGTATGGTTATCTCAATGTTCTGCGATAGCCTGTCCAGGCTGTAGTTGCTCTTGGTGCCACCGCCGCCGACAGCAGTCGCTCCTCCTCCTTTGGGTGAGCGCTTCGAGCGTCGACGCTGGAACAGACCACGTCCGTATTTCTTGTAACGAGCAACGCCCGGCTCCTGGAACGATTTGCTACGTCCCACCGGCGACACCGGCACAATGCCGGCCGGCGATGCCGAGGAGCAATCGCTGGAATTGGGTGAGCTCACCGAGCCGCCCTTATGCGTGTGCTGCTTGGGCGCACTGAGTATGGTCTTTGGCTTGGGCTTAGCTTTCGGCAGAGCTGCAGTCTTTGGGTTGCGGCCAGCGAGCACGCTTAAGGCTTGTCCGGTTGGAGCCATCGAACCCATGGCTGGACCCTTGGACCCCATTGCACCGGTGGCAGTGGAAGCGGATTGGGCGGCTGCAGTGCGCCGCGTTTGATGACCCGATGTATTAGATGTATTACTATTACTACTATTAAAGCTAAGGTTGCTGATCAGATTCATGCTCGAGTCCAGGTCATCCGTATTGGTTAGCTCGCCACCCGTATCGGATGTCTCGTAGCAGCTCTCGCGCGTCGGTGGTGCCGTCTCCAGCTCCACATCGCCATGGTAATCCGTTTCGCTGACATCGCGTGCCACACGCCGTGTGCAACGTTTGCTACGCAACGAGACATCGCAATGATCGTACTCATCGCTCAGCTCGCCGCCACTTATATCACAGACACCGCCATCGACATCGACATCATCCACATCCACATCGTATTCCTCTTGTTCGCTCTGCGAGCCATTGCCGCGTTGTCGTCGCCGTCCCCGCTGGCCATGTGCCAGTTTGCGGAACAGGCTGGTGTAGAGCAAGTGCAGCGAGGAGTTGGTCGACGGAGACTTTTGTAGCGGCGCATTGCTCGACACGGTGATGGTGGGTGTGGTCAATTGCATGCCACTGTCCAGTTCCGTTGCCGTATTGCATTGCAACTCATCCTCATCATCCTCATCCTCCTGCTGCTGATCGTTCTCTTCCTCCTCCTCCTGCTCCTGTTCGCCACCATGCAGCGAGCTGCTTGTGCCCACTGTCAACGATGGCGTGGGTGAGACACACAGTGATATGGAGCCACAGGAGGTGGGCGTGGGCGGCGTTGAAAGTAAAAAATGTTGTTTCGATTGCTCAAGGCGCTGTCTATGTAGCTCGAGCAGCTCCTTGAGACACAAACCCGCCGCACCGATCTCACCAGCCGCGGCCTCTCCACCGAGCTCCGGGCTGGCTGCCGCGGCACAATCAAAAACCAAAAAAGAAACGTTTGAAGAAACAACACAAGATCAACTTAAAGAATGATAAAGAACAAAAACAAGAAAAAAAACCGATAACTTATCGAAATGAAGAGGTAGGAAAATGATAAATAGAATCGCAGCTGCAAAAAGTATGCGAAAGTGTTTTTTTTTTTTTATCTTCTACGAGAGAGAGAGAATGATGAGAGAGAAGTAGGAGCTGAGATGATGATCTTCTTGATGGTCTGAGAATATACTTAAATGTGCCACAACATCGATAGCTGATGCAGCAGCCTATGATGAGTTGTTGGGTGAGTGTGGTTGGTTGATTGAGTGGATGAACATGGCACGTTGTCATGGTACATTGGGGGCCAGGGTGTCGTCTGTTGTGATTCAAGTTAAGTTTTTCTTTTCTTTTCTTTTCTCGTGAGGAGTAGGGAGTTGGACTGGTGGAACGGGGTGAACATTTATTGGGTACTTACGACACGAATAGTCGCGCACCAGCGACGTCTTGGATTTAACCTGAACGCCAATGATCGCCTCGATTGGCACCTCAGTACGTGGTATCGACACTGAATGCGGAGGTAAGTAGATAGGTTGTAGTATACCAAAATTACATTCGGTTGGCAGGTACATGCGACATCCGGCGTGCGTGGTCATGCCGCACCACTCGCAGCGATAGCCTACGAAAGAGAGAAGAGCAGGAGAGAGAGATTAAGCAAACGCAGCAGCGATGACAGCGATAACTATCGATAACGCACCTGTCAGACATTCTGAAGACCAACAGGTTTTCTTGCAGTATGCGCATTTGGACGTTGATGGAAGATTACCCTCTCGCCAATGATGCTACAAAATTGAATGCATTATATCGATAAACACTTCGATTATTGCTTTTAATTATTACTCACCTGATGCTTCACATTAAGCAGCTCCTTGCCGGGCACGTACGTTGCATTTTCGGTGCAATCGGGCACAGCAAAATCTTGGCACTCAGTATGCGCGAAATATTCGCAAACTATCGATAGATAAGTGCAAATGTTATCGAAATGAATTTATAGAGCTTGCACGCGAAAAACATAAGTTATGCATAAGTTCATGCTCTTCTAACTGCTTTCTTTGTGCACATATATAAATATTTAATGAAGTTAGATATTTATATATATATTTTATATATATATCTGGCACAAAGCATGGCGACAACAATGACACGGCCAACGTGTAGTGTGCACAATAAGCTGACACTGTCACAGGAATTCGCCATGAAATGCATTTAAAATTAACTGACTGCCTCACTGAGAGGGGGGAGGGTGTTGGGGGGAGGTGTAGAATAGGGAGGCTGGCATAGAGCGTGGGCTTACCTAAACAATGCACCGCTGGCGTTTCATCCAATCGCTTACGGCAAACAGTGCAGAATTTTCTCTTGTGATGCGTCGGCTCCGACCAACAATGGGCGACGGGATTCTGTCCGAAACGAAACGATATGACAGTTAGCAAGTTATTCAATGTGACAATGTGTTATATGCACACATACGTATAACACTAATATTGTACGCACCTTTATAATGCATGGCGCTATACCGGAACAGGGCGTTACCACGTTGCTGACACATCGCTCGTGTATGATAAAGTTGCAAACTGCAAAAGAGAAAGAAAGGGAGAGAGAGAGAGAGCGAGTTAGTTGAGCGAGATGATGTAAAGGGGAAGCATGTAAGTGTCATTCAATGAGAGTAAAACAATGGCATAATACATGCATACATACTTACACGTATGCTGTACATATGCACTATAATATCATACATACTCTCTGCGCTTATCTGAGCAAAACTGGCAAATGTCGCTGCGTAATATCATGAGTTTTTATATAACGCATACTTGTAAAAACATATGTAAGTAACCATGCTCTGTATGCATGTATGTATGTGTGTGTAAGCTAGTTAGCATACATTGACATTTCATGCCTGGCTCTTTGCACAAATGTCTCCCACGTCATCGTCGTCGGGCGCCCATTCATGTTAGTTCTTGAGTTCATGGACAACGGTTTTCATTGAAGTTTTGCTTGCACACTAAAGCGCCTGCAAGCTGCACATGCACGCACAAACACACATACAGACACACACACAGGCATAGGGGCAATAGCAAAGCCAAGTGGCTAACCGCAAAAAGCTGCCAGAGAGCCAGCGCAGGAGAGAGAGAGAGAGAGAGAGAGAGAGAAGCGAGTCAGCCACTCACAAAAGCGAAAACAAACGTTGAAATAATGCAGGGCAAACAAAGAACTAAGCCCTCTCTCACTCTCTCTTTGCTGCTGCCCGCACTTGCTCTCACGCTGCGTGTTGGTGTTAGTGTGTGAATGGCAGCAGGAGCAGCGCAGCAGCAGCGGCAGCAGCAGCGGCAGCAGCAGCGGCAGCTGCCTGTGTGACCAAAGCAGACCTGCCCAATAATCCTCTCCCCCCACCACTAGCACGACAAAGCTCACGAACTTTGAGTGCAGCAAATTTACATTTGTTGTTGTCGTCGTTGTTTTTGTTGTTTGTTTTGTGTTCTATGTTCGTGTGTGCGTGTGCTTGGCCCAACATAGAAATTAGAATTTTATTTTTAGCACTCGCTGCGTGAAAGTTTAACACACTTTGCATGTACATATACATACATATATACTATATGTATATATCCATGCACATCTATGTATAAATTCATAATTATCTACATGTATTTGCCTGACTGTGTGCAGCTCTCTGCGTGTGTGTGTGTGTGTGTGTGCTAGCGAAACTAGGCCGCTGACCTGACGCTGACGCTCTGACGTCATGAATGAACTCATGAATTTGTGTTGGCTCTGCTATTTCAGCTATATATGTATGTATATGTATGTGTATGTATGTGTATGTATATATAAATAAGCGAGTACTCGCAGCGTAGTTTGCGGCGCATGTTGCATGCAGCTCCAAGTCCAAACGTGACGCTGCCAGCAAATGCAGCCACAGTTTGTATGCATGTATGTGTGTGTGTAATATAATCTTATATTTTGCCAAGCAGCAGACAATTTTATTATAAGTAAAATACTTATAGTAGTAACAATTATTCATTCTCTCTCTTATTCGTGAAAAACGTGAAATAATTGTTTTCATTTTCATTGGCATTATGTATACCGAAATACATACATACACACATACAAACCTAGGTACATGTGTGTCAGTGTGTGCGAGCGTAGATAAGCGAAGGGAAATTTTCAAATGTTTTTTTTTCCTTGGCTGGGAAATTCACGAAACTCAACACACTTTAACTTTTACATTTTCCTTTTGCGCTGCGCAAGGGCGCGCTGTTTATGTCTGTGTGTGCGTATGTGTGTGTGTGTTGCTTTTATAACAACAATAACAAAGGAAACATCAAGCCAAATCGTCCCAATGTACTCGAAAAACTTGGCGGAAAGTAGAAGTCAAAGACGGCGAGGAGAAATCGTCTGTGTGTGTGTGTGTGTGTAAGGTGGCGAAAAATGTTTGTCAAGCCCTACACAGTTGTGAGTGTGCGTGTATGTGTGTGTGTGTTAAACTACATACACACACACACACACACGCACGCACGCTGTGGCAATTGAATGGGCACAAGTTGACATGCGTAGTACAATAGCAACAATTAAAATTGATATTTGCATAAAAGCACACACACACGCACACACACGCACGCACAATCGAGTTGTACAGCTACAAGTTCCAGACAATCGAACTGGTTCAAAAATAGCAGAGTAAAAGTAAATATAGAAATGATTCGATTCGGATCGATGTGATTTGATTTGATACGAGTCGCAAGTGACGCATCAATACGAATATGCGTGAACGAATAAAGATATTCGATTGTCTTGCCCACGTGACGTATGCGCAACGTCAAAAGCTCAAATTGAATCTGAAAACGGGCGAACGTGAAATGTCAAGCAACACATTCAAAAAAAAAAAGAAAAATAATAAAAAAAATCAAATCAAAGATAAAATCATATTAAATCCAATCAGAGCACGCAAATTCAATTCAAATTTATCAGTGCATCAAATTGCAGTCGGGTTTTATGTATATTTTTAGATACGATTCCTGCTCCGACAATTTGCGAGGCTGCAAATGAATTCAACTCAATTGAGTTGCGTTCAATTCAATTGAATTGAAACGCGCACAGCAACTCATACACACACACAGACATACACACACACAGATACGCACACAGATACGCATACAGATACGCACACAGATACGCACACAGATACACTCACGCAAGTACGTAAGCACACACAAGGCAAGGCAACAGTCAAGGATATCGCGTGCGTCGAGGCGTCGCTCGTCGTTGTTGACGTCGTCGACATTGCCGCCAGCTGTGTAGAAAGATTGGATTTATATACCCTGTAAACCAGTGAGTGTGATAGGCATGTTGGCTAATACAATATGGAGTTAATATTAATTAGAATATATGGATATATTTCCACAGCTCACGCAGTTCCCTCGCTTTTCTTTAAAATAAGATCATTGCAAGCCAAAAACAGTCTTGCCAGCATATTACAGGGTATACAAAGGCAGTAGAAAGTATTTACTTTGCTTAAGTTTCTCACAATATATCCTAGAGATCATCTGATCGTATTAAATTTATTATAATCATACGAAACGTTTGCTCATTTCGAAAATAAACTGGATCTACGTGTAATGTAAGATATATTTATAATTATTATTAACCAATTTATTAGCTCTAGTTCTTCAGTTAGCACAAAAGCTATCATGCCCTTCTATCCTATAGCAAGTCGGAAAACAATGAACTAGCAAGAACTGAAAAATCAGCTTTATTCGATTGTTCGTTCAAGTTGTTGTTGTTGCTGCGGTTTTCTTTATGAATGAACGATGAGTGGAAGGTAATTAAACGGGGCCAGGCTAGGCTAGGCCAGTTCCCCCCTCCCCCTATAGGCCCTCTGCCCCCCCAACAGCAGCGCATATGGCACTCGGTTTTGGTTCCGCTCTCGTCGACACATTCATGGCGGCCATTGATGACGCACTTTTAGCCCTTCGTTGCTATCGGCTACGTCGGTGTGTGTGCCTGTACTATATGTGTGTGTGTGTGTGCCCCTACAGAGTGTGTGTGTGTAGGTGTGTTTGCTAACAGGCAGCGCTGGCAGCAGCAGCAGCAGCAGCGGTAGCCGGCTTGTAACAAGCCCACACACATTTGCACAGTTTTCTTTTTATGCTCACCTGCTGCTGCTGCTGTTGTTTGTAGTTGTTGTTGTTGTTGCTGCTGTTGTTGCTGCTGTTGCAATTGCATTGCCAGCGCCCCCGCAACCCTTGAAAACCAATTGAAACGTTGCCTGCAGCTGTGCGCAGCCTGTGCGTAGGTGTGTGTGTGTGTGTGTGAAGAGAGTGCATCTCGACCTAGTTTCATGAGTGCAAGAGAGAAAGAGAGCGAGATAAAGAGAGACAACGAGAGAGACTGTGAAGCTGCTGCCTAGCAACTGTGTGGGCGACTTTGACTTTCCGCTCTCTCTTGCACTCTCTATACGCACATCTTGCTCTCTCTCTCTCTCTCTGTCTCTTTCCCTGTCTCGCGTTATTCCTGTTTTGACTTTTTGTACGCCTCCGTCATGTTTCAATCGCAATTGCAATCACAATCCTAACTTTAATTTACACACTCCTACACACGCATGCACGCACTCACACACACACACACACTGGCGCAATTAAGTGTGCAACTCAATTAGTGCAGTGTGGCCAACGCGGCGTATACGTGTTCTGCAGCAGAGCAACGCCTGCGGGTATGCAATGGAAATTGAACAGAGGCAAAACAATAACAAAGTAAATCTAGAGATGAGTATCGATACTTAGATATATCGATATTAGAAAACAAATGAGAGCCGAGCATCGATATTGCCATAAATTAATACTGCAAAAGTAAATACTGGCGAACTAAATAGAGAGCCGAGTATCGATACTTTGGTGTATCGATATTACAAGGAGTCGATTATTTGGTATTTTATTCAAACTAAATGCACACTCTTCCTTCTCTGTCGATAATTCGATTTGTTAATTTGCAATTTTGCAAAATAAACTAATTCAAATTCAAAATATACACATAGAAGATATGTAAGATCGTCTGGTATTACTTTGGCAACTCTTATGCATTGACAGACAAGCGGATAAGCTCATCGGCACGAAAGAAGCACGAGGCATTTCGAGGCTGATCGCCAGAGCGCGTGAGCTGCACGTCAACTACAACTGCACACAGATACATATGTGAACTTATAAACATATATATACACATAATCGAACGGCGAGTGTAAACATTTTTATAATAGCAGAAATAATAATAATAGCAGAGAAACTGCTCAAATAAACAAATTAAAGCAAAGCGCTTAACACGCTTCCAATTGGGAGAGGCGGCCATTCTGCCAGTCTATGTGTGTGTGTGTGTGGCCTGGCTACAGTTTGATAGATTCTACATTCTCGTGGCCAGCCAGTTAGCCAGCCAACAGCCTCGTCCGCAACGATATACTGTTTGTCTGTGACGTCATTCGCCGTTTGCCATTTGCCGCTGGGCTGATGCTCACGTCACCATGGTGCTCATTGCCAGCCAGCTCCGCTCTACGGGAAAGTTCAAAATGCGCACACTTTTTGGCCACAAATAGCATCGCCATCATCCGCATAAAACGATGATGATCTTGCTCATCATCGTCATCAGCCTGCATCTCCGATCTAATGAGCAGGCACAACACAGATGCAGCGGGTTACAAACAAAATCAGAGAATCACGGGGCGAGTAGATTGTGAGATACCCAGTAAATAAATGTAAACGAACTTTAAGATCAACCTAGATTATTTTCCAAGAGTTAGAGAAGGAAAATAGCTCGAAATAAGTATTATTTTAGACCAAGTAGAGTTCTTCCCTTGCATCAACCTGTTGCACAGCTAGGCACTTAAATACCCCTCTTAGAGCTTCGTCTACAGGGTATATAGAGCCACACGTTTGTTTTTACTATTTCGACTACAACTTTATGGCAATTTAATAAGTATTCTCATGGATCTAGACAAATGTATTTTTACAATTTGTGGCCGCTTTTCAAACTATTTTCGCCTTACATTCAAATGCGCTCCCTCCCCTTCTCTGGGTGTGTGTGTGGGGAAGTGAGTGTGGTGGATTTTGAAATGGATTTGCTTTTTCAAGCGTTTAGTGCTCATTAATTTTAACTTGGCACTCGCCGCTGCGTAAAAACCAAAGTGTTATTCCAAAACAAATGAAGGCAGGCTAAACTAAACGAGTTGCCAAGTTCTCTATAAGGTATAAGACATATCTACAGTTAGTTTTCAGTTTGCAAAGCAACAGAGCAGAGTTTTATAGTCCTTTATATACATTACAGTGATATGTCTGGGCAGCTCTATAGGGCTATAGATAAGAAATCATAATTTTCATAAGAGTTTTTCTCATCAAGCACAAAGTAGCATGATTAATTGCAAAGTATATTGTTTCTATAAGATCTTAAACTCTTAAGAAAGGCAGCTTTATAAGCCTCTAGCTGAAGCAACACAATGATCAATTATCAATTGAATAAAGTGTAGAAAAATACTTAAATATATGTTATATATATATGTCTAGCACATTCAATATCTAGCTAACCTTTTGTTATGTGTAATAATTTAGCATTTGAATAAATGAAACAATTCGTATACTTGGATACCCCAGGCATATATAGATCGATCTGAACTCACCTTCGCATATATAGCCCTGCTGGATGAGGCCCCACAGTAGATCCGAGCAGTGGTGACAGTATGTTGGCTTATGAAATGTCTTTTTCACAAACGAATGCCCACCATCCGCCATTTTGTTTAGCTCTGCAACTGGCTGTGGGAGCTACAGTTTTCCGGGCGCCTCCTAAAAATGCGTGATGGAGGGGTGGGATGGGAGGGAGGATGCGTTAAGTATCCCGTTATTTATTACTCCAGCTATTTTTCTTATTTCTTGTTTTTCTTTTCTTTGTGTTTCTTTTGTGCTGTTGTACTTGTTGTTTGCGTTGTTGTTGTTGTGGTTGGCACGAGACTTTCTAATGTGCTGTAATCTATAGTTACTGCTGCTTGCTTTATTTTGGATATCGCTTTTTTTTAGTAACTGCAACTAAGCACTAAGCCGCAGCCAGAGATCGGTTTGATCGCGTTGATCGCTCTAACGGCAGCCCCACAATGGGTGTAGAAAAGTGGGCGTTTCCGCTGGCCAACTGCAACTGTAGTGCCGCAACAATATGTGCTCCCTTCGCCTGCGCCTGTTCCAGTTCCAGTTCCTTTTCCTGTTGCAGCGGCACCAACTCCAGCTGCGGCTGCAATGGCAACTTCAACGATTGCTCCGGCTCCTGCTCCTGCTGCTGCACCTGCTGAGGCTGATACTGCGACTGCAACTGTGGCTGCTTCTGACACGAAAAGCGATGACAAATGGACAACGACGACGACGAGAAGAATTCCGACGACGACGGCTGCATTTTCATCCATGTGGCCAACTGATTCCCTTACCTTATCCAGACATTTGTTTGCCGGAATTTGTTGCGGCCATAGGCGCCAGCTCCCACAGCGTCTATCGTCGATTACTATATATGTATTATGTATATAAGTTGTATATATATATATATATTGTTATTCTTTGGTTTTTTTTGATTATTTACTGTATCTTTGGTTGGGTCGGGTTCGGTTTGAAGGCTCTGGTTGTTGTTTTATTTTATTTTCTTTTTGGTTTTTTTTGTTTGTTTTAAGTTACATTTAATAATAGTTATTGGCTTTTAAATCTATGTATATCATCATGTTTACTTTGCTTTTGCTCTCTCTCTCTCTCTCTCTCTCTCTCTCCCTTTTCTTGTAAATTTATAATTTATTTATATTTATGTATTTGGTGGAGTGTTTGTTGTTGTTTGTTACTTATTTACAAATTAACGGTTTAACTGTTGCCTCAAGCGTTGCACTGAAAACAATTCACAATAGATTAATGCACTTATCGCACGCACGCACGTATTTATCGATCGACATCGAGACTATCGAATATTGAAATATTCGAATATTGTTTTTTTTTCACACACATGTGTATGCACTTATCGCACTTATTTATCGATCGACAACCGATATCGAATATTTAAATACACAAATATATTGTTTTCCCTGCATGTGTATGTAGCGCGCCTTTTCAATTTCGGGAAAATCGAGACGTGAACGGCAGCAGTGAAAATGTTGGAATGCCCCAATGGATTCGCAGCAGCAGCAGCAGCAGCGGCAGCGGCGGCGGCAGTTGGAGCTTGTTTTTCCCCCTTTCGGTGCGGTGCGGTTCGGCCTCCTTTAGCGCTACGTGGGCGCCGCACCCCCAAAAACCGATGGGGCAATAAAAGTTTCGAGATAACACATTGAATACACGAGCGAGCGGAGCGGAGCGGGTGAATTCGAGTTGGAGAGAGCGAGCGTGCGCTCTGCAGAGAGCGCGTGTGGTGAGTTTGAGCTGTATCGTGTTGAGTTTGCAGCAAAAAATACCCGTTATTTGAGCGTACTTCATAACCCTACAGCACGCACACACACACAGACAGACAGACTGGCATAAGGAATGTAATAGGCATATCATATAATAATAAAACTGGCAAAAATATGATATCAACAGCGTGTCAGCAGAGCGAGAGGGCAAGACACACACAGAGAGAGAGAAAGAGAGAGCGAGAGAGAGAGTAAGAGTGAGTTTGTATTGTGCGCTCAAACTTTCAATTGCATTTAAAGTTAATTTTACAATGCGCTCAAAAGTAGGCAACAAATCTCAGGCTCAGGCTTAGCTTGGCTTAAACTGATGATCACATACAGCATATTTATTGGGGCTACATCCTAGAACCCTGCAAGAGTATGTGTGTTACGCCCACACATTAAACAAACGAACTGTGAGCTCATTTTGGGCGCGGGGCGTTACTCTGCTCTAGCTAAACTCGAGCATATTAACCCATTGATATGCTAATTATAGAAAATGTCACACACTTGAAATTTTCCAACTTTGCCAAAGAAAAGAAAAGTGCCAGCAACAATTCACACACATGTACATATATAACTGTGTGTGTGTGTGTGTGTGTGTGTGGGTGGTTTCAATGTGCCTGTGAGTCCTGGTCACCAGGTGGCATGCGCAGTGGCAAATTCACCACGGCCACGGAGTGCAAAACGCTCTCTCAGTCTGTATGTGTGTGTGTGTGTGAGTCTGCGTGTGTGTGACAGTGTGCAAAAGTGGCCAAGTTTAAGGATAAATCACTACGAAAAGCCCAACAAAAAGGGAGCAACGAACAGTGGAGAAACTGAAACACAGTCAAAAAGCCACACGCACACACACACACGTGCAATGCACACACACATTCACACACACACACACAGACACTTTTTTTACTCTTTGAATTTTGCAAGAAATGTTGAACGTGGCAAATGAAATACTTAACGCCGCATAAATTTGCGGGCGCTTCGCTCCAAGAAATTATTGTTGAAATTAAATGAAATTATTGATGATGCCAATGGCAGCCACACACACACGCACATACACAGGCAGAGAGAGAGAGAGGGAGAGAGAGAGAGATGTGCCTGTATGTGTAGACTGAGCAGCAGCCGCAACACTTTGCACCCACTGCCCATTGCCCTCCTCACACATTGCCCCCCGCCCCTCCCCCGCGTCAAATCGCCATCCCGCAGCCGAATCGCCTGCTCGCTCTGCTCTGTATTCCGTTCTCCCCTGCTCCCTCCCCCCCCGCAACCGCGCTCTTGCTCCTTCCCTTTTCGGCTCCTACCGTTGCGCACTTCGCTCTTTTCGAGCCGCATGAGCAAATCGCAATAGATAGAGAATTTTTTTCTTGCTGCCTCGTCTGTTCCTATGTTGCGATGATTCCTTGCCACACACACAAACACACACACAGAGAGACACACACTCGCATACCACACTAAAGTCCTTGAATGTGTGTCTCTCTTTCAATTCAGCTCGATTAATGTGCCCAGAGTTGTTGTACAATTTTCGTTAAATTAATTTTCGCACGTAGTTTTGATTTTGCCTCAGCTGCCAAAACTGTTCAGCCTACGCTGACGAACTTTGCACATATGACAACGTAATTTTCATGCAAACACACACACACACACACGCACACGCATACACTGGGGCACATACTCACACACACACGCACACACACACACGAACACTTGCGCAGACACAAATTTTATGTACCATATATTTTAGCTGGACAACGAAGGCATTTGGCAAAAAAAACTAATGAAGCTGCTGCTGCTGCTGCTGTTGCTGCAATTTTCCATTTTCCATTATCGTTTCATAAAACATTTTCACTGCCTCTGCTTTTGCTTTTCTTATCGTATACACTTGTGTGCCCTTTCCGATAGGCATTCAAATTTGCACTTGATTTTTCAATTTTCGATATATTTTTTTTTTCTTTCATTCTTTCGTCGAGTTGGTTACGTTTTTTGTGTGCCTTTACGCGATTCTCGTTTCCGAGCACTGCGTAGCGAATGTTTGCATTATTCCGTTTTTTTTTTGTTTTTTGCTTTTTTATTATACTTTTATTCTTGTGGAAAATTTTCACACACAATCCGAATTCGGCCGCAAGAGTTTTCACAAGAGTTTTTTTTCAAAATTTTCTTCTTTTCTTGTACATTGTTCTTTCTTTCTTTGCACTTTCCACTTTCGGTTTTGTGTACTGTGTGTGAAAATGTGAAAATTCTTCTCTGTGTGTGGCAGCAGCGCAGCGCACAGTGCCCCCGTAACGTACAAAGAGCACACACCTAGTGGTTGTGTGTGCCTTGTGTGTGCTTGTGCTTCGCTGAAGACGATGGTGCGCTCTGACTGGGGCCGAAAACTGTTCACTGCTCGCTAGCTCCGCGCACTGCTGCTGCTGCTGCCACTGCTTTTGCTGCTGCTGCCGTTGCTGCTGGCCGCGAATTCGGCGTGTTGAAATTTTGGCGGCCGCAGCGAAAAGTCCCACCAACAACAGTGGGAAAATAGCGGGAGTGCATACTCACGCTCTCGCTGCCCTGTTAGTGTCTCTCAACTGCGCGCTCTCTCTCTGTCTCGCAGTCTCTCTCTCACAGCTTTTATCTCTCGCTGCGCGCTCATTGTTCGTGTTTCTTGTGATGTTTTTATTTCTTTTGGCAAGTTTGAATTATTTATCGCCAAATATCGATATACTGAAAAATCGATAGCTCCTTGACACCTGTACTCTGCTTATCTTCTGTTTTAATTATGCTTGTAAACATCGTAGAGGCCTGCATGAATGCATTCATTTATTTATTGTTTTCTAGTACTTATTACAACTAATATTATTGAGTGCATTCAATTTTTAGTTTGCACTCGTTATGCACTTGTTACGAGTGCAGTGTTTCTGTTTTGTTAATAAACTAAACAAATGAGTTCAGCAGTTTGAAAACGTAGTTTTATGCAATAAATACTAGCAAAAATGTGTAAATTTCTATCCCAATATGAACCTATTTACGGATTAATTTGCCCTTTTGAATACATTATTGAAGACTGCGTATATAAAATGAAAGTCATTTTTAAATCATATTGAATATTTATTTAAAATACTTTGTGGAACATCTTTATTAAAACTTAACGACTCACTTATTCGTTAAGTAGGTGACAATTCGTTCACATTTAGCGGAGACACCAGCATAGTTAAGCTAAGTTACAAACCATGCGTAATCGACGTTGCGTAGTGTGACCAGACTCAGTTGTATTTAAAAGAAAGCCAATTTATAGGGTGAATATATATTTTTTTGCGATTACAGGTTAAAGCAAATAATAGTATAATATAAATAATTAGTATATTTGATATATATGTTTATATGTGGTATGTATATTTGAGCACACAGGTCTGCAATTCGCTTAGTTTCTAACTAAAAAATACATTTAGTATACACTTATATGGGGATGTTTATCGGGATCGACGATCTATGATCAATTTTAAGATATGTAGCGCCTTGAGACGGCCTTTAGACGGCACCACGTTACAATGCAGAGGTACAACAATGATTGTATTTTAAGTAGAATATTTATGCATATATTGGTATGATTTTATTATGTGTTTAGGATGGGGCAAATTGAATTTGCCCAGCACGGATACGGATACGGGTATTATTTAATAAATATATAGATATAGCAGAACAATATATAAAAATGTTACAGCTGGTAATTGTATAATTCAAAAATATATATGTGGGACGATGACGAAGTAAATACTAACTTTCGGGTTATGTTGAATACAAATACAGTTACACGCATTAGTTAAGGCGACTTTCAAGGGTTAAAGGATCGATCGCAATTGATTTCCCCCCTTTAGCCAAGGCCATGATCATCAAAGAAACTTTGTGGTGTTTCGTCCTGCAAAATGGAAGATCCTTCTTTATTATGTATTCAAATAAAATACGTGTCTTACTTTCTTCAACGGCTAAGTAACAGAAAATACTACGGGAAAATCAAACTAACTATAAACTAATCAAAAGAAAATCAAATATATATATATGTATATAACTAAGCAAAGGGGACCGGACCGATCGTTCAGGTTCATCAGAAAGAGCAAAGCAATAGAGTGGAGTAGACAGAGATAGCAAAAGATAAAGTGGGGGTGGGGGGGGGAAGGAGTAATAACAGTGAGTCGCAACAGCATCAAACAATTAGATTACCATAAAGTACACAGTCAGTTGGGAAAATAATGCTAAATCATAAATAATAATAATAATAATACAATAGGATACGATCACCAGTTCAACCTTACCTCTAAGAAGATTACGTACATAATTATGTTTCAAATTTTCAGGTTTACATACAAGTACATACATAAAATTTAGGTGTTTTTTTTTTTTTGAAAAATAGTTTGTTTTTTGTTTTTTATTGAATACAAAACACAGGAATTTGGCTAAAATGTACAACACACATGTATGTATATAGACAGTTATGTATATATATATTGTTTTTTTTTCGGTATATATGTATAAACTATTGGATTTTAAATACATAGTATGTATATTATTTACTACTAAAAGAGTTTTACAATTCCATTATTTCTTTTTTTTTTTGGGTTTTTTTTTTTTATTTGTCTTTTATTGAAAATTTAAAGCTTACTTTCTCTATATATAGTATTGTTAATATTGCATTTAGATTTTCCCTAGTTTTTTACTGTGTCTCTGTTCTAGTATTATTGCCCATAGTTTGAAAAGAAAACAAACATTATTATTATTGCTTTTCCATAAATGGTCTCTTGGAATGATTGAACTAAATGAAGTTTAAGATTTAAGAGATAGGTGTATATGTCAGGGTATTTTTATAGCGTTTTGCATGAACTTTACTTCTCAAAGACTAAAGATGAAATAAAAGAAGGAAACCCGCGCGCCATAATGCCAAAATGAGACGTGTTTCGATTGTTTTAGCCTCACTGTGCCAACTGTTGCACATTATATACTTGTATATTATTATATATTGCAATACATACTAAATCTATGTAAAGCTTAACAACATACACACACTCGCAAAATACACACACACACATACACACACGCACAACATCCATATGATACTTTTTGATATTAATTTATGAGGTGTAAATACTTTTGCAGGTGCACTACATTCTTGCTAACGGTTGTGCGTGTGCGTGTGCGCGTGTGTGTGTGTGTAGGTGTATGTTCTTGTGTGTGGTCAAGCGTGCGTGTTGTGTGTGTGTGTGTGTGTGTGTTTATCAACTACATTCTACGTATTTGAATTTCTTTTAGAGTAGTCCAATGTCTCTTAAAGTTCCCTCAACAGCTTCGTCCTGGAGTACAGAGAATAAGAACAATAAGAACAAGAAGAGTAGATACATAGATAAAAGAGAGAGAGTGTGTGTGTGTGTGTGTGAGTGGGTGTGGGTGTGAATAGTTTACTTTTGTTTTGACATTGTTAAAATAACAAGAAGAACGGCACAGCTGTTGAATGTGAGTGCGTGTGTGTGTGTGTGTGGGAGTGTGTGTGTGTTAATGTGTGTAGTAGAAGCGCGCAGGGGCGTGGCTTGGCGAGCAGGGCGGGGCAGATCACAAACTACACAAAGTGTGTGTGTGTGTGTGTCTCGTGTGGGCCGGCCATATGGGAAAAAGCTTTTGGATTATTTACAGCCTCGGTCTATATAGAAGACTCTGTAAGTTTCGTAAGTAATCGACTAGGATTTGGCCTTCTCTATGTAAATATTAAGTATATCCGTATCAACTCTTAACTCTCCTCATGTCTCACATGTTCTCAACAGGCCTACAAACTGTTGAGCCAAAATTACCAATCTTTAGCAACTGCAGAGGAATTTGTCTTGTTTTGTTTTTTACTTAGTTTTTTGGGTTTTTATATTTCTTTTTGTGTGTTTTGTATCATTTACACTGTTTGTTACTGTTTTTCTTTTGTTTGTTTTTTTTTTGTTTTTTATCTGTGATCTCTGATTAGTTCAGATACTCATTGAAGTCCTGTTGATGGTTGTATTAACATCGAGAGAGTATGCAGTGGCGGGTAGGGTAAGCGTTAATAATATAATAATAACGAGAGAGAGGGTATTATATGGTTACACATTTAGATATGTACGGTATGTATATGCTGTTAAATATGCTTCGCATGTAGATGCAGATACATAAAATAGACTTTAGACTAGTTAGTAATTAGTAGTAGTAGATACTCTACAGAGAAACGAGAAACTATTATGTAATCACAAAACAACTACAAAGATCATGCAAAACAAATACAACTTGGGGATACCTTCTCGACAATATATTCTTTAGTTTTTTTTTTTTTTTTTTTTAGTTTAATTATAGTTATGGTTTTGGTTAAGGCATAAACAATACACAAATTGTACTAAACATTTGACTACGATAATTAATGGCAATTACGCGTGTACACAATATATATATATATATATGTATAAATGTATTATGTTTATTACGTTAATGGACGGAACTACGTTTGTTTGCTTCTTCCTATAGGAGTTCAAATTATGGCAAGCGCAATACTGTGTGTTTGATTGAAATTGTCACAATTCTCACAATTCTGGTTTATTTTTGTTAACAAGAATATTATTGTTGTTGTCTTTTATCTGAGTTGGCAAGTTGTTTCGGAACTTAAATTGAGGCGCACACGAAGCATGCAATGACAAGTATAAACGCAAAGAAAAATTAAAAAAAATATGTGTGTCGCTTTTACAAATTATATATGTAGTTCGAACTTAAGATTAATCATTTAACATTTTCATCCAATCCACACACAATGAACATAAACAAAAATAGAAAGCTATTGCAGTGAGTAAAAGAACTCTTCTTGCTATTTTTTTTTTGTTTTTTTTTTTCGTTTGTTAGATGGCATTCGGACAGTATATACAGTATAAATAGTTGGTAGAGAGAGTCGATTAGTTTCGTTTGCGCAAAATTAGAGAGAGGTAAAGAAAATCAAAATTAAGTTAAGAGAACTTGAAAACGTATTTGTACCGGGTGATATGTATGAAATGGACCTATTTTTGTTCTTTTTTTTCAGTTGTATGGAAACAAACACTAACGAGATAAAACTAAAAACCATAAACATATGTAGAACAATTAACAATAATTCCGGCATGTATCAGATAGATAACGCTATTATGCATTATAGATCATATGTCTCTGGTGTACTGACCTCTTGTAGTAGATCCTGAGAGGCAATTGCTTTGAGAACATTCTTTTTGGATGTCTCCTGAATCTCGCCGCCAATCAGCAACTCATCGAGTATAAAATATGCTTTCTCAAAATTGAAAATGATATCCAATTCGCAGACCTGCAAGCGTGGTTAATCATTGACAATGATGAAATAATATCAAACGCTTTATTTCATATTACTTACACTGCCAAAATACTTATCCAAGAGCTCGACATAGCGGTGTATGATCTCCAATGTCAGTAGCTCGTTATCATTCTGTTCGATGGCGCAACAGAAATATAAACTGGCATAACTGTAATCAAAGCAATGGAACTTAAGCCACACATATCAAAAATGTAATTCAAGCTGTCATTTACCGCTTGTAAACGATTTTGCAATCTTTCCACTCAAGGAACGAGCACATCTTGGGCTTACGCGCAAGTATCGTTGTCACCAGTTCGCGTGTTATCTTCTTTTTGGTCTTGTCTGGATATGCCATGTACCATTTTTGTAACCGCAATTTTCCCTGGCGACTGAATAGCAGCATGAAAAGCATCTAAATATATGTAAAACATAACATATTATTAAATGAAAACTTGTCATATGCACTTATTGGCCGAAAAGGTGACTCAGGTGAGGTGCGCTCGCCAGCGCATCACCGCGAACGGCAACTTATACAATTTCTAAGGAGTCGCAAACCTATTAATTTAACGAATTTACAGTTTACTGACCATTTTGACTGCTGCAGTTGTTATTGCGCACGGTATAATCCACAAATTTCAATATTTTTAACCTAATTAATTTTTTTCACGCAGTACATAAAATATAAAATCTTCTTCATTGAATTTTATCAGTCATTCTGTGCAGTAGTCAATCAGCTGTGAAAATCGGGGTGAATGGCAAAATTTGTTTGTGTTATCGATTACGCCATGCGTAAAATATTTATCGACGACTGTAATGCATTTTTTGCCATTTAATTTTAAAGATTTATATTACCGTACAATGTTTACCATCTGACTATAATAATTTGCAACATTATAAATGCAATTCACTCAATTTTTATACATAGCTAGTCTATGTTGAAAGTAAAGGGAATACCTCTTTATTCTCTCTAGCGAATCAGTTTATTTCAGTTCATTTCGTTCGTGTTTTGGATCAAATTTGCTTTACAGTGGCTCGCTCATTCATCACAAAAAAAGCGACATTGTGGCAGCCTGCCGTATTTGCCTCTTCGTATATAAGTCGTGCAATTTCATAAATTGAATTTAGTTTGTTAACGAAATATATAGGAATCATGTCGATAAAACTGAAGGCGAATGTAAACAATCCACCCATAAGTAAGTTTCCATCAAGGGCTTGGCTCACTATCACAACAATACTGCTTGCAACAATGTGAGGTTATGGTTAAATCGGTTGAACAGGCCTTTATATTTACAATACATACAAAATATATCTAAAAATTGCATCAGCTTTTATCAATTACAAATTGCTTATCTTGTTTATCAGGTGGTCTGGCAACGGCGCATCTTATCAATGCCTCCGTACCGGTGGAAATTATATGGAGTAAGGAGACATCCCTTCAGTTCCCCGACAACCGCATTCTGGTGTGTCACTCCAACAACGATGTGTTGCGCGCCCTGGCACGTGCCGCACCCGATCACAAGCTGTATGGTGAAACGGCCATTGAGCGAACACAAATCGATCACTGGTTGTCCTTCTCGTTGACCTGCGAGGATGACATTTCCTGGGCCTTGACCTTCCTGGATAAGTCCATTGCGCCGGTGACATTTCTGGTTGCCAACAAGTTGACCATTGCCGACTTTGCGTTGTTCAATGAGATGCACTCACGCTACGAGTTCCTTGCCGCCAAAGGCATTCCTCGGCACGTGCAGCGCTGGTATGATCTGATTAATGCTCAGCCACTGATTCAAAAGGTATTGAAATCTTTACCGGAAGAGGCTCGTGTCAAGCGTAGCATCAACGAGCAGCCGGCAGCGAAGAGCGGTGAACGTAAGCAGGAGGGTAAATTCGTGGAATTGCCTGGCGCTGAGATGGGAAAAGTCGTTGTACGTTTCCCACCAGAGGCATCGGGATATCTGCACATTGGACACGCCAAGGCGGCATTACTGAATCAGTACTACGCACTGGCTTTCCAAGGCAAGCTAATTATGCGTTTCGATGACACCAATCCTGCAAAAGAAACTGTCGAATTTGAAAATGTCATTCTTGGTGACTTGGAGCTGCTACAGATCAAACCAGATGTCTTCACGCACACGTCAAACTACTTTGATTTAATGCTTGACTACTGTGTTCAACTGATCAAGGAAGGCAAAGCCTATGTGGATGACACTCCGCCAGAGCAAATGAAACTGGAGCGTGAACAACGTGTCGAGTCTGGCAATCGTTCTAACTGTAAGTTCTTCCTTATCTCCTATTATTTTTCTTTTTTTAATTTGTATTGTGTTGTTTTAGCTGTTGAGAAGAATCTGTCCTTGTGGGAGCAGATGGTGCAGGGCACCGAAGCTGGCCAGAAGTGTTGTGTGCGTGCCAAGATCGACATGTCCTCACCAAATGGATGCATGCGTGATCCGACTATATATCGCTGCAAAAACGAACCTCATCCACGTACAGGCACCAAGTACAAGTAAGTATGAGATCTCATTGCTTTCTACATGTTTGTTGCATTTATTAATCTATACTTTCTTGATTCTAGAGTGTATCCCACCTACGATTTTGCTTGCCCGATTGTGGATGCCATCGAGAATGTTACGCATACCCTACGTACAATGGAGTATCACGATCGTGATGATCAGTTCTACTGGTTTATTGATGCCCTTAAGCTGCGCAAGCCGTACATCTGGGAATATAGTCGCTTGAATATGACAAATACGGTGCTGTCGAAACGTAAACTTACCTGGTTCGTAGACTCTGGACTTGTTGATGGCTGGGATGATCCACGTTTCCCCACAGTGCGTGGTATTATCAGACGCGGCATGACAGTCGAGGGTCTGAAGGAGTTCATCATTGCGCAGGGCAGCAGCAAATCCGTTGTCTTTATGAATTGGGACAAGATTTGGGCGTTTAACAAGAAGGTTATCGATCCTATTGCACCACGTTACACTGCGTTGGAACACGACAAACGAATCATTGTAAATGTGGCGGGAGCTAAATTGGAAAAGGTGCAGGTTCCAGTGCATCCAAAGGATGAGAAACTTGGCACCAAAACGGTCACTTTGGGACCACGCATCTACATTGACTATGTCGATGCTGAGGCACTCAAGGAGGGCGAGAACGCCACCTTCATTAACTGGGGCAATTTGCTCATCAAGAAGGTTAACAAAGATGCTAAGGGTACAATAACTTCCGTGGACGCGCAACTGAATCTGGAGAACAAGGACTTCAAGAAGACCCTGAAGCTGACCTGGTTGGCTGTGGAAGACGATGAAAGCGCTTATCCGCCAACCTATTGTGTTTACTTTGACAACATTATCAGCAAGGCGGTGTTAGGCAAGGATGAGGACTTCAAGCAGTACATTGGCCACAAGACTCGCGATGAGGTCCAAATGCTTGGTGATCCTGAGCTTAAAAAACTCAAGAAGGGTGACATCATTCAGTTGCAGCGTCGTGGTTTCTTCAAGGTTGACAACGCATATGCTCCGCCCAGTGCCTACACCAATGTTGCCTCACCCATCATACTCTTCTCCATTCCTGATGGTCATACTAAGGATGTGCCAACTTCGGGTCTCAAGATCAATGCAGCTCCAGCGGCGGCCGCCAAAGCCAATGTAAGTTAAACAGAAATTATTCTTACGTTCTATAGTCGAAAAAAAATACGTATAAGGTAGGTTTAGTGACATAGTTAGTCGAAAAATACGTATAAGATAGGTTTAGTCACATAGTTAAAATACTCTCAGCAAGTGTATAACAAACGCAGCAGCAGCTGTTTGCGCTCTCTCATTTTCGCTCTCTTCTCACATTTACTCTCTCTGCAACAAGTATTAGTGATGCGCAACGTTTAAGTCACGATGTTGACTTCCATTTTGCCAGTCACAGTGTGACAGTAACATGCAATGCAGTTATCGGTGTGCGCATCACTAACAGCTGATGAGCTGGAACTTCCAATGAGCACGAAAACCAGTTAGTTGTCTGCATACCTTGCTGAAGATCGGTTTGTGTTTTTTGAAGAAGAGCGCGAGAAAGGTCTGCACGTTGAAGTTGTAATATTTTTTTGGGCTCTTGACACGTAAACAAAATTGGTAAAACTTTCGATTTCAATATTGTTTATTAATTGTTGCTCCCCTTTTTGCAGGCTGCCAACAATAAAATTGCCAACGCTGCATCAAACAAAACTGCCGAATTGGACAAACTTATTGGACAACAGGGTGATTTGGTTCGTGATCTGAAGGGCAAGAAGGCACCAAAGGAACAAATTGAGGCTGAGGTTAAGAAGCTGCTAAGCTTGAAGGCAGACTACAAGGCAGCCAGTGGCAAAGATTGGAAACCAGGACAAACTCCGGCGGCTGCAGCACCAGCAGCTGCTTCTGCTCCTGCTGCAAATAACGACGCAACTGCAGTGAACGCGAGTATTATCAAACAAGGAGATTTGGTGCGCGACCTGAAGGCAAAGAAGGCAGCCAAGCCAGAAATCGAAGCTGCTGTTAAACAGTTGCTTGAGCTGAAAACGCAGTACAAGACGCTAACTGGACAGGACTGGAAACCAGGCACTGTACCTCCAGCAGCCGCTGCCGCTCCAGCTGCAAGTCCTGCATCAACTGGTGGTGTTGCTGATGTGCTAGCACAGATAGCCGCGCAAGGTGACAAGGTTCGTGAACTAAAGGCAGCCAAAGCCGATAAGGCAACCATCGAAGGTGCCGTCAAGTCTTTGCTTAGCCTGAAGGCCGACTACAAGAAACTAACCGGCAGCGATTGGAAACCAGGTGTCACAGCACCGGCCGCTGTTGTTGTAAAGCAAGAGAAGTCACCGGAGCCGGCAGCTGCTAGTGCCGTATCCACATTGCTGGACAAGATCGCACAGCAGGGTGACAAGATTAGGCAGTTAAAGTCAAGCAAGTCGGAAAAATCCGTAATTGAACCTGAAGTGAAACTCCTTCTGGCTCTTAAGACTGACTACAAGAGTCTCACTGGTGAGGAGTGGAAACCCGGCACCGTAGCACCCGTACCCAAAACAGTTGCCACTATCGATTTAACCAAAGAGGAGACCAGTAGCAGTGGCAGTGATATTGCAAGTGTCTTGGGAAAAATCCAAGAGCAAGGCGATAAGATCCGTCAACTGAAGTCAGCCAAGGCAGCTAAGGCGGCCATCGAACCGGAGGTACAAACTTTGTTAGCTTTGAAAGCCGAATATAAGAAGCTCAGTGGAAAGGATTGGACTCCGGACACAAAGGTTGAGGTTAAAGTCGAAATGACGACGTCAGTCAAGGATCAGCTGACGCTGGATATTAACGCTCAGGGCGAGAAGGTGCGTTCCGTCAAGAGTAGCAATGCTGCCAAGGATGTCATCGATGCCGAGGTCGCCAAGTTGCTGGCGCTCAAAGCCAAATACAAGGAGGAGACAGGTACTGACTTCCCTGTAGCTGGACGTGGTGGTGGCGGAGGCGGTGCTGTTAAGAAAGCACCCAAGGAGCAACAACAGAAAGCTGCCAAGCCTGCCAAGAAAGAAGCACCAGCTGCACCTAAGCCAGATGCTTCGACTGGAGTGAAGAAGCAAACTCGACTAGGTCTTGAGGCAACCAAAGAAGAGAACCTGCCCGACTGGTACTCACAGGTGTTGACCAAGGGTGAATTGATAGAATACTATGACGTTTCTGGATGCTACATTCTGCGTCATTGGTCCTTTGCCATTTGGAAGGTCATCAAGAATTGGTTCGATAACGAGATTACGCAAATGGGCGTCAAGGAGTGCTACTTCCCCATCTTTGTGTCGAAAGCTGCCTTGGAACGTGAGAAGGATCACATTGCGGACTTTGCACCAGAGGTTGCGTGGGTAACCAAATCGGGCGAATCTGACTTGGCTGAGCCAATTGCTGTGCGTCCTACCTCCGAGACGGTCATGTATCCCGCCTATGCCAAGTGGATACAATCCTACAGAGATTTGCCAATCAAGCTCAATCAATGGAGCAATGTTGTGGTAAGTAGAAGATCTTCCCATCTCGATATTTGTTATTAATTCGTTCTTTCTCTTCGATAATTAGCGCTGGGAATTCAAGCATCCTCAGCCCTTCCTGCGCACCCGTGAGTTCCTATGGCAGGAGGGTCACACAGCATTCGCCACGAAGGCTGAGGCTGACAAAGAAGTACTTGAGATTCTAGATCGTTATGCGTTAATTTATTCCCACTTGCTGGCAATTCCTGTGGTCAAGGGACGTAAGACCGAGAAGGAGAAGTTCGCTGGAGCCGATTATACCACAACAGTGGAGGCGTTCATTTCGGCCTCGGGTCGTGCCATCCAGGGTGCAACTAGTCATCATTTGGGTCAAAACTTCTCTAAGATGTTCGAAATTGTTTTTGAAGATCCGGAAACGCAACAGAAGCAGTTCGTCTTCCAGAACTCTTGGGGTCTAACCACCCGTACCATTGGTGTTATGATCATGGTGCATGGAGATAACCAGGGTCTGGTGCTGCCACCACACGTTGCCTCCATTCAGGCAATTGTTGTGCCCTGTGGCATTACGGTTAGCACCAAAGACGATGAGCGTGCGGAGTTGCTGAACGCTTGCAAAGAGCTGGAGAAGCGTCTGGTCGGTGCTGGTGTGCGCTGTGAGGGCGATTACCGTGACAACTACTCACCCGGCTGGAAATTCAATCATTGGGAACTCAAGGGTGTACCCCTACGCATTGAGCTGGGTCCCAAGGATCTGAAGGCCAAGCAAATTGTTGCCGTGCGTCGTGATAACGGTGAGAAGCTAACAATTAAACTGGACGATTTGGAAAAGAAAATCCCTGCCCTGCTCGAGACCATTCATGAGAGCATGTTTGCCAAGGCTGAGTTGGATCTTAACTCGCACACCAAGATCGTCAAGACGTTCCCCGAATTCTGCAATCTGCTCGAACAGAAGAACATTCTTCTGTCGCCCTTCTGCGGTGATATAGCATGTGAGGATAAAATCAAAGCGGACAGTGCACGTGGCGAAGAAGCCGAAGCCGGAGCACCAGCAATGGGTGCCAAATCCCTTTGCATACCCTTCGATCAGCCGGCACCAATTGCTGAAAATGATAAATGCATCAATCCCAACTGCAAGAACAAGCCCAAGTTCTACACTCTATTCGGACGCAGCTACTAAACACGATGGGAACGATCAACTCACTCTCTCTTTATACTTATTTGTACCCTGTAATTTGAATGCCTGTGCCCCAGGTCCTTGATATTCATTATCTAATTTAACTGTTAAACAATTGTAATTGATAAACCTTGATTCGACATCATTAGCTAAGCTGCCTTTTTTGCCTTTTTTATAAATAGGGATAAAGATTTATAAGATATAAGTCTACTAATTGAATGAAAAGACTTCCGATATACTATATTAAAAGGTCAGCATATTGAGTAAGGTTAAATCCATCGAATAGATATCTTTAATAGTCATTTTATGAAATGGAACCATTATCGACTCGACTATAGTTTTTTGCGGGAAACCTGTATACTATATTTAATAAGCGTTCTCACTTATCTGTTTTACATTAAAAAAAAAAAAAACAGGTAAATTGAGGCAGTCTCCTCCTACCCAGCTCGCTCCCCCAATATGAAATTAAAAAGCCATTCACATTATTCACGCGACAAAGTGCAAATGCGTAAAGTGCGGACCCGATGCAGAGCCCCCATACCTGGAAGGCAGTTGAGCGTTGAGGAGAGGCATATATTTACCCAAGAACCATAATGTTCTGGCCTTACCTGATGTGGAGATGTATATACAATATAATTTAATGAACAGATAATACACACACAGCTCGCCTCGATTTCGACGCATTCTAGCCGTAATAACGTCCATAGTTATACATACCAGAGAATCAATTACCAAGTCCATTATTTATCCAGTACATTAAGTATTTGCTCGATCGGCAAGCTAACACATAAGTATAGATAGACACGAATTCGCATAAGGAAAATCTGTTATTTTTCCCCTCAAGTGCAGCCTGTGGAATTACTTCAATTATCCGAACGGGAGCGGGACTGGCAGTAAAGCCAATATCTGATTAGTTTTCCACTTACTCTATGTGGTGTGTGAGTTATGAAACCCCCGACTGGAGACCACTTGAACCCGATCGAAAACTGTCTTGAATTAGCTCGATTTTGCTGCAAGCCAAAAACCAAAGAAAAAATCGAAAAACTATTAAACTCAAGCTCCCGTGTAATTTATTTTTCAAATGTTGCGAAATTCCTCTTTTTATTTTTGAATGAAAACAAAAAAAAAAAAAAAAACTAGAAACAATTTGTATACAATCTGCATTTGAATAGACATATTTGTACTTGTCTTGCGAGAATGCAATCGGGTTTTTTTTTACTACAAATTCGTGAGTAAACAAAGCCAAGATATATCATCTGTTTATACAAATATTATTCCCGCATAATGACAATATATGCTATAATTGATCTCATGCGGCTTTATAATAATTGCCAATAAATTTTCCGCTTTTTATTCGATTACAACAAATCCAAAAAAAAAAATAAAATATCTAGAAACAAATCTGAGATTAATAATTTGCGACATGGTGAGAAGTAGAATGCGACAAAAATCGATCGACTTCCTAGATTTACAAAACCAATTAGAGTGCGACGGCAAGTGTTAGTTAATTCTGTCTGGGATTAAGTGCGAAATTAGCTTAGCAACGTCAGGAATTGTTGTGATTTTGTGGTATTCTAAACCAAAATAGCCTTAGGACCAGGCCAAGCACCCCGGCGAATGAAAGCGAAAAACGTAACGGACACATATATTAACTATATTAATATCAACACGTCAAGGTCGTCATCGTCGTTGTCAGCATAAAACACAAAAAAAAAGCAAAAAAAAAAAGATTTCTGGTTTAACTTGCGACTTGTGTTGCGAAAGATTTGCCGAAGATTCGCCATCCTGAACAGATCGGCGGGAATCTCTGTGCTCGCTGGAACCAGTCCATGTCGAACTTGTTTACCTTTTGTTATGTAGACTGCGAATCAGGTTGCAAAAAAAAGGAAAATGCAAATGAAGAATGCAATAGTTAACGATCTTGACTATCTAATACCCTGCAATTCGCTCTCACTAAATGTAAACAGTTGAGAATTTTAAGTGTTGTGTAACAGTCACACAAAACTTATCGATATCGATATTTGCAAAGCACGCGCCAAAAGCGACTCAAAAGTTTGATAATTTAGAGTGATTTGTGAAATTAATAGATTACATATTTTAATGCTGATTGGGACTTGCTTTAGACTTATCAGACACATATTAATATATGTATATATATATATATATATATATATATGTATACCAAGTACTCACAGTTTCTCATTATCGATATCGATATTTGCAAACACGCGCCAAAACCGACACAAAAGATTAAAAATTCAGAGTGATTTTGAAAATTTATATACTACATAAATAAATGCTGATTGGGATTTTGTCTAGACTTATCAGACACATATTAATATATAGATATATACCAAGAACTCACAGTCAGCTATATAGTTGCTTCATATACACTTACCTTGAATTTCTCAGCCGCGCCTCCTTTTGCCATTAACCCTTTCGGCATAGGGTATGCAGGTTAGGGTATACCAACCTATATTTCTGTACACATGTTCATAAGTTTAAAATGCTTGTGCATCTGTATGTGCACATCTGCGCATGACATGCACTTTTAGGGTCGCCTCGACTCGCTGGCCTTGACAACTTCAACTGCAGCTTGTCCGAGAGCGGCCTGTCCTTTTTCTTGGCGCAGGCAGGCAGGCAGCAGCGGCTGCCCTTGCACTTATGTACTTATGAAGACATTCTCTGGATGCATCACCTAGTAATTGCTGTCATTATTATTGGCATCAAGAGGCGAGTAGATTGCTATTATTGCATTTTTTATAGGGAGAAATTTCCTTAAAGTCGGTCTCGATTTTGGGACTACCCGGAAAGCAGGAAAGCCGCAGGCACACACACACACATACTTAGCTCGTATAGCTAGCTAGCCAAGCCCAAGCACACACCTGCCCGAGCACACGTTCAACCGCAAAGCCTCTCTCTCTCTCTCTCTCTCTCTCTCTGTGTGTGTGCGTGTGTGGTGACGACGTTGAATTTCCTTTACGACGAGTATAACTTCAGGCCAATTGCCCGCTGCGAGCTCAGTCGGCGCTGAGTATTCGACTGATTCGATTCGACTGAACAGTCAAAAAAAAAAAACAAGTGAATAACAAGCTTAAAAAAAACCGAAATTGCATTTTGAAAAGTGAGTTTCAGTTTCAGTTTCAGTTTTGAGTCTCGAGTGTGTGTTAATTGTTTGGGCCAACTACCTCGGCTACTGTGTTTGCCCACGGTGCGCTAATCGGGCGCTAACTAATAGCTTATATCATTAGCTGGCATCCTTAGAGAGGTCGCGAATTTGAAATAAACAAAAATAAACAGAAAATAAAACAGAAATTTTAAAAGCGACACACTGTGCCAGTAGTAACTCAATTTGCGTCTGTGAATCACTGTGAATTACATTGTGTGAACTATGAGTACATATGTGAATTGTTTTTGAATTTTTGGCGTGAGAAGTTGGCCATATGAGTGCATTAGCCCGTGCTCATTGTGGTTAACCGCGAGGCTCGAATAATAATGGCAAATAACGGCAGGCGATGCATATCGCGCCGCGCAACATGGGGCTGCCATTTCAAGTTTGTGTTCCAAGTCTTTTGTTTTGCAAGGAAGCAGCAGCTGCAATATTTGCCATTTGTGCTGGCCTCTGGTATTTGGCATTTTGGTTTTGGGCTATTGCAACAGGCCCTGTCTAACATCATCATCAACATCAAAATTTGCCTTGCCCGCCCACAACTCAAATATTGGCAAATATTCGAATAGCTCAATTTAAGCATAACTAAGCGTTAATCATATAGAAAAGGGGCCTGGCCTGGCCTGGCGTATCAAGTACACAAAGTTCATCATTGATATCTGAAATGTTAACGGGTTGCAAGACATGTTCAACCTGCGATTGTAAAGTCTTGTTTAACAACAATTTTTGGGCTGCATGTCTAACCTAAACTGACCAAGCCATAATTTTCATAATTGACTCCAATTAGTGTAGACCATCTTTTCCGCATATATAACTTTATGAGGTAAATGTTTATGCAATGAAAGTGCAAGTGCAACTAACAATTAAATGTATTACTGCTAGAGAACTTTATTACCCTATTATATTTAAACCAACTCACTGAATTCACTTTTGCTGCTTTCTTCACACAAAACATAACATACAATATATAGGCCTAAAACTGTGCCTCCAAACTGCGCACCTTAACCCACTAACTCATACGAAACCAAGTAAAGTAAATAAAGTGCGAGTCATTCGTGAATATTATGCTGCGAGTGCTCGGACAAATGAGTCGCCTGTTATGGGGGGGAAGGTCTTTAAACCGAACCCGCTGTTTGTTTATCCACCTAAATTGATGAAAACATTAAGTGCGCGCTGACGATGGGAAACAAAAGAGTAAACAGAGTACGACATTATCATAGAAATATATGTATTATAATATAAGGAAAGTCACACACCATTTCAATGTCAAGTGTGTGTTAAGAACTGATAGGAAATGTTAGAGTATCTTAAGGGATGGGAAATAATAGAGAAATAATTCAGGATAAATATTTATATTTATTTATTTATATTTATTTATTTATATTTATTTATATTTATTTATATTTATTTATAATACTTAGCTGAGATTAACGAATTCTAATGTTCGCATGTTGCGAACTGATCATGCATGACTGTGGGCGTGTTACAACCCATTTTTTTCGTTGCGTGCAGGGTATAAAGAGATCCCTTCATGCCAATTAGGCCCGGCAACAGCTCGGGCAAAACGCAGCTGTCTCAATTGTTTCTCTTACTCTGTCTCAATTGTTTCTCCTACTCTCTGCCATTGTTGTTAATCAATGTATGTGCTGACATTGAAACAGAATATTGTCCAGAGTAGGTTAAGTCAACAACAAGTGCAACACGAGTGGACACCGCATTAGAGCTTACTTCATTTGCAATAATAATTATCAACTAAACGCAATTCTACCCCATTTTTGTTTCAGCATGGAGATACTGAAAAGCGATGCCGAGACGGGCATCTCAGAGATTGCGAGCTTCTATGCTGGCAAGACGGTGCTGATTACAGGTGCCACCGGTTTCATGGGCAAGGTGCTTGTGGAGAAGTTGCTGCGCAGCTGTGCGGATCTAGAGGCGATCTATTTGCTCATACGCACCAAGAAGGGTGTAGAGCCCGCTGTGCGCAAGGAGCAGTACTTCAAGTGTGTCGTAAGTACCAAACTATGCACAATTAATTGTTTTAGCTATCTACCCTCCCCCACTGCCCCTACTTCTATACATTCCGAAGCGATTAAGCTAAGATATTTCACTCTCTAATTGCGCTCGCCCTGCAATCAGAGCAACCTTTGCGATATGTCCACGTGCAGCTATGATCTTAAGTGCCATAGGTAACATTTTCTATGTGCATGCCTGCATCTATAACAATTTATTAATATACGATCGATTAGTACTGCGATTACCATTTGGCGGCATATCACGAATGAGTAATTTTCTCCCTCACTATCTCTATATGTTTTTTTCCCCCTGTTTGTATCGAGAATAAAACAATAGATACTTCGATTGTCGCTAATGTGCAATAAATACCTTAAGCATATAATTATAATTAGCTTGTTTAATAAACGGTAATCATGCATTTACACTGCTATTGTAATATGTGTATATTCCCAAGCATCATCATCAGTGAAAATGGAAAAAAATCACTTTATTTCCGCACTTAAATTTCAATAATATAACAATCTAAACGTCATAATGACTCGAGGCAAGCATCTAATTATAAATTTATAACTTTCTGCTGAATTTAGTTAGAATTGTGTTAGCGCTGCCGGAAGAAACGCTTCATTCCACAGTTGCAGATGATAATTGCAGCAACTATTTCGAGACTTGTCCTCCATTTAGGCAAACCTTTTAGAAAATGTAACGCGTTAGTCGCCGGAACTCGTCTATAAATTACCAAAATTAACGCAACGTAACACCATCAAAAATTAAAAAAAAAAAGAAATAACATGCTCAACTTATAGCACGTACTTACAACTACACTCAGACAGAGACACATTTGTACATGCCAGGTTTTATAAGTCAAGGTAATCATTATCGGTGTCGAAAAAAAATCCAAAATTACAATGACTATTAATTTTTGTCATGGCATGGGCCACGCTGGCTTGGACCATTCTAGGCTAGCAGCAGCTTTGACTCCGACAAACCATTCTCCATCGTCGACAAAGCGTGTAGTAGGCAGGAGGAGGAGGCGCAGCAGGGGTTTAATGAGTGACCCAGCGTCTAACTGTTTATCATTGCAGATATTCAGCAAACTCTTGGAGACAAATCCCGAGATTGTGAATAAGGTGCGCGTCGTAAAGGGCGATGTGCTCGAACCGAACCTTGGCCTGAGCTCCAATGACATCAACACACTCGCCTCAAGTGTTCAGATTGTTTTCCACTGTGCGGCCAATGTGCGCTTCGATCAGCCACTGCGGCCCATGGTTAACATGAATGTTGTTGGCACACTAAAGATGCTGCAGCTGGCGGAGAAAATGATCAATCTGCAAGCTCTGGTGCATGTATCCACCTCGTATTGTCAGTGCAATGAGCGAGTGCTGGAGGAGCGTGCATATCCGGCACCACAGAATCCCTTTGAAATCATCAAAATGGTTGAGACAATGGACGATGCTGCGCTGGCGGAGATTACACCTAAGTAAGTGGGAAATTAGTTTTAAATACACACTATGATAAAAATAATACTACAACCTGATCCCGATCTTGTTTGTAGATTGCTCAATGGCTTGCCAAACACGTATGCTTACAGCAAGGCACTGTCCGAAGATCTAATTTGCCGATATAATAAAAAGCTGCCCATAATCATCACAAGGCCTTCCATTGGTATGTAATCGGTTCCGTCTGGAAGTGCGCGGAAACGGGGTAGTCCTGTTTAATTAACTTTCTCACTCTTCAGTTACTGCGGCCATTCATGAACCGCTGCCTGGCTGGATTGAAGGCGTCAATGGACCCACTGGACTTATGATTGGCGCTGCTCGCGGTGTTATACGTTCCATGCACTGCAATCCAGATTATGCCTCCACGGTGATACCAGTCGACAAGGCCATCAACGGCATGATCCTGTGCGGCTATCAGCGTGCCAAGGCTGAAGCCAACGCGAAATCAAAGTCCAATCCAAGCCAGAGTCAGGTCGACTTTTGCAATCTGTGCATCTCCAGCAAAGCTCTGATGTCGTGGGGCGAGAGCATCGAGACGGGTCGCAAATTCTTTTATGTAACACCCCTGAGTTTTGCCCTTTGGTATCCAGGTGGATCCATCAAGCGCAACTATTACCATCATTTGTTTTGCGTTATCTTCTTCCATTATCTGCCTGCGTATTTCATTGACTTCTGGCTGCTGATTTTTGGCCAAAAGCCTTTGTAAGTGAATTGAAAAACGTTTGAGAGTTGAATTAACTTTTTGTCCATAATATTTCAGCTTGGTAAATGTACAGCGTAAAATCTCCACCGGGCTGAAGCTACTGCAATATTATACAACAAAAGACTGGGACTTTAGGAACGAAAGATTTCAGGAGATGAGCGACAAGTTAAATATTACAGATCAAGAGATCTTCGATACGTCGGTTAGCCAGGTCAATTGGGATGTTTATATTAGCGACTATATACGCGGCATGCGTACCTATATTCTGGGCGAGGGTGATGAGACGCTTCCGTATGCCAGGAAAGTGCTGCGTCGTCTCTATATTCTCGACTGGGCCACCAAGATATTATTCTTTACTTTGACGTTCTGGTTTTTGTGGACACATTTGGATGGATTTGTGGAGAGAAGTGACACCTTTATACGATCGTCGCTGTATAATATCTATAATGAACAAAACAGTACAATACATGTCTAATTATTTTTTTAATTTACCAATAAAAACCGTTAATTTACAATAACGATATTTGCTTTTTTAGTGTTGCAAAACGAGTAGGCGAGTGAGTAAACGACTATAAAAATAATCGATTAATAAGTTAGTAATCGATGTATTGCAACACGACACTGCCTGCACCATTGCGATTTTGAAGAACGCTTCCCCCATCTCTAGCATTTCTGCCTTGATATTGTTGAAAATTAAGAGATTGCAATTTTTGAGCAAAAATGAAAATGGATGTAGATACTGAAGCCCCCGAGAGTGGTGTTGAGTTAACTGAAGCCGAAAATGAATTATACGACAGACAAATTCGACTTTGGGGCTTGGAATCGCAAAAACGGTATGTAAGCCGGTTGCTCAATTTGCCGGTTCTCTTGCGTCCGCATTTTCGCGAAGTCAAGAAATAACAAAATACAATTAACTCCTTTTTTTCTAGCCTACGAACAGCGAATATACTTATTGCTGGACTAAATGGTCTTGGTGCAGAAATTACTAAGAACATTATATTGTCCGGTGTGAACTTGGTGCAATTGCAAGATGACCAATTGGTTACCGAGGAAGATTTCTGCTCACAATTTCTAGCTCCACGCGAATCTCTCGGCAGCAACCGTGCCGAAGCATCATTGGCGCGTGCTCGTGCACTTAATCCCATGGTGGACATATCCGCTGACACGCAGCCACTGAAGGAGAAGACAGCCGATTACTTCAGCAAGTTCGATGTTGTCGTTATAAGCGGTGAAAGCAACGAGGAGCTGCTCCGCATCGACAACATTTGCCGTGAGCTGGGCATCAAATTCTTTGCGACCGATGTGTGGGGAATGTTTGGCTTCCACTATGCCAGTTTGCAAAAGCATTCTTACGTAGAGTAAGTTAGAAATTGGAATTTCTTGGTTTTCAATATTTAACCATTGTCGTTTGTTTAGGGACGTTTACAAGTACAAGGTTATTTCGAAGCCAAATGAAAAAGTGAAGTGCGAAACTGTGGCTACTCCAGTTCAACGTGATGTCGAATATCCAGGTTACTCCGCCTGGCTTGATTTCGATATTAACGCACCCAAATATCAGCGCAAATTAAAGCGCGATGGACCCGGCATCATTCAACTGCGTGTTCTGCAAGAATTCCGCAGCAAACAGAAACGTAATCCAAGCTACAAAAGTAGAGAAGAGGACATTAAGCTACTACAGAAAATACGCGATGAGTTGTTTCCAAACTCTGCTCTGACTGACGATGCACTCGGCCTTCTCTTTGCTCAGATATCACCAGCAGCAGCTGTCGTTGGCGGCGTTGTGGCACAAGAGGTTATTAAAGTGGTTACCCGAATGGAAGCTCCTCATCGTAATCTTTTTATCTTCAATCCGGAAACTTGTGTGGGCTATGTAGAAGCCGTTGGCGTCAATTAAGACACGCATTGTAAGAACTCGAATCATTCATTTAAATATATAAACCACATTAAACTAAATTATACAAATTCCTGCTTATTGAGGAAATTGGTTTTTAGTTTATATTTATACTATGCATTTATGGGTTGATTTAATACAAAAAGCATATTTGCATGTATACATTAGAAAGAGAACTTATAATCAATTTGTGAGAATTTCCGCCGCACGGTTCTCCATAAGCTTCTCCATGTTTGTGATTGCCCCCATCCACGTATCCAGCGTGCTTGCCATGCCGGCAATTTGATTACGATTAAGAACGCGAGGTTGCACCCAGGACATGTTTACCACTCCGGCGACTTGATCGATCTCACCGCGGACTAGATCGAGAGCCAATGCCTTCATGATCAAAAATTCAACCTCCTTGGCTGGCAGTTTGGTCTCGTCGGCAATGTCTGCAAAGGATATAGCACGCTCGATGGCTGAGCGCTTGAATGTCATCTCCATGAGACAAAGTAACGAAATCTTCTGGCGCAGTTTAACTTCTTGCGCTGCAAGGTCGGGAATTTTGGACCAAATCTTCTTCATGTCGTTGAATCTAAATAGTAAGGTTATATATTTTCAAATTTATAATTGTAAAATGATTCTGCATACTCACTTATTAATGTCGCCTGTGTTAAATGCCTTTAACAGCTCCACCAACCATTCGTTTTCTGTGTTCTGAAGCGATTCCAAAATGGGATGCGCCAAGAGCTCACCAATATTATAGACACCGTCGCCCAATAGAGCAGCAAGTCCCAAAAAGAATGCCTGTTGTGCCCATTGATCACGAGGGTAATCATCTAACGAACATCCGAGGAACTGGAGACCACAGCGATAATATTCGCTGTGCTTGCCCACACGGCGATAGTACTGCGAGGCCAGCATGTAGTACTTGCCGTGCACGGGCGTTACATTACCAGCCTCTTCGAGCACGTCTCGCAGCTCCTCGATTATCTTCTTGGTGGCATTCAAATCATTCAGGTTGCTCAAGTATAGATTGCCCTGCATCACCTGCAGGTACCAAACCGCCTCGTCACATATTTTTACTTTGTCCTTCATTTTCTCCAGGAAATCAATGGCTTCCTTCTTATCGCTTATATTATCTACGACTACTTCAAGTATTTGAATCAGACCATAAGGATTTATTCTGCAAATAGTTTCTTGGTTAAGATAATTGTGAGGATAAGGCGCGACCGGTTGCGACTTACTTTGTTTCGAAGGTAGAGATGAAATTCTGGTAAAGCTGTAGCAAAGCGGATTCATCCTGAAGAGATTCATGACGTACAAATGCTACAAGCTTAATGGTCAACTCGTTCCACAATCTGTAAAAATATACGATATTAATATATTTACAACATCGTATAAAAAACACAAAATTCGCACTTCTCGTTGTATAGCTCTTCGATAAGGGTCCATTCGGCAGCGAGATCTTTGTTTGTGGTCTTCTTTTGTGCTGCTAAGTAAGCAGTGACTGTCGCTTGCGTATTCGACATTGTTGCTATATTTGTAGCTGCGTTATTTCTGATTATTTCAATTAAATTTTGTATAAAAAAATATATGCACGTATAAAGCAGGCAGGCTTTTTACTTAAAGTTGCAAATCACTTAGAACCAGAGTTGTCGTTGATAAATATTGTAGTTCACATGAACGGTTCCGAGTGGAATCGAACTTGTTCTTTAATCGAAGGCTTGTCGTGAATTATCGTTTCGCTTTGTATAATCGAAAGACTGACATTCATTATCGATATACTAAAAGCGGCAACAGAGACTGCAATTTTCTATTAAATTAATAATTTTATAATAAAATGGCCAGCAACGAAGAAAGTAACTTGGGCAAGCTTACTGAAGAGAGTCTAAAGCGTAAGGAACGTTTAAAAAAGCTGCGAGAACAGGCACAATCAAAGAGCACAGGCCAAAATGAACCGGTTGAAAAATTGCCAAAGTAAGAGTAGTCAAAAGTGTACAAAACGTTTGTTTACGTATTTCAAACATTATTTTCAGGCCAGTTTTCCGTAGTTATAAACCGCTTAATGAGAACACAGAAGGCGAAGTACGCTCACAAGAACCTGCCGGCAATATAGAATCCGCTATAGAGTCACAGATCAACTTGCTGCAACAGCCCATGGTGATTGAGGAGATTGATATTACGAACCTGGCTCCGCGAAAACCCGACTGGGATCTAAAACGTGATGTCAGCAAAAAGTTGGACCGACTCGAAAGACGCACACAGAAAGCGATTGCAGAGCTAATACGCGAGAGGTTAAAAATGAATCAATTTGTGGACATAAGTCAAGCCGTCAACGTTGGAGCGGCACACGTGGAAGCCAGCTACAATTCAGAAGAAGGAGAAGACTAAAGCTATTGTGTAATTTAATAAATTAACAAACATAAACTAATAAATATAAATATTCTAGATTGCTCCTATTTGCGATTGGACTTGCGGATGAGGTTTTCCTTTCCATTAGCAGACGATAAATGCTCCTTCAGTGTTGAAATTTCTGTACGGGAATGTCAATGCTTAAGGTTTAATTTCTTTAATTTAGTTTAACTAACTTACGATTCGTGTATTTGAGTTCCAGCTCCTTAGCAAAGTGACGCATCGCCTGCAGTTGCTGTGGAATTTCCTCTCGCAGTTGCTGTATTGTGTCGTGGGCGTGTTGCAGTTCGTCAGCCCTAATAGACAAAAGTTTTTCCTTCTCATTGATGGCTTTCTCCTGCTGCAACGCAACCTCAGTACGCCAGGCAATTGTTTTTTTTTGATTGTGCAGCTCCTGGCTTTGCTTCAGAATTATTTGATTTGCTTTCGCTATTTCCTCCGATGCCATTTCTAACGCTTGCCGTTTCGTATGAAGTATTTTCTTCTCGGCCTCCAGCTCGGCAGCAATATTTGCCTAAAATATTTAATATGATCAGATAAGAGTTAAGAGCCTTACAATTTAACTGCTTCCTACCTTTTCCTTGTTTCCCCTCTGTATGTGCTCTTGTAGCTCGCTTGTGTGTTGCTTTAAGTCTTCTATTTTGTACTCTAGTTTACGTTCTTGCTTTTTGATCGTGGTTAGTTCGGTGTGAAGCTTCTCGTTTTGCTCTTTGAGGGTGCCGATGCGTGACTTGCAGCACGTAAGCTCTTCGTTCAGGCTCTGATAACGTTTTTCCGTTTGCTCCTGCACCGTTTTTAAATCCGCTTTATCCAGTATTGCACGATCCAATTGACTCTGAAGTCCCGAAATTGTACGACGACTACGCTCTAGCTCGTTGCTCCGTTGTTCATTGAGATTCTGCAGTTTATCCTGCATCTGCTGCAAGTCCATTAAATGTTTCTCGCTCAGATGACGTGTATTTTCCGCAAGCGCCTCACGTAGTTTACCATTGTCTGTGCTCAATTGCTCGATGTGCGCCAATTGCGAATTTAACTCCATTTGCATTTGCTGTTTGTTCTGTTCAAGCAAACAGGTCTTCTTATGCGCCAAATCCAGCATAGAATTTATGTAGAAGAGCACCGTGTGCAGCGGAGCCGTGCGGCAGGGTAAGCAAAGGTGGATTAAGTTTTTAAATGTTCGAATTTCCACAAACTGCAGATGGAAGTCGTGAATCTCAGTGCCGGCAGGAGAATCTCTAGCGAACAAGCAGAGCTCCAGTTTGCCCATTTGGCAATCTTTTAGCATGTGCACCACATTCTCCATAAATCCGGCGAAGCTGACATTCAGCGACTGATCCTGTTTCAGCTCATGAAAGGATGCACTATCCACAGTTGTAATATACATGCGTCGTTGATCACATTTCTCCGCCAATCGCAGTTGCTGTGATTTATATTTTCTTTAAATTTTGAAATTATGTTTTTTATCTTACAACTTACGATCAACTCCTTGAAGTCTATTTTTTCCGCGTACAGTAAGCAAGCCTTTTTTGTGCGCATAGTCTCTCTTTCTCCACTGAAGGTAACCATCATTTCTACGCTTGGCATTATGTTTACAACGTTTTTAGAATAATCCATGCTGGCAAAATAAGTCTCTTCTTTGCTTGGCGCCCACATATCTTTAAAAATATATATATGTATATATATAATAGTAAACAAATGTTTGCATTCGATAGACAGAATAATAATTGAATCATAATATAAATATATCGATATTTTCCATGAAAACGATATATACTTATAGTGTAACTGTTAACAGCAGGTGCCTGTGGCAATAACAGCAGCTTTAACAGTTGAAAGATCAGTCTGTATTTATATTTTTTTCATATGTTGCATAGATAAATGAATACTACGTATGTTAATTTTATCACAGAATAAGAATATATTAAAAACATTCAATTTATTAATTTACATAAAGTTGGTGTGTCTGTTAGAATAAATTTCAATTCAAATATATATACAGAAATAAGAGGAACTTGCAACTCGTTACTTATCACACGTACGCAAATAAATATCACTCATCTCTAGAAAGAGCACAAGCACAAAAAGCAAATTGGGTGGAAAACTTGCTATGTGCGGAAAATTATCTAGTGCATCTTAAAAAACCGAGAATTAAGACGCTGCAAGTATAAAGCGAAATAGTGCAATTGTAAAAAAAAACTGAATCATACAAAAAACCCAGAATTCGTGCGTTGCGTGTGTATGCGGCAGTATATGTGCAAGAGTTGATGTTGCTGCCGGACGAGTAGGTGAGGAAGAAGAGGAAGTAGGCGTAGATGAAGGTTGAACAGGAGGTGGAGGAGAAGATGAAGTAGAAGCGCTCCTAGCTGCAAAGAAGAAAAGCCTTGTTGTTGTTGCCATAATTACGGTAGCTTTGTGGGAGTTCAAGTTTAACAGCGCGCGCGTCTCTGTGTGCGTGTGTGTGTGTGTTCTGTGTTCGTGAGTTTGTGCCAATGTGTGCGTAACACCCCCAAGGCGCTCTCTGATGTAAATGGTACAACAACAACAACAACAACAGACGATTTACAGAGCTTGGAGCAGCAATTACACAAACAAAGCAGAACTGCAGCAGTAGCGAGCGAGCGAGGAGTGCAAGACGCAAAGGCGTGAGGAGGGGGCAGAGTGAGAGCGGCTATCTTGCTGTTTGTTTTGTGCGCACATTCGCGTGCTTCTCTTTGTTTGCTGCAACTCTTGCTGGCGCTGCTTTGGTGCAACGCTCAAGCGGCAGCGCTTTGTGGCCATCAGCTGGATACGGATTTTGTGACGGCGGCGACACTAACAACGCCGAAGTGGATGCCCATGCACGCGGTGGCCTGGGTATTGCCCAGGACTTTGGCATGGCCGGACCGGCCGCCGGCCCTCCGGCTCACATGTACGGAGCCGTAGCGCCACAGGACAGTAGGTAATCTTAGTTTTTCTTCTACAAAAAACTAATTGGATTCTGCACTTTTCAGTCATTGTCCGCGACATGGTACAAATGCCACCACCTCCTCCGTCGAATGCCCCCACATCGGCGGATGCCTGCCTGAGCATTGTTCACTCGTTGATGTGCCATCGACAGGGCGGAGAAAGCGAGGGTTTTGCTAAGCGCGCCATCGAGTCGTTGGTTAAAAAGCTGAAGGAGAAGCGCGACGAATTGGACTCGCTGATAACGGCAATTACTACCAATGGCGCCCATCCAAGCAAATGCGTCACCATCCAGCGAACCCTGGACGGTCGCTTGCAGGTGAGTTGTCGCCCCTTATCTTACCTCCGTCCCTCCCTCCCTACACTTCACTTCCCTATCACGCTGTTTGTTTGTTTACATATTTACTTTCCCTGTCATTTCCGTTTCTGATACGCGTTTAGTTTTGCGCTTATAGTTTCTACTTCTAATCGCGTGGAAGAATATGTTTAAACTAAAATATATATTAATGTTAAATTGTTTCTAACAATGTTATCGATAATTTAAGTTCGAATTTCCAATTGGATAATTTAATAAATTCTTATTTTCTTTTTCAGGTTGCCGGCCGCAAGGGATTCCCGCATGTCATCTATGCCCGCATCTGGCGCTGGCCGGATCTGCACAAGAACGAGCTAAAGCATGTCAAATACTGCGCCTTTGCATTCGATCTCAAGTGCGACTCGGTGTGTGTGAATCCCTACCATTACGAGCGCGTCGTCTCGCCGGGCATCGATCTGTCCGGTCTCAGCCTGCAGTCGGGTCCCAGTCGCCTGGTAAAGGATGAATACTCAGCCGGCTCCCTAGTGGGTGGCATGGACATCGATGGCAACGATATCGGCACCATACAGCATCATCCCACGCAGATGGTCGGCCCAGGCGGTTATGGTTATCCGCCACAGGGGCCCGGGCCTGGTGATTACGGTAAGACAAGAAGAAATAGTATCGAATTTATTCTAGATAAATTTGGTTTATTATATTATTTCTTAATTTTATATTGCCTTGAGTTTGGTTGCATTTTTATTTCCACTTTTTATTTTCCATTTCTTTTATTTCTTTTGGTTTTCATAGTCCCCGATGCTAATCAAATGAGTGCAATGTTTGCTGCCGGTCGCGCAATACCAAAAATCGAGCCTACGGATAGCGCTGGGCCGCGCAATTCGTGGATGGTGCAGCCACCGCCGCCGCGGCTGAGCCAGGTCCAGCAAGTTCAGGCGCAGGTCCAGGCACAGCAGCAGCAGCAGCAGCAGGCAGCACCACAGCAGCAACCACAATCCCAATCCCAGCCAGCGCAGCACAGTCTTTGTAAGCTTTGGGTTTTTCTTTTGATTCATTCATTTTTTTTGCAATTTATCAATTTAAAATATTTTGTGGAGTTTCCATTTATATTGTTCTTTCCATTGTTTTCTTGCAGCCGTACCTCATGGCATGACGGGTATGGGTCCTATGAACCCAGGCCCTTGTCCAGTTATGGTGCCGCCAGTCCCGCCCACACAAGCACAAAACGCCCAAGGCAATGGAGTGCATCATGCCAGCCAGGCCAGCTCGCCCACAGATCAAGCCACGATGGCCATGCAGCAGCAACAGCAACAACAGCAGCCGCCGCCTGGAGGTGGACCCAACGGGGTGAATAATTCAAGCGGAGCAGCCGGCACTGGTAATCAGTATGGCTATGGAGCACCACCGTCAGCAGCACAAATGCAAAACGTGGGCAACGATGTAGGAAAGTTTAGCTCGGGCACGGGCAGTGGACCAACTGGACCAACTACTGTTCAGCAAAATGGCTATGTAACGCAATCGGGGCAAGGACAGGGAGCGGGCGCCGGTAACTATGGTGCAGCGCAGCAGGCATCCGCACAGCAGCAGCAGGCGACGGCAGGTGGGCCGGGTAATAACGGAGGCGGCACTGGTAGCGCCCAAAACAGTGGAGGTGGCGGCGCAGCAACCGGCACCTGGACCGGACCCAATACACTTACCTACACACAGTCTATGCAACCGCCGGATCCGCGTTCTTTGCCGGGGGCATATTGTATGTGAAAGTGTGCTTTAGAAGATTAACGCAATTTCTAATAAAATACTCTATTGTTATTAAAGGGAACTCTGCCCTGCCTGGTGACCTGGCATCGCCGCAACAAGCACCGCCACAGCAACAGCAACAACAGCAGCAGCCACGTCTGTTGTCACGCCAGCCTGCTCCGGAATACTGGTGCTCCATTGCCTACTTCGAGCTGGACACACAGGTGGGAGAGACTTTCAAAGTGCCCTCGGCGAAGCCGAATGTTATTATCGACGGTTACGTGGATCCATCGGGCGGTAATCGCTTCTGTCTGGGTGCGCTTAGCAATGTGCATCGCACCGAACAGTCTGAACGCGCCAGGTGAGTGGATTCATCTGGATTCAGAGACTGCATTTATAATCTACTATTTTCCACACATAGACTGCACATTGGCAAGGGCGTGCAACTGGATCTGCGAGGCGAGGGCGACGTCTGGCTGCGTTGCCTTAGTGACAATTCGGTGTTTGTGCAGAGCTACTACCTGGATCGCGAGGCGGGTCGAACGCCCGGGGATGCCGTGCACAAAATATACCCAGCAGCATGCATAAAAGTAAGTGACAGCTTGGGAATGGTCTACTCATATTTATTATCATTTGTTGATCGTTCTCTAGGTTTTCGACTTGCGTCAATGCCATCAGCAGATGCATTCGCTGGCCACCAACGCACAGGCTGCTGCCGCAGCACAAGCAGCCGCCGTGGCGGGTGTTGCCAATCAGCAAATGGGTGGAACCGGTAGAAGTAAGTAGTATCACTGTATTCCTAGTTGGGATTCATCTTAATCCTATTTGCAGGCATCACAGCTGCCGCTGGCATCGGTGTGGACGATTTGCGTCGCCTGTGCATTCTGCGATTGAGCTTTGTCAAGGGCTGGGGACCTGATTACCCTAGGCAATCGATCAAGGAAACGCCCTGCTGGATCGAAGTGCATCTTCATCGTGCGCTGCAGCTGCTGGACGAGGTGCTGCACGCCATGCCAATTGATGGCGCCGCTGCCTGAAGAAATGCGTACGGGAACGAAGATATTTATTGATTAATAATCTGCTCAGAAAGAGCAGCAGTTAAAGCAAAAGCACACACCACGTCTAAATGTTAGTTTAAGTCTTAATTTTGGGCAGCTATCGTTAAGTTAAGCAAAGCAAAGGCAAAGCGCGTCGAGCAAACAAAAGGGTATGAAATATTTCGTTTTGATTTGCGATTACAAATTACGATTATCATTATGATTATGTTTGCCTTTAATTATTTAATAATAATTTTTATAAAAAATTGAAACAGCTGTAAAACATTAAGCGCCTAGTTTTATGTACAATATTCGCACAGACATAAAAAACAAACAAACATTAAATTTTATAACTGAAATTGGGATTCGCCCCTTTCTGCATACCAACACACACAAACACACAGCATTACTTACGCGATGACTACAGCGACAGTAAATATATAATGCAATATTTAAGGCAAGTAAAGAATGTAGTTGTAATATAAATGTAATAAACAGAGCATAAACTTAATGTATTTAATTTATTCAAAATTTAAATTCAACGTCAGGAAAGTTTTGTGTGCCTAATGTTAACAGCGACTGCTACGCTCTCTAACAGTTTTGTTAATGTTAACTTAACATTGAATCACTTCACGCACTGAATGCCAAAAGTCACAGTTACCCATGGTGCTGCCAGTTATTCGAAAACAGCTGTTAGCCACGAAAGACGCGAATTGAGAGAGAAAATAGGTAAACAAACCGATTAATTTGTGAAATGTTTATAAAATGTCGGTACGTTGTCGTACCTGTGGCAAAATAATTTATTGCTTAACTGCAATGAATCTATTCCAACAACCCGATTATATTATGTTGCATCAAATAGAAGCCCTAACTGGCCTGTTCGTAAGTGTTTCTACAAATTTAACTTAGAATAACATAACATAAAAGTGTTTCCAACATTTGAAGCTACCAGAGCAAGCCGATTTTCCTGCGCATATCTGTGGACCCTGCGAGGTGGCACTTCGTGAAGCCATCCTGTTCCGCGAGCGCATAATAAGAACACAGCAGCATCTGCTAAGTAACCAAAATGTGGAAGATGCACTGCAAGAAATTGACTTGGACGAGGCGGAGATACTTAACTTAAGGGAAAACGAAACAAATGAAGACGAATATAAAAAGCCATTGGATGTGGCAAGTGTACAAGAGAATATTACAGTGTACGATTATGCGGACGATGAATACGAATACGAAACGTTGGAGCACACGAATGAGTTAGTCGAGGAGGACGAGCACGAGGAAGAGCAGCCAGATGAGACATTATTGAAAAATACCAGTCACGAAGAAGCTTTAGATCCGCCACCCGATGAAGATAGTTCTGCACGCATATCGAGTATACCCGCCTCTAATATTTATACCAAAGTCAACTTTGCCATTAATGCAAAGAACACGCCGCGAATTAATTGGAGCCGGCTGACGGAGGAAGAAATCGTGTCACTCAAACGAGAGCGTCGCAAGCGTGACTGCATCTGTGAGCAATGTGGCAAGCACTTCAGTTGCCCCAGTAACTTTAAGGTACATCTACTGCGTCACACCGGAATCAAGAATTTTGCATGTAAACAATGCCCTATGAAATTCTACACTCCACATCTGCTGCGTCGTCACATGTTCGCGCATCTCTGCGAGAAACCCTATCCTTGTCAGTACTGCGGCCAGACATTTGCCGATCACAGCGGACGCATTCAGCATGAGCGCAAGTAAGTAATCTCTCGCAGCAGTTCAAACTGTAGTCTATACTTAAATTTGTATCCACAGTCGCCATACGAATTATAAGCCCTACAAATGTTCAAAATGTGACAAAGCATTCGCGGTGAGCAACAAATTGAAGACGCACATGCTCAGCCACTCTGGAGTGCGCAGCTTTCAGTGAGTATACCAAAGTAATTTCCTAATATCTGAAAATGATTTTTGACTTTTTTTTCATTCATTCCCAGCTGCGAGGTCTGCAAGGTGTCATTCATGAGACGCCCACATTTGGTCGCCCATTATCGTTCCAAAGGCCACGAACAGAACGTACAAAACTCTACTGCTGAGGTTAGCCATGTGGACATTGACATAGAAAGTGTGCTCTCCTAGAATTTAATGTTTAGTTTGAGTAGCCTGTAAGTTCATAATATTTGACAATACGGTTAAATAATAATATAATAACTGTTGCTTCTTCAACTTAGTTTTAGCGCCTTTTTAACAAAGGTTGCCACATTGCTTTGGTCTTTGTGCTATATTCCCAGATGTCAGCTCGAAATGATGCCAGATAGTTGTCTAAAAACTATGCGAATTAAAGATGATAAACGTAAACATCTTAGAATCACTTGGAAAACGGTTATAATCATTTTTTTTATAAGACAAATATGTACTGTAACAGTAACCATAATGTAAATAATAAACATAACAGCTTAATAGCATTAGTTAAAAACACAATATTCTCAGGTACTTTTATAGAGCTCGCTTCGCAGTGTAACCTGCGCATCCAACCAGCGCAGCCAGTCGCTTGTTAGGAGACGTTCTAGAGTCACCTCGTGGAAGACTTCAACCCGGCGCACCTCATTGAACTGAAAACTTTCGAACAAACGCAACGAGATGGCGTTATCCATGTCAATTTTAGCCTCAAACTTGGCTATAGGTAGATGTTCTTGGGCATATTTCAACATGAGCAGCATAGCCTCGCGTCCGTATCCTTTGCCACGCGCCTTGGGATTTGCAATCATGATCTCTGCCTCTGCTACGATTTGCTGTGTTGTTCCCTCTGTCTGCTCGTTTTCATCGGTGCGCAGGAAAAGATTTGTGTCTCCGACCATAGCTTCTATTTCATCATTTGTTTTTGCATAGGTTGCCGCACACAGCACAATGAACGTCAGCTTATCATCATCTTTGCGCCAGCTGCATTGCATTTCGTACTCCTCATTAAGAGTCAGTTCCTCCGAGGCGGTCAGGTCACGTAGTGCAGCATTGCTCATCCATTCGTGGTACTTGGGCACGTGGCGCGCCTCGTAAGGAACGAGGATAACACGCTGGCCCAGCAGTTTAGTGTGTTCATTTAGGCGCATGGAGGCGAAATTTCGCAAGAGTGTGTTTACAAAACGTATAAAAAGAATACAACAAGAATTTACTGTAGGCGTTGCCACCCATTTCAAACAGCTGTTATTCAAAATACTTCACGTCAACGAATCAAATATTTTTTAAAGCACAAGAAATAGAAATTGCTTAACTTAGCACATAGTGTAATTTGACTTAGCATACAGAAATTATAATCCGATATTCTAGAAACTAAAATAACTAAAAATTTAAATGGAATCTTTTCACTTTTTAAATCTACCCGATGAATGTCTACTGATGGTTTATGGCCATCTTGATAGAAAGAGTCAATGTCTCCTTGCGTTAACCTGTTGCCGCTTAAGAAGTCTGTATCACATGGCAAACAGGACAGATTTCCGATGTTTTGTTTGGCAGGATTGCTTTTTCAGATGGAAACATCATGAGGTTCGGGCGTTCTTCATACTGAATGGCTACAAAATAAGAATGTTGTCGATATCGGATGCAAGAAATGCCTTTGACATGGTCAACGTTTGTGTTTATCTTAAGAATCTACGATCTTTATTTTTAAATGTTGATTTTAAGCTTTCTGAAATTTTGTTAGAAGTCTGTAAGCACATGAAAAAGTTGGAGAGCGTAACCGTGGAAAGCTTTCATCATCCCAATTATGAGTTTCTGGCGCTTCTGCCTCGACTTAGAAGCTTGGACATTGAGTATTTTGTTAGAACCGATGACAAGATTTTTAAGATATTAGCTGAACTACGTCCAGACGGATTAGAGCATTTACGAATCGGATCGGAATTGACAATTGAATTGGCTAAACCTATTCCTAAGATCCATTCCCTCAAACTATTAAATATCTTTAATCCGAATTCCTATTTCATCAGTCGCATTGTGCTTCGAGTTTCCAATTTAAAAGTATTGAGCATAACAAAAGCCGAAAAGCTACAGATACATGATTTAAAAAATCTTATTATCCATCTCAAGTTTCTCTCTTCGTTCTATATAAGTGATTGTCGCAAATTGGAAGACGATTATGTGTATTTCATGCTAGAATATTTGAAAGGGGATGTGGATACTCAGCGATGTTTACCATTTTATTTACATCTTTCTAGGACCAGTGTTACAAAGGATATTAAAAAGGTAAATCTATAATATTAATACAGAAATTCAGTGTTTTAATTGATATACTCACAGGAAAAATGCATTATTTCATCGTGTAACCTACTGAATCTGAATGTATCAGTTTAAGAAGAAGAATCATATTGATAGGCGTTTGTTGGAAATTTTGTTAATATTTTAATTTTATTTTATATTTTTTTTTGGCTTATGTATATTTTATGTTTTTTTGTGCATATTGCTTTACTTTCTATTTTATTAAAAATGTTTATTTGAGTAATAACAGAAATATGTTATTCGCGGTATAGATATGTGGGAAGCCAAATGCGATTTGAACAGTCTGGCAACTTCGCAACGCATCAAATCAGCTGTTTATTGACTAAACAACCGAGCGTGGTCTTCGTTAAAGAAATTAAAGTTAATATTTATTCGTATATTAAGTAAATTAGTTAAAGCAAAAAATATTACAAGCAGCGTATATACTAAGACAGGCGTAGCAACTTTTGCCTTGGTGTTTTGATCTCCACAGAATCTCCATTGCGAAAGGAGCTTTGCTTGGGAAGCCGGCTAACAAATGCTGCAACACCAACAACATCACGAACAGTAATAATAATAATAATAATAATAATAATAACAAAAGCAGCGTACAAGAAAACGTGTTATGCTGATGTATGCTCTAATTATTGTGTATGAGTGCGATAAACATACAAACAAATAGAAAAAAAATTAATGCTGTCCTAAGTCGAGTCTCAGCGGCAGCACCGCCCCAAACGTATTTTATTTTTTTTTTTGGGTTTTCTAGCTTAATCAATGTGGCACTTCCAATGAAAAATCAATTTGAAATCGTTGGATGTTCTCAGTATTGGTTATTGGCGAGAAGAACCCAGACACAGCTATAAAAGAAAAAGAATTCAACAAAATTAGTAACGTACATAGGTTTAGGTATACAAACACAGAACACATATATATATAACACACACACAAACACATAAATCATACACACATAAACAATGGCCGAGGTCAGTTTGATTGCTGAAGCAACTCCAGCAGCATCAGCTGCCCAGGATGTCGCAGTTAAATCCAGTCTTAAACGTGCACGCGTGGACGACGAGGAGCAAAAACTAAAAGTGGCCGGCTTTTCCCTGAGCGCCATCGAGGAAATGAAACATTCACGTGATGTGGAACTCTCTGCGGAGCCAAAGGATCAGCAGCTGCGAAATTTTCAGGTGCTCGATGAGTTGGCCACCGCCAGCGAAGAGGACGATGAGTCAGGTGAGCGATAATATGGCACATCCGACATTCCCCTTGAGCAGGCAGATGATAGTGTACATATGCTAACACGCCTGACTGGCCATAAAACAACAGCAGCCGCCTCTGTGAGTCTTATCTGAAATCTCTGGGCGGCGAGCTTATCTCATGTAAACAATTGTCGCATGGAGTCTGATAAAAAGATATTCTTAGTGAATCGCTGCTGCATTCGCTGCTTGTTCTCTTCACTTATGTTTTATACAAGCATTTCGAGCGGTTCCATGATCTTTAGTCCGTAATACACGTTGCAAGATGCGCATGATTCCCATTGTGCGTCTCGAACTTAACGAGCAACTCTCGTTGAAATCCAGTATAAAGCGTGGCCTTCAACGGGGTATAGAGCCCAGCGTGGATCAATGGATTAGTAAACAAAACTCTATACATATTGCATTTTTTTCCATCTCAGATGACAACAGTGAGAAACAGAATGGCGAGAACTATGCCGACGATGAGGAGGGCGACGGCGATGGTGATGTTGATGGCGAGGCCGGAGACTATGACTCTTCGGAATTCGACGACGATGAAATTGAGAATCTGTTGGATGAGAAGTTGCCCGATGATCTGCGTGAATCGAAGCGACCCAAATATGAGCAGCGATTCAAGACTGTGCTGGAAGGTGATTTCCCAGTATACCATAGATACGATGAAAGGATCTGAATTGTTTTTTCTTACAGAGAAGCGTCACAATCACTTTGAGGTGCTGCCAGAGGGCTGGGTGCAGGTCACTCACAACAGCGGCATGCCTCTGTTTCTGCATCGCAAGTCACGTGTTTGTTGCGCGGCTCGTCCCTATTTCCTGGGCACAGGCAGCGCACGTAAACACGCTGTGCCACTTGGCGCCATACCGTGCCTCAACTATCGACGTGCGCTGGACGAAGAGGCCGAAGCAATGGAACAGCAAGGGAAACCCGAACAACCAGCGCCAGCAGAGAGTAATGAGAGTAACGCCGAGCCACCTGCTGGTGTCTGTCCAGTTGCGCATGGCACGTCAGAGCCCATGGAGGTGAACAGCACAGAGAACAAAGACCAGGTGCCTGCGAGTGAGTCCAATGAGACGCTGCAGGCACTTATACCTGCTGCCAAGATCGTTACCGTCAACGAGAACACACAGAAGGAATCACTTACACCGGATCAACTGAATTCGTATTGCCAGAAGCTCTTCAAGTTTAAGGTTATTCGCGTTTTGCGCTTTCGCAGCTGGAATGCACGTCGTAAGTTCACCAAAAATCGCAAACACATCAAGAATATACAACGTCCCACGCTGCCCGATGGCACCAAGCTGATCAAATTCCCAATACTGGCACCTGCCGGCTCGGAGGGCACCACAAATCCACGGGGACGCAAAGAGTGGATTATGAATCCCAATGGCAAGAGCTTTGTTTGCATTCTGCATGAGTATGTACAGCATGCGTTGAAGACACAACCCACATATGAGTTCAAGGAATTGCAAAATGCTGCCACTCCCTACTCGGCAACGGTTTCGGTGAATAATCTCAAATATGGCACCGGCTATGGTACCAGCAAGAAGCAGGCCAAGTCGGATGCGGCACGCGAAACTCTGGAGATTCTCATACCTGATGTAAAGGATAAAATAACGGGCAACGACAAGGATCAGAAGACTGGCGGAGCCAAGAAAGTACAAAGCGATCTGTCTGTGAGTTTTCCATATCGAGTACTTGTGGCTTTTCCTACTTACTCTCTCTCAATCTCACTCGCTCCCTCAAAGGTTTTCGACGACATACGCATTGAGGATCCACGTGTCACCGAGTTCTGTAACAAGACAACTGAACCATCGCCGAATGCCATCCTGCTGACCTGCTTGCAGCGCAATTATGGCAGCGATGTCCAGATCACCCAGGAGATTAATCGCACGGCCAACAACAAGAATGAGTATAAAATGACTGTGGGCAAGCACACTGCGAAGGTGGTGTGCAAGAACAAGCGGGAGGGCAAGCAGCTGGCATCGCAGGCTATTCTGCAGGTGAGTAGGAGTACAGTGGGGTTAATTAATTAACATGACGACGTGTTTCTCAACAACTTCCACCCACACACAGATACTGCACCCACACATACAGAATTGGGGCTCCCTGTTGCGGCTATACGGAAACAACTCGATTAAAACATTTAAGGAAAAGAAATTGGAGGAACAGGAGATTACCGTGTTGCAGAGCAAGGCGGCAGTTAATCAACCAAACTATGCCATCCTCGAGAAACTCAAATGCGAGATGCTCAAACTGAGCGCCAAGCATGAGAGCGTACAGACCATTGGCACCTTTGTCCCACCCAGCGATGTTGACTTGCCCACCTCGTCGGGCTCAAATTTGAACAACGTTGAGTTATAGTTATAAGTTATAATAATCATAGTCCTCCAAAAATAAACCAAACAAAACAAAACACCAAGGACATCTTCGGCATCGGCAGCGGCATCGTTAGCATCTCCTACGCCGCCGCCAACATGACAAAGTTTGACACAGTTAGCCCATGTGATCCATCATAATATGACAAGAAAGAAAAACAAGTGTGTGCTGAAGAGGTTCTCTCCCTTCCCCTCCCCCTCTCTCTCTCTCTCTCTCTTCAGTGTATACCTAATTATACGATCATAATAAATTCCATACAAAAATTGCCAAAACACTTAAAAATAAATGAGTGTAGTTTTTAAATATGCTGCAACTGGAAACTCTATGCAGAGCAATCAATCTCGTGTGAGTTTCAATAATAAAAAAAAATAATAATAAAACAAGTTATAAATATGAAATATGTCTAGGTTATTATGGGAATGATGAGCTTCCCCCGCTCCCCCATGCAACCAGGTAAGTTGCCGTAAATTCATGCACATTTCAAATACAACAATTTGCCTTCGTCTCGCTCTCTCTCTCTAAGTGTGTGTGTGTGTGTGTGCGTGCAATTATTTAAAAGACAATGCAGCCATAAATTATGCTACATTTTCATTTCATTCCTAACGCTTCGTTTTTTATCGCATTCCTCGGACACACGCACACGCACACTCGCACACATACACATACGCAAATGGCAGCCATCACAGGCACACGCGCCAGCCAATTCGCCGCGCTGGGCAGCACTGTCCGATTCGCTCTGCGCAGCGAGAGAGCGCAAGAGAGCGCGCAGCATCACAATTGCACAGCGTGGGCAATAGAACAGAACAAAAGCGAAACGAAACGAAACGAGACGAGACGAGACGAGAACACGATACGCGATACGAGAAATGTGAAACGGGAAAACGAGACGCAACGTACTGCTGCTCCTTTTGCCGTTGCTTTCGTTCGCCTTCTTCAGTATTTGTTCGTTGCGTGTCGAGTGCTAAAGGAGGCAGCTGGAGCGAACACTGTGCAGTGCCGCCAATTTCGATTTAATTAAATCACTTTAATTGAAAACACAAACACAAACGCACACACATATACATATATACACATTGCCAGTACACATACATACAAACGTACACACACGCGCGGACACAACACGAATTGCATCAGGTGCCAAGTGTAACGGACTCGCCTAATAAAAAGCGCCGCGGGTGCCACAGTGGGTCAAGTGTTGCCAAAAGCCGATGACCAAAGGCGGCATTCAAATAGTAGCACAGTGTGTAAACTCCAAAAATTGGGTCTTGCTTGGAAAATAGCAAAAAAAAAAAAGAAAAAGCAACGGGTATACATTTCGTCGCAGTCGCCGTCTCTGCAGCCGCCGCCGTCGCCGTCGCCGTCGTCCTCGTCGTCGTCGTTTTGACTGCGGGCGCCGCCGCCGCCGCCGCCGTCGCCATTGCCCCTTTTTTGCCTTGTTCGCATTCCTATTGTGTGTTGTCCACACTAACATACACATACACACACACGCGTACGGCAATTGTGTTTACTGTAGAGTCGCCGCCGCTGCTCGGCCTGCGTCATTCAAAATACATATTTGCATACAATATTTAGCTGTATCAGTGTGAGTGAGTCTCTGTGTGTGTGTGTGTGTGTGTGTGCGTGCGAGCCTATGTAATTTACGCGTGCATGTAAAAAGCGATTGGAATTTTGTCAACGCGACGCAACGCCCGCATCTAAATTAGCAACATTATAACCAACAACAACAACAACAACAACAAGGAGGCGAGCACAACAACGAAGCGAGAGAGAGAGAGAGAGCAACAGTAACTAGGTAAGCGAGGCACATCAGGCGCCAAGTGTCAGTCAAATGTTGGAAAATTCAATAATCCGCCAGAGGGCGCCAATCGCCGCCAGCTATCTAAAGTAACCGCGACCCTCTGCCCCAACCCAACCAGCACGCCCCCCTCCCCCCATCACATTCATGTGCATTCGCCGTCATCGTCTGTTGCGTCGCCAGGCCAAAACTAGGTTGACGCTGGTCTGCCCTGCCCTGCTTCATGTCGGTTTCGCTTTGTTGTCAATATTCGCGCAATTTCAATTTCGGTTTCTATAGCATTTCGGCTTAGTTTTCGGTTTCAGTTTACCGCAACGAATGAAAGACAAACAGTCGCAGCTTATTTATTTATTTATTTATTTACTTTATTTATAACAATTGCCAGTTGAACTTGAGGATGAAACCACACGGCAGTTGGATGCTTTGATCTTTGTACAGCTTATCCTTAAGAATTTTCTGCGAAACTATGAATACTTTTTAACATGAATTTAATTACGGGGAATTTCTATTATCATATCTTATAAATTTCGACTGAAATAAGGTACATGTTCCAATCGCCTACATTATTTTTTATTTTCTCTTTTATACTCTATTTTTATGTTTGTATGTTTTGAGTTATATTGTATGCTTTTCCGGGTGCTTAAATACAATTTTACTGCTCTGCGCATAATTCGGAAAGAAAATAAAGGAAACAGCGTGTGCCACACCGAAAAGTATGCTATGAAATTGATTTTATAGAGGAATACGACAATCTTCCATAGGACATGAAGTTAGGAATCAATATATTTAAATTAATATACGTACATACATATACCCTATACATCTTAACAATACTTAGTCTTTGTATATTTACCATAATCTTCAAAGTTTATTAATCTTATCTAGATTGACTTGATGACTTTAGGCTTTTTTTTCGTAGTACTTTAATCGCTGTACCCAATAAGGTGTAGTTTGCTATTTGACTAGGTTATTATTGATAAGCTTCCGCTAATTGGTATAATTTCTTTCATTTGTTTCGTTGTGATTCTTTTCTTATCTTTACGAGTAGTCCAATCTATATGAACCGATCGGCACTTCTATAGAATATTTTTACCGCAAACGGCCCTTGACTATAAAAATTATAACCATACCTAAAGTTAAGTGTACTTAAAATTCCGTCACCTAATTATCGGGAGCTGTTGCACTTGGTGCTACCTGGGTCGTTACCTTCTCAACCTCGGGGGTTTCTTCGAGCGGTGACTCTTTCGTCTTTCTTGGAAGTTCACTGGGCATGACCTTGGGTTTCGGAGTAAGCATTCCCTCGAGCACACCGAGAGGAGCCTCCAAGAGGATGTGCATTACATAGGACATTATTATGATGAAGCCGAAAGAGGCCCAGAAGGATAACATCTATCGCAAGAAGGAGAATATATTGAAAGTTATATACATAAAAGGTTCACTTACCATATCGTAGTCCGACATATATTGGGTAACTCGGATTCTTCTCTCGTTGATCAGTTCCACGAAGACGTGGAATATGTAGGCGGAGTAGGAAAGTCTTGAGAGTGGTTGCCAAAGCGGACAAGAGAGAAAACTATTGGCCAATCCTCCATAACCCTGCATGCAGGCAAAGACAACCCAGCAGAGACTCAGTGGCCAGGCGATACGAGCGAATGTATAGAAAAATGAATACTCCAATGTGGTAGGATCAGGAGATTTCCATTGAGCCGCCGGGTATAGGGAAAATATACATGTGCACATCAAAGCCAAAGAGATTATCCAGCCTAACCAGACGGATAGACGATTAAGCTTGAATTCTCTGCCGCGATTCAAGTGAAAGAAATATCCACAGAGCAACCCGATCAGCCAAGGTGCTGCATGTCTGTGTGTGGCCATATAAAGCTTACGCTGAGCTTCGCCATTTATAATTCCTTTTCTGTGCGTAAGATGCAATCATTAATTATGAATTCCCAGCTGAGTTGTCTACTTACTCCAAGAAAATTACATATTTCTTTATCATCATCGTGCTGAAGAGGCAAGCCGAGGTCAGAAGAATAAGAACGAAGATTCCGGCAGCTGCCTTCTTGCCCCATTTATACAAGGCGATAAGGAAGATGGGCGAGAGAATATACAATTGCATATCAACGGCCAAGTACCAGGTATGATTTATGCACTAGAAGAAGAATAGAGTTAGATCGAAGACTTGATACCTTTTGCATTTAACTAACAATATCTTCCGTGGCATAGTTTTGCACATAGAGTAGAGTCAAGTACCAGGTTCGTTCACAGTCATTGTAGTTGCCAAAGTTAATGGTTTCGGCTATGGGACCAAAACTCATCAGTGGCAGAATTTTCATATACACGAGAATTGCCATTGCCAGGAGGGGCGTGAGACGTAGATATCGATGAAGATACATCATTCCCACATTCAGTCTTCCTTTCGATCTGTTCAAGAATAAATGGTATTTGCTTATTTACCTTGATTAGATGCCGTACTCTTACCTCTCCATTGTACGAAGAGCAATCATAACCAGCAGCAAACCACTCAAAAAAAAGAAGGTATCCACGGAGAAGTATCCTTGAAAAAGGAAACTAGAAAACGGTTGCTCGATCCACTGTAATAAAATCAGACTAAGTTTTATAAATTCATTAGAAAAGCTTTCAAACTTACATTAAAGATGCGAACGTAGTTCATTTTCGGAGACATGATGGAAATAATATATTGATGGGAAAATATGACCCATATTAGGGATAAACAACGCATTCCATTTAGGCAATCGATAACGTTGGGATTCGTCTTAGGTTCTACCAAGCGGAAAAGAATCCGAGAGTTGGCTCGCATGGAGAAGGCCCTAACAACTATGGGAAGTTGCTCTACAAAGATACAAGTTGATATTTAGAAAATCATCAAAATGTTTCTCTATAGTTCCCAGACTCACTTTGATCCTCGAACAGAAAATAATCCCCAAGAGTGGCCAGAACTACCAGTGCACCCAGTACTGATAGTAGAACACTGTAAGTACCAAAAGTTTGTAGGAATAACTAAGCTGGAGGAGATCTATTTAAGGTACTTACATGGTGAATATGGCTAGACCATCCAGGGGCTCCCTGTCTGATGTTTTGCAGGTATCTTCACTGACTAATTCTCTGGTTAGGGTTACATTAAGAAGTCTTTTCAATATTTGACCCAAGAAAGTGTCCATGTTGGCGGCCGAGCAGGTGGATGGGAAACAAACACCAATTTTCAACTCTGATGAAATTGATGGTATAATGGGAACCTTTGCCATGCAGTATTTTCCCTGTATTTTATAATTTTCCGCAATAACCTTATTGATCCTGATGCACTCGTCAAAGTTGCCCATGTCTATTATATTTCCGTAGAGTAAACCCTTTGGAATGGAGCCCCACGAATCGAGCACTACGCATAATAGAGGTCAGAATAAGGTTAACTTATAGGATTCCCCACTTACTTCTTAGAGCCCATAGTTTTCGAGCTGCTAGTCCTTGCATCAGTTGCGACATATCCGCCAGGCACTTTAGGTCCTCTTGGCTGGGAAGGCGCAAATTGGGTAAAGCCGAATCAACATCTGTTATATTGCTATAGAGTTTCGTGAACTCCGCAATGATCGGATTCAAGTCAAGATATTGATTGTATTCTTCTGGTATCCTGAATAGCGAAGGTTTCCCTTGGGCTGTGACTTCTGTCCAACCCACACAGAGTGAGATGCTCAGTATTAATATTTTGATAATGTCCATCGCAACTTGGATTTGTAAGTGACATTATTTCTTCTTGGATCGATTACTTTTATACCTCGAATCTACCTTATTAACAGGTGATAAGCCGATTTTTGGAAAACCATTGAAAAAAAGTAAAGTACACGATACCTTGGTACCTTATCGCACTGTGAACAAAATCTGTATCAGCCAGACAGTATTACGCTAAGTTCGCTATAATACAATCTTAATCAATTCTGAATAATTGAAAAAAACATTGAATTTTCCTAAGAAGTACCAAGTTATATTTTTGACCTTAGTCGACTGTTTTTCTATTATATCAAATTTTTTTTTTTTTTTATTTACTTATCGCACACTTAGGGATACTCCAAGAATGTTCGATGAATAACAACAGAAACGAACAGGTGTGCTTCTTGAAATGCTACATGGCAGATAAGCTTGGGGCTAATTTTCATAATTAAGTTTGATTGGTTGTGATTCATTTCCTATCTAAACAAGTACTCTTAACAATAATCTATATGAAAATAGAGGGACTTGACTTGATGATTGCAGCTATATAAATAACAAGAAGAACCCACGCTGAGTGCACTTAAAACTACGTTGGTTTAACTATTGGGGAGCCGAGGGGTTAGGTGTCTCCTGGACAGTTGCGTTCTCAACCTTAGCAATTTGTTGATTCGGCGACTCTTTCGTCTCCACTCGTTCTATGTCTCTCTTGGGTTTGGGTTTCGGAGTGAGCATTCCCTCCAGTACGCCTAAAGGTGCCTCCAGCAGGATGTGCATAACATAGGCCATAATTATGGTGAAGCCAACGGTGGACCAGAAGGCTAACATCTACGGCAAGAAGGGGAATATATTATAAAATATATAGTATACCCTACAAGTAGGTTCCCTTACCAAATCGTAGTCCGACATATATTGGTTAACTCGAATACGCTTCTCGTTGACCAGCTGCACGTAGATGTGGAATATGTAGGCAGAGTAGGAAAGTTTTGAGAGTGGTTGCCATAGGGGAGATGAGAGGAAACTATTGGCCATTCCTCCATAACCCTGCATGCAGGCAAAGACAATCCAGCAGAGACTCAGTGGCCACGCAATGCGAGTTAATGTATAATAGCAGGCGTACTCCAACATGGTTAGAGATCGGGATCCCGCTTGTGTCGCCGGATACAAAGCAAATATTGATGTAGCGATCAAAGCCAAAGAGATTAACCAGCCCAACCAGACGGATAGATGATTTAACCTGAATTGCTTGCCGCGATTCAGGTGAAAGAAATATCCACAGAGCAACCCGATCAGCCAAGGGGCTGCATGTGTGTGTGTGGCAAAGTAGAGTTTACGCTGCGAATTTTCTAACATAGCTCCATTTCTATAAGAAGAAAACTGGTTAAGGGTATCCCACAATCATGATGATTGTGCATTCAACTTACTCCAAAAAGACAGGGTATTTATTGGTCATCATTGTGCTGAAGAGGCAAGCCGAGAGCAGCAGCATAAGAACAAAGATTCCCGCCGCTGCCTTCTTGCCCCATTTGTATAAGGCGAAGAGGAAGATGGGAGAGAGTATATATAATTGCATGTCGATGCCCAAGTACCAGCTATGACTTATGCACTAGAAGAAGAAGAGAGTTAGATCGAAGACTAGATACCCTTTGCATTTAACTTACAATGTCTGGCGTCGCATAGTTCTGAACAAAGAGTAGGGTCAAGTACCATGTACGCTCACAGTATCTATAGTCTCCAAAGTTAATAGTCTCGGCTATTGGACCTGAAGTCATTAGAGGGAGAATTCTCATGTACATAAGAATTCCCATAGCCAGAAGTGGAGCAAGACGTAGATATCGATGAAGATACATCATTGGCACATTCAGTCTTCCTTTCGATCTGAGGAGAAGGGGAATCAATATACTTTGCCTGTGATATATAGTATGTGGCGAATTTACCTCTCCATAGATCGCAGGGCAATCATTACCAGCAACAGTCCGCTCAGGAAAAAGAACGTATCCACGGAGAAGAATCCATGAAAAATAAAACTTGCGAATGGCTGCTGCATCCACTGTAATGATAATGATGTCTCCGTTAGCGAAGATCTCTCTTTAAACATTGATGGAATACATACATTGTAAATGCTGACGCGATTGATTTTTGGTGATTTGGCAGCAACAAGATATTGATGGGCAAATATGACCCATATTAGCGATAAACAACGCATTCCATTTAGGCAATCGATAACGTTGGGATTCGTCTTAGGCTCTACCATGCGGAAAATAATCCGAGTGTTGGCTCGCATGGAGAAGGCCCTAACAACTATGGGAAGTTGCTCTACAAAGATAGAAATAGATATTTAGAAAATCCTAAAAAATATATGTTTCTATAGTTCCCAGACTCACTTTGATCCACGTACAGAAAATAATCCGCAAGAGTGGCCAGAACTACCAGAGCACCCAGTACTGATAGTAGAACACTGTAAGTAGCAGACATTTTAGGGAATAACTAAGGTGAAGGAGATCTATATTAGGTACTTACATGGTGAATATGGCTAGCCCGTCCAAGGGCTCCTTGTCTGATGTTTTGCAGGTATCTTCGCTGACTATTTCTCCTGTTATGGTCGTATTAAGCAGCCTACTCATTATTTGTCCCAAGAATGTGTCCATGTTGGCGGCCGAGCAGGTGGATGGAAAGCAAACACCTATTCTTAATTTGGGCAGTGAAGCCATTATGGAAATCTTGGCCATGCAGTATTTTCCCTGTATTCTATGACTATCTGCAATCAACTTATTGATTTTGATGCACTCGTCGAAATTTCCCATGTCTACGGAATTTCCGTAGAGCAGACCCTTCGGTATAAACCCCCATGAATCGATCACTATAAATGAAAGAGGTTAGATTTAGGCCAACTATGTGTTTCTATCACTTACTTCTTAGAGCCCACAGATTTCGAGCTGATAATCCTTTCATCAGTAGCGCCACATCTGCCAGACACTTAAGGTCATCTTGGCTGGGAAGGCGTGTATTGGGCAAAGTCAAAGCAATTTCTGTAATGTTTTTGTATTGCCTGAAGAGTTCCCCAGTAATGGGATTAAGATCAATGTATTGACCGTACTGCTCTGCTGTCCACGCAAGCTGTAGCTCCTCGTGGGGTTTGACTCCTGTCAGCACCATACATAGAGTAAAGAACATCAATAATATTTTAACCATGTTCATCGCGCTTTGGACTTATGAATGAGTTCTTCTAACATGATCGAAGTCTTTTATAGCTTAAATTATCACTTGTTGTTAACAAGTGATATGCGGGTTGTTTGGCAACATTTGAGATAATGTGAAGTACTCAATACTACTTGATAGCTAATCGTATTTTGTTTTTACAAATATATACACTATGTTAATGCCAACTGATATTCGGTACATTTGATGCGAAATAAAATAATCTAAATAAATTCTGCTTAAATCGAAATGTAAATAAATATCATTGAATCATTACATTTTCTTCGAGATAGATGTACTTGCTTGGGTTTATAATAAATAATATTTCGGCAATTTTTATCTCTTTATGCTTAAACACACAAGATTAACAGGATATTAAACCCTTCATAACTTGACATTTTAATTATAAATTTATTAATTAATTAATTTGACAAATATTATTCCAAAATTTGTGATTTATTTGTTTCCTCAAGCTTTTCAGGCTTATCAGGTTTGGGTTGAGGCCTACGATTAGGCATAAGCATGTTCTCCAGCACACCAAAAGGTGCCTCTATAATGATATACACCACATAGGATAGTAGAAGGATAAAGCCGAAGCCTGCCCAAAAAGAGAGCATCTGTTGTTCTGTTAATAGATTATTCCAAAGTTCATTCAAAACATCTCTTACCACATCATAGTCCGAGAAAAACGTAGCCACCCGCATGCGTCGTGCGTTTATTTGCTGTATGAAAATATGAAATATGTAGGCCGAGTAGGAGAGTTTAGAAAGAGGTTGCCAAAGAGGAGAAGAAAGAAAGCTATTGGCAAATCCCCCATAGCCTTGCATGCAGGCAAAGACTACCCAGCAGGTGGTCAGGGGCCACGCAATGCGAGTAAAGGTATAGAAGAAAGCCTGGTTAAGAATTGGTAAGGTCGGATTTAGCCAGTTTGCATAGGGCAAGAGGCAAAATATTGAGATAAACATGACAGCCAGACAGAGAAGCCAACCTAACCAGATGGAAATGGAGTTTAGCTTGATCGATTTGCCCCGATTCACATGAAGGAAGTAACCAAAGAGCAGTCCGATTAGCCAAGGTGCTGCATGTGTGTGTGTAGCATAGTAAAGTATCTGCTGAGCTTCATCGGGGGTTATACCAATTCTACATAAGAGGAGGATACAATTAGCTTGAGGGTAACCTGTTTTCAGTGCACTTACTCCAAATGAATAGCGTATTTCTTGGTCATCATTGTGCTGAAGAGACAAGCGGAGAGCAGAAGCAAAAGGACAAAGATTCCAGCTGCAGCCCTCCTGCCCCACTTGTACAAGACCCACAGGAAGATGGGCGAGAGAAGATATAGTTGCATATCCACAGCTAGATACCAGCTGTGATTAATACACTAAGAGATGTGAGGTTGAGTTGCGATTTAAGATCTGTAAAGAGCTCAACTTACAAGGTTGGGAGTAGCATAGTTTTGAAGATAGAGCAGAGTCCAATACCAAGTTTTCGTGCAGTGGTTGTAGTCATCGAAATTGACACTGTCGAACATGGGACCATCTCCCAGCAGGGGAAGGATTTCCATGTACAGAAGAATAGCCAAGGCAACAACGGGAGTAAGTCGTAAATAACGATGCAGATACATCAGAAAGATATTTATTTTTCCCTTAGTTCTGAAATTGATACAGACATGTGAGTACTTGATTTCCTGTACTAACTGTAAGACATACTTATCCATGGATCTTAGTCCAATAGTTGTCAACAACAAACCACTGATAAATAAGAAGGTATCCACTGAGAAGGGTGCTCGGAGTACGAAGCTGGTGAAGGGTTTCTCGAACCACTGAAAGTAGGAATTCGATTAGTCTATAAAAACACACAAGTACAAATGAAATCAAAGCACTTCACCCATTTCAAGCGAAAATGGTTCATATTTGGTGACATTAGAGCGAAGAGATATTGATGTCCGAAAATAACCCAGATAAGCGACATGCAGCGCATGCCGTGTAGACAGTCGATAACATTTGGATTAGACCTAGGTTCAGTTAGACGAAATAGAGTGCCAGAATGGACACGTGCTGAGAAGATCTTTACCAGCGCAGGCAAGGGAGCTAAGGGGGGAAATCTATTTTATTAGGAATCATATAAAAATAATGCGCCATACTTACCCAAATGCTGGCAGTAAAGATAATGATATATTGTTGCCAGCAAAGCACTACCTACTAGGACGGAGAGGAGCACTCTAGAAAGAAGAAGATTCCATAAATATTACTTGAGATTAAGATTCGCTGAACTTACATTGTGAATATAAATAAACCATCTTGTAACTGGTTTTCAGGAATTCTACAATTCTCTTCTCTTACAACTGGTTGGGTATCATTAAAGCCGAGAATCTTTTGCAACAGTTGCTTTAAAAACATGTCCATATGGATTGCAGAGCAGGATGAAGGAAAGCAGATGCCTATCTTAATCTTCATTCTCGAAGAACTCAGCGGCTGAGCAAAGCAATATCTTCCCCTTATAGTTATATTATCGTTAATATACTTTTTGTTACCAATACACTCATCATAGTTGCCCATGTCGATCATGTTGCCATAGAGTATGCCCTTGGGAAAGGTACCCCATGAGTCGAACACTTAAAATAAGGCGAATAAGATCATTTAAAACTGACTAATCGGTAGATAACTTACTCTTTAAAGCCCACATATTACGAGCTGTGAATCCTTTCATTAATTGATCCATTTCAGCCAGACATTGCAAGTCCGCTGGCCCGGCTTGTTGAGAAGTATTCGCTTGAAAAACGATCTCTGAAATATTTGCAAAGTACTCGGCAAACTCCACAGCAAGTGGACGCAAAGCACTCATCCGATAATAATCCTCTTCAGACACTTTGAAGTCCGATTTAAGCTCCACAGAACTGACCAGTGTCAGCCCAGTGAGAAGCAGCACGACAGAAATGTAGACCATATCGATCGCTGGTCTTTTCTGCTGTGATTTCAAATTAACAATTATTATATTTAGTTTTCTCTTAATCTGTAGATAAGATAATCCCCTATCTAAACCAATTGCCATAATCGGAAAAGTTATATTATTTATAGAGTACGATTTTTTAGATTACCCTTTCATTTGGGTCCTATTGAAGCAGTATCAATATTTTATTACATATTGGAATTATTATTTCATTTATTAATTCTGTTTGTGATTTGTTTAATTTGCTAGCCTGCATCTCATTTGGTTTTATTCGTTATTTGTTACTTATCCAACACTATTTGTTCATTTGATGATTCTGTTATCGAAGTGTGGCTTGCATTTCGTTTTGATATATTCGTTATTTGGTACTTATCCAACACTGTTTGTTACATTTGAGGATTGTGTTATCGAAGTGTGGTGGGATGTCGATAGATAAAATATCGAATTAAGCAAAGCTGAGACGCCAAATTAAAATATAATTAAACCAAGCATTAAATGCTTTATTTCTTGTCAGCACACGATTTGAACTAGCCTAGTTATTTATCAGCTTGACGCACGCTGCGAAGATAAGGGGACCCCCCTGTTATCAAGTCATTGAAGCCAAGGGAATAATGCCCTTTTTTAATTGGCTTGTTAATTGATTGCGACTCGTGTCCAGAACAGGAATGACTCACACGAAAGAGTTGAAGAGCTTCTTCGCATTGTCTGATAAGGTTCTACTATGCACTTCGTCAGTGAGCAGACCTTGCATTAGTCAGCAGCAATCCCCCGTTGTCTGTCTTGGGTATTGCGGGTCTATCGGCTAAGATCTGAGAGCTGTCTGGGCTGTCGGGGCTTTTGGTACCTTGGAGACCTGCTGCGAAACCGCAGCATCAACTCGAATATCAATCAAATGTAAATACAAATAAAAAAGTTTGCCAAGGGAGAAAACAGTCAAGAGAAATTTGAAATAAGCTTATCAAATTCTTAAGATGGCTTTACACAGAAATAGAAAACTAAGCCAAGGGAAACGCGCGCTGATTTTCTTTGTCAGCCAATCGCCCATTCCCTCCCCCTCCCGCCCATGCGATGGGGGTGTGCCTAGGCGCAACATTAACACTGCCACAAAAATCAATAAACATTAATCTTGACGTGATTTTGTCTTTATCCCTCGCCATTTGCGTATTTGATGTGCCAACTCCCAGCACCCTCGCGCTCTCTCTTCCTTCCTCCTCTCTCCTATACACAGAAGTGTAGCGTGTTTGATGGAAGATTAAAGTTTAATAAGACCGAAACGAAATAAGTAAAACCTTCGCCAGAGACACCAATTAGCATTATCTAGACCCCGTTGCCATTAGAAAAGCAGACAAATTCCTGGGAATTCGTTCAGTTCTAGTTAAAAGCGAAATTTAAATAAATAAAGATGCGGGGGTGAAATGAGGTAAAATATGAAAATACACAGCCTCAGTTTGGCAGTATATACTGAAACGATTAATTTTTTCTTTTACGAATTTGCCAGTGTGGCCAAACTGCGTATAATAATGCGAAATTCGATATTTTATACGCTCACCTAACCTTAATTACAATTCAATTGACTTCTCTCTCTCTTGCTCTCTCTGTCGCTCGCATTGCGGCCTTAACCCGTCACACGCCCCATCACACGCTGCTGCTATTGCCTTAACCCATTGCGGCAGTTTGTCAACATTTTATATCAACACATTGAACTTTGTGTAATTCGTTTAGCTAATCTGCCGCAAAATCTGCCGGAATGCTAAACGTGGGCAATTTGACACGCCTATAAAGAAAATGTCGCTCACTCACTCTTTGCAGGTTATGTATATATATATATATGTGTGTGTGCGTGTGTGTGTGTGCTTGCCGTGTCGTGTCACCTTGAAAATTTCATAATTAAACTGAGAGTTGCGGCAAAGGACACAACGAGGGAATGCAGAAAGAGAGAGAGAGCGAGAGAGAAAGGGAGAGAGAGAGAGGCAGAGCTGCCGCTCGCCTCGTTTGCCAGATGAGATACATATTTACCTTAAAGAATTCTAATTAAATCATTGAAAAACTTTGAGGACTTTGTGCTGATTCATGTGTCCCGGCAGCTGCTACTTTTCCAAGCGCGTACGCTGGCAAAACTTTTTGGCACGAGGAATTTACTTGATTTGTATACCCTGTAGAGTTAATTAGGTAGATTAGTTAGCTGAACTAACAGCATAAATGGCTAAAATTATGTAATTCTGTAGAGTTTTAACTCTTTTTTTTTTAATTTATAAAAAAGAAAAAAAAAGAAATCTTGCAATTTGGTCTACCTTTACCTTTCTACAATCGTTTTTCTATATCAAAACCCAGGCTAGACTTGCCTCTGCTTAGCTACAGGGTATCTGCGCGTCATTGCCACACTGTTTTTATACGCTCATACTTTTAGCTTGTTCTGCAGAGTTGCCACCACTTGGTGCCGACTAATTTGTGGTGTTTGCTTTGGACTTTCGGCTTTGGCCGACGTTCTTTTGGCTTATGCAAAGCACCGGCGCTAAAGCCCTACATGTGCTTTACTCCACACACACACACCAGCACACACACACCAGCACACACACACACACAAAGTCAGCTCAAGAGCTGAGACTGAGCTGGAGACGGAGACGGAGACGGAGACAGTAGGCCGCCAGTGCGTCGGACTTTTGAAAAAGGGATTGCCGTTGGCCCTTGAAAACAAGGGGGAAGTGTAGGGGATGTGTAGGGGAGCTAGCTAGGCGTATCAGTATTTCATGTCGCCATACACACACTCACACTCACACACGTACACACACTTACACACACCAGTAGATAGCATACAAGATTCATAGACTCATAAATCTTTAAGTATTGAATACCATTTTTGCATATACTACATAAGTAAAAACTCACGCCGTCCAACTTTATCCGGCCCGAGCACGGGTGCCTCCTCCAATCCTCCCCTTTGCTGCCTCCTACCCCTCGCGGTTGGTCGAAAATGTTTGCAAACTTTGCTTGAGGTGAAAGCAAACAACGTGGCGCCGTGGCATACCAGCGGCAGTTGTTGTACAATATTTCTGGCCGAGCGGCAACATTGGATGCCAATTTAGCGTAGATCCGACGTGCCTCACTGAGTCCGCCCGCCCGCCTGCCCAGGCGATGGGAGCAGGGAGTAGAGGGGAAACTGCAGGGGTACACAGTGCCAAAAACTATTGTAACTCAAGACGGAAAAGTTGTTTTGCCAACAGGTAATCCGAATTCCTTCTACAAACTTCGAGATATGCAAGGTAATGGCAAAATTATGCAGAATATTATATATACATATGTTTGTAGAACATATCTATAGGGAATTAGAAGAGAGTTTGAATTATCTATATAGGTTTAGGGCTGTTTGAGCGATTTAATTCAATATTTAAATTTGTAATACTGTTTTTCTCGTTGATCTCTAGTGTTATGCGAGCTAAAGAGCTGAAACTTTGCATAGAGCTTAAAAATTATTATTATAAAGAAAGCTTTAAAATATCTACCAAGAACTACTCGCTTATCTTAATTCCTTTGCGAGCTAGAGAGCTAAAACTGTGCATAAAGATTAAAAATCAAAAAACCATATGAGTTGCAATATCAATATGAACTTATATGGTTGTGCTGCAATTATAAACAAAAAAAGAAAATATATATCTTGAAAATTTCTATGATCTCTACTGCTTAACCGAATTGATTCAGTATTCCGTCTTCTTACACTATTTTACTCTCTAATCTCAATTCTGATGCGAGCTAGAGAGCTGAAACTTTGCATAGAGTTTAGAAATTATTATTATAAAATTTCTATCAAGAAAATTTTTTTATAATCCCTACTGATTAAGCGCATTGATTCAGTATTCCGCCTTGTTACACTATTGTACTCGCTGATCTTAATTCCTGTGCGAGCTAGAGAGCTGAAACTTTAGAAACGAAAGACCCCACGAGTTTTCATATCTTCCTACAACTGACTCTCATCGTGCGATAAATAACACCTCCTCGCGTTGGCTAATTAACCAATTCCCACTTGGTTATTAGCGAGCAGCAGCACATATTTTCTTACTGTGTAGTTAACGATAGTTGGGTGCGGGCTGGGGGTGAGTAGGGTTGTCGCCATTGGCGGTCGTTTGTTAGCAACGGCAACGGACGCTGGCCAAAATCCACCAAAATATAATGTTGTTGTTACTACGCAAACAGCGTGAGGGCGAGAGAGGGAAAAGAGAGAGGGGGGCGTGGCATGCAGAGCTAACAACCCGCATATATGCTCCATATGCTTCAAGCACTCTCGCACACACACACGCACACACACCACTCACACACTCACTCGCGCACTCAGTGAAGCGTTCGAACGGGGGGAGGAGTAGGAGTAGGTAGGGAGTCTGGGAGGCTGCTCTACTCGCACTCGCACATTCATGAAATGGAATAACTAATGACTTTATGCTAGAAGCGTGTTTTGTTAATTGCATTTGCTAAAAACGAGCCACAGTTCTAATCGTATAGGGAGACGAGCCCAGGGGCAGGGGCGGGGGCAGGGGCAGGGAGTATAGGGCCTAGGATGTCGGAACTTCATCGTTTGGGTTCAACTTCTTATGGTTATGGAGCATTAAATGCTAAGAAAAATTTCAATAGTCGCTGCGGCTGCGGCCAACGAAACTTAACGAAATGAAAGGAAGCCAAGGAAGTCTGTGTTGCCCCATAGGAGATAGGAGCAGCAGCAGGAGAAGGACCACCATACGACCGCAGCTAAAGCCCTACTAAAAGCAACAACAACAAGAGGAGCAGGACGAGTGTAACAACAACTCAACAGAGCGAGGCTAATGAAACCGCAGTTGAATCGGGAAACGGCGTGAGTGGGCCAAGGGATGGGGAAGTGGGTCGAAATGCGTATAAGACGAAGCGAAAATCGCTTCTCAAGTAGTTGGCAACGTCAGCGCACAGTGGTGCGACAATCATTTGGCAATCTTAAAAACGGAAATTCTATATAAATAAAACTGACAACAAGGTATCAAATTTAACTGGGAGAATTAAACTTAAATACTTTTTACCTGGGAATTTCAAAGAGTATTTCAATTCGAATATAATATAATAATATTTTTTATAAATATTTGTATATTTTATATTTATATTTTTAAATTTCTTTTTTTTTAATATATTTTTTACATAGTTATACGACTGCAATTTAGCGCGCTAAAGTAACTTTTTAATCAAAATCTTAATGCAGAACAAGAATATATATGCATATATACTATACAAAGCTCTCCACAGTGCGTTGCTTAATTCTTTACAGATTTAAAAGTTAAAACATATTTGAAAACTTAATTCCAATATGACATGAGCTGCTGTTTGAGATTTACACAAAGACTATCGATTTTAATACAATTTTTTATTGATATTTACACACAGATTCGGCTTTATGCGACTGCATATACATATATTCCATATTATATATATGGTTAAATATGGAAAAACGTGCAAATAACAGAATGTTTTTCTTTAAAACAATTACAAAAGCGCAGGCAATTTTTATTTTCATTTTTACGAGCTCGGTAAATAAATAATAATTTAGTATTATGTTTTTTTTTTCTCCCATGTTGTCCCACTGTGCGTGCGGCCATAGCTTTTCATAGGTCGCAGCTAATGGTTCGACCAACTATGATGGCGACAATTTGCCAATGCATGCGATAAGCCTTGTCGAAGACGTCGACAGATGTGCGTGTTGTCAATGCGTGTGTGTGTGTGTGTGTATGTGTGAGGGTGTTTATAAGACTGTGTGTGTGTGTGTGTGTGTGTGTTTTGGCTATTTTCATTGCACACCGCTTGTCAAGTGGCCATCGAGGCAAGAAGGAAGATTGAGTTTTTGTTATCGTTGCCGGCAAGAAGAGGGCACATATCATTCGGCTGTCCCGAGATAGATGTATATAAAAGATATGGTAAGCATTATGTTTATCTTGCGGTCTTCTTTTCCCTTTCGTTTTTTTTTTTGTTTTTATTTTATTTTTTGGCTGGCCTGTTCGTTTGAGCCCAAAGCGGAGAATTAATCAAGCATGTGATTTGCTCATCGAGCTGAGTGAATAATATTGAGAGAATTGTGAATTTAAATAGGCAGAGAGTAGGGGGCTGCTTTGCATATCATACATTCTAGTAGATATTTTTTTTATTTTATTTATTATATTTTATTTTATTTGTTTTTTATTTTAAAGAAATATGCTGTTTCCTTTAACTCATTCTGAATTAGAAGTTTCAGCTGCTTTCCTCTTTTTCTCTCTCTCTGTCTTTCTGTTTTTTTTTATCTTGCTGTCTCTTTCTGCTCAGCTGGTGTTGCGTCAACAAGTCGATCAACTGTAAACGGATTCTCATCCAATTTGTGACCCGAAATCAGCTCCTCCACCTCCTACGTCCCACTCTGCTCAAGTGAACTGCAGCGAGATGATGCAGTCGAGTCGATGCTCAAGCTAATTGGAACTAATTGGACTATCTCTGCTCTCTTCCGGCAATTGGCTAACGGCATGCGATTACACTCGCACACAGAGTGAGAGAGAGAGAGAGAGAGTGTGTGTGTATAGAGGGACATATTTTATGAAAGCAATTATTCAAAAATAAAATAGCTTGATAAGTAGATTTTAATTAAAGCTTAAAAAACCACTCGAGAGTCAAAGCTTTGATTGGTCAAGTCAAATGGAGCATTCCGAAGAGGCGACCACAAGCACGTGAGTGTGTGTGTGTCTGAGAGTGTGTGTGTCTGTGTGTGCGTGTTTGTTTGCACTCATGCTATACACGAGTGCTTCAAACAGACAAACATCCGAGAGAGAGAGAGCAGCAGCAGCAAGAGGACAGTCACGTCCTGTGTGCAGGCAGGAGCTGGCAGGAGGAGGAGGAGGAGGAGGCAGACAGGCAGCAGGAGTGGGCAGGCAGACAGGCAGCAGGAGGAGACAGCAGGAGAAGACCGGAGCAGGAGACAGCAGGAGGCAGGCGACTCTGGCACGCAAAAAAGGTGCCTGGCGGGGCACTTGAGCATGGTTGGCTTCCTCCACGTTCAATTTGTGTACTTAAATTCATTTCACTTTAATTACGAGGGTATTCCATTTAATATTTGATGGCTTCTGCCGGCTCCAGCTCGTCCTGACCCTGTCCTCCATTGGCTTCCAGCTTGTCCTAGCCATGCCATGCTGTCTTGCCTCAGCTGTTAAACGTCGCTCGTCATGCTCGCAAGGTTGTCACTGCCAACACGATACTATATATACATAGATACCTACTATATATGATATGTATATGTTGCAAACCCATCCCAATCCATTTATGCCTCCCTGTCCCCCATCTCTGGCATCACCTGCATCCTGTTTCGCTTTCATTTTGTTTGGCAAGTAAACATTTTGACTATAAACTGAATTAGGGTATTCATAAATTGTTGTGTCCTTAGTCGTTTCATCCGCACACGTATGTGTGTGTGTCTGTGTGTGTGTGTGGTAACGTGGCCAACTTTGGCCACCTGCAGCCAGGGGCGTAGTTAAACTGTGTGGGGGAAATTCAATTTTTGCTAAACTCCTGTTTTTTACCCCTGACTTTTACACTGAGACTGCGACTGCGACTGAGAAGACACTTTTAATTACTGTAAAAAATATTAAATTTTTTGTTGTTTGGTTTTTGTTTGGTTTATTTTCATTTTTATAACATCAAAGGATTGCAAAGTTTTTTTTTTTGGGAATTTCTTAAATTACTGGAAAATACTCTTAGGTCGTAGCTATACTAATTAGTAACTCAAGCCGTTTTTTGGGATTACTTGGCATAGAAAGAAGAAATTTTACAAGAAATTTTCAAGAGGAAGAACAGATTGTAGAGCTGCTATCGAAGCAGAAAAAGGTGCTTAAATTTCTGAAAAATGATCTTAAGTCATAGTTTAGAACGCTTTAATTCGCAATATTTTTAAAAATATTTTTTCATATATAGTTTAGAAAAAAATCAAACTGTTTTTTGCATTTCTCGATTTTTGTTTGTTCTTTGATTAGCTGGGCTAACTCTCTGTGCACCCCCTTAAGGCAACTTGCTTTAAGACGACGCCCCTGTGCGGTTGTTAAGGCGTTGTAAACCTTCTAATTTTATCATTTCTAAGGGTTTTGCCCAAATTGAGCTGGCGTCCAAAATCAAAATGGCATATTGGAAAATTCGTAAACAGGATCGGATGACATAAAAAAGCCTTTAGGCTGGATAAAGACAGAGATGTACAGAGAGGGAGAGAGAGAGAGAGGGGGGAGGAGAGGTTGAGTGAAAGGAAGACAGTTAGATTGCTGGAGGGGGAATATAATATCATGCGCGAGGCAGCTAAATAGGCAGCAACAAGCCAAGCCGCGTTGCCACAGTTTGTGGCACGTTGAAGAAGGTGTAGGAGACGGGAGTAGCAGCAGAGGCAGCAGCAGGAGCTGGGATGCTCATCAAATGCCAACAAAATGGTGTAAAATGCCTCATTGAATGCTGCGCGACGTCTCGAAGCACTACTTACCTTCTATATACGTATAAACAGATATATAGTCCCCCCTCTCCCTCCTCCCACCAACCCGCCAGCTCTCTTGACATGTCTGTCTTGCTGTTTACCAACTTGTGGCACGGGGCATGTGAGGCATGGGGCATGTGGGGAGCTTTGCTCGTTTTTTGGGGTGCGCTGAGTCGTTGATGACGACCTGCGTTGGCCTTGTCGAGGACGCAATTGCTTTTTGGATTGCGCGCCACAAGCACAGTGGGGCGAAGTTAAAATGAAAATTTAAAAAGTAAATAAAAATAATTAAAACTTTAATTTAATTTAAATACAATTAACTAAATATATATTTTAGTTTTTAGATTGCGCGCCACAAGTTCAAAGTTCGAATAATAATTTAAATAAAAATAATTAAAACTTAAATTAAATTAAATAAAATGTGAATAAATATATATTATAATTATTTATTATTTATTGTTTTTTTTTTAAATTTATTTATTATTTTTTTATTAATTATTTATTTAATTAATTTAAACTACTTTACTTACCTGTCCCACTGTGCCTGGCGTGGCAAATCAACAAAAGACGCAGGAAATGGGCGCTAGGTGGCGCCTTCAAGAACGTGCGCGACTGAGATTTGTTGCGCTGCCGCCCTCTGCCTCCTCTAATGTGCGGCATGTATAAGTAAATGTATGTGCCGCGCTCGCTCGCGCTCTCCATCACGCGCTCGCTCTCCCGCTCTCTCTCTCTCTCTCTTAGTGTGTGTGTGTGTGAGTTTGTTTTACAACCACAACATGTGGGTGAGAGAGAGCAGCAGCAGCAGCAGCAGCAGGGCAGCACTGCAAGGGGGCTGCGCTGCTTTTTATGTGACCATTTCCACTGCGACTGCGACTGCGACTGCGTTCGTGTTCATTAACGTTGATATTACATTTTAACACACCGAATCGGAATGTGTCCCGTTGTCCTTGCCTTCCTTTCTCCCCCCCCCCCCTGCCTCTCTCTCTCTCTCTCTCCTCTTGCCATTAACGGCGCCTTTGCCTTTTACTTTTACTTTCATTTGTCGGTCCGTTCATTTGTTGAGTTTTTCTTGCTGCTTTTCTCGTTGTTTTTGTTGTTGTTGTCTGTTGAAATATCCTGTTTAACTTTATTTCATTTTTCCACAGCATCCGACACGTGCCTTCCCACACACACACACGCACCTACACACACACACACACATACGCATCTCTTCCCTTCTCTGTTAGTTGGTATGCATAAATATTTACGTTTGTTGTTGTCTTATCAGATCATTTATGGCGCAAAAGGGGCAGGCCATGTGGGCGGAAAAGCAGGAGGCATAGCAGGGGGAAAGGCAGGAGCAGAGGGGCAGGGGCAGGGGCAGGGGCAGGGGCAGCAGTTTGGCCTCGCATTACTCTTGTTATTTGCATGTTGTAGAAAAATATCAATTTGCGCACCTCCGATGACGACGACGACGACGCCAGCGGCAACCGTTTAACATTTTCCGCTATTTGCAGGCCTTTTGTCCTCAGTTTTCCTTCATTTAGCACCCCCTTCCACACACGCACACACACACATAGTCACCCCCTCATTTTCTCCCTCCCTGCTGTGCAGATGGGCTGCCTGCGATAGACTCGTCGTGTATCTAAATGTTGTGCAAATGCCTCCATTCGGAATATGAATTTATGTTCATGTGTTTTGGCGACGACGCTGCGTATACGCAATTTATGTTATTCCTCTTCCTATTTGCATAACAACTATGCGAGCAGTGCCAACGTCGTCGCCATCGTCGCCGTCCGCCATTACTCGCCATTTGCCGTTACTTGGCCTTCGGGCAGCCTCGTGGCCTCGAGGCAGCGACGACGTCCCTGCTGGGCCGAGCTGCCCATCCATATGGCCCAAATATAAATTGAGTTAGCATTATGATGATCTGTCCACACTGCACAGCTACACGGCAAGAAATCATACACATACATTAATATTTTAATGAGCGAAGAGAGAGAGGGAGAAAGGGAGAGAGAGAGTGGGAGAAAGGGAGAGAGAGCGAGAGAGAGAGCTGCATAATATATACATATTTTATAAAGAAATATGCTTTAGTTTTTGTTGTATTTGCAAATTTCCTTCTCTAAGCTAATATTATTATTAATTAATTAAAGCTTTTTGAAGAAGTTTTCTATATATCTGATATATATTTTGATGTATATATTATATTAGTATATTTAATTAATTATATTATTATTATATTATCATATTATATTATGATTAATTAATTAAAGTTGATTTAAGATATTTTCTATATATCTGATATATTTTTATGTATATATTATATTATATTTAATTAATTATATTATTATATTACTATTATATTATATTATTATTAATGAAGAAATTTTCTATATATCTAATATAGATTTGTTATGTATATATTATTATTATTATTATATTATTATTAATTAATTAAAGCTTTTTGAAGAAATATTCTGTATATATCTGATATATATTTTTATATTTTTATATAAACAGATCTTTCACGCTTTCTTTGCATTGCCTGCTTTATTCGCTTTTATATAGACCCAATCAAAAAAGCTGGCGAGGCTCATTCTCCCATTTTCAGCCATATTGATATGCAATATGATCTCTCTGTCTCCCCTTCCACATTTCTTGCCGTGCACAAAACTAGCATAATAAAATCCATTGGGCACTTTGGCTCACTCTGTTTTTATTTGAGTTTTCTGCTTGGATTTATCACTGCAGAAAAATAAAGAAAAGAAAAGGTAAAGTGCAATTTGGTGAGCTGCCTGTTGTTACTACTTGTATGCAGGAGGAGGAGGGGGGAGCAGGAGTAGATGCTGATGGTGTTGCTTGGGCTTATTCCCACGAGTCACGTAACTTCCGTTAGCGACTACGTGGCCAGCTCACTGACTCGTTCGCTCGGTTGGGCATTAATAAATTTTATGCTTAGCAGCGGCAGCAGCCTCCAATAACTTTCCAGATAATATCTAACAATCACCCGACAAGCAGAGGCAAAGAAATAACACCTCCCTCCCCCTCCTCTATCCCTGTTGGCCAAGTAAGTTGTTAAGCAGTCGCCCGCTTGCTCGACTCGACCATTTGGCTTCATTTTGTGCAGTTTCGTGGCACATTTCATGTTGCATACCACACATTTTGGAGCAACACTAATGAACAGCAGCAGCAACACACATAACAAGGCCAACAACAACAGCAACAACAACAACAGCAACAACAACGCGCAGCCGGCTCTAAGTAAGCCAAAAAAAGCGATGACATCGTCAACTTCGCACAAACTATTCATGTGTCGTATACGTAATGTCTGTCTATACGTCTCTGCCATGGCCTGCCTGTGTGTGTCTTTATATATATATATACCATATATATATATGTGTGTGTGTGTGGTTTAAGCCATGACTTGTGTGGCTTCCACTTCCCACACACTTCATTTTCTATCTTTCACTTTGATTTACCAATTTTCTTTTTCGATTTTTACACACAACGCAGACGGTGATATAAGTAATGTGCTCATTATAATGTCAGCTTATAGAGATGCTTAATATATTAGAATTATGTTTAACTATATATAGCTCTCTCTCTCTTTTTCATACTAGCTTTTGTTATATACGCTCTGCCCTGCCTTAAGCATTCTGCATTACGTATACGCCGCATTGCCGGCCTGTTTACGTATGTAAAATGTTTCAAATTAATCAAATTCATTAAAAATTCCTTTTGACATTGATGAGCTTTCAAAAATATGGTAAAGTGCGTGTGTTTCACATGCATAAACATTGCTGCTGGGGTCCCTAGTGAGCTGTTCCCCTCCCTCCTCTTTCCCCTCTCTCCCTCTGCCATATCTCTGTCTCTTGTCTCGCTTGTCGCTTAGGCACATAAATTTATGTATACTCGCACATGAGAGAGAGATACACGCACAGTGGGGCGAGCAGCGTGTGCTGCTTATCGAAGTTTTGGCAAATAATAAAAAAAAAAAACAAGACAAGCAAGACAACTGCCAAAATGAACATAGAACTCTGATAAACCCGAGAGCAAACTGAGGCGCCTCACTTCGATTTTCATTTTGATTTTGACCGTGCCTCAGCTGCGACTCACATTCTCATCCCCCCTCCCCCTTTTCTAGGGCGATAAAAAATTGCCTGCTGCTGCTGAGATATTCCAATTTTTAAAGTGTCAAGAAATATGCGCCTAAGTATGTAAAAAACGCGAGTGTGTATGTATATGATAAATAAGTATATTTCAGATGCGCAGCTTATATCACAAATGAATATGTAAGCAGATAATGGCCGTCTTCAGAGTCTTCCTTCCCCCCTGTTTCCAATTTTGGTATTTGTCTGAATTTGTTGGCAAAACAAAGCTAAATATGTAGGGATGTTTTTTTGACTCAAGCGGCGTCAGGCAGCACGACTTGCAGATATCTTATTATTATTCTGATTTATTTCTCAAAGATTTAAAGAGTTTTAATTGTTCTAATTATTTGTATAATCTTGTTTGGTAATTTCAGTACTATCAGTTACTGAAGTTCTCAGTTTCTTTCATATTTCATAGAGATACAAAGCTGTTATACCTATGATATCTGCAATTTCCTGTCAATTTCATACATACCTCTTTAATAACTTTTTTCCAAGTTACAAAAAAAAAGAAAGAAGTACGAAACACATAACCAACGGCAGAGCACACAGTTCCCTGTTGTTTTCAGAGTTCAGAGTTTTGGGAAACAAATAATAAAAAAAAATACACACACAAGTTGCACATACATTATAAGTTCGTAATACCCTTTAATTATTGTTGTAGTTACGCATAAACTAATATTAACATTTTGCAGCAGGTTTCTCCCCCTCTCTCTCTTTCTCTCTTTTGTTATAGTAATTAAAACTTGAGAGTATTGTGAGTTTATTATAAATCACGTGGCTTGAAGCAGTTCATGTTAGTCAGGTTACACACACACAAATAACTTATTACAGGGCATATACAGAGAATCCAGCAGGAGCAGCAGCCCAAAAAGGAATACGCATTTCACATTTTTTGTTTGTTGTTCTTTTTGGTTTTTCCATTTTCGTTTTTTTTTTGTTGTTTTTGTTGTTTTACGCAAAGTTTTGCCTGCCAGAAACAAAAAAAAAAAAAAAGTTGAAATCAACATATTGATTTTTGTACTTTTTGCAGGCGTACAGATAAGGGGGCGTGGCAGCGTGGGAGAGACCACAGCGCTTAGAGATAGACGTCGACGTCGACTCGTCGTCGATGCTGACGTGTGTATCTTGTATCTGAGTATCGCAGTATCTGGATTTTGTTGTATCTCCCTGCATCGGAATATCTCTTTCTCTCTCTCGCTCTCTCTCTTTCTCTCCCTCTCTATCTCACACTTCTGTGTGCTGTCCGAACATATTTGCCAAATGTTTCATTTCGACTCAAAGGGAAAACAGTTGCAAAATTGCCAAAAACATGTGCTAATGCCCGCCCCGCCCCGTCTCGCCCGCAACGCAGATCGACTATATATAGCTATATAGTATGCTATCGGGTAAATGCTGCCCACTCTGCCAATTTCATTATTAACCTTTGCTTTTGCCTCTATCAAACGAAACCTTTTTGTTTGCTTTTTCCTTTTTTTACTTTTCTCTTCGCTTTCAGTTTATCTTCTTTCGCTTTTGTTTTGTCGCGCATCCTTTGCTCTCCCATACACACACACACAGTCGCCTCTATAGGCAAATACCAGATAAATGGCAATTTAACAATGAAAAATTAAAAGAAAATACAAAGTATTTTTTCCGGCCCAGCGCCGAAAAGGAGCTTATTTCTCTCGCAGCACGCGGCACGTGGAACTGGCGGGCGGGTAATGGACTTGGTAAGTAATTACAGTTGAATTGTGACTAAAAACCAGATAGAAAGAGAGAGAGAGACAGCGAGAGAGAGAGAGAGCGAGAAAGAGTGAACGAGAGCGGGTGAAAACCAAATATGTTTTCTTTCCGCGGACTCTGCAAACTTCGCCCCTAAAGTGGAGGAGGGAAAACGCTGCTGCTGGGACCTGCTGGGCGAGTCCAAGAGGAAGTTGACCATTTGTCATTTGAGCAGCGATTTTTTCTCTGCTTCCAATTCACCCCTCCCACCCCCCTCCCCCCGCACTAACCGAAGGTAGCTCCGATTTTTTATTTATGCCTGACTACGTGATGTTTAATTAATGAGGCCAGCATTGAATATTGCATTGCACAATTGAAAGGTATAAAATATAAATGAATAAAGTGCGGCCAGGGAAACGATGGAGGAGGGATACGAACGGGTAGGGTCTTGAGATTTATATGATGTGAAAAAACGCATTCAATTTAGCAGATTGAATAAATGAGATATTTGATTTTGTTTGTTAAGGTTTCTTTGCGCACGAACTATGCCAGTTGAGGGGCGGCCATTTTGAATGCGCTGAAAAGTATGCTACGAAAATTTTAATTGAGCAAAAGGGGCAAAATATTTATTACTGATATTTATTTATTTATTAATATGATTATCGCTGCACAAGATCCAATTTTAAAGTAAGTTAATATAAGGCAAAGTATTGACATACAATATATATATTTATTTTATAATTATGATTTTATATATATTTTGTTTTAATTTACATTTATTTATATTATATTTATATATTATCATGAATACAGGAATGTTATATCTTCTATAAAGATATATATTATATATATATATTTGATTTGTAATTATATATTTATATATTTGTTATACTTTACACTTATTTATATTATTTTTAGTTAATACATATAATTAAAACAGGATTCTTATTACTTTTCTTATGAATGCTTTTCAGCTAAGTTAAAGTCACTTAAAGCCAAGCCAGTTTTAGCCGAAATAAAGCTGAGTGCCCTGAAAACTATGCTACAAAAAATGTAAATGAACAAAGTGCACAAAGTGGAAGGAAGAGGAGAGAGAAGATGGCGCACAAAAGTGAAGATTTATCTGAAGTGAAAAGTATTTCACTTGTAGCAGATAATGAATGAGAGATAAATTTATGGCATATCTTTCAAGACCTTATTTCTTCGCAAGCAATTTTCCTTGCTCTTTCGGAATAAATGCATAAATGGAAATTTGCCAGTGTCTCTGTAATAGAAACCAGCTAGCTCTCTCTCTCTCTCTCTCTCTCTGCGTTCTTCCACCTCCTCTATATTTCTTCAAGAGAGAACTCACAGAAATTCCAAATTTCGTATCGATTTCCGTGTGTTTTTTTAAACCAAATTATCCAGTTAATTCGAGGCAAAGGCAGCTTAAATCGCACCAGGCTGGCAAAAGAAAAGGCTGCGGCTTGTTTGGCGTGGTTTAAAAAGGCATAAATAAACCCCGCAGGGGGCGGGGGAGGGGCGCTTGAGGCGTGGCAACAATTACCCACTGCCTGTGGCTATAAAAAGGCTGTAGGAGCTACACATAAAGTGTAATGTTTTTTGCCTGGATAATCTGGTAGTTACTTCAAGCCAAAAAATATACATTTATTTTTTTTTCAGACAGAAATTTAATAAAACGAAGCTGGGGAAGCAGGGGTATTCCCCATATCGATAGTACCAACTGACAGGCTGCCATCAAAAGCTAAGCAAATTGTGTGTGGGCCCACACACACAGTTGATTTATCATGCCGCCCACTGCTCTGCCCCGCCCACATTTCCCTCACATCTTTTTCATTTTTTTTGTTGTATATTTTATATGGCAATCTGCACATGGCTCTGAGGCCACTGGAGACACTTTTAAAATATCATTAACATGCACGTTTCCACATCTGAGACTTTAACGTTGACTTCTGGCCATAAATCATGGCATATTTCGCTGCTTAAAAGTTGGCCTTGTTGTTGTTGTTGTTGTTGTTGGCCATTTCGATGCCACTTGGCTGCCTCAACTGTCAACTGGGTATAGCCAAAAGTCGACGCAGCTAATGCTGGAGTCAGGACTACAGCTTCAGTTCCAGCTTCAGCTCTGACTGCGACTCTGCTGTGTGTATGAGAGTGTGTAGAAGTGTGTGTGAGTGTGAGGTTGTTTATCTGTGTGTGCGTGTGTGTGTGTGTGCTGCCTTTACAATTTACAACGGAACCAAAAAGTTATGAAACTCATTAAAACACGAAACTAATTCAAACACCCCGGGCCTAATTGCCGCCTCATCGCAGCCCAGGCAACGGCAGACAGCATTAGGCAACCCCTCGCAACCCTACCCCCTTGGGCCACTCCACTCAGCACCCTTAGGAGCCAACACGAACGATACCGAAAAATTATTTAGCGTTAATTTCCATAGAAAAATGTGCGCGTCAACAGAAATTAAGTGTCCCAGCTAATTTAGCGATGGGGTCCAGGCAGCCAGGCAGGCAGTAAGTCGCTCCACAGTTGGTCCCCAATCTACCCAGGTCGAGTCCGACTGTGCTCAGCTGGCTACAGTTATAGCTATAGCTATATATATATATATATATAGCTGACATGGCAGCGGCAACGCATTGGAATACTTACAATTTTAATTTGAATAATTTTGCAGGCTTTAAACGTAAATTACCCTCACATTTTTTTGTGTCTTGCCCCGTGCCGTGCATATACTGCCCTTTTTTCATTCGTATACCCTGCAGCGAGTACTGAGCTAGGGGTCTGCATGACGGCTGAAGGTCAAATAGTCTTATTAAATTTTACTTTAGCCTGTGACATTGCATATAACTGCTATGATCATTTTCAAAGTGCTATATCTTTTATATAAATTGAGCTTATGCCACTAAATTTATTGTGTATACAGAACTAACTTTTCCTTTTCTATATCTCTAATTTCAGATTAATTGCTCAATAAACACAGCTGAAATTTAGGAAATTGCAGAGCACTGGGTAAGTGAATTTCTCTCTTGCAGGGTATCTGACTGTCTAGCACCCTCTGCCAGCGTTGACTTAGTGGATTTTTTATACTTTTTTTCTTTTGCATAAGCATTTTGAGAGATTAAACTTGGCGTACTTGAATGTTATTACACGTACTAGCAACAGCAGCAGGGGCGTAGGCAGGAGGGTTATGAGAGGCTGGGGGGGAGTGTTAACTGTGTGGCGGCACAGCGACACAACGTTGCCCAGCGCCAACACTTTCATTTATTATTATTTTTTACGCTCGGTTCGCGCCACCCCTTAACCCCCAAGCCACCCCCCGAACCCGGTAGCATCTAGCTAGCTGGGACCCAATTGTTGCCAGGCGTCGGAGGGTGTAGGTAGAGGGGGAGGATGGGTGGGTTGGTGCCGAAAACCAACCCATACAGAAAAATCACACATCGTTAGCTCAGCGTTTTTTTTTTTTTTTTTTTCTCCGTTCTTCTTTTCTGTGCTTCTTCCTCCGTTTCTACTTTTACGGCACGCGCTGTGCCCTTGTCCCAGTCCGAACACGGAGCGGAGCTTGGGAGTCCCATAATGTGGAATTTTCGTAGCATTTTCCATAAAAATTGCTTTGCTTGCTTGCCAGACGGGACGAAGATGGAAACGCATAAGAAGCGGAGAGGAGAATGTGGGCATGGGAGGGAGGGAGAAAGAAAGGGAATGGAGTGGGAAAAGTTGGGTAGACGTAGCTGTCTTCTGTTAACTGTCCCGTTTGAGTTTGTGGATACATTTGAACGAACTTATACACACACACACGCACACAGACATAATGGGTAATGCGTGTGTGTCTGCGTGTGTGTGTGCGGATGTGTGTGCTCTCGAAGTTTCTTTATTTAATTCAGTGAACTGTAAAATGTGCTGAAATGTTAGATTATTGCTTTCGCAGCAAGGGAGTGGCAGGAAGGCAGGGGGAGGAAACATGGGTGCAGGGTAACCAACTAGCACAGCAGAGCAGATACTTTTTCGCGTTCTTTCTCATTGGGTTTTTCCACTTTCCACTTTTCACTTGCTGCTGTTGTTGCTGTTGCCGCGGCTGTTTCTCTTTTGGCCATAACAATTTCCAACTGCAGCCGCACTCCTTTGACAAGATAATACGCTGATAGCCTCCACCGGGTAAGAAGCAGCAGCACGGCAAAAAGGAGGAAAAGTGGAAGAAAAACCCCAAAAAGGAAAAATTGGGCAATTTGCTTACAAGAACAACAAATGGAATTGGAGGCAGGGAGGAGACGGAGGCGGAGACGGAGGTTCACTTGAGTTGGGTGTGTGCAGCAGCTAGCAAGGATTGGCAAAAGGTTTGCGGCACGTGTTGACGTGCCCCTTCGGCATACAATGCCACAGACAAAGATAGAGAGAGGGGGAGGGAGAGAGAGAAGGCGTCCTAGAGCAACAGTGAAAAGAATTGAAAGTAAAATGCGCCGTGCTGCCTTCAATATTTTCACTAAGTGGCATTGACGTAGTACCCCAGACCCGGCACGTCCCTACACCCCGTCTCCCTTCAGCATAAAAAGTTCATTTTAAATATATAAATATTTATTATAATTTTGTGAATTTCATTTTGACCTCTCGGGGATTTCGAAAATTGTTTTCAAAGCTTTTACAACTTTCAATTTTCTCTGCTTTCAATAATCAAAGTAGCTGGACAATAGAGTGGGATATGTTATATATAGTATAGACTGAAATGTATTACTTAATAAGCAGTCAAATAATTCTTGGAACTATCGATAAGCTCAATGAGCTGCATTAGAGATGGCAGTAAAATCGATAAGATAAAAATACAAAAGTTAGACAAGCGTAGGTTCATTATATTATGATGCAGTACTAAGCTAGAGAATAATAATGCTTACGATCTTTCAAAATCTTCCCATATAATTATAAATATTTAAATATAATATATTATTGATAACTACCTCTCGGAGCACTAACGATAATGCGATATCACTAATATCGTTGTCTCTAGCTTGGGAGTATCTCACAAAAGTATCTACAAAGTATCACAAAAGTATCTTTAGCCTTTTCTTGAGAATTAACGAGCCAAATTCATTAACAGTTTCTAGTGCACTATCTACTCTAAATTGCACCGTATATATATAGTAATATAACTACATCTAACTCTTCTTTAGTTAAACCCAATTTTGAATCGCGCATAATCTGTCATAATTCAAATGACTTTGTCAGCTAACCCGCTTAGCTGCGAGAGAGAGAGAGAGAGAGAGAGAGAGCTCTTGCAACGTATCTATATCTCAAAAGTATCTTAACTGCTTTTGGCCAGGCTAAGCTGCTTGCGGCACGTGGCACTTGGCCATAGCTGGGCTCCTTAAACGGAGGCAACATAAACCACGCAATACTTTTCGAATGGCATCGTTGCAGTTTTCGCTATTTTTGACTACCCATAGCTCTCCCCCCGCTATTATCTCCCAATCTTCCCTGTCTCGTTTATCGTTTAACGAGCAGATGATAAATTCTGTGCATGCGCTGACAACATTTTCGTTAGTCTCCCATAATCTTAATGACGAAACTTAAAAATTTACGTGAGCTGCCTTGAATAATGTCGAACGCGGGGAGAGAGGAGAGGAGGAGAAGAAGGAGAAGGAGCAGCAGACGAGCTGGCCTGTGGTCGGGGGATTACCTGTTAACAGCTGCCCAGGCTGCCCCGGCTGCGCTGCCCTGTGCTGCCTCTGTCGCGGCATATCTGACGGCATACTCAAAATCAGAGAATGCCGCGAACCACGAACCAACTCAAAAACGTAGACGAAGCTGGAGCTGGAGCTGGAGAGAAGAGGTTGGAACCGTGTAGCTGGAGGCAGGGTAGGTAGGGGGAACGGGCGGGGGGAGGACAGACAAAAAGCATTGTAAATTGGGGTCGACAGCGGCAGCGACAAACAAAGTGCCAAGCAGATTGGCTCTTGGCTGGACTGGCAGGCAGGGAGGCAGGCAGGGAGGCAGGCGAGCAGACAGGTGGAGTGGACAAGACGGGAAGATAGCCTGCAGGAAGATAGCGAGTGGGGGGGCAGGAGCAAATGCTGCACTCGGAATTGACGTTTAAGCGACGAGAGAGGATTCGGAAGGCGTTCGCTCGCTTTGCTGCTGCTGCCACGTTGCCAGCGCTCTATCGACTTGCCACATGCCACTTGCCACACGCGCGCACGATTGTCGACACCCAGCGCATGGACTCCTCTCTAGCCCCGGCCTGCTCCGTGCTTCCTAGCCGGCAGCCATAGCTGTTTATGTCCTTGCTCGGGCTGTCTGCTCGTTCGTGCCTAACGAGCTGCACTCCAAAAAGAGGAGGAGCAGGAGGAGCAGCAGCAGCAGCAGCAGCGGCAGCTGGAGAAGAATGAGAAAAGCGAGAAAAAGAGCCCAGAAAAATACTACAAAATACTCGGAGAGAGAAACGCGCTTGAGGCGCTCAGGCGGCAGGGCGGGATGGGATGGGGCGTGGCGTGGCGGGTTGTGGTAGGGATAACCAAGTTGGTAACGGGATGCCTCGTTGATTTCGCTTGATTCCCTTGCGCGTTGCATGAAGAGTTACATCTACCAGCACCTACCTCCCCCCTCCCTTATCCATTCGCCGCCTCTCCAGGCTCCAGGCAATGTGACCACATCGTGCTGCGCACAGATTTCTGATGTTCGATTTAATTTTAGCGATTTCTGCTGCTGCCTCTGCCGCTGCCGCTGCTGCCGCTGCTTCTGCTGATTTTTGCGTTATTTATTTTATTATAATACCCTTTACATTTAACGGCGCGATAAGGCATATTGACTTTGACATTAATTGCCCCGCCTGCTCTTCTCTCTCTCTCTCCTCTCTCTCTCTCTCTGCTTTCCACTACTCGCCACTTGAGCACGGCTTTTATTGACGGTCATTAACGTCACAGACAGCGCCCCAACCAATCGCAACGTGGCTGAAACGCAACGCAGCGTTTTCCCCTTGATTTCCCCCGCACAGCTGTGTTTTTCCTTCTACTTTCCCCTATTTTGATAGTTCTTCCCCCCTCCCCAGAGCAGAGTCTGCGAAAAGCCAATTAGACAATCGGAAAACAATCAAATATTAATTTTATATTACGCCCTAATTGATTTATTACTCAAAGGAATTTAGCCAACAATGAGATAACACTCAGGAGCTTAGGGGGAAAACTAGAATACTACAAAAAAAAAAAAAAAAAAATGCACTAATTATTTACTCATTCGAAAGAGATTTTGGGGTACAGTAATACGAAAATGCTTAAATAAATACACTTAATAGTATTTTAATTATTTCCGCATTTAAACAATTAGGAGATTATGGAATATTAAATTATAATAAATATTTAAACAAATTTTAAATAGTTTTATTATTTCAAAAATACATAAAATATTTAAACAAATTTTTAATATTTATTTGATTTCAAAAATACATAAAATATTTAAACAAATTTTTAATATTTATTTGATTTCAACATATCAATAAATAGAATAAAATTATTAAGGAAACTCAGAGGGAAGTTTGTCTAGACTCCTAACTTTGCTTTGCTTTGCTTTTAAAGTAGAATTTAATTAAAACTTTGAGAATAGTTTCATTTTTAATTTATCTAAGTGTATACCTAAACAGAATATTGAAAATAATCCAATAATCCAGAATAATCCGAAGTTATCGATTTATAGAGCAACTCTATCTATACAGAAATACACATGCCATATTTGGTAGCTCTCACTTTTAGAATAGCTAAGATACGTGTGTTCAAACAGACAATTGAACAGACCTGTCGTAGTATACAATATAAGTAGTAGTAAATGTAGTTAAAAAATCCGTATAGCTGGAGGTTATACTACAATAAATATACCAAAAAACCTTAGTGCAATAGAAACTCTCAGTTTTTCCAAAAAAATCAACACTAAAATCGCATAAGTAAACATAAACCGAAAGTATGGTATTAACTCTATCAAAACACTCTCAAAAAAAGAGCACGAACTACCCATAGATTTGGTAAATCATCTGCCCAAATAGCTTAACTTTCTAACAATTTGATACCTTGTTGAGCTGTGATGGCACATGCCATCGAAATCGCTGATGCCGCATGGCACCAAAGCGAGCGAGCGTCGTCCTCGTCGATCTGTCAGGTTGCACGTTGCACGCTTCAAGTGGCACGTTTCGCGTTGCACGTTGCACGTTGCGACACTCAACGAAATTGACAATCTGCAAACTTGATTAGCCCTGGGGATAGGGTGGGGTGGGGTGTGGAAGTCGGAAATGCCTGTCAGATAGATAATTGCGTTATTTACTTGTTGGTTGCTAATTAAAATACGCGAGGGTAGTACGAATAGTTGCCAGACAGAGAGAGAGAGAGAGAGAGAGAGAGAGAGAGAGAGAGAGCTGAAGGTTCGCATGTATGTAGACAATATAGGATACTATCCATGTGTGGGGTAAGAGAGATGCGTGCTCGCATTGCCTTGCTGGGAATTGAATTGGAAACCAATAGAGTGAGAAACAGAGAGAGAGAGAGAGAGAGAGTGAGAGGGAGGGAAAATGAAGGCCATTCGGCCTGGCCTTATGAATATGCAATGAATGCGATTGCGAAATGTCGTTCTGGCTCAATACGAATTGCTGTCAATGTCAAAGCGGAGTGGAGTCAGGCTGACAAACTCTGGGAGTCTGTTTCTATTCCGTATCCGTAACTGTATCCGTATCCGCCTCGACCTCGACTGGCATTGCTGGAGCAGGAGGCCACTTTAAACACAGCCTCGTCTCGCATATTGATTGAAAACTGTCTTGATGTATAATGAAGCAAGGCAAAAAGATGAGAGGTGCCTCAATTATGCTCCACTTTATAAAGCTTAAGCTCGAAAATCTCATTTTCCTGCCCAAAAATGCGGCTGAAAATATTTTCTTATGGGGGAAAAATTTAATTGTAGCTGGAATAGCTTCGATGCTCAGGCTAAAGCTAATGATAATTAGGACTGCCAGGTCAGCTACTCTCCGGACAGATCTGTCCATTTTTATAGTCTAGCCTAAAAAAAAGTAATTTTGCTCGATTTCAGTACCCCTATAGAGCCTCTAGTATGGAAAACTTCGTCAAAACTCATCAGATGTCCTTGAGGGCGTACATTTTATTAATTTTTCGGCCTCTATATTGATTCTGCATCAAAATATTATTAATTTATCGGTTTTTAAAATTTTGGGTCTTTCATATGTCTTTCAAACTACTACTTTGCTCGATTTCAGTACCCCTATAGAGCCTCTAGTATGGAAAACTTCGCCAAAACTCATCAGATTTCCTTAAGAGGGGACATTTTATTCATTTTTCGACCTCTATATTGATTCTGCATCATACAAATATTAGTTTATCGGTTTTCAAAATTTTGGGTCTATCATATGTCTTTCATACTACTACTTTGCTCGATTTCAGTACCCGTATAGAGCCTCTAGTATGGAAAACTTCGTCAAAACTCATCAGACTTCCTTGAGAGGGGACATTTTATTCATTTTTCGACCTCTATATTGATTCTGCATCATACAAATATTAGTTTATCGGTTTTCAAAATTTTGGGTCTATCATATGTCTTTCATACTACTACTTTGCTCGATTTCAGTACCCCTATAGAGCCTCTAGTATGGAAAACTTCGTCAAAACTCATCAGACTTCCTTGAGAGGGGACATTTTATTCATTTTTCGTCGTCTATATTGATTCTGCATCAAAAAATTATTAATTTATCGGTTTTCAAAATGTTGGGTCTTTCATATGTCTTTCATACTACTACTTTGCTCGATTTCAGTACCCCTATAGAGCCTCTAGTATGGAAAACTTCGTCAAAACTCATCAGATTTCCTTAAGAGGGGACATTTTATTCATTTTTCGACCTCTATATTGATTCTGCATCAAAAAATTATTAATTTATCGGTTTTCAAAATTTTGGGTCTTTCATATGTCTTTCATACTACTACTTTGCTCGATTTCAGTACCCGTATAGAGCCTCTAGTATGGAAAACTTCGTCAAAACTCATCAGATTTCCTTGAGAGGGGACATTTTATTCATTTTTCGACCTCTATATTGATTCTGCATCAGAAAAATATAAGTTAATCTGTTTTCAAAATGTTGGGTCTATCATATGTCTTTCATACTACTATTTTGCTCGATTTCAGTACCCCTATAGAGCCTCTAGTATGGAAAACTTCGTCAAAACTCATCAGATTTCCTTGGGAGGGGACATTTTATTCATTTTTCGGCCTCTATATTGATTCTGCATCAAAAAAAATATTAGTTTATCTGTTTTCAAAATTTTGGGTCTTTCATATGTCTTTCATACTACTACTTTGCTCGATTTCAGTACCCCTATAGAGCCTCTAGTATGGAAAACTTCGTCAAAACTCATCAGATTTCCTTGAGAGGGGACATTTTATTCATTTTTCGACCTCTATATTGATTCTGCATCGGAAAAATATTAGTTTATCTGTTTTCAAAATTTTGGGTCTATCATATGTCTTTCATACTACTACTTTGCTCGATTTCAGTACCCCTGTAGAGCCTCTAGTATGGAAAACTTCGTCAAAACTCATCAGATTTCCTTGAGAGAGGACATTTTATTCATTTTTCGGCCTCAATATTGATTCTGCATCAAAAAATTATGAATTTATCGGTTTTCAAAATGTTGGGTCTTTCATATGTCTTTCATACTACTACTTTGCTCGATTTCAGTACCCCTATAGAGCCTCTAGTATGGAAAACTTCGTCAAAACTCATCAGATTTCCTTGAGAGAGGACATTTTATTCATTTTTCGGCCTCAATATTGATTCTGCATCAAAAAATTATGAATTTATCTGTTTTCAAAATTTTGGGTCTTTCATATGTCTTTCATACTACTACTTTGCTCGATTTCAGTACCCCTGTAGAGCCTCTAGTATGGAAAACTTCGTCAAAACTCATCAGATTTCCTTGAGATGGGACATTTTATTCATTTTTCGACCTCTATATTGATTCTGCATCGGAAAAATATTAGTTTATCTGTTTTCAAAATTTTGGGTCTATCATATGTCTTTCATACTACTACTTTGCTCGATTTCAGTACCCCTGTAGAGCCTCTAGTATGGAAAACTTCGTCAAAACTCATCAGATTTCCTTGAGAGGGGACATTTTATTCATTTTTTGACCTCTATATTGATTCTGCATCATAAAAATATTAGTTTATCGGTTTTCAAAATTTTGGGTCTATCACATGTCTTTCATACTACTACTTTGCTCGATTTCAGTACCCCTATAGAGCCTCTAGTATGGAAAACTTCGTCAAAACTCATCAGATTTCCTTGAGAGAGGACATTTTATTCATTTTTCGGCCTCAATATTGATTCTGCATCAAAAAATTATGAATTTATCGGTTTTCAAAATGTTGGGTCTTTCATATGTCTTTCATACTACTACTTTGCTCGATTTCAGTACCCCTATAGAGCCTCTAGTATGGAAAACTTCGTCAAAACTCATCAGATTTCCTTGAGAGAGGACATTTTATTCATTTTTCGGCCTCAATATTGATTCTGCATCAAAAAATTATGAATTTATCGGTTTTCAAAATGTTGGGTCTTTCATATGTCTTTCATACTACTACTTTGCTCGATTTCAGTACCCCTATAGAGCCTCTAGTATTGAAAACTTCGTCAAAACTCATCAGATTTCCTTGAGAGGGGACATTTTATTCATTTTTCGGCCTCTATATTGATTCTGCATCAAAAAATTATGAATTTATCGGTTTTCAAAATGTTGGGTCTTTCATATGTCTTTCATACTACTACTTTGCTCGATTTCAGTACCCCTATAGAGCCTCTAGTATGGAAAACTTCGTCAAAACTCATCAGATTTCCTTGAGAGGGGACATTTTATTAATTTTTCGTCGTCTATATTGATTCTGCATCAAAAAATTATTAATTTATCGGTTTTCAAAATGTTGGGTCTTTCATATGTCTTTCATACTACTACTTTGCTCGATTTCAGTACCCCTATAGAGCCTCTAGTATGGAAAACTTCGTCAAAACTCATCAGATTTCCTTGAGAGGGGACATTTTATTCATTTTTCGACCTCTATATTGATTCTGCATCATACAAATATTAGTTTATCGGTTTTCAAAATTTTGGGTCTATCATATGTCTTTCATACTACTACTTTGCTCGATTTCAGTACCCCTATAGAGCCTCTAGTATGGAAAACTTCGTCAAAACTCATCAGATTTCCTTGAGAGGGGACATTTTATTAATTTTTCGTCGTCTATATTGATTCTGCATCAAAAAATTATTAATTTATCGGTTTTCAAAATGTTGGGTCTTTCATATGTCTTTCATACTACTACTTTGCTCGATTTCAGTACCCCTATAGAGCCTCTAGTATGGAAAACTTCGTCAAAACTCATCAGATTTCCTTGAGAGGGGACATTTTATTCATTTTTTGACCTCTATATTGATTCTGCATCATACAAATATTAGTTTATCGGTTTTCAAAATTTTGGGTCTATCATATGTCTTTCATACTACTACTTTGCTCGATTTCAGTACCCCTGTAGAGCCTCTAGTATGGAAAACTTCGTCAAAACTCATCAGATTTCCTTGAGAGGGGACATTTTATTCATTTTTCGACCTCTATATTGATTCTGCATCGGAAAAATATTAGTTTATCTGTTTTCAAAATTTTGGGTCTATCATATGTCTTTCATACTACTACTTTGCTCGATTTCAGTACCCCTGTAGAGCCTCTAGTATGGAAAACTTCGTCAAAACTCATCAGATTTCCTTGAGAGAGGACATTTTATTCATTTTTCGGCCTCAATATTGATTCTGCATCAAAAAATTATGAATTTATCGGTTTTCAAAATGTTGGGTCTTTCATATGTCTTTCATACTACTACTTTGCTCGATTTCAGTACCCCTATAGAGCCTCTAGTATGGAAAACTTCGTCAAAACTCATCAGATTTCCTTGAGAGGGGACATTTTATTAATTTTTCGGCCTCTATATTGATTCTGCATCAAAAAATTATTAATTTATCGGTTTTCAAAATGTTGGGTCTTTCATATGTCTTTCATACTACTACTTTACTCGATTTCAGTAGCCCTATAGAGCCTCTAGTATGAAAAACTTCGTCAAAACTCATCAGATTTCCTTGAGAGGGGACATTTTATCCGTAATTTGGCCTCTATATTGATTCTGCATCAAACAATAATTAATTTATCGGTTTTCAAAATTTTGGGTCTTTCATATGGCTTCCAATGAAAACATTGCTACTGCTTAGTTCATAATTAATGTCCCAAAGTATGCAATGAAAAGCAAACCCTGGGGGGGACTTTTCCACTTTTCCACCTAGGGTGAGTGTTTTTCCAGCTGGCCAGACGAAAAGTATCTGCGCATTTACTAAGTATCTTATTATGCTAAGCTCGAGGAGACAACATTTTGGCCGAGCATGTGTTTGAATACATTCGTTGACGAATTCAAATACATTTGTGAGTGTTTGTGTGTGTGTGTGTATCTGTTTCCTTTCGCTTTCTGCGATTCTCATCGCAATTGGCTTGTATTAATCTTTAAACATGACATTGAGGCGATGTCGCAAGCTCTCGATTTAGCTCACTCTGCCTCCCCCTCCCTCTCTCTCTCTCTCTCTCGCACACAGTCGCCTGTCACGAGTATCTTAGGCAGTCACATACAGGCTTACAGACTCACATGCGCTCACTCATGAATATTCATTGTATTCGTATTTGTATTTGCAATTGCTTTGGCTCTGACTCGGGCTTTGGCTGTGGATTCGCCTGCCCCATCTGCTGGCAAATAGAAACAAGAACTGACAACCTATGTGTGTATGTGTGTGTGCCTGTGTGTGTGTGTGTGTGTCCCTGCGTGTGTGTGTGTGTGTGTGTGTGTGTGTGTGTGCCTGTGTGTCTGTGTGTGTGCTGGCTAAACACACGTGCCTAATCAAAATGCTGCATTAAAATAATCTCCGTTGCGAGGTATTCTTAGCCGCCTTCATTTCGCCCTGCTAATGATTAACAAAGGCGATTATAGACGGCACCCTACGCCCTGCTACCCGCTGCCCCTACCCCCTGCCCCCTAGCCCCTACCTCCCCTCAAGGTCTGCTCGCACTGTTGGCAGTTCGATTCGCGTTGCGTATTCGCCCAGTAATCTGGCAAATCTGAGCAACTTCCTGGGATTAGCCTCGACTGACTGCGTGAGCCAGTGCGAGTGTGTGTATGGAAGTGTGTGTGTGTGTGCGAGTGTGTGAGTGTGTGTGTGAGTGTGTGTGTGTGTGTGTGTGTCTGTGTGTGTGAGGCCTTTACAATTTAACGCACTGCCAAGTTCAAATACACACAAAAAGCGCCGCCTTCGACTTGGCCTACAACAGCAGCAGCAGAAGCAGGGGTAGAAGGGGGTGGCAGGGTAGGGTAGGGGCTGACTGCGGGGTCTGTGGCATAAGAACCCAATGCACACGCCTCCGTTAACAATAATTTACGCAACTTTGCGCCTCTTTTGTAAAAAGAAATAACTTACAAAGTCCCGCAGCGAGGCTAGTGAGTGTAGGAGAGAGGAGGGAGGCAAACAAAGCGATGTCGGACTAGTAAAAGAGCATTAAATTATCCTTGAGAGAATGGGGGAGAAAGAGAGTGGGAGTGGAAGAGGATGTGGAAGAGGGAGCAAGCGAGGACACGTGAGCGGCCAAAACAATAAACGTTTGTGGCACATTTGTCAAAACGAGTAGCGAACCGCAGCGACAACAGCAACAACAGCCAGAAAAAAACAGCAACAACAATAGCAACAAGCAACGACAGCAACAATCTGCAACAACAACAGCAACAACAGCAGCAACAACAGCAGCAACAAAAAGTTGACAAGCGGCTTTAAGCAACGAAGCAATCGCTCAATATTTTATTAGAGTAATTTGATATTTGCCCACACCCCCTGCCTTCTGCCCCCCAAAATGCCCCTAGGGGCAACAAAACACGACAGCAACATCGGCAGCAACAACAGCAGCAACATGCTCAACAATAACATATTGACTAATTTTTTGACACCGCTCTTTAATATTTATTAAAAGTCTGTTGCGTGCCGCCACTCGAGGGACACGCCTCCGCCTCCACCTCTGCCCCTGCCCCGCCCTCTCTCGCTCTCTCTCTCTCACGCCCTCTCTGGTCTTTGCCTACCCCAGCGAAGCGCGCAAAACCCAAAGCTAAGCTCAGCTTTCCTCGGGCTACGCTGAGGTTTGCTCGCTCTCCCCTCTGCCAGAGGTTTTTTTTGCTACAGCTTCGCTTTCTAGATCCGTCAATGCCCGTCCATGCTGTCCCCTGTCATGCCAGTGCCCACGCCCCCTTTGTCCTCCTCCCCCCTTGGTGCCTTTGCTGTCAGCCCAGTTGAGAACTGACAACTGACGCCTTTTTGCTTGTAATTTCGTTTTCAACGTCAGTGAAATTTTGCATTTATTACATCGAACGCCTTCATTACTTCACTACTCCAACTACCCGTACTCCCTACTCTCCCTACTCCCTACTCTCCCTCCCCTTTCTACTCAACTCTGCACCCAGCAGACAACTGACAACCAGGCAAGACAGAGGCGTGGGCGTGCACAGTGGTGCAAAAGTAACAGCTAAAGTGATTTGGGCTCTAGAGAAAATCTGTTTATTGCTGTTCAATAATTTTTATAATATTAATATATCATACTAATATTTATAATATAATATTCTTAAGATATTGATCATTGCTGGGTCTACTATTTTATAGGGTATTGAAAGATCTTATATTAAATTAAAAATATCTAGAGAAATTCTGTTTACTTGTGTTAAATATTATATATAATATTAATATACTAATATAATATAATATTCTTAAGAGATTGATCATTGCTGGATCTACTGTTTTATATGGTATCGACAGATCTTATATTAAATTATAAATATCAAAGGTTTCACAATAAAAGTCATCTTAATAAGCAAATCCTAATGCAATTTATACAATCCAACTCAATTTGTCCTTCTCTACAATTCTCTGCAAATTATTTACAGTTTATCAATATAATAAAGATCTCTATAGAGCAGTAAATAGACAGTAATGAAACTGAAAACTTTATCATATAAGTAATACAATAGTTGGACAACAGATACGCTGCCTCTGAGGGGGGAGGCTGCAGTTGGAATTGTGTGTGAAAATTGCGTGCTCGATTTCATTGTGATTATTCATACTCAGGCAGGCTCGCATGAACACGCACTCATTCACACTCATCTGCGTACTGCTCGCTCGGCTCGGCTCGGGATGTAATTGATTTAAGCATGAAATTGTAATTATGCTCGATTTTCACCTGATTTTTTAAACGAATTCGATCAATTATTTACTTAAAGTGAAATCAATGCGAAATGCGAAATGGCGAAGGCGAAGGCAGAAGAAGAAGAAGACAAAGAGATGAGGAGGAAAACAGAGGCAATGGTAAACAATGGACAAATAAGAAGAAATTATTCCACTGTTGTGCCAGCTATACCTCTCTCACTCTCTGCCCTCTCTCCCTCTCTCTCTCCCTCCCTCTCTGCCTGCTTCTTCGCTTTCTGCGCCTCAAGAAGGAGCCGCTGCTCTGCCTGTCATTTAGTATGTAAATTGAGATAAATCGTTTCTCGTGTCTGCGATACACACGCACACACACTCGCACACACACACACACTCGCACACACATGCATTATGTATGTATATTATATGCATGTGCTTATGTGCCTGGGCAATACATAAGACTGCTGTAAGTAAGTAACACGTCCTTATGCCAGCAACAACAACAACAGCAGCAGCAGCAACAAAAGCCACAGCAGCAGCAGCAGCAGCAGCAGCAGCAGCGGCAGCGGCAGCGGCAGCAATGGCGGCAACAATGGCGGCAAAAATAACGGCGGCTGTCGCTGATGTATGGGGCGAGTGCGGCATACGGCGCGTATGAGTTATTTCCTGTACCCGACCATTTTATTATTAAAAAACCAGCAGAGCAGAGCGAGACAGAGACAGCAGCACAGAGTGACTGAGAGAGAGAGATGGAGGGAGTGAGAGAGCGAGAAGTTGCGAGCGTGACTTGCTTTGATGTTTGACTGAATGCAGGCGTGGCCAGAATTCATCCACCCCTGCTGCTGCTCCTCCACTCACAACTTGCCCCTTCTCATTTGCCAAGTTGGGCAACAGCTGCACCGCCTGCTGCAGTTGCTCCAACTGCCGCTGCCGCTGCTGGTGCTGTTGCTGGTGCCGCACGCCACTTGAAGCCTTAAGTGCATAATTGACTTAATTAGCCGCCCCGAAACGACTTTTCGTTGCTGGCACCGCTGCAACTTGCCTGCCGCTCCTTGGGGCAACTGCCTCAAGGACTTGCTGCAGCGCAAGAAATATGCTTGAACCTTCAGGCTGCAATCGATATATGTTCTATGTTCTGTCATAAACTGCGGTTCTACGCCATTTACCCCTCGCTAAAACCTAATATATAAATGAGTTATATTTATTTGAAATAAATGGGGTTATAGTAGAAGTTCTAGGGAAGTTTCTGTATTTTATTAGGATGATTATTTTTTTATTTAACGTTAACTAAAAGCAGTCGACTCAAAGATATTTTAACAAAATAAAGAAAATTACAAATATAAATTACATTAAAAATATAAGATAATTTAAGTTAGAACTAAGAATATTAAAATTAATTTTTTAATATTTAAAATTATTTAAGTTATTAGATTTGACTTTCTTTAATTTTTAAAATTGTTTTATCATTTAATTGTATGAGCTCTAGTCTTATAAAAATCCTCAAGCTCTTCTAAGCTTGTAAATAATTAAACAAAATATTAAGTTCTGATTTATTTCAATATATTTTAAATGCAAATTATATTTTTAATACATCTATATATAATTATCTGTCTACCTATCTTCTCTAAATCGTGTTCGATCTACACAATACTTCCATTTAACACTCCTCATACCATGCCATTTCCCTATCCCCATTTCCCTATCGACACTCAAAAACTATCATGCAAAATATTCTTAGCTTGCATAACCTATAAAACGTGCATAACCTAAAAAACAAAAAAACGCAACCCTGCACGTGCTTCCCCTGTCAATTTGTAGTCGCTGCTCGTCGTTTTTTTTTTTTTTTTGCAGTGTATCTCTGCTGGCAAACTGATTAATCGCCGAAACGCTTTGTAAGCACTTTCGTGCCCCAGCGACCCCATTTGACAGCGACCCCAGCGACCGATCGCCCCAGCAAGCGACCGAGAGACCGGCAGACCGACCTACCCAACCGACCTATCCCCCTCCCTGAACCGACCTGAACTAACCTGCCCCCTCGAATCACACACACACACAAATCACGCAAACCTGCACGAGCTTGTGTAATGCGCTTATAAATTTTGTCTGCACAAATAAACTGCCACCTGGCCTCTCCCTTTCCCTCTCTCCCTCTCTCTGCCAGCGTTGCCACCCCGGCTGATGGCTCCATTTGCTGTTCGTGTATTGCGTAAAAGTTATCGATTATTTGTTGTCGAGTCGAGTCGATTCGAGTCGAGTTGAGTGCAACAAATGCAAAAATTTGTTGGCAAAATGTTTTCCACTTTCCATTTTGTGTGTGTGTGCGGGTGTGTGTGAGTGTGTGTGTGTTTTAGGCCTGCAAATGGCACGCGGCACGTGGCAGCTACCCTAACCCGCCCCTTTGACACTCTGCCTATCGATTAGCTGGCCGGAAAAACTTTTGAAAATTTTGCTAAATTGTTGTTAACTTTTTTTTGTTTTTTTTGCACATTGCATTGCGGCCATTTTGCACGCTTTGAGCAGCGTTCGCTCGATTAATTAAAATATGCAAAATGAAGGCACATCCTCCCCCATGACCTGAATAATAATAATGAAATCATTTAACCCAAATGTTACAGGCACTCCCGCTCTCTTTCTCCCTCTCTCTCCCACTCTCTTTCTCTCCTTTTTTGCGCTTCAAAATCATTGCAGTGTGTGTGTGTGTGCTTTGGGTGCATATTTTGGGTATATTATTTAATTACTGTTGATGGTGTAAATATTTCTAACTCAATTTGATGAAAATCGTTAAAATTATATAGAGCTCTGCTGCGAGAATTAACATTTTTCGGGGGTTTGTTGGGAAATAAAATAAGCTTCTATGGAAATAATTGTGGAGGCTTTTGATTATATGTATTTTAGAAAATACCATGCAAATTTTTTATGAATTAAAAATAAAAATAAATATGCTGCATATTTGTTAGCAATAAATTTAGTTTTCTGTTTTTTTTTTATATATAATAATAATCATATGTTTATTTCTTTATTTCTACTTTCTACCATTATACGCCAGCTTATTGCTCTGTTTTCTTGGAAAATCACTTTTATTAAGCGTGTGTGTGAATATATATATTTTACTATTTATATTCCTTACTCGAAATATCTTTTTTATCATCTCCGCTTGCCCAATTCCAAAGCAGGTTAAGATTTCCCGTGTTCCTTCACACTTGGCTACATAATAAAGCTCTTTTTTACTTAGACTTATCCATGAACTGTTTTATGTGGACCAATTTACTTTTCAAAGTCGTCTTGCCACAGCCTCCGGGTGTGTGTGTCGGTGTGTGTGAGTGAGTGAATTCATTCAGTATTCACACACACACACACTCATTCACTTACTCACTCACTCGCACCTCAATCCCCACACACATAACTAGGTAGTCGCTCGTTTAGGCAGCCATAAGCATGCATATCACACACATACTCCCACACACACTCGCTCACACACACACACACCCTCACACACACACACCCTCACACACATACACACCTGTAGTTACAGCTGTATTTGTGGGTCGGTAATTGCTTTACAAAGAAATAGAGCATAACAAATTTCACATGGCGAAAGTTTATGTACGCTCGCAGATCCCCCCCACCCCCAACGTTAGAGCCGTGCCTACGCCTCTGCCACGCCCCTTTACAGCCCCTCTTAGACCCAAAAAATAAATGCTGCGGCAAAAAGTGGCCAGAAAAAGCGAAAGCCAAATGAAAATGTGAACGCAAACGTAAACGCAAACGAGAACGACGACAACGAACGAGGCTTAATCGAAGTTTCACTTAGCAAATCAACAAAGTTGTTGCCAGTTGTTGATAGTTGTTGTTGTTGTTGTTGGCAGTTGCCCGTTGCTGTTGTTGTTGCTGCTGCTGCTGTACCACCTAGGCATGATTAGCATTCCAGCGAAACGCCAAAGCCGCAAACGAGCTCGGCGCAGCGCAACAATTCGCAAAGTGAATTAACATGCCAACGCTTCGAGCCAGCCCCCCTACCCCCTGCCCAAAAGAGGACAACACACTCCGCAGGACACTGTCCCTGCCCCTCCCATTCTCCTGCCCCTCCCCCTGCGCTGCTGCGACATGTTCAACTTTTAATTTACCATTCGCCCATTTTGCCCATTGACGTCAGCAGGGAGCAGGATTGAGGGCGGGCAGCATGCAGGGGATACAGGCAGGCAAGAGAGGGAGGGAGCAGGGTGTGGAGCAGGGTGTGTGTGCGGGGAATTAGGCACATTATCTTGCGCTGGCAGGCGGCGGGTGCAGGGTGCAGGGGCTGGGGGCAGGGGCGTGGCCATGCCTAATTGGCCAACGGCAGCAGAAAATTATAATTTGCATTTATAATTTTATTGACAATAAAAAGTATTTAATTTTTGGCCAAGCGCACAAAATCTGATGCTGCCAACAAGTCAACTCCCCAGCAGCAGCAGCAACAACAATAGAATTTGTTATGAAATATGAAGCGGAAAAGCGGAGAGGAAAAGCCAGAGTGGGAGAAAGGAAGAGAGAGCGAGAGTGAAAGGGGAGAAAATGCATATTTCGACAGCTTTTCAGGCATTTTGCTGACGAGCGACAAAACACTCGTTGCCCGCAGGGGGAGGGGGCGTGAATAGAGGGGCGTGGCAAGGAAAGAGGTAGAGGAAGTGGCAGGGCGGGCGGGCCGAGATGGCACCGGAAACTGAAAGGCTAGCGGAAAACTCGAAAATCCTCTTAATAATTCATAAAACTTTAGAAAACTACTTAACTCTTAAACTATACTATAACTGAATCAAACTAAACTAAAGCAACTGGCGCCCTCTGGCGCCAACGCACAGCAGCAGCTTGTTTAGAGCACCCAGCGGGACTGGGAGTTATATAAGACCCAGTTTAATCGGCATTTATGATGAGCATGCTAAAAGGATTGAAAGCAGGAGTAACTGGATTGCAAGAAGCCTGCCAGAGGCATGCATGAAACAGGCATGCGCTGGTAAGGCAGAAAGTCATGTGCCGCAGTGGAGCTAGGTTTCCTCTGGGTGGGGTGGGGGAGTTGCACTTGGCTGCACATGCAACTAAAGACAAATTTCTAACTTGTAGTGTAAAAAGTATGTGAAAAGCGACTGCATTTGGAAGGGAACAAATCTGTAGAACACTTTTACTACACTTGTTGTCACTGGGCTGCAACTTGCCTACAACCAGCACCACCACCAAAAGGCAGTCAAGTGTTCCGCCCATCCTTTGCCACTCCCCCTCCCAGACTGCTGGCTATGCAGGCCAAGTGGCTGGCGGGCAGAGGGAGTGGACGCTGGAGCTGCTGTTTCAGTTACATCTTTAGTTGCTTCTACTCTGATGCAGCTGCTTGTTCAGCTTTTCAGCTGTTCAAATTGCTGCCAGCTTCTACTAGCCTGTTCCTGCCCTGCTCCTGCCCTGCTCCTGCCCACTGCCTGCTCTACTCCTGCCCTGCTTCTGCTCTGCTCCTGCTCTGCTGCTGCCCTGCCCACTGCCGGCCCTACTCCTACCCTGCTCCTCCCCTGCTCCTTCCCACTGCCTGCCCTGCTCCTGCCCTGCTCCTGCCCTGTTCCTGGCCTGCTCCTGCCCTGTTCCTGCACTGCTCCTGCCTCAGCTCCTGCCCTGCTACTGCCCCACTGCCTGCCCTACTCCTACCCCAGTTCTACCCTCTTCCTATCGCCAACTTTCTGCAAGTTTTGTGTCGCCCACGCGCCGCTCAGTGCCGGCTGCAGTTCATCATATTTGAAGCATTGTTGGCTTGTTTTGCATTGCATGAAAAATGCACAACTTGGGGTTGCCAACGCCGGCAGAGAGAACCCGAAGATTGCGTATTTATAAGCTAATTTCGAGCCCCAGCAAAGTATGTATGACAAAAGTTTGTGCCTTCGCTTCCTGCGGGAGAAGATTGTAGGAACCTTTTGTGAGCCTGCTATAGGAGGGGGTGTTCCTTCGTAATTGACAAGCCCCACACAGAAAAGTGCTGCCTACTTCATCTTTTATGGCGTAAAAGTTTGCAGCGCCCTGAAAAATTGGGAAACTACTTTTAGCCCGAAAACTATATAAACAGAATTCGGAATGAATGACGGCGCTTAAGCAGTGACTTCCTATCTCAACTCCTTCTTCCTGCTCCCCTACCTCTCCCTTCTGCCTTCCCATCTAATTGGGTCAGCTCCCGACGTGGTCATTGACCAGTTGCAGTTGCACTTGGCCAACTCGTAATTAACTCGACTCACCGATGCACACAGAATCCAAAGAAATCATGCCCAGACCAGGCGAGCAGGATGCCAATTAGTTTCGGCTCTCCAGTCATGGCAATTAGAATTATTATTATTGTTTTTATGTAAGTATTGAACTAAGCCAGCGAGGGTAGGGGCAAAGGGAGAGGGAGCAGGGACTATCCCCTCGGCCCCCAGCTGCATCAATCCAATCAAAGTTGCTCAATCGCTTGGGATGGGGAATCCTAAGCTGCTCCACGCTCAAAAGTTTGCCATAATAACTGCCATAAAGTGCTTTTGCCTTTATCCTTTATCCTTTTTCATTTTTAATTGGGGTCGCATCACACGAGGCACGCTTTCCCAGCTTTCCCAGCTTTCCCTTGTATTTTCCCCGTATTTTCCTCGTGCGCCACACGGCGTATGCGTAATGTGAGCTGTTTGCTCTATTAGCAGCTCAGCTTAGTGATTTTTGATTTCCAAATGGCAAATAGAAAATGGGAAATGGAAAATGGAAAATGTGTAAAACGAGCTTTGGCTTAACCCGCTCGCTCTCTCTCTCTCTATGTCTCTCTCGCTTTCTCCCTCACTAATTACACATTTAATTAACTGAAAATCAACTCTGGCTACAGTCGCTTCTGCCCCGTAATTATTTGACACATAAAACCGTTTTGTGACTCATCCAAAGCGAATTAATGTGCACTCAGACACAAAAAACGACCCAAAAGGTGTGACAGAGACAGAGAGAGGGAGGTAGGTAGACAGAGAGAGAGGGAGAGAGAGCGTGCGATGAGCATAAAAAAGATTCGACATTTGAAACGCACGACTTTTTGCATGGACAAATGATTTGCCAGATTCTCCCCCCTCCTCCTCCTCCTACACTCCGCCCCCCGCATTCCTTGGGGACGTATTAGGGGCAGCATAAAGAATAAAACGAAACAAATAAAAGTTAAATAAAAATTGTTTCGCAAACTTTTTTCTTTTTACAATCTCCCGTTGTCACTTTGGACTGCCGCAGATTGCCGGATGACGATTTTTATAGAGAGAGAAAGAGAGAGAGAGAGAGAGAGAGAGTTAGAAGAACATGGGGAATAGAAGGTGCTATGTGGTTCTTGTTGCCCCTAGCTAGCAGTTATACCCTGTAGTGAAATTAGTAGAAAGTTAAATACGAACTGAGCGATCAGTTTTCTAAGTGCAGATCTCTGGCACTAAGACAGTTGGAGCTATGAAATTTTCCAGAAAGATACTTATAAATATTAAACTATGATGGGTCAACTCAAAACTGAAATCGCTCTTTAAAAACTTAAGATATTTCACTTATAAAATAGTTCAAAGAGTTAATATCTTGTTATTACTTTTGCTGCTTAATGTATATACTTGAAAAATAACTAATTGCATTGTTTTCTTTGGACTTTCGAGTTGGACAGCTTGATCAGTGCATATCTCTGACATTAAGATAGAAAGAACTATGAAATTTTCCAGAAAGATACGAAACAATACTATACAAAGCTGGAAAAAACAAAATTGCACTTGCGCTTTTAAAACATTAAAAATTGCCGTAAATCTTTAAACTACAACTATCTTTAAACGCTTAAACACTATGTAGATCTACAAACAGCTAAGCAAATTAAAGTTATTTAGAGTTCTAAACTAACTAGCCCACTGCGGTCTCAACTCTAGGTACGACTCTGTTGAACTATCAAAAACAGTTGCTAAATGCCAAAGGAGATGGCAAAGTGTTGGTGAAAACGTATGTAGCCGAGCACTCTGAGAAAGTTCTATTAAATTTCTAATAAAAATTTCGAGCTGGTTAAACTCTCTCTCTCTCTCTCTCTCTCTCTACCTCTTGCCCTCTCGCTCACTGTCCTGCTCTGTGCTGAAACTGGCAAAAGCAAACACAACGATTGAAAAATAAACATAAAAGTTATTTAAAGAACTATTTTATTTGCTACACAGCTGGGGGAGGGGGAGGTAGTAGGAGGGGGTAACAGGTAGGTAGGGGATTGCTGGAACACAGCATGCAACATATTTGCTAGCGATTGTCTATGTGTGTGTTGTGTGTGTGTGTGTGTGTGTGTGGAGCTTTGTGTCCTCTCCAGGGTTTTCCATGCACTTGCATTTGGTTAATTTGCGAAATAAATCAACCGAAGCAGGTTGGGGCTGCATTTCCTTTCTCCCCCTTTCTCTCTCTCTCTCTCTCTCTCTGCCTGCTTTTCTTTGCATTTTCCTCTACTGTTTTTCTTTTATTTTCATGTGCAGCGGCACTTAAAGGCCGCTTAATATTCTTCCGCATTGCTTTGGCCGCATTCAGCCGTTGCCACAGTCCGCTGCGGTTTGCGTTATGAGCCACATTGCATTCACCTTCTGCCTGCCTCCTACCCCTTCTTCCCTCCCCCTCCCCCTCCCCTTGTGCTGCTCTCTATTCAAGGAATTGCAACTAATTTTGGACTCGTCTGCATACACAATTCGTAGGCAGCAACAGCAGCAGCAGCAGCTGCTCCACTGGCTGGAGCTCGGGTTCAGGGGTCAGGGCTCAGGGCTCAGGGCATCGGCATCCTGTGGGCCACGGCTCGGCCACGTCAAGTAAATGAATATATGAGTATGCCAAACGAATAACTGCAGTTCCTCAAAACCAAGTCAACATCCTTTTTGGTAACCAGAGAAACGAAGCCTGCATTATTATTGTTGTTGCTGCTGCTGCTGCCGCTGCTGCAGCTGCTGTTGTTGCGGTTGTTGTTGCTGCTGTTGCTGCTGCTGCTGTGTTTACTTAACACACTTCCACTTCACTCAATGGCCGCTGCAGTGCAGCACACAGAGGGAGAGAGAGGGAGACGGGCATTCACAGGCATATGAATATGGTTATATATGAATAAAGCATGCAAATGCCGAGGTGTGCTCGTAGAGTTAACCCAAGTGAGGCTCGACTGTAGCTTATGGATGCGAGAGTACTACAGATAGCTCAGAGAAAGAGAGAGAGAGAAAGAGATGTGGAGTATCCTATAATGCGGTATCTGAGTAATACATCCTGACGTATTTGCATAAAGCTATAAAGAAACAACCTATTTTTGGCTAAGAAGAAATAGGTTGTATTTTAAAAAATTTAAAAATAATGCATACTAATTTTTAAAAATTTAAAAATATGCATAATATAGTTCAGATTTAGTTGAGTTTTATTTAGTAACTAAAAGTAAAAATTTAATTTAGATTTAATTAAGTTATTTGCATATGCAGAATGTTATTGATATAAATTAATTAACTCGCAGTTAAACAGAAATAGGTCGTTTTATTAGACATGCATTTTTCAAAGAAAGTATCTTACAGATTGCAGTTATCATTTCCTTTTATTTCAAAGCAATACATCTCAAGTTCTATTTGAAATACAGCTCACAGATACTTAGAAATATGCATAAAAAAATATATAATATATAATATAGTATAAAATATAAAATAACTCAGGAATACACAAGCTTGTTTAACTTGTGCATTGATTTTCCATTAATTCTTATCAACTTATCGGCAACATCTCGTCATGTATCTGTGTGTGTGTGTGTCTGTGTGGTGTGGTAATAGATCGCCCGCCGCATCCGCTTACAGGCCAAGTTCTTATCTCGCTGTTGGTTGGCTTCCACTCCTGAAGACTTGTCCAGAATCCTCTACAGCGTTGTCATTGTGGCATGCTGCGTCTGCTTGTTGTGCTACCGCTGTCGCTGCTGCTGTTGCTGCGGCTGCTGCTGCTGCTGCTGCCTCGTCGTCTTATTCTTCAGTTGCCGCTGCTGCTGTTGCATCCGCCACTTCCGGCTACGGCCCGTTTCTCATTCTGTTGCACGTTTTGTTTGCGCTGTAATTGTCTGTCGTGTCTCTGTCTCTCTCTCTCTCTCTCCCTCTCTCTCTCTCTCTTTCTGGCCTGTCCGTTTGCTTGTCCTGGCCAAAATATGTATGCACAAATAACCGCAACAGCATGAAGGAGTGTGTGACTGTGTGTGTGTGTGTGTGTGTGTGTGTGTGTGTATGTCTCCCTGTGTGTGTGCGTGTCTACAATCGTTGTGTTTATTGTACTTTGCTTCTGCTGCTGCTGCTGCTTCTCGCCGCCATCTTTGCCGTTGTTGTTGTTATGTATTTTTGCGGTTACACACAAATATACTGTTGCCTGCCAGAGCTGTGCACACACACACAGAGAGAGAGAGAGAGAGAGAGAGAGAGAGAGAGAGAGGGGAGACAGACAGCTTCCAAATTGCACTCCTTGTCGCCGAGGTCATGTCCACTGGCATCGCTGGCGTCGCCGCTGACGTCGATGATTTCTGTTGTTGTTGTTGCAGCCGAAGCAGCAGCAGACGGAGACGCAGACGCAGACGCTGACGCAGACGTAGACGCAGCCAACGGCGACGTCAACTCAAATGGGTTTCACTTGTTCAGCTGCCAAGTGCAGCACGGTGCAGGGGCAGGTGCAGCTCCAGCACCAGCAGCGTCATCTCACAACGGAATTGCAGGACGCAGCAGGCAAACAATTGTAAGCTCCGACAGTTAACAGCAACAACAGTTGCTACTGCACAACAACAACAGCACAGCAACAACAGTTGCTGTTGCAACGAGCGGGTTAAGCGTCTCGCTCCGGAGATGAACGGTAACTGCGACTTCACTGTCACCGTGACAACACACACAGCTGATGGTGATAAAAGAAATTACATTTTCGCATTGTCAACAACTTCATTCATTGGGTATATACGTGTGCTACATGCTACATACTGCATGCTATGTAGGTCAAGTTTTATATTATGCAAATAGCTTTTTCATATCTTCGATTTCCAACTAGCAAGCTCAAATATTCTGTACTCTGAAAATTGAAGAGTAAATCGGTTTATTTCAATGAATTGATAAGGATTGCCCTGGGGAACATGTGATTGTCTTTTGAAACTGTGCGCTACAGTTATATAAGGGTTTTTGCCTATACAGTATATATTCCCAGTTATTATTGCAGACTTTCAATTAGCTAAAAATATTATACTACTTTTAATAACTTAAACAAACCTATACGAAATCTATGCAGTTTCTTAACTTAATTAGGAATATATATCATATATCATCGTATATTTTAAATATGTAGTTCCTATTCTTTATTAGGAATAAAGATATCCTATATCACTTCATAAATCGTATTCTACGGCAAAACCTAAGCAGTTCCTTTACATGATTGGGAATATATATCATACATCATTTATCATATTTTTCATGGCATATCTTATATTGTATATACAGTTATTTTATTTTATAAGGAATATGTATATCATTTATCATTACATATATAAACATATATATATATAACTCGTATTCTACGGCGTGATCTATGCTGTGCCTTTATTAAATTAGAAATATTGTATATTAAATATATCATATCACAAATCATATAATAATCAATGTAGTGACTTTACTTGATTATGAATATATAGTATATATTAAAATACATTTATTTAAGAGTCGCAACTGCTTTGTCAGATACTTAAACCATTTTGCTACAATTCACAGTGACTGTAACTGTGACTTTAGTATTGTTTAGTAATTCCCTCAGTAAAATCGTTTTAATTTCTTGCCAGAATGAGAAATATATATATCCTTTATAGCCCTCTTAAACTTTATAGCAGCTGCCATAGTGTTTTTAAAGTTATTTCTCAGCTCTTCACATTCACCCACACACAGATCACTGTGACCTTTTCACTAACCGTGACAGCAAATAACGCTCAGCGCTGGCTTAGTTACTCCTGAGCTCTCCCTCTTCCCCACCTTTTCTCTCTCTCTCTCTCACTATGTGTTGCTGTCCTGGCCGGACTCCTGCAAAGGCGAATGTCCTGTTGCTGCGACGATGTTGCTGTTATCCTCGTCCCCTGTTGCTCCTACGGTTGCTGCTGCTGCTGTTGCTGGCTCTCACGTCGCTGACAGATAATTGCATTGCCCCTGTCGGTGTCTCTATGGCTGTGCACTGTCTCTCTGTCTGTCTGTCTCTCTCTCTCCCTCTCTCTCTGTCTGTGTGTGTGTTTATGAAACCATTTTCCATTTCCGCTGAGCAATAAAACTCCGACACGCTCACTAATCTGCGCCTGAGGCGGCCGAGTGTCATTAATTTTATTTTTCTGTGACATTTTCCGATTATATGCGGATTTGACTCACCCCGCCTCCCTGTCACGCCCCCCGCCTGGCTTGTTCTAGTGCAGAAGTTTTGCAGTTTACACTCGGCTTGTTGTCCTTGAAAGATTGCGCAGCCCTAACAAGCAAAACAAATAAGCGATAGCAGAGCTGGAGAGGAGCAGGAGGAGGAGTAGGGAGCAGCACTAGGTAAAGCTGAAGCTGGAACCTGCTCCTGTTCCACTTTTTGCACTTTTTCCTCATTAGTTTTTCCCAGTTTTTCTTTTCTTTTCTGTTTTTTTTTTTTTTTTTTGTTCTGTGCCGTTAATGTTTGCTCAATTTAAAAAGTTTTCTATCGCCATTTGCATTCGCACGCACATTCGCACGTGCTTCGCCAGCAACAACAATGGAAGAAGAAGAGGGAGAAGAAGGCGGAGAAGAAGGCGGAGAAGTAGAAGTAGAGCTGGGCGGAGGGGGGGGAGGCTGCCAAGTGGCAGAGCGGCAGCGGAAACAGCAAAATATTTGCATACGCACCGTGGTACAACGTCAATGGAAACTTTCCAATAGATTGCGCGTTGCTGCTGCTGTTGTTGTTGTTGCCTTGTACCGGGAAAAACTTTGTTTAGTTTTTGTTTTTCCATATATTTTATTATTTCAAGTTTTAATTTGGTAATGCAGCAGCAGCAGCGGCAGCGGCAGAGGCAGAGGCAGCGCAGCGACTCTAATTGTTCGTCCTTGAACAATGAATTGTCCTCTCTCTCTCTCTCTCCCTCTCTCACACTCTCTCTGTCTCTCTTTCTCTGCGCACTGTTGCCAAACTTTGTTCTCAAAGCGTGCAATTTGATTACGTACGCAAATGAGTTGGGCGTGCAGAGGCAGAGAGAGAGACAGAGACAGAAAGGGGCGTGGCAAGTTTCGCTTACATTCAACCGACCACAAGTGAAATTGTTTCTCAATTCGATTGTGGTGAAAAAACAGTGACATTTTCCCCGACACGAGTAAAAATAATAGAGAGAAAAAAATAAAAAATAAAGATATAAAATTGCTTAAGGCCAGTGAAAGCAATTAATGAATAATGAATACACTCGAACAATGCTTGAATAATTAATTGAATTGGCAGTGCGGCAAAGGAAACTGCATCTTGAATATAAATTGTGCAGCTAATAATGCATTATTAATCACATCGCGAGCACAGTTTGTTCCTAATATCAAATATACATACGTAATACTCTGGCCTGCAGCGATCTATTTGGGCGCTGTATTCATTATTCATTATTCATTCATTTCGGCTGCTGTGAACATCCAATTAGTTGTTTGCCCTGACCGAAAACCGAAAACATTTACAGATTGACGAGCTCGATTTCAATTGTTTCCTACTCTATATGAAAATACTCCCAATTTGCCAACTGTTTACACATCTCTCTCTCTCTCTCCCTCTCTCTCTCTGTGTGTGTGTGTGCACACCTCAGTGTCATTTTCGACTCATTTATTGTATTTATTCATGCGTGCTTTATGCCAAATTGAAGACCACAAATTGTTGGTAAATGCAGTAAATTTTACAGCGAGAATATGCTTAGAAAACATATATAACATGTACTATAAAATGTAAGGATGCCCTACATCTTTCCATACTTCCCATATTCCTACTCCATCTCCAACTGCAGCTTCTTCGTAATTAATTAAGTTATTCATGCACCTCAATGATTTCGCAAACTATACATAGAATACACAGGAACCTAAATGAATGAATGTGAATCAACTTGAAACGGAACTCACAGATGCTTGACTAACTTAGTATTTATTCAAAAATATTTGAGAGGAATCTATGTATAAATAGAATAATTGTGTGACACATCTAAATGTTGCGAAATATTTTGGAAAATTTTAAACTTGCGTATAATTAAGATTGAATGACTTGTAAATTACTAGAACTGATAGATAATGAGCTTAGATTACTTTAGAAATAATGGGGTAAATCTTAGGAATTTTTAATCTAATTTCCATAGGTTATTATAGTATTGAAATTGAATTTAATTCCCTTCTTCACTCAATCAGAGACTGAAAATATAGAAAACTTTCAAAATATTTAAATTATAATATACTAAAAATGTATATAGAGAACATAGACCAGAAGTACTCCCTAAGAAACATCAATTGCATTTTACAGAGCGTATTAGCAAGAGATTTATAGAGGGTCCCTCCCTGCAAATTATGCTAACTTGTTGCAGTAAATTCAATCCTAAAATGTTAGACAGTTCGCTCTGTTATTCGGTCGGGGCGACTTAATTACTCTGCACAAAGAGATCCAATTACGGTATCAGTCGGTATCAGAGAACCATTTCGGGGCGGACAACTATCTAACCAAATTGCCAGGCCAGGCCAGGCCAGGAGGCAGCCAGGAGGCAGGCAGGCAGGCAGTCGGGCAGGCAGTTAACTGATTTTGTTGGCCTGGTTTAGCACAATTACCAAATGCCACGAACGTTCTTATCTGCCTGACATATCTATCCATCTGCCAGATGCAACTGGCAACTGGCAACTGGCAACTGGCAGAGTACTCGCCCAATCCCAATATGATACGCTTTGTATTCGCAATCGTATTCACATCCATCTCTCTCTCTCGCTCTCTCTCTCTCTCGCTCGCTCAGTTAATTGATTTGGTTTACGACTCTGCAGTATTTCGATCCGATACGAATCATCGTGATATATATTTCTTTAATATTCTGCTACGGTTTTTGGCCCATTTCTGGCAATGCGCCAGCAAATTAGCTCGACTCGACTCGACTCGGTTAGGCTTTGCGGCCCAATGTGCCACATTTATGAATATATCAACGGATCTCGCATGAACTGAGCGAGTGTATGATGTGTGTGTGAGTGTGAGTGTAGCATGAGTGCGCGTGTGAGTGTGCTCATAAAGCAGCACAAATAAAACTGTCGACGATTGTGGCAGCCACAAAAGTGGGCCGCGGCAGGAGGAGGGGGACAGGATGGAGGAGCAAAGAATCAGTTGAATTGCCAGCAAAGGACGAGGTGGGACGCAGGCAGAAGGCGCTGCTGCAGCAGAGCAGGCGCAGCCGTTGCAAGTTGCGTTGCTGCCAACTGCTGCACTGCACTGGCACAGGAAATATTATCCGCATTGCCAAAGCATCTTAGCCAAGTCAGGGCGAAAAATACAGATAGAGAGAGAGAGCGAGATGGCAGGCAAGCACAGAGAGAGAGAGAGAGAGGGGAGAGGGGGCAGGGCAGGCAGACAAAGCGCAAAAAGCGGCCAAGTGAATTTCTCAAATACAAATTCAAATGGCAAATTGACAAATGAACCTTCAGAGCATTTTACGTTTGCATTGTGTCTCTCTCTCTGCCTCTCTCTCTCGCACACACACTACCCCTCTCCCTCTCTCTCTCTCTCCCTGCCTCTCTTTCTGTAGCTGTCTAGGTAATTCAGCTTTTTCGCATTCGCCTCATTTTCATGCTCCTTTACTTTGAAGCGTAAACAAAAAAAAAAAAAAAAAAAAAGAGAGAAAAAAGAGAGAAACGAGAAACGAGCAGAGAAAAAAAAGGCAGGGTATACAAAGCAGAGAGAAATGGGTAACCATTCGACAGGGCTTTTGATGCTGATTTTCTAAAGATGCCCCAGCTCGAGGGGGGCGACGGGGGCGTGGCGCATTGTTGTGTTGTTCAACTGCGGCACAAGTGGGGTCCCCCCTCCCCCCTTTTCCCGCCCGCCCGCACACACAAGATGAACAACAAATTACAAATTGTAGTTGATGGGCGACTTTAAAGCCAACTCGAAGGCGAAGGCTAAACTGCCACAGGGCTATCCTATTCGGCCATTCGGCCATTCGACCATTGTTTGCCAGGCCATTCTCCGGCTGCAGAACAGAGACCAGACCAGAGCAGAACAGACCAGAGCAGACCGGCTAAATACGGGTAAATGGGAGAGATTACCAATGAGCCAACTACAATTTAGACAGCAACAACATGAGCCCAAGCCGAAGCCTCTGCCTGAGCCCCAACTACAACAACAATGCTAACCAGACAATGCGCATTGTTCCCCAAAACAGAATGATTCCCCGCTTTGGTATAGCTTAAATTCCGATAGATTTAAGACTGAGAAACGTTTAGCAACATGCAAAAACCAGCTGAGATTATAGAACATATTTAAGTGGATTAGCTGGTAATATCTGGATAATTCACTAGAGAATAAATTAGACCAAGAGAACTTAGGATATATGTGTGATATATAGGGGTTTTCATTTTCTTAGACTTAGTATAAGATAAATTTAATAAGAAATATATTAATAAAATATAATATATCGAATTATGTCAAGCACACACCTCTACTTTTCCCTGACTTACTATCTGGATTTATTTATTATTTATTAAAGTCAACTAGGGCCAATGGTCAATGAATTTAAAGATAAATTAAAACGAAAAGTATAGTAAAAATTTAAAATAAAATATATTTATAAAGTGTATATATAAAATATAAAAATATATAAAATATATACATACAAGTATATAAATATAATAAATTAAGAAATTATTAACATTATCAAGATAAGTTCAGCAAATTTTATTTGGCAACATCTAAATATGAAAACAGTTCTAGAACCTTTAAAAAACCTCCTCCTACATCAGTCTACGCTCTTCCAGCAACTCTCAAAGTGAGAGAGCAAGGAAATGCTTTGATTAGCATATGATATAAGGCATATTTACATAGGCAACCCCTTTGATTCTACACTTAACCATCTCAACTCAGGAATTATCTGTTTATATACTAACAAATTTGTTGATTTCGCCACCTCCTTTAACTGACTGCATATTGACCAACCCAATTGCCAAAGCTATTCAGACTGGACCAACGAAATCTCTTGAAGATTGTGCCGCACTGCCAACTCTTGATAATCTTTCTTATATATATTCTAAGCTCAGTCAATGTGAAACTCCATCATGCGTAAAGTTAGTCTAATTTTGCTTTTTTTTTCTTCACTTTCAGAACTAGCTTTTTTTCTGCTGCTCAACACAGCGATTTGCCAGCTGGAAAGAAAAGGAAAATCAATAAGAAAACTGTCGCAGATTGCTAAAGAAAAGGGCAAGAAATTTGCCTTTGGCTCTTGCTCTCTGTCTGTGTGTGTGTGTGTGCCTGTGTGTGTGTGTGTGTGTGTGTGTGCAAAAAGTACCCAAAGTGCCGAGTAATGTGTAATAGAGCCCTTTTTGCCCGAGACGGCAACATGATGTGAAACATGGCAATCGAATCAGCCAAAGCCATTTAGAGTCATCAATTGGCGGGGTCGCGCACAGCAGCAGCAGCAGCAGAAGCAGCAGCAGCACGTCGAAAATGCACAGCATGGCAACAGCAGAGGTCACCACCGCGAGTGGGAGCAGTAGGAGGAGCATCTCGAGTGGGAGTGGCAGCGTCACCGGAAGCGAAAACGGCTACGGTAGCTGGAGATTGAGATGGAACATGGAGCGGAGCAGCGGAAGCGGCAGCAAGAGCTGTAGGAGCAGCAGCATCCGGCTACCAGGTAAGATTTCATTTTCTTTAGAAAACAAAAAAGTAGAAGAAGAAGAAGAAAAAAAGAGTTTACCCACGGCCAGGGGCGTAGTCAAGAGGGGCTAAGCGAGCATTAAAAGTTAACTGCAAGTGAAGTATATAAAATATCGCATATTATAGCAGGTAGGGTGGGAAAACAAACAGTGTGTTTACAGGGATTTATTTAGATGATATATATATTAATTAACCCAATCGGTTCTTAGAACTCACTTAATGCAAGTCTCTTTGTAATTTCAAGAGTTCTGCAAATGTTCCAGCAAAATCTTTGTTTCAAAACAAATTTTAAATAATTATAGAGAGAAATCAGAGAGTTTCACTACGTTTTACAACACTGAAGCAGTTATAGACAACACTGAATTAGTAATATACCAATTTTAAATTATATTTTTATGCAAACTGTAATTAGGCTTGCTTAAAAAAATTCTTCAGTCTTTAGGGCGTTATGCAACACTGAGTAGCGACGCATTTTAAAGCAGTCATTTTGCAACACTGCACTGCAGTCTGTACCCATTACTCTTCTCCTTCTTAGCAAAGTAAAAAACTTTAGCAACCCCCGTCTACGCCTCTGCCCCTTCGAGACCTCGGCCAAATGTCGTCAATCATGACTTTTCTGTCTACTCATATTCTTTCTTTCTCTCTCTCTCTCTCTCATTTTTCCTCCTTCCAGCTTGGCGACAGCTTGCGTGGGCGCTCTGCCTGCTCTGGCTATTGGGCTGTGCGTGGGCGGATGACTGGTCGCAGAGCTGCGCCTCCAACTGCACCTGCAAGTGGACCAATGGCAAGAAGTCAGCCATCTGCAGTTCCCTGCAGCTGACCAGCATACCGACTACCTTGAGCACAGAGCTGCAGGTGCTGGTGCTGAACGACAACCATATACCCTATCTGAATCGCGAGGAGTTCTCCGGCTTGGGGTTGCTCAATCTGCAACGCATTTACCTGAAGAAATCCGAGGTGCAGTACATACACAAAGAGAGTTTTCGCAATCTAAAGATTCTGGTGGAGATCGATTTGTCGGATAACAAGCTGGAGATGCTCGACAAGGACACGTTCATGGGCAACGATCGTCTGCGCATACTCTATCTGAATGGGAATCCCCTCAAGCGTCTCGCCGCCTATCAGTTTCCCATATTGCCACATCTGCGCACTCTGGACATGCACGATTGCCTCATCTCGTACATTGATCCCATGTCGCTGGCCAATCTCAATCAGCTGGAGTTCCTTAACCTGAAGAACAATTTGCTTGAGAGCCTTAGCGAGTATGTCTTCCAGCACATGACCAACCTGAAGACTCTTTCGCTGGAGGAGAATCCTTGGCAGTGCAATTGCAAGCTGAGGAAATTCCGATCGTGGTATGTGAACAGTCGCCTCAGTTCGGTCAGTCTGGTGTGCAAGGGACCACCGGCACAGAAGGATCGCAGCTGGGACAGCGTCGACGAGGAGCTCTTTGGCTGTGTGCCACGTGTGGAGATCTTTAACAACGAGGAGGCAGCGAATATAGACATCGGTAGCAACACTACGTTCAGTTGCCTGGTCTATGGTGATCCCCTGCCCGAGGTCAGTTGGGAGCTCAACGGAAAGATCTTGGATAATGACAATGTGCTCTTCGATACGGAGAGCATCAGTTCGGACAAGCTGTGGAGCAATCTGACGGTCTTCAATGTGTCCAGCCTGGATGCCGGCACCTATGCCTGCACAGGCAGCAATCTCATTGGATCGATGACGCAGAACATCAGCATTTATCTCAGCGAGATCGTGCAGCATGTGCTGGTGAAGACACCAGAGACTTTCTGGTATTTTGGACTCATCATGGGCATCTTTGGCACCGTCTTCCTGCTGATTGCGATCTCCTTTGTGGTCTGCCTGTGCAAGCGCACTACGCGTCAGCATCGTCATGCGAACAAGGCGGGCGTCAAGTCCAGCGTCAGTTTCAATGATCAGGAGAAGAAGCTGCTGGACTCGAGTGTCACGACCACAACCAATGATCGTGGCGATAGCTATGGCATCGATAACAATCCCAGTTCCATCAATAAGACAGACTCCACGCTGGGATTCAATCAGATTGAGATACACGCTGTGGAGAATCATCGCCAGCAACAGGCAGGCGGGGTGGGAGGCGTGGGCGGGCAGGTTCCCGGGCAGCAACAGACGCAGGGAGGGCAGCACATGCGACAGCAGCTGATGACCGTCAAGGATCCCACCTGCGGCCTGATCAGTGTGCCCACCTCCATGGCCAGCTATCAGATGCATCCGCATGCGCATCAGGAGGAGTTCCCGCTCAATGTGGGCGTCTTTCCGCCACCGCCGGAGTTCTGCTCCAACATTGTGCCGAATCCGAGTTTCGGAAACATCTTCATACGTGTCTCTGTCACGCAGGACATGCTCGATGGCGCCGATCTTAGCATGTATCCGGATCTGCTAAACATACCCAAGCGACGCCAGGATGATCCTGGCACTGTTGCAGCCGTAGCTGGAGCAGGAGTGGGCGTAGCTGCTGGTGCAGGAGGAACTATCGAGGGTCAGTTTGCCACCCTGCCGCGCCATACGACACGTCGTGGCATACTCAAGAAGGATCCATCGGCGGCGAATCTCTATCCGCACGACGAGATTGTCACCTATAACCTGGAGACGGGCGCCTATCATTGTGGTGCCTCCAATGGCATGGAAATGCCACTGCCACCGCCACCACCACCGCCAGCGGTCACTGCCGTTGTCCAGTGTCATCATCCCGCCACATCCGCCTCGAACTGTGCGAGTTGCATCAACAATGCGACGCCCTCGTCCAGCGTGACGGAGGCGACGCCCATGCGACCACTCTGCGGCGGAGCAGGCGCTAGCGGAGTGGGTGGTGGCGTTGCGGGCGGTGGCAGTGTCGGTGTGGGTGGAGGCGACAACTCGGCATATCCCAAGTACGATAACATGGGACGACGCATCACAGCCAGCGGTGGTTTGCCCGATGAAAACGAGACACTCTTCAATGAGGCCGAGGAGGAGCATGGACACAACGATGATGGAAATGAATCCTCGTCGCCGGATCAGTCCGCGGAGCAGACAATGGGCGGCGGCGAATTCGTTTCGCTCTAGTATTACGGCACGCAGGTGTAAAACGGCGCAGCGCCACCTGCCGGTCAATAGATTGTGCCCGCAAACGATGAGACGACGAAATCCCTAAAAAAAAAAGATAGATAGATCAACTTTGGCAATCCTTTTGTTCATATCATGTACCAAGAAAAGAAATCCACAGCCGCAGCCGCATCCCAATCCCGATGCACACAATCTATTGCCGGCCGGAAGGATTTGCAGGAGATGACAAAAAATATAGGGAGAGAAATAAGTAGCGAAATCAAACCCAACACGAGAATATGAGAATGCTAAGCTAATGGAGAATCCAAAAGAATTAATCGATTGATTTTATTACGCTCTCATAAGTAGATTAAATAGTCGTCTAGACATAGCTCCATGGTAACCCATTCCTAAACGAGATAACAACGTCGCATTTCGCCCTAAATTCGTGCGCCAATCAAATCACTCAGCGCGCTGTGTGAATGGCAATTTGACAGTCACACGGCGATTGTGATTGCCATTCACACTGGGCACACAGTGTAGTGCGTTGCAAACATTTCGTAGTTATCTAATTTGGTAAACGATTCTAGACCAAAACTATTTCCCATAAGGTGTACAAATCCATGAATATATATATATATAGTTATATGTATATATATAGTTCCTTAGTAGGCAATATAGAATGCGAGAAATGTTCGAAATTCGAATTCGTTTTTAGTGCTAACTTTCACGTTTATAGCGAAACATTTGCTCATTGTATAATCCTCAGTAGCGACAAAAAACATATATATATATAGATATAAAATATATATACTTCTACATATAATGTTAGAGATCCCAAGTATTCTACCTGATATATTGAATCATCTATTTTTCAAATATACACAACATTACGTAATCTACAATATACTTTTTAGCCAAAGCCACATTTATATGGGGAATAATTGTGTATTTTAGTTATAGTTCGAGTACTCTTCGGATATATATGTATAGTTTACCTGTATATAGATGTGAATAGGCAGCCAGATATAAAGAAATATTAATAATATATTAATAGCAAACCCTTTCGTATAGTAAGAATTTTAAAATCAAAATCGTTTTAAAGCCCAGCTCAACAAGATATTATATATATATCTAACACATTTTTGTCGTGCCAAAACTGAGAAGTATTTTAAAGATATGTTTTAAATGTTGAACATGATTGTTGCTTGAATATTATATTATTATAGTATATCAATTGGATTCTTCCGCGAAATAGGCCAAACTAAGTTAGGAAAAGTTCACTTTGCATTATAATCCCCGTATCTGATTACTATAATATTTTCTGCTCAGTTCTGTCAATTACCTGTGGCACCTGCAATATGGAAAAAAATAACAAACCTTGTAATCATTTTATTCATTTTACTCATTAACTGCGCGGTTTGAATTAATCTGCGGTAGTTTCGAAAACTGTTGAATATAAATTAATGTAAAAACAATAAACAATATGTGGATAGGATAAAGAGTGCGGTCTGCCATTGTTTGATTAGTCGGACAAATGAAAATTTTACTAATTATATTCAGATATTGTAAATGTAATATGGGTGTAACAAGAGCAGCAGCAACGATATGAATATATTTGTATGTAAATTCGTATAAAGTAGCGCATAAATAAATCTGCATATATACATATTATATATAGAATCCAGACTACTGCTAAGCCTACAGATACAGATGCGGCATAATGAAAATTTTGTGTAGAATGTTTACGACTCGAGCTTGATACTAAATGTAAATGTAAATTATGAACTAACAACTAAATATATATATTATATAAATCCCAAAATATAATTAATTATATAGAGACTCGCACTCACCCGATATGAATATACATTTATGTACAGGCACTCTATATATATAGCCGCATATGGGACTATGTCTGGTGTGAAGCTAGTTGTAACTTGCATGCAAAGGATTTACTCGAAATCGAGCCTATATAGTATAATGATATTATAAGTTAGGGACGGAGCGAGCGATACAAACGAGGATTTTGTTTTTTGACATCCACTCGCATCCATTGCACGTTATACACAAATCCAAATCCAAATCGAAATCCAAATCCAAATCGAAATCAAAATCGAAAGTAAGATAAATGAAACGAGAGTAAAATAAGCGCAAAAGCAATAGAGATAAATGTCAGATAAATAGACGCATTTTTTCCTTCAGATCTCATAGTTCTCTCCAAGAAGATTATATATGCATACTAAATGCCTAGTTGCTGCACCGTAGTATAAGGTCATAGGTCAATGTGTATGAAATAAAAAAGTAGGTGACAGTTCGTTTCGATTTTTGATTCGATTTCTTTTTTTTCTTCATTCCATTCTATTCCAACCATTCATCCATCCTTCCTTACTTGCCATGAATACCATTTTGAATCGTTTGAATAGTTTTGCGCACAGCTGTCGCCTCCCCCCCAAAAAAACAGGTCTCAATTTAAATTTAAATATTTTGCCAGCAAAGAGCAAAAACTGTTCACAATCTCGCTGCATTTTTGAGATCTTTTTCTTAAACATATTTCGGGCTATTTTTTCATGTTTCCGAAATGGAATATTGATTTAATTTTTTTTGGCAGCCTGAAAAGTTTTACTGCAAACTGATTTTGATTGCAGTGAGAAATGTTGCCAACATACATTCTTGCTCTAACAATTTTCTTAACACATTTAAGCCATTTGATAGAGGGGGGATTTTCCTGCATTTTCCTCCCATTTCTCCCCTCCCTCCTGACTCCTTGAAGGCGCAGCTGTGAAATTTAGTTTTGATTTTTGTTTACTTTGCTTTTTGCATGAAACCGAAGAGTTTCCTATCCGCAACACACACACACTCACACACACACATGTGTAGATACACACACACACACACTCGCAAGCTCATTAAGCAGATTCAGATTGAAAGCAATTAAAATAAAATGCGAATAACTCAGACTGGCAAAAAAGAGGGAAAATCATTTCAACTAATTAAAACGTGATGGAAAACCGCCAGAAAAGCGGCAGCGCGCAGTGAGATATGTAAACAGAACTAAACTCGGGAATGCGTTTTACACACACAGATAAAGAGAAAGAGAGACAGAGAGAGATGTAACAAATATAATTTTAATTACTGCGCTTAGTACGCAGCTCACAAAGCGAATAGGCACATTGCGAATCAGCATTAAATAAAATGAATACAATTACATAAACAAGTGCAAACATGCGCAAAAACCAGCAACAACAACAACAACAACAACAACAACAATTGGAAAAGGCAGAAAAAAATAAAGAGGGGGAGGGGGAGAAAAACTAACGGAAAACCTTGTCCGGATGATGTAATGCGAAGAGCAAACCGAACCGAACCGCATCGCATCGCATCGCAATGAAATGAAGAATTGTCGAGCAAATTTTCCGCTTTGTTTTTCTTTATGTTTTTCTTTTTTATTTTTTGTGCTGCTGTTCGAAATTGTTGTGTAATCTGCTAAATGCCTAACGGGACTCCAGAGAGACAGTGGGAGAGAGGGAGAGAAAAGTTACGTAAACAGAGACCACGCGCGCGAAATTTTCTTTTCAACAACAAATTGAATATGTAAACCCAATTTCCACACGATAACAACAATATGAAAACATACTTTATCAAAAAACATACACACACAGAGAGAGACTCAAGGAAGCCAGTTACAAGATAATAGCATTATTCTTTGGTATAGATTGTCAAGCTTTACTACACACACAGACACACACACACACACACACACACTATATTTAACATAGATGAGATAATAACGAATAACGAAGAACAAAAAAACAACAAAAAGAGAAATACGAAATAAATTGAATGAAAACTAAAGAGTGCACGCGAGTGTTTTTCTTTCATTATTTATGCGTGGGAAATGAGGGAAAAATGCCGCACACCGTTGCGTATACGCAATAAATATTAAGTATACGCAGCGTGAACGGGATTGCATGGATTGAGGCAATGTGGAGGAGCACTCGTTGCATCTTACAGCTCGCATAATTAATTGAACACACAGAGAGAGAGAGGGAAAGGGAGAATGAGAGAGAGAGCGAGAGAGAGGGGGAGAGAGAGAGAGCGAGAGAGCGCACAGTGCACTGCGCTTCCAATCAATTTGACATCCCGCCGCCGTTGGGCAACTTCCTTGACTCGTTTCCACTTGGTTCGCCCGGGACAGGGACACGAGACACAGGACCGGAGCCGGGGCTAATCTACATAATTTGGCAGGCAAAGCCAAAGGACATCCGCTCGCATCTCGCAACACTTGTTGATCAAACTTTCCACCAAAAGAGAGAGAGAGAGAGAGAGAGAGAGAGCGAGTGCAGCTGCAAACAAATTTCCGCTGTTAGTTTTCTTCATTTCTTTTCATTTTATTCCCTCATTTCCTTCCCTTTCCTATGTAGTCTGTGTGCTCAACTAAACTCGCATTTTGCTGCATTTCCGCCACTGGTGACGTCACCTCCGCAAATGTTGCAATAATGAGTGCCAAGAGCGAGAGAGAGAACGAACAGAAGGAACGTAATAACATTTTCATCTTAATGCACTCAAAACACATTTAGTCAAAGTTGCTTGCATCTGCTGCTGCTGCGCGACAGGGGAGGGAGGCGTGGCAAGTGGACGAGGAAGAGGAGAGAAGGAAGTAAGCCTGCTGATGGGATGGGATGGGATGAGGCTGTCGCTGCTGGAGCTGCTGCTACTGGTATGACGACTGCGGCAACGTCTAACCGCCAAGTCAGTCAGAGTGTCGCACAGTGGAGCAAATTGCAAAGGTAGTGTGCTAAAATTGGCTAAGTTTACAGCAGATTGGAAAAGGATTGTATAGGTTACTTGTTTCTATTTCTAAATAGAAAAATTTTATTTGAAAATTATTATATTTTTAAATGAATCAATAATTGTAAAAAATAAATAATAAATTATATAAAATAAATAGTAAATAAATAAATTATAACTTAATAAATGATGCACTGCATTGGAAGTTTATGCATATTATAATAAAACCTGATTTAATTTAACATTTGTTGTATCTTCAGGAATAACCCAGAAAAAAAAAGTATAAAAATCCAATTCAATTACTCTACATCTCAAGCACTAATACAATTTGTATTTATTTTTTTTTTCAACACTCAATTGCCCTATTTATGCCCACTGTATCAGTGGAATGGGCGCACATCAATGGCTTGGGCTGTGCCAACGAGCATGTGTAGTTCTCCAGAGATTGGAACGCATTGAGCACGTAGCGTTTGCAACCACAAAAACCCATATCCACACCCGCACACACACACACACACACGCACACCCACACACTCGCACCTCCGCACACACACACACATAGCACACCCACTGCTGGGAGAGAGAGAGAGAAGCAGCAGCAGCTTCTTCTGCAGTTTTTCCCCTACGTTACGAATGTAACATTCATTTTTGACAAGCATAATTTGCGGTCATGTGGAGAAGAGCTATGGCTGCAGAGGGAGTGAGAGAGAGGAACAGGAACATAGAGGGAGAGAGTGAGAGAGCGGGCACGAGCAGCCGGTGTTACTGCTCGGGGAGACGCTTATTTACAGCATTCATGGTGCCTGGCACTTTTCTAATGCAAAAATGATGCACTGCACCGTGCGGGGCCTGCAAGCATAACGATCTGCGGTCAGACAGTGGGCAGATTGAGCCCTCGCTGCAGCCAAAACATGCACTTAATGTCGAAGAGAGAGAGAGAGAGAGAGGGAGCGAGAGAAAGGGAGGGGGAGTTGTAAAGAGAGAGAGCGCAGCGTAGCCAGAAGACTGCGCCGTAGCCAGGCAGACGCAGCCTCCTCCTGGCAGCCGCAGTGGCAATGAAAGTATAGAAAACCAATATTTGTCCAGCAGCTGGCAGGAGGAGGAGCTGCCCAGCCTGCCTGCCCAGCTACAACAGCAACAATGAGCCAGGCAGCTAAATAAATCTGTTTGCCAAACAGTTATTGCTCCTGTTTCGTGTGCCGCATCCCACATCCCGAATCCCCCCATGCCACGTTCCACGCCTGCGATATGTGCGCTCATTTTATGCCTCCACTTGGCAACCGCTCAATAATTGCCAGTGGCTGCTCCTGCCTACTGCCCCCCACCCAGCCTTCTCCTGCAGCTGCTTGGAGTACTCAGGTGGCGCAAGGCTTTCTATAAATTCCATGCAAGCGATTATGCAAGTTGCCAGAGCCTGCAGAGCTGCCGGAGTGCAGCCAGAGGAGACCCTTGGGCAGCAGTAACCCGATCCACAAAACGAAATCCAATATGTGTTATAAATGGCATGCGTCTCGCTCGCTCTGCCCCTCTCCCTGTCTCTCTTTCTCCTCCTCCTTCTCCTTCAAGACTGGAGGCAAAACATACAACTCTGCTTTAAAATCCTTCGTACATTTCATGCCCTGCAGGACGTCGCTGTCCAGTTAGGAGACTGCAGGCCAAACTGACTACTCCCTCGGCTCCAACCCAGTCATTCTTCTCATCATCGCTTTAATCGACCAAAAGTCTGGTGAATTATATAGACAGATGTTAAGCTAGATTTAGTAGTTGCAATATGGAGAGGGAGAGAGAGAAAGAGAGAGAGAGCTTTGGGTTATGCTTCTATAGATCATGGTGAAATTTAACTAAAGCGATCTATAGGCATTTATTCCAGTTAGAGTCCATTTTAAAGTAGATAAATATATTCCAAAAGGAAAACAAACTTCTAGATTACTTCTATATAGTGCATAATATCTCAGTATTTTTAAATGTTTGCCAAACTTTTCTTCCCAAAAATTATTTATAGTTTTCCAACTTTTTCCAGCCTTATATCCTTATATATTTGTTATCAATTCGGCCCCCAACTACAAGGTGCACATATGTAGTCAGACATACGCTAAAAGTCTACACACATGCCACGCCCCTCTATTGGCAGCCGCCTCTCGGTTCACACCCTACGGCTGAGCATTGATTAAAGTGATTCGTTTGCAAATTTATGTTCCAAATATTAACCCAATTGCTCCCCGAGGAACACTCTCAGTCGAAGCAGAAAGGCAGAAAAGAGCGCCAAACTTTGCCAGGGCAAAAAAGCGAAAAACAGAAAAAAAGGAAAAACCAGAAAAAAAAAATAGGATATATCGGTTTATTGAAGTTTTCATACCCTCGCGAAAAATATTTCTCAGATTTCACGCTTTTCAAGCAATACGTATTTGAATTCTACATTTTTTCCTGGAAAACTTATATGAAATTAAAGTAAATATATTATATAAACGATATTAATAATATTGAAAAATACTATATAATAGTCTGAAAAATACTCAGTAATTTTAACATTCAGCCCCTCTGGTCACACTAAATAATTAATAAAAACACTTAGATATAGCGACCCTGTTAGTAGTGTAAACTTGTATTATGTGCAATGAATAACGTATTATAATGTATAAATCTAAAATTTATAGAAATATCACTGAATGCGATATCGTGGCGTCATATTATATCGGTATTCATTAGGACATGCAATCGGATTTTCTCTTTCGGCTTCAATGCAAAGAAATAATTGCTGGTATTTGTCAGATCTTTTTTACTATGCAACGGCGGCCATAATGATGTTATAGCCATGCAACTGTAAAATAAAGACTTATTTTTACTCTTTGAAAATCTTGGTAATAGAATGAGATCTACTTCTAGGGCTACTCACCGCACCAGGTAAGCGGCATCGGATGCCGTTGAATGAAAATCGATATATTGATTAATTTCATGCATGATCTGCTCTTCGTAAATCTTAACGGAATCTTTATATCTTTTAGCACAGGTTATCGAACTAAATGTGTGAATGTTAGTATATCGATTTATCGATATACACGTATGTTACTCTGCACTTACTAGGGTACTTCGAATTTACGGAAGCTCGGTTCGCGACTGGGCACATCTTCACGCTCACGTATTCGCACATATTTGACGACATCGTAGTTCTTATCCCTATAATGGGCGTCCTCTATGTTACGAGTACCGAATTGTGCCCACTTTTCAAGACGATTCTCGTTCCGTACTGAGGCTGTCTTACGCAATGTCCTACGCCCTGTGTAATTTACTAGAGACTCGTTCGAACTCATTTGGTCTTATATTATTTACTATATTATAATAATAATAACTGTATGTCTGTCTTTGTATTTGTATTGTCCGTGTATTAATCTGTTTTATTTTTACTGTGTTCTGTGTACTATGTACAGTGTACTGTGTACAGTGTACAGTGTTATGCTGCCGGATTTCAGATTGTTTCTGATTTGAGCTACATCGGGCTTACATACTATATATGTAAAATTGGTCGCAGCCTACCTAGATATGCGTTTTATTTTTTTTTTTTTAATTCTAGATACAAGTATTTAGGAAATCTATTTATAGATTATAGTTTCTATATTACAAAAAAAAATATTAGACATAAAAATATAATACAATAATAATAAGTATATATATTGTAAAATAATAATTATATACATATTAATTATTTATTATACAGTCATTTTTAAAATACTTTTTTAATTTAATTTTTATAAATCCATAGATAAAGAAAGAGTAATCTATATAATTTATGGGTTCAATAATGTCACCTTTTTGCACCCTGCAAAATGTTTGTATTAAGAGCATATACCCCACTGGGCAAAGGGTATAAAAAAGGCGGGCCAAACAACTTTTTTAGCAGTTTTGGATTTTGGAATACAAATTATGTTAGTAATCTCCATTTATTGACATGTTTCCACCAGCCAGCAGCAGGTGCGTACGACTGTGTGTGTGTGTGTCTGTGTGTGTATGTGTGTGTGTGGAGACTGCTTAAGTGAGACCTTTATGCATGTTTAGCCGTGTGAGCGAGAGGGGGCGACCTTTGTTTCACGAGTCTCCGAGCAGCAGCAGCAGCGCAGCAGCTTATCATTTGCCATGAATATATGAAAATTGCTCTTATTTAGTACACTCGGTCCCAAGGAAAAGGCTAAGAGGGGGAGGGGGGGACGGGCCTGAAAACGCTTTCAGTGCGAAGTCGAAGTTCAGTTCAGAAGTTTGTGCAGACTTGTCCAAGTTCGGAATTCTTTATGGCCTGCGGGCTACGGTCTGCGAGTCTGATGTCACATTTGCGACAATCTGCAAATGGAAACAAAATATCAAATAAAACCAAATCATATTATAGTGGGGCAGGACAAATAAAAGTCACTTTCACTAAGTAAAACTATAGAAGTGTAAATGGGATAAACAGTTGGTTTAAAATATTATTATTTTTATTTCTCAATATAAAGCGATTTTTAAACTTTGATTAAATATTATAATAATTTACTAACTCATATCAATGCCAAAAATATAATATGTATATTAAATCACTTCGCATTCTAAAAAAGGTTTTATTAATTTTATAAAATAATTCATAATTGCTTTGCAATAATTCTTTAAATGATATAGCATGGAATTTAAAATAAAAAAAAATAATACGCACACACAAAGCGAATTTATTGAGCTCTATTGACATCCCTTTCGAATTTGGCATGTCATTAATTAAGGCACATAAACATGGCGCACATAAACCGTTTTACATATGCATTTATGCCTAAATACATAAACATATTTACATGCACACACACACACACACGCACTCAGCACACCCGCCCACACACACACACACATGCACACACATGGAGATTTTCAATATATTATCATAATCAATGACGAGCAAACGGAATGCCAACCACACGCTCGTAAGAGAGCGCATTGCAAGAGAGCCACACGAAGAGCGTGCCAAAACAAAAACGAGAGAGGGAGATTGAGAGCGCACAACGAGAGCGTAAACACACCGTCAACATCTGACTGACACGGGCGAAATGCGAGTGAGGCGAATTCGTTTTCATTTCGATTTGCCGACGCATTGAGATTGGATTTTTTTTCTTTCTGTGGTGTGCGCGCTGCTAAAATGTTAATGCGAAAAGGCAAATATTAAATGCATTAAATTACGCACGATTAATGAGAAGAGCAATGAAAGCACAAGGAAAACGCAGCGGAAATTGTTTTGCGCCAAGAAACATTGCGACGTGAGCTGCCTGAGCAGCGGCGCAAGCAGAAGCGAAGCAGCAGCAGCAAGAAATTGGTAAGACAAACTATTATCGTGCGGGCCTGCACATGTACGTTCCTATTTACAATACATACTTTGTTGAGCATGTGTCTGTGTGTGTAACATTTATGTATGCACGCAGATACAATATGCTCAGTCAATTTATGTACATGTATATGTTTGTTTGTATGTATGTTGTGTGTTTGTGCAAATGGACAATGTGTTCAATCGTTTTTATCTGTCGACATTTTTGCAGCGCAACAAGAAGAACAGCAGCAGCAGCGACGGCAGCAGCAGAGTGGCAACCACAACAACAAGAAGAAGACGAAGAAGAAGAAGCACAACAAAAACAACAGCGCAGCGCAAGGCAGCGTGACTGAGGCGGCGCAGCAAATGGGAGAAAACAGAGTGCACATTTCGTTATTGCCGCCTTTGTTATTATTGTTGTAGAAGAGAGCAACAAAGCGAAATCCGTATAAAACAACTATTTTCCATTTTACTCTGCTGCCCTCTGCCGGCATGCGAAGGCATTAACCAAGCGGCGCCACTGGTAAGTAGCGGCAAGCCCGTTCCACCTCTCACTCTTGCACACGCAGCAGCAGCGAGAGCAGCTACGCACTCGTCGCAGCAAACTTAACGAATCCAGCTGTAGTTGTTGTCGTCGTTTCGTTAAATAAGCAACAATATAAAAAATAATTACGCACAATTAATTTAACTGACGAAATCAACAACAACTACAATTAACACACATTCCAATTCGCCTCACGGTGCGTGTGTGTGTGTGTGTGTGTGCGAGAGAGGGAGAGCAACAGCATTTATTTACCTGTAAAATTAATGAGTACATGGAAACATGTGTGTGCAGATGTTTTTATATAGACATCTCGTGTTGAGATAGCTGAAGATCGAGTAATTTTATAATGCAATTTATTTGTTTACTGCCAGCACAGTGGGCGCAAAGCGTATTTGCACAGTGCAAAGTTGAGTGACCACTGTGCTCAGTTATAATATCAGTCCATAATAATAATCTCTCTCTTCTCCTCCCCCTCCCCCGCTAGACAACCTTCAAGCCGCAACATGGAGAGCAGCGACGACGACGACAGCGTGAAATCAATACCGCGACCCATCTATGAGGCCACCTCCGCCATCGATAGTCCTCGGCCGCATCTGCTAATCTCGGCTGGACACGACTTGGAGCCGAACAAACGCCTCAAGTATGTAGTCAGCTCGCCACCTGGTTCGGCCAACGGCAGCAGCTCCTGCAGCTCGGGCACATGGCCCGTATCGGCCACAACAGCGGCTGGAGGTCACGCCTCACTCACCATGAAGCTAACAAAGGTATCCGCCACATCGACCACGGCAACGGCAACGAGTGAAGCAGCAAAGCCCTCGAGTACATCGACGCCCAAGTTGGATAAACCGGATAAACCGAAGGTGACCAAGGAGATGATTGCACTGCAACGTTCCCACAACGAATCCCAAGTGCTCACCGGCTACGTCTCGGACAGCTCCAAGCTGAAGCGACGCAAGTCACGCGCTGTTGCGGCACAGTCGTTCAAGCAGACCGCAGTCTCGGCCGGCCTGTCCAGCACGCTGCCTGGCGAGGGAAATGGCACCGTTGCAAAGGTGGCGCTGAAGCGCAGCAAGAGTATTCCAGCACCAGAGTGGATACAGGAGCCAGAGAAGAAGCGAAACTTTGCCGTAGTCTACGATGCTGACAGAGACATAGTCGGAGACGAACTCAGCGTGGGAGATGAGGAGAGCAATAGTAATTCCTCCACGCGGCTCAGTCAACGCTTTCGATCGCGCAGCAAGACGGTCTCGTTGAGCAGCGAGGAGCGTCAGCCAAGACGTGGCAATATGAGATCGGAGAACGAGGACTTTGCGCGCAAGCATAATGCGTTCCTCGATCGTGTTATCAACGATACACAGGATGCGGTGATCGGGCGGGAGCAGCAGCAGACGGAAATAGAGACAGATCGAGGGGAGTGGGGCAGCAGCTCGCTGGCGGATACGGATCCCAATGTGTCTCTGTTCTCCGATGGCAGTGAGTCCAAGACGCAGCCCTTTGGCACGAATGAGGGCGAGGAGACGGAGCAGCGACTCAGTGCCATTTGGCGTGCACCCGTGAGAGTGAGTTATCGATGAGTACTATCGAAAGAGTTGACTATTTATCGTTGTGCCTATTATCGAGTGCTTTACTTATGTTACCTTGCTTCACTTTCAGGATGGTTGGGATCCCTTCTGCTGGAAATGCCGCGAGTGCGACAAGGTGATGCCCTGCTCCAAATGCCTGCGTTCCTTTCACACCTACTGCGTGCGACCGGCGTCCACAAAGTTCGATGCCTCCTGGAAATGCCCCGAGTGTTTGCTCATCGAAAGCGCACCCAAGCGGTAGATATTCGAAACTCCCTTGCAGCGGACAGTACATATATTTATCTCTCTCACTCTGCCGCAGGTCACGTCGCAATGATGTTTCGGTGGATCTGCTCAGTCAGCTGCTCTCCTACGCGCTGGAGCGCATGAAGCATGTGCGTGGGGTAAGTGCCGTAAAAGATTATGTAAATGCGCTACATAACTATATATATATGCATATGTATGTATATATATCCCGGTTTTGTGGCCGATCGCGTTTTTCATTATCTGTGCAGCTCGTCAAAAATCACGCGAATTTATTTCGCACACACAGCAACAAACTGCGCTCTCTCTCGCTCTCTTTTCTCACACATAGAGATGAGCTGTATACGTAAGTGTAGGCGCTCTCTCTTTACACTCTGTGTGTGTGTGTGTGTGTGTGCCGGTCTGTCCGCTTGCTGATTCTCTCGCGCTGACGAAACATTTCGTTGTCGTGTAGACACCTGAAAATCGTCTCGTTGTCTTCGCTCGTTCGCCCACCCGACCCAACACTCCCTCTATATAGTTGTTGTTTGTATATATATTGTATGCATACTATATATATTTGTGGGAGTAGCTGATGAGCTGTTTGCTTATATACTCGATACATTTAAGTATTTTATAATATTGCATTTGTTTCTTTAACTAAAACTATTTAATATTATATAATACTTATATGTGCAAAAGAAAAAGCTACAAACTGCAGGCAAAAGTTTCTTTATTGCATATCACATCATTTTTATACATATTTATTATGCATAGCTAATTGATCTAATGATAAATGTAAACTAAACTCATTTATTACTATCATACAATTCTTCTGATGATTTCTTTATATAAATGTATTTCTTTTATTGATATTTTCAACTCTAGTATCCAATGTAAATACGCGATTATTTGTACAATTTTCAAGAGAAACTTTTTTTAACATTCTCTGTTTCCCTTGCGAGTGCTGTGAAAATATTTTGTTATTTATTTTCACATGCATTTTCCGCACTTACATATTTTCACGTCCTAATGGCGACTTAAGATATTTTCATCGAGTGAGCGTGGGAGGGGGGGAGGGAAGTGAATGGGCATTTGTTTTCTACTCGTAAATGTGGGCAATATTATGCTCAAACATGAAACAGAGCACAGAGCGCTCCATCTCCCTCCCTCTCTCTCTCTCTCTATACATGTGTGTGGGTAACCGTAAAGCGCCATAAAGTAACTAATTAATGTCAGAGTTCTTCGCTGCGTTCGTTAAATATGCTTAAAATGTGCGCGGAATTAATTAATTAATTTAATGCGCCGACTTCACGCCGGCTCTGGTTCTGGTTTGGCTCTGGCTCTGGGATGCTTCTTCTGCTGACCACTTGCCCAGCGAGGGAGCGTTGAAAGCAATTACAAAGTCCAAAGCCGCAGGCGAAATGGACAAGCCAAAGGTACTTACACTCACACACACACACAGACTCACACACATGTTGGGCCGCAGTTGCAGAAATAAAGATTCATTCATCGCGCATTTCTCGCTCTCAAATCGCAAACAGGAAGAAGAAACCACGCAAAACAAAAGCGACAATCAAACAAACAAACAAACAACAAGAGCAGAGAGAGAGAGAGGTTGCGGTGGAGCGACGCAGTTTTTCTGTGTTGTTTTTTTTTTCGCCCAGCAAGCGGCAGCTGTTGTGAGGTTGTGGTGTGGCGACGACGTCAATGGCGGGATTTATGCTCGCTGCGACGCTGGCAGCGCAGCAAGAGCAGCAGCAGCAGCTTCTGTTTCGGTGGCGCAATTTATATTTGCCGCCCGCCTTTGTGTGATGTGCACAGTAGTTTGAGGTTAGACACACACACACATGCAAGCACACTCGCTCACAAACACACACACACACATGCATAGAGACACAGCTACTGCGATTCGATTACTTCTCTTTTTCGCCGTGAAACTTGTTTGTTTACCTCACAGTTGGCACGCTGCGGGCGTACTCTCTTCGCCGTACTTTGCTCTTAAGCGGCGAATTTGCCAACAATAAATACTCACCCTCTCTCTCTCTCTCTTCAGGTATGCAACATGCGTGCGCCGCAGGAAGTATTGCCGGAAACTTACAAGAAATACTTTGTGAATCCCGTGGACTTCTCCACACTGGCGGAGCGCATCCGACAACGCGCGTTTCACAGCGCCGATGAATTCCTCGGCGAGGTCAAGTGGATGCAGCACAATGCACTCATACTGGACAGCGGAGGTGAGTACCAAAATGGAATCTCTTACTGCAATTTAAATGATTCAATTCCTTCCGTAGATGCTAAAGTGGAGCAGGCTTCCAAGGCTGTGGTGAAAGTGTGCCGCCAGGAGGCCAACGAGATCGACACCTGCGCCGAGTGCTATCTGAATGCCAACTCCAGCGATGAATGGTTTGTCAAGGTCTGCACGCATCCGCATCTGCTGCTCTGGGCCAAGTTGAAGGGATTCCCCTATTGGCCAGCCAAGGCAATGGGCTCTGGACCCAATGCGGTGGTCAATGTGCGTTTCTTTGGCAAGCACGATCGAGCCAATGTGCCGGTCAAGGATTGCTTTTTGTATTGTGCGCAGGATCCCAATACACAGACCAGTCGAAGATCCGCACGTGATCTGGCCGAGTGCATACGCGAGGTGGAGGTGCACATTGAGCATATCAAGGAGAAAATCGGCAGCTTTCATTATGCACCCTATAAGACACCCTATGATCCGCTCAAGGAGCAACAGCAGCTGGAGGAGATGATGCCAGGTGTGCATGATGTGATCAATAGGCAACTGGAGCCGGCCAACAAGACGCCGTTGCAATTCCTCATACGAAAGACCGCAGGCGACAAGCTCTCCATTGTGAAGAAGACGAAGACCACCGAGTCAGGCAATGAGTCGGATCAATCGAGTAGTCCAGCAAAGAAATCCCTGCATGAATCGCCTACGCCCCCGCCGCCACTACCCGCTGTTTGTGATCCGCCCAAGGCCAAGAGCAGCAACTACGAGGTGATACCCAGAGCGGGAGATGCACTACGCGAGTCTCGTGGCTGCACCGTCGTCCTCAAGCGTAAATCTCTCGAGTCCTCGAAACCAAGCAAGGCAATGCTCGAGTTGGCGGCCAAGCGAAAACATTCTCAGAGCGATGCCAGCAGCGAGGCGAGTAGCCATCTGGGTGCGAGTGAGACCAGCTCGGAGCACAGGCGACGCTCGAAGCACGCACGAAAGCAGCAGCAGGAGCAGGAGGCGGAGACGCACTCGGAGCAGGAAACGGAGGTGTCCCCAGCGGCCGATCTGGTCGCTACAGAAGCCCAATCGGCGGTAGTTTCGGTAGTGGAGCTGGTCAGACGACGGCAAGGTGTGACCATAACCAAGATACCAAGGGAACAACAGCAGCAGCAACAACATCAACAGCCGCAGCAGCAGCCGGTGCCGGCGCCAGTAGCAGCAGTACCAGTGGCCACGGTGATGCCAGTGACTGCTCCTGTGCCCGCCGCCATTGCAGCTCCAACGCCAGCGAATCCCACACCAAATGAAGCCACCAATACTGATGAAATGCTGGCCAGGCAGCGTGCTGTGGAACGACAACAGCAGCAGCTGATCAGCAAGGTGATACCCTTTGTGGAGATCAAGCGGGAGGTACTCTCGGAGCCAGAGGAAGGTGACGAAGTGCCACCGGCGCCGGCGCCACAAGAGCAGCCACAGGTTGCAGTGGAAGCACCTGCAGCGAAAATATCTGCAGATCCTATACCCATGGCAGCAATTCCGGCTCCTGCGCCTGTCTCAGTGCCTGCACCAGCTACGATACCAGCACCTCCTGCACCACCTACGCATCATCCAAGTGGAACTGTGCCCCCACCTGTTATTGTTCCATTTAAGATCAAGGAGGAAGTGCTAAGCGAGGAGGAAATGGAAACGGAAGCAGAATCACAGCCAATGACAATGGCAGCGAGAAAAACCCCACAAGAGGAGGCGACACCTGTGACGCCGCCGATGCCACCACCAGCCGCACCAATTGTTGCAGCATCTCCGGCAGCTCCGTCGCCACGGCTGAACGAGGACATTGTGCGCTTTGTGGGCGACACAACCATTCAGCGCTTGAGCCACAAACAGTCACCGAAGCCTGCCGAGACGCCGACCAACAAGCGGCACTCGATGCGTGGCGTTCCACATGGTCCATTGCCCGCGGCTGCCCACTCACCGCCCTCTGCCCCGTCTTCGCCTGCGCCTTCTGCATCGCCCAAGCCGGCGAACAGCAATCGCAGCACTCCGGGACAGACGCAAAAGTCCCCAGTGCCACAGCAGGTGCGTGTGAAGATCGACAAGTCGCTGAGTGTCGCCACATCACCGCCACCCAATCTGCTCAAGACCAACATGGTAGTGATACCCATCGAAGCAAGAAACAGCAGCGCAGCAGGAGGAAATGGATGTATTTCATCTGGTGTGGGAACAGTCGGTGTAGGAAGTGGCAATCTCAACAATTCAAATCTTATGACGATCCCTGTGCCGCCACTGCGAGCTGTCTCCAAGAACACATTGCAGGCGGGCGCCATGATATCTGTACCCCTTCCCATGCCTACACCTCCGCCAGCGCCTGCCTTTGGCAACAGTTCTGTGCCGCCGCCACCGCTGGCCGGGCTAACAGGTCGATCCAATCCCAATCCCAATACGCCAGCCGAACCAGCAACGGGTAATTTGCTAGCGAATGCGTTAAATGGTTTGCCCAGCGACACGCTGGTCACCGAGTCGACTGCCGGCGGCGGGGAGCCCATATCTGCTGGAGTGGCCACAGCGTTGAGTGAGATGGTGCTGCGCTCTGGTCCGCCCAAGCTGACGGCACGTCCTTGTGGTCCGCTACAGTCGGATGGCTCCAGTATCTACCCAGCACAGGCGGGGCCACTCTCCATGCGGCTCAAGGAGAATGCGCATAAGGTAAGCATAATATACATATATATGCTGCTAGAAAGATTGATTGATCCGCTCTCTCCGCACAGATCACGGACTATTTCATCTCAGTCATCGAGGACACGCTGAGCGACCTGGCCGGCGGTGAGCCGAGCGTGTTGCAGGCGCGTATTGCTGGCCTGACGCTGGAGAATGAGCGCCTCAAGCAGCACTACGAACGGCAGCTGGCGGACATGCAACGCTCGACGGATCTAATGATCACCGAGATGCGCAAGACGCTGGAGCAGGAGAACAAACGTGTGATTAGCGAACTGAGGCAACATAGCACACTGGAGCGGATGCGTGCCGTGGAGGAGGCCAAGAAGAAGCAATGGTGTGCGAATTGCATGCGCGAGGCACAGCTCTATTGCTGCTGGAACACCTCGTACTGTGACTATCCCTGCCAACAGCTGCACTGGCAGCGTCACTCGGCCAATTGCGGACAAGCGGCTTCGCTGCCGCAGCAGCAGCAACAGACGCAGCTACAGCAAGCACAGGTGCAGCAAACGACGCAGGCACAGAGTCAGGTACAGCCTATGCAGACGGAGCCGATGCGAAACAAGCAGAAGACGACTCCCAGTTCGGGGCAGCAAGTGAACCGATCACCCATAGCGACAACCACTGTGCAGGGTGCCAACAAGAAGTGGACAACGACACAGCAATCGATGATATCCCTGATGAATCCTCAGCCACCCAGCACGGAGGTGCTCAAGTTGCCCAACAACACGTTCCTGCGCCCAGTCTCGCTGCCCGCCACAGTTGTCTCTGCCAACAGCGGCAGCACCAACAACAACAACAGCAGCACAAGTCTTATCACACCTATTCCGCTACCCACATCACATCTGAGCAACACGCTGCTAACTGGGCGTGGCAATAACCTTAGCTACGGTGGCAGCAAACAGAACCAGCAGCAGCAACAGGTGCAGCCTCAACCCGTGGCTGTGCAGCGCTACAATATCCCAGTGAGTAGAGATGCTGCCTTTCCAAGCCGTATCCCAGTCTTATCATTGTCCCAATTCTCGCACACAGTTACCCATCACGGTCAGCAGCAATGCCAGCTCCTTTGGCCTCATCTCGGAGCAGCATCAGAAGCAGCTACCCAAGCAGACAGGGGGACGCAGCAATTCAAAGAGTAACAACAATCGAGGGCGCAATAATCCCAACAACAACAACAACAGCGGCAGCAGCAGCAGCAATAATAACATCAGCAACAACAACAACAACAATGGCAACAACAGCAACAATATGCAGGTCATGCGACAGAATCAAATGTATCAAAATCAACTATGCCAGCAGTAAGTGTATTAGAGACCAAGCTAAAACCTAATATATATACTAACTGATATATACTCATCCCTAGCAGATAACCTGAAGCTGATGGGGAACTGTACAGAACAGTCTATTTACCGGCAGATACTATTATAATATTAGGCGATTAGATGCTTAAGCAAATGCAGCAGCTTGCTCAATTATCGATATAGAATTATACTAGCTGATCGGTCGATTAGCTAATAAGTCGATATAGTATGTGTGTATATCGTATAAGAATAATTTATACAAACCCATGTGATGGGTATTTATTTTTTAAGCATATTTACTCTTGTTTTAAGCTCTTAATAGTCGCTAAGTTCCACCCTAAGTCTCCCATATCCCGTATATGCACCTTGTGTAACGGATCCTTGAAGTTAATCTTTAGAGATAGGACATACTACAGAGCTCTAAGCTGTACGAATAGAAGAAGACATCGTTATTATAATAAAAACGTCAAGAACTTTTAATCTTTTCCAAATAAGTTTCCATTTTATTAGCTAAGCAAACACCAAACATTGTAAAACCACTCTAACTCTCCATGTTCAATCTATATCCAACTTCTTGAAGTTACCCTCGATGCCAAAGAGATTCGAGGCGTTCTTTGGTTTGCCCGGACGCAGCTTCTCATTGACCTGATGACGCGTCTCGAACTCCAGCATCTGCTTGCGATTGTTCAGTAATTTCTGGTAGTACAATTCTGAAATCGATCGATTGATATGTAAGCTATAGGCGAACGGTATAATTCTTCCTCACCTTTACACACACTGATCTTCTCGAGCGGACCACCGTAATCCTCGGGCAGCATATCCTGCGGCACGAACTTGTAGAACTCATTAATGTCGCTATGCAAGTAGAGGATGCTTGTAAGTTCCTTCTTCATAAATGGATTCATTAGCGCCAAGATCTTGTCCATAAACGGCACAATATTGATGAAATGGAATCCCACCAGGCGTATGGCAGCAGCTTCCTGTGTAAGTAGAATCAAATAAAGTAACTTATTCAATCCAATCATATTAATCCAGTTTTACCTGCAGGTAGAAAAGGAATTTCTTCATTTGTAACAAACCAATGCGTGCCACATGACCCAGGGAGCAGCCCTTGAGATCGATGACAATCACATGACCGGGCTGTATACCATCCTCATACATCCAGAAATCAAATATCATGCAATAGCTGCAAATGCAAGATCGATACAGTGCGAGTTAGTTGTCATTTGAAGATGGTATAGTATTTCTTTATAATGGATCTAACTCGGCAGGGGAAATACTGTACTTTACTCCCAGCTGCCCTCCCAACTCCTACGTATCGTTTGCAGTATTATTATAATTATTTTTAATTTTACTGGCAGCTTAATTACAAACTATTAACCAGTAAATTGTTATTTCAGTCTCTGCATCCGTATTCAACTGTATCTGTATCTATTTCTGTGTGTGTGCGTGTGTATCTGAGCATGTCATGTTGTTGCCGTGGTGCGTGTTGCTCGGTTGCATTGACGTTTTCGACCGGCAAATAACCCCAGGCACCTTGATCTCTTAATCCCCCCCAACCAGCATCAGCTGTCATAATTACTGCTCAAAATCACGAAATGAGCGAAAAGTTCATTAAATGTTAAAAGTTATTAGCACTGTGGATTGTCATTAGGCTCTCTATATAGTATATGCATGTTTATAGTCTATATGACGCTGCATCAAATATTTTAGCTTTTTTTAAAGGTTCCTTTAATCATGTGCTACTGCAATATCATTAGATAAAGTGACGGCATTGAAACCGGAATCAAAAATCTTGGGGAGCAACCCGTTTTGAGTACTGGCTTTTTTTTAGGCAAACAAACAAAAAATTAAAGCAATTATTTATGAACATATTCTATCTTTTTTTGGGTACAGTAAATACTCGTTAAGATCTGCAAGATTTCTTGCAGAATTTGTTAAACTCTAGAGTTTTTTGTAGGATAATTATCTAACTAATTCAGAAAGGGAAATAAATATATATCGCTCTGATACAAAATTAATGTTTCGATATTCCAGACTCTACTCAAAAAGTATTCCCTTTAGTTAGGGATCACATTGAGATGCACTCACAGTTTCATGCAGTCCGCATAATTGAAATTCGATGTGTTCAGATCATCCAGTTTGCCGACAATAACACGATATCCCTCCGGCGTGGTGCCAGGCAAAGGTACAACCGATCTGCGGGCGCAAGGATAATCCTTTACTCATGATTGAAAAATAAAGAAAATCATTTCCAACTTACACGGTCTTCATGGCGCGTCGCAACTCCATCGATTCGATGTCCAGGTGCACAAAGAAATCATCCAGATGAGTGCGAGCGGTGAGATTGGTGTCCAGCACCTGCTTGGCCATTTCCATGCTGTACCTGCAGGCATAGAAGAAATGCAAGGCCTCCGCCTCCGAAAAATGATCGGAGATATGAGGCTGTGCGTGTATCCAGTCAAGGAACTTTTGCACCTCGGCTCGTTTGATCTCTGGAAAGCGAGCATACTGTGCCTCCAAATCGGCTTCCTTCATGGCAAAATAATAATACTCTTGATTTTAGCCTGAATTTTGGTATTCGAAAGAGCCACAAAACGCGTTTCCCGCTGCCGGCGGTCGAATGTCGAATGAAATTGAAATTGAAATTGAAGCTGCTTTCGCAAGTGAAACTGGTTGCAGCTCGGCAATTTTGGTAGTTGTTGTTGTTGTTGTCGCTGTCTCGGCGAATCTCGAGGAAAATTGCAATCGACGCTGCCGACGCTTTTCGCTTGCGTGAAAGAAAATTCAAGTTTTCCCGTTTTGAGCGCTCGTCAAACGATTATAAAGCTGCCTCTTTCTTTTCATTTTTATTTCTATTTTTTTTTTATATTTCGATTGCATAATATCGAAGCGAAGCGAGGCGGTCGAAAACTGCGCGCAGGCACTGTTATTAATGCCTTGTCTATTTTATGGCCCCATTATCAACGCGTGGCGTGTGCTGCAGCAGCTACTACACCCTACGTATTTTCCTTCTATTTTTTTTTTTGCTTTTCCAGTAACACGTAACGCTAGACTGATTAATCCGTTAAGTGCCCTGGGAAATGTTGTCTCGATGTCGTAAGCGTAACCAATTTTTGATGGCTAACATGACGTATGAGTGATTTGGCCTGGACAGATTCTCTCGTGGGAGTTCAGTTTTGCTTTGATAGGGCAGCAGGTGCATTTTCAAAGTTAGGATTACTTTATATATAGATGAGTAATCGTATTGATATATGAGTATTTTATAAAGTTAAATTAAAAGAGCTAAAATATATTTTTAAAGAGTTTGCATGCTTAAACTGCAGCTAGATTGAGCTATTCTAGCTAGATTTAATAATAAATAATAATTAATAATATTCTTTATAAATATAATAACTGTAGTTGAAAACTTTAGCCTAGACCTATTAAGTACAGCTTCAGCTACATTATTCCAAATGCTCGATAACAAGTTGCAGCCTTTTTTTTTTGCCAGCTGCTTTCAAGCCAGATAACACACAGCGTGTTCGTGTGAATGTTCCCATTCTGTTCGCAGACTTTTGACATTTTGCCAGCCTAGAGGGGGGACAGGGGGAGGAGTTCGGAGGCAGATGGGGAGCGGCGACAGGCAATGCCAACGCCAAGTGGACAGCTCGACAGGCACTCGAGGCGAGGCGACGCAACGCGACTTCAAATTCAGCCTGAAGCTCGGCTGCTGCTGCTGTTGAACCTGTCTCTGTCTCTGCCGGCGTCGCTGTCTGCAGCTGCGTCTAACGTCAGTCTGTGTGCCAGTTTGGCGTGTCTGAAATTCCAACGGATTAGAAGTTGCGCGCAAAGAGCAAGCAACGGCATTTGCAGCTTGCCACTTGCAACCAGTTTGGGGCCTCGTCTGCAGCGATGCCACCTCAGCCTCAGCTTGGGGCAGGCGCAGTCAGGCTGGCGCAGGTGTCGCGCGTGCAGGCTACCACATTAATTATCTAACTTGGTGACTCGTTACTCGTTACTTGCTGCAAGCCGTGACTCGTGACTTGTGACTTGCGCGACTGACGTGAGTCACTGTGACTGACCCCAAAAACCAATTGCAGAAAATGTCAATTTGCATGCGGCGCACAAGTGCAGACAGTTTAGCGGGAAAAAGGCTAGATGAGCAGAGGGAACTAGCTAAGTTTCTGTTTAGTGGAATAGTGCATATTTATAGCTTTTTTAAGTTGTTTTTTTAAGGCTGCTTTAACTTAGCTTGTTTCAAGCTAAGTAGGCAACGCTGCGCCTGCAACGTGCCGCGTTTTATGTTGCCGTCACGCAGCGGATCCTTTTTGGGCTTGGCATTTAGGGCTGCGCATGAGCGCACGCTCTGCCCTCCTTTTCCTTCTCCCTCACCTCCTCCTGCTCCTGCCCCTCTTCACCTGTTGCTGTCCGTTATTATTGTTTGTTGATTCTTTCTGCCATTTTTCACGCATTTGACTGCATTACTTAACCTCAATTCGCCGCAGCACGTCCCAACCGCTTGCCGAACCCCTCCCCCCTTCACTGCCCCAGGCAGCTGCCTGAGTTTCCGCTGCAGCGGCGACAAATGAAGTTGTCGCCCTGCTTTGCATACGCCCAGCCCCAGTCCCCATCCCCTCCAACTCCTCTGGTTTTCTGGTTTCTGGCTCTAGCGGATCCTGTCCCATCCGCTCGCTGTCCATTTCAATTGGCGTTGCCTCTGTCCGCTGACTCATTTGTATGGGTTGCCCGCCCTGCACTCTTGGGGCACGAACAATGGGCCTGCCATTCCGCCAAGCTGCTCCAGCGTCAAGTGTTGCCACTGCCACGCGCCGCTCTTGAAACGAGAGCTTCGATTCTGATTCCAAATTCGTGCTGCGCTAGAGAGGAGCGCGTGGGGGAAATTCTGATCAATATAGTTTTGATTTATTTCCCTTAAAAATATATATTTTTTTTTTTATTTCTCTATATTATTTGTGTAAAATTTACCCATGCCTTCCCTATATATTATATAAAATATTTATTTATTATATATTTATTTAATCGTCTGAAAATTTAAATTAAAAATTTTGTTTGCCTTTTTTTCTTTAGTTCTTATATTAATCTTAACTCATCAAAGTTCTTCAATATCATATGTTTTTATTTTCCCCCTCTTTGTATTTATTTATTAAAAATCACAACTCACGCGTGACACGAGGCACAACACGCGCTCAGCTCCAATGTAGAATTGACACTCAGCGCACCCAACTTTGCCGCTGATCTGCTGCCCCTTTCTGATCGTTCACTTTATTGTTCCCTGCTCTAGCTCTCTCTTTCTCTCCCACTCTCTCCCTCTGCCGCTCTCTCTCCCTCTCCCGCTCTCTCTCGCGCAAGAAACTCGTTTGCGCATGCGCGCCACAATTCGAGACTTTTTCTGTTATTTTAGCGGTTTTTGTTTTGATTTCTGATTGCCGTTCGACCGTCTTTTTATTGTTGTTGTTGTTGTTGTTGCTGTTGTTGCTGCTGCCACTTGCCACTTGCCTCGATTGTTGTTGTTGTTGTTATTGTTGTTGTTGTTGTATTATTCGCTTTTATTTACGGTGGCAAGTGCCGCTTGACAAATTGCTTGTGATTTGTTGGCTTTTTATTTTGATTTCGTTTCGCAGAGAGCGTGCAAAGAGAGCGAAGATCGAAGATCGGGAGGGATTATTGTGACTCTTTTGCTTTCAGCTCTTTCTTCACTTGTTGTCTGGGAAATCAGATAAAAAAAAAATACAGTGTAGAGTTATAGAGAGAGGATTTAATGGACTAACAATACAGGCAAAAAATAAAAATCAAAAAGATTTTTTTATTCCTCTATAGATCATGCAGACTCGAAATATTCTATAACATATTAATGTTAATTTAGAAATAAAAGATCTTTATTATATGCAGGCAGCACATTGCCTAAATTCGTCTGCTATGCAATATCATGGCCCAATTCAATTTCCTTTTACCATTTCCCATAAGTTCAAAAATGATATATAAATTAAGAACGATCGAAAAAGTAATTATGAGTTTGAACCCAATCGGAAATTAGAAAGCCAAACTGAAGCTAGCAGAGATCTCCCTAGCACACAGGGGTAAGTCACAACGACTTCCCCCTTCCCGAGGAGAGACGAGACGAGACAAACAAAGCCCATGTATTACATGGTCATTGGCATCCTGTTTCATGGAAGAGCAAGCAACAGGATGCCCAGGGAAATTAATGCCAGGCACAAACAAGCGAGGGTTACGATCCGACGGATCGCTCAGAGGAACCAGAAAGCAACAGTCGACGAGTTAGATTGCCAAGCGCAGGAGGAGCAACATGTTGGATAGACTTGTTTATACCCTAGAAATGAGCTTCATTCTAACAATATAATATGTAAATACTTACAGGTTTCATGGAAGCTCCAGAGGTTTCTTAGCTGAGGTTGAACGAAACATTTCCCTTATTAGTCATATATACCCCAGAGTAACTTCCCTTCGAGGGTATAGTAAGTAAATCAACAAAAGCCCAGCCGATTCGACTGTGACGTACCGGGAATGTGAATTCAAAGTCAGAATCGGAGTCGGAGTCAGGCACAGGCACAGGAACAGGAATAGGGACAGGAGCAGCGAGGGGTTCGTGAGTGATAAAGCGGCTTTTAGGGGAGAGTGCCAGAGGATCTCAAAAGGAGAAGAAGTAGAGAAGAAGAACACAAAGAAGCATGCAGCAAAAGAAGCATTAACGCATTTTGAAGTAATTGTCCGCAGCGAGGACGAACCTCGAAGTCCAACCGAAAGTCAGTTAAGCGAGGAGAGAGAGAGAGAGAGAGAGAGGGAGAACAAAAGGAAGCGAGGATTGCACCTGACGAGACGCGCCGACACCTGAAGAAAAATGATAATTAGATGGTCTAGCAACCCTCCTAAGTGGACGAGCAAAAGGACAGGTAGCTGGAAGGCGCAGAGGATGAGCAAGGTGGATGGTTTGGTGGTTGCAATCACAGTGAGTGCATTCGTGAGTGTGTGTGAGTGTGAAGTGATCGTTTGAATATTTAAATGTTAAAAGTTGTCCCCTCTCTCCCTCTCCCTCTCTCCCGCTCTGTCTGTCTCTCTGCGGGGTAGTTTGAGGCAGACGCAGCTACCCTCGCGCGTAGCGGGGCAGGAAGAGGACTCCGCGATGCACAACTGGCCGTTGCACTAATTAAAGGCAAGTGCAGCAAGTAATCTACATATCTACAGACGCAATTATTAATTCAATATTTCCTGCCCCTAGGGGGGAGTCGGAGACGGAGACGGAGTCCACTTGACAGCAGAAGGACCCGAAAGCAGAACTCGAAAGCGATTGGCAATTACGCTGCGCCGGATGGTGAAATTATGCGCTGCTCTCTGCATCTCGAATGGGAGCAGAAGAGAAAGCATTAAGGAAGCAGCAGAGAAGGAAGCAGGGAGCAAGCAGAGCAGGAGAGCGGAGGGCAGGAGATGGGGCAAGTGATTTAAGTGGCAGCGGCACAGTCAGGAGCCAAAAGTGTTGAGTGGCAGCGCCAAAGGAAACTGACAATTGATACGCTTACGAATGCACTCGTGAATGCACTCACACTGCGACAGAGAGTTTTATTTAAATTCCACTCCCAAATTATGCGCTTGATAGATGCCCCCGCGCCCATTCCCCGCCTGGCAATTAACGCAGATCACCCCATCAATTTTTCTCCCGAAGGATTCAACTAAGGATGCCCCCAAGCGGGGAGATCAACTAACGATCCATAACTTCAATAATAACTCAAATATATATATTTATAGCCAATGGAATCGTTAAAGATCTTTCGCTGGCTTAACGATCTTTCGACTGATTGAAAAAAAAGAAAACAGGAATTATGAAAGTCATGTAGTAAATCTTAACTCTTTACGATATGAAGAAAGTGAAGGAGTATCGGGATTGAAGACTATATTAATATGATACTAAAAAAAAGGTATAAAGCTTAGATTATTAACATATATAATACGAAAACTTCAGGTATAGCTGGAAAGAGCATTGAACCTGTTGCATTATAGCTTAAGCTTAGAAGAATCACTTGTAGATAAAACATGGATAAGGGAATTAAGAATTCGGTAGAAAATTAATAGATCTAGCTGATCTAACTCATTGGATACATTTATTTTCTATAGGCATATAAAAAATAAAGCTTAGATAATCTGCAAAGAAATAATATAATATAATGTAAAGATCAAAGTTTGAACTCCTTGGGGGGAATATCTTTCTCTTCCCTTGATTCGTAGTTGACTTAGTTTCCCCCCACCGAAGCTGGCTCTATATAAGCTTTCTATGCCTACGATGATCATGAGGTAGGGTAGAGTATCTATCGCCCTGGGGCAGAGGAATGTCTGCTGTTGCGTTGCGTGTGTGTGTCTCCCAGCGCCTCAGCTTACCCGGCCTGGAGCGTCGTCGACGTCGTTGTCGGGGCTTGGGTCGCTTGCTCTATGCTTGGGGTATCCATTCCATTCCATTCCATATCCATTAACATTGTAACGCTTTGTGCTTTCGTTTCGTTTCGTCCGTGGCGCGGCCTGTGATCCAGCCCCCTCTCCTTCTCACACCACAGCTGGACGCAATCTAGGCAGCGTGGAGAGGGAGAGAGACGAGAGCGATGCTTAGACAAAGGGAGAGAGAGAGAGGGAGAGGGAGAGCGACAGCTAGACATGTGGCTCGGTTCGTTGAACTTCTCGGCTGATGATTTGCGCCTAGTTTCTGTTTGCTGGACCCCGCTTCGCTCCTCTCTCTCTCTCACTCTCTCTCTCTCCACTCTCCACACACTCCTCATCGGGGGTTAGATTCTGATTCTCATTTTCCTGCTAGGATGATAAATAATGAGACACGCTCTCTCTCTCTCTCCCCATCTCCCTCCTTCCCTCTCTTCCTCTCACTCAGCACACAATGGAAATCTGTTAATCACATAATTCTACACTCCCTGCGATCCGATCCGATCCCATCCCATTCGGCTTCGCATCCCAGTCGCAGCTTCAGCTCGAGTCCGAGAATCTCTTGAAATCTTTTGGAGGAGAAGAAGAGGAGGAGGAGAGCACATGTGTTTGCACTTATTGCAATGTTTCGTTTGACCCAAATCGGCCAAAATCTTTTCCCCCATTTGAGAATATTCTAATGTCTCTACGCCTAGAGATCTTGGAGCTCTGGGATAAGCAATAGATAGGAGCAAAGTTAAAAGGGAATTTTAATAAAAACTAATAAAGATCATTAAGTGAAAGATAATAAGTTACAACCCAAAATAGTATTATACATTCCAGGAAAATTACTTGTATGATCTTAAGAGTTACGTTAGATCGTCTTAAGCAGCTCAACTTTCTCAGGAGCGTAGCCTCTGCGCTAGTTTGCATAATTTCCAAAAGAAAACATACTTTACCATTAAATAGATATACTCGCTACGATCTTATCGCCTGGCTGGCTAACTGACTCGGACTGGGATGTACATCAAATTACGTGGTATAAAACCAGTGAAGCAGGGAAATTTTCTTGGCCGCCTACGGAAAATGCACGTGCAGCAGGAGGAGGCACAAGAAAATTTTCTTAAACAATGTGCGAGTACTTAAAGATATCTACATACTGGGTAGACCTAGGGTAGATACGATAGATGGGTGCACTCTCCCTCTCTCTCTCTCCCCCCTCTCTCTATAGATTTCAATAGTGCAAGAAATGCGCAACCCTCGGGGCGAAGTCAACGGCGCATGCAGAGACACGCTTAATTGTCATCCGGGGGATGTTGAGAGCTTCGCAAGGACATGAACGTCACGAATCCCACATAATATTTGCATCTCATTTCCGGACACTTGGGCGCAGTGTGTTAGGCGAGGGTCAGCCGCGACCGGGAAACGGGACCGACCGTTTGGGACATTGTGCGGGCACTCAATGCGGAACTCACAAACGGAAATGCTTTTACTCGCCCAGCCAGGGGTGCATAATTACATTGATTCCCTCTCACTCTCCCACCCCTACCTGCCGGGAACCTAGTACTAACTAAGGCACAGTCTAGTCCATAGTTATTTCCCTAGATTTTTCCAAGCTTTTCCGTTACGCTTGACGATTTATTTATGACGCTTTTTACTGGGATTTCTAAGGTGCGCTATGCCCTATTGGGGTGGTCCAATCTGTTGAGTCCAAATCGGAGTTGCGGTGTGGGTGTAGTTGGTCTAGCTGACAGTTTCCCATGACTGCGACACGTCACACGTCAGTTGAGAACCTCCCCCCCTGGTTGAACCTGTTGCGCAATGTTTTACCTGATTTTATTAGGGTTACCTGTAGACTGTAATAAATGTAGATCGGCAGGCACTGTGCGCAATGTCAATGAGGCAGCGCGAGAAACTTTCAAGCGACTTTCTTTTCGGGACTTGGCTGAGAACTGATATTAAAGTGGGTTTTTCTCTCTACCTCTCTCTCTCTTACTATATATTTTAAAACAGTAATAAATATCTGAAGTAATTCCTTCTGTTTTTTCAGAAAGACTTGCAGCGTATATATGTATGATAAACAATTATAAATCCATTTCCCGCAGAACCCCCTAGGATACTTCATATGCAGACTTTGATTATGGTCATATGATAGATTGCTGTAGATAGGATTTACCTGTATGTGTGTGTGTGTGTGTGTGTGCAGGGTATTCACAATTTAATTTCATAGATAGTGTTAAGAAACCCATTAATCATATATACGAACACAGAACCCTATGGGGGCAGCTCAGCTGACAAAGTCCCTGGCTCTAGCTCTGACTTTGCGCTCTTACGGGGGGCGGGGGAAGAAAGTCAATGACCGAAAAAGAAACAAATGCGAGATCTCTGGACTTTTTCGGCAATACGACGACGTCGATCGTCAATAGATCATGCCCACTCGCGTTATTAATCCTCAGTTGAGGGAGAATGAAAGAGTGAAAGGGAAGGAAAAGAAACTATCGCATACAACAGGTTGGAATGTGGATGTGGGCAGTGCGCTAGCTTCCCATTCCCATTCCCTTTCCACTCTTCTCTCTTCTCCCATTCCCATTCCGATTCCCGTTGCCCGCTCGAACGCGACTCTATAGGGTTAAAACCCACAAGCGTTTCTTGTCTTCTCTTCGTTTTTGGAAACAATCAAACAATAGAAAGCTAGACGAAGCAGCAGGCGAAGAAGGCAGTCAGGAAGAACCGCGAAAGAAGCGACTAGCAGCAACAAAAGAGGGACGGTTGCCGTCCGTTTTCGGTCATTGAACTGAGGCGACCAAAAGAGAGGGCCGAGAGCCGACCGAGTGAGAGAGTCCGAGGAGAGACGAAGAGATCTACGCTCGTGTTAACAGTAAAATCGCGTCGCATTGTGCGTTCTTGCAGCCTGTACCCCTTGCAGTACCCCTTGCCGTACCTCTTGCCGTACCCCTTGCCGTACCCCTTGCCGTACCCCTTGCCGTACCCCTTGCTGTACCCCTTGCCGTACCCCTTGCTGTACCCTGTACCTGTACCTGTCACTGCCCTCGAATCACAGCTGGGCTTAGGATTCTACTCCAAAATTGGGCTAATGCTTTCAAGACTGATAAAGGCTGTGGGGACTTCCAAAAAAAGGGTCTATTTAGGATAGTAACTCACTAAGAACTAATCTAAATGGAGCATGGAATGGTTTTTAAATTGAGTGTATTTATCAGCTGACTTAAGTTAATATTTCACACGGTTAGGGCATTTAAAAAGAATGTTATTTAAAAAAATCAAAAAAATCAATTCATTTAAATATTTTACTAGTCAAAAAGCAAACAAGTCTGTCTTTTATCCTTAACTTAATAAAGAAAACTTTAAAAGTTGCTAAAGAAATTATTTTAAGTAACATTATTGAGGAACATTATTGTACTCAATAATTTAAAAATATAATATAATATAATATAATTTATAGTAATTCATAATAGGACAACAAAGTCATATTTATTATTAAAGTTAGTTCTTGTAAAAATAAATATTCAAATATTCTAATTAAGTAAAAAAAATATTTTAGTAAATATAAAAATATTATGCTCATATTTTAATAGTTAATAATCCTATTTTGGAATTATTTATTTATATATTTATTATTTTACTAGCGAAATCGCCTTCATTTGCTTGCCGTGGTACATTTTTAACCCGCTTGCCATGCAATTTGTTCCACTGTAGCCGCTGTGCGTTTGGCTCCACTGCCAGCTAAACGTGGACAGTGGCCAACGGACTATGGAAAGTGGACAATGGGCACACTGTGGACTGTGGACTGTGGACACTATGGACACCTGACTTGCCAGCGCCTGCGTCGACTGCGTCGACAGCGACAGCGACGTCCAAAATGGGAAAGTAACTGCGCTTGGGCCGCCAATTTACATGCGTCTCTCTCCCTTTCTCTCTCCCTCCCTCTCTCTGCTGGCGGCCCGTCTTTCATTCATGCAGTTGCCTTGCTGCGTGCGTGTGTGTGTGAATACTGTGTGTGTGTGTGTTTTTATGTTAAAAGCGTCGCAAGTTTTTTATTATTTTTTATGAGCCGAAAGAAAGATCGAGGGGCAGAAGCGAAGAGACAGAAGAAACCCTTTCTCTGTCCCTTCTTTCTTTGTGCTGCGCTGCATTCTCCCTCTCTCTCTCTCTCTCTGCTTGGGATTGGGATTGCGTAAAAAGTACCGTTAGCTGCTTGGATTTTGATATGTAAATTAACGCGTGGGACAGCTACACCCCCCGCCCGCCCGTCTGTCTCTTTACCCCTCTGCGCAGTCAATAAAACAACCGAAGCTCTTCGAGAACCTGCCAGAAGCGAAGCCAGCGAGAGGCAGCGGCAGCGGCAGCGACAGAGGCAGAGCGAGACAGACAGACAGACAGTTTGAGCTTCAGTTTTGGCCCAGTTGAGGCAAAGCTCTCTGACTGGGGCTCAGCATCCGCCACAGAGTCGCGTCTGCTGCCGCTGCTGCTGCTCCTCTTCCTCATTTGGTTTTTCTCTGCTGCTTCTTCATCTGTTTCTAGTTGCGCATCCGCCTTCAGCGACGCATAGACTGTGCGAGGGGGAGGGGCGGGGCGGCAGCGGCAGCAGCTTTGACGACTTGTTTTCAAGCGGTTTCTAGTTTTGTTTTCCTTCGCATCTGTCTGTGTGTGTGTGTGTGTATGTGTGTTCCGTTCCCACTCATTTGCTTAATTTCAATTTCGTTTCGTTGCCATTTATGGCACAATGACCATGAGATGCCGTCGCCGTCGCCGCCGCCGTCGCTGCTGTTGCTGCTGCGGAGGATGTAACTGTTAATTTGTGTTGCCACATTAGAGAAGAGAAACTGCAGTTGTCGCTGCAGTCTGTCGCAGAGCTTTCGATGAGCTCAGCCAGCAGAGCTTTTACCTGCGTGTGAGTCATGGAAAAGCTCTCTCCAAATACTTGTCAGCAGGCGTCAAAAGTGACACAACAACAACAACAACAACGAGAGCAGTCAGCTGGCAACGCAGGCCACATTTCATTTCATTATCCAATTAACATAATTAGTTTTCATCAATCAATTAATAATTCGAAGCAGGCAGAGGCAGAGGCAAAAGCGCAGGCAGCCGCAGCTGAGCCGCAGCAGAGCCGCAGCGCATGCATAAATCAAACAGCGAATACACTTGTTGCGCCCCGTGTGTATTGAAAACGAAGCTGAACCGAGTGTGACTTGGCATTCTGCGACACCCCAAAAACAAAATCCCAGCCGCAGCAGCAGCGGCAGCAGCAGCAGCAACAACAACAAAACAATAACAAGCCAAAGGCTGCGCTCTCGCTCTCCAACTCTCCACACACTGCGCACACTGAGTGCCCTGTGCTGAGCTAAGCTTTTCGTTTGCGTGTAGACTTGCGCTCGCTCTCTCGTTCGCTCTCTCTGTCGACTGTTGACTGCGCAGCAGCAGCGACTCAAGCGTGTATTGGTGCGGCCCGCATAGAGCGCAGAGAGCGAAGCGTCGATGCCGTGGGGTTTGGCTGTGTATGTGTATGTGCGCCGTCGGCATACGCTGCATTATAAATCTCTAACGAGTCGCTCGCGCGCGCTCAGTCGCGTCTGTGAGCGCATGTTGGCGCTGCCCTCACTCTCTGTGTGCGCGACTGCCTGGCTGTGTGAGTGTGTGCATGTGTGCGCGCCTGTGTGAGTGAGTGAGGTTGTGAGGAAAAGGGTTCTTGAACTTAAAAGGGGTCAAAACATAAAATGAAACTCGAAATGCCTTTGCAGATAGACAAACTTAGCTGTGTGTGTGTGTGTGAGAGCTTGTGTATGTGTGTGCGTGGCTACGTGCCGGTGGTTTGGTGCTGCTGTTGTCCGTTGTTTGGATGTTTATGCTGCTGCTGCTGCGCTGCTCTGCTCACTTCCTCCTCCATTTGCCTGTTGCTGCCGCTGTCGCTGCCGCTGCTGCCTCCGCTGCTGCTGCTGCTGCTGTTGCTGCCTTTTGTCTATTCCATTTTCTATTTGATTTCTACCTGTTGTTGTTTTGGCTCTGGGCTCTGGGCTCGTTTTATGGACCGACTGCGGCCGACTTCAAGCCTGTTGCTCCCCTTTTACGCCACTGCTCCTCGCCCCCTTTACACACACACACACACACACACGCGCACGCCCATGGGCTGTGGCACGCACGCAGCGTAGGGTTAGCTGGAACTAGTTGCCTTCCCTCTCACTCACTCACTCACTCACTTGCACGCTCTCCTGAAACTTTTATAACTTTTTCTCGAAAACAACAAAACTTGAGCTCATCGTTATTTTTAGCTCACGCACGCCTTGCTGTGCGTGTATGCCTGTGTGTGTGTGTGAGTGTGCGTAGGATCTACCCAAAATGAAAAAAAAAAAACCTAGAGAAAAGAAACCCAAATATCTCTAAAGTTTACGCTTTGAGGTCAGCTACGTTTCAGGAGCCGCAGCCTAACCTCACTTTGGCTCCGCCTACGTGAACCATTTGTGTAAACAATATTATTTATGTGTCTCCTCTGTCCCTCTCTTCTTCTTCTTTATTCGTTTCCCTATGCTGTTTACAATTCCATTTTTCAGCTCACTTCTCTCTCACTCTTTCTCTCTCTATTGCTACTCCTGACTCCTTCTCCCTGCCTTAACGCTCGACTGCTCGCTTGCCTACCTTCTTTCTAGCTCCTCTTCTTCCCCCTCTTCTACTCTTTCTCTCTCGCTCTCTGCTTGCTTTGAATCTCGTTTGTCAATCTAGGTTCTTGCACAAGATGTTTGCCCCAGGGCGACGTCCCGGTCAGCGACCTCCGTGTGATTTTACACGTGTTGTAAATTAGTTGAGGATCCATCAAGGGTCTCCCTCTCTCTCTCTCTCTCTCTCTGGGTCTCTGGGTACAGGAATATTGATGATTTGTTTACTCGTCGATTACGCTAAGGGTTCCCGAGTTTCTCGGACTCAACTGATAATTGTATAGGGGATCGCTTAGGGGTGGATAGACAAAAAAAAGGTTCAAATTGAACCATATGAAAAGTCAAGAACACCTGAAGAAACAGACTCGAAAATTTCTAAATCGCCAGAAAAGAAAGACTGACTGTCCTAGAACCAACATTAGCTAAAGAATTTTATAGAATATTATAATAAATAATAATTTTTTATATAACTTTTTAAAGGATTAAAATATCAGTTCAGCCTAGCTTCCCCAAGGTTTCTCAAGCTTCCTCCCCATTTTTGAAACATTTTTCTAACACTCAAGATAACAATTAATCTTCTCACACAATCCTAAGCAAACCTTGTGTGGAGTTACCCAATATTAATCGACATAGAACATGTTGTAAGCCAGCGACTTTTCACACAATCGGATCGAGGTAACAGGGGATAGATAGATAGAAGGGTCCCAGTTGGGAGAGAAGGGTTCGTTAGCTTTGGCTCCGCCGTAGGGATAGAAAATTTCTCAATAGATTTCTAAATTATCGTGTCCATGTGTTGTGTGTAGCTTGGCCTGTTGGGGAGAGGGGTAGGATCCCAACTAGCTGATAGTTCTGCTTGTATTGTCTTCTCACGACGTCAAGCTGGGCAGCAGCGGCACCTGATCCAACAGAGATATCCAATCAAGAGCAGCGACAACAACAAGGAGAGCAGAGGCAACAACAACAACAACAAAGCGGATTGTAACGTTGCTATTTCACACCTTGAGATCCGTTAGAGAAAGATAGAAACCCAGAAGAAGGTACCCGGGAAGCTAAGGTAGGTAGGGGTAACGGGGGGGAGGAGGGTACAGCTGAAAGGGTGTGGCAGTTGACAGCAGCGCTGCAGACAGCAGAGACTGAAGAAACTGAACTTTTTGAGGATCTAACAACCGGTTGAGCATCTATACACGCTTCTATAAGGCTACACAGCAAGAAATTAGAATAGGGTTTGTAATAAGTTATAGATAAATATTATATAGTTTCAAATTTTTATATTTCTAGGCAGTTTACAGATCGTACTTGACTAGGCAAGGCATATCACTCTGAAGAACCCTTATTGGGAGTTTAAAAACTTTATATAGAACCTAGATATTTTCTTTAAACGGTTCTATAGTTAGAAAAATATATTATATATACCTTTGCAGTTTATTGATAAACTATTCTATAGTTTTTAAATTATATATTTCTCTGCAGTTTACAGATCTTGAATAGACTAGCCAAGCCATTTCTCTCAGTGTACTCTGGCTCTGACTTGTGATTGCTAAATTAGCACTCTCCTGATTGCTGTAACCGTCCACAACACCTCCTCCTCCTCCCCTATACCATTTGCCATTGTTTGGTTTTTCTAATTGCGGTGGCTTGGTCAAAAGCAGAAGCAGCAAGAGATGTGAAGGAGGAAGAGGAGGAGGAAGACAACAACGAATCAGAAATTCCTTTTTAATTAGCAGACGATGCGAAGAAGCCGCAGGCCTTGCCTCGCTCCCTCTCTCTCTCTCTCTCTATCTCTCTCTCGCTGTCTCTCTGCACCTGCAGCTCCCTCTCGTGCAGACTGAGATCTATCCGAAAATAATGTTGCGTCATAATTGTCATGTGGTGGGAACTTCCGATGCGACGCAATCGTTTTTCCAACTTGTCTAATGACGTTTTTCGGGCTTTCAAATCCGGAAATATTGTGGAACCTTTAGCTGCGTTCTCGGTCGGATATGACAGGGCAATAATGAAGAAAGAAAGAGAGAGAGAGAGAGAGAGAGAAAAAGGGAAGGGGAGACACGCGATTAGCTGGCCGTGTGAACCAGTTCGGGGCAAGGCAAGGCAAGGCATGAAATTACCATAAAATCGCCTGGTTACCCTGGTGAGCTGCCTCCGCCAAGATCGGTGCATAATTTTCACGCGTCACAAACCTCTGGACATGGGAGAGAGCAACAACCCCCCCTTACCCTGACGATTATCCTGGAAAATGGGAAAATAGAACAGGCACCTGCTACCGCTACCGCCCCGCTTCCTAATTAGGGCCAACAAGTTGCCCTACTTGACCACCACGATCTCTCACGATTTTCACCCCAGAAATCAGGAATCAATTCCAACTCCAACTCAACTGGTTTTTTTCCCATCGAAAAACTGAACTTTTTCGTTTCGTTTCGCTGTGCTCTTTGATTTGGTCTTTCGCTTCGTTAAGTATCGCTGTATCCTTTGCTTAACTCTTTCCCTTTTTGAAATTCTCAGCCAGCTGAGCATTTATTGCTTGTTCCCTTCCCTCGATTTTCTCCCACGTTGCACGAGGATCGGTATCTCGATTTAGATACAATTTTGTTGTTTTTATGTGTCTACACTTTTAACTGCGCCCCCATTCCATCTCCTTCTTCTTCTGCTTCTTCTTCGTTTTCATCCCCTTTGCTGCAATCAGTTCTCGAGTCCTTTTTCCGATCCTGAGAAACGCGCAATCCTCATCAAACATTGACACAAACACCTGGCCGAACTCACTGACCCAACGTCATGCGTCATCTTGTCATATTTGTCGACTAATATTTGAAGAGTGATCTGAGTTATACGATTTATTCAACCTCATTATCCTTGATAAACAACTCGTAAAACGCGTCTCGAATTTCTTTAACTTGTTGAGTAATAATTGGAGGGGGAAAACTGAATCTTTGTAGATCAGAAATAAAAGAGAACATCAATTATTGAGAATATTGCGGTAATGGTTATAGAAAATTGTGGGATATAGTAGGTTTCTTATAGAGTATCAAGATGAGTTTCAAGATGAGTATACTCTCAATTTAAGTTTGATTCATGAACTTCTCAAAGGATTATATTGTTTTAGACTCTTTAAAATATTTAGTATTCTTAAATATTTTCTAATTATTTTCTTTTGCTTAAGAAAAATAAAAATCATAAAGAACTTAAGGTTTAATTAACTTATTTGAAAATATATAATATATAATAAATAGAATATAATATAAATTAATAGTTCTTAAAATTCATGCATGATCGGAAAGGAAAAGTGATCTTTATATTATTAAAACTCAAGATAAAAACATAAACTCAAACTGATAAATACAGAAAAATGATCTTCATATTATAAAGACTAAAAGTATAATAAAGTACAATAGATCGCTTATTGATACTCTATAAAATATATAAATAGTTTACACACGATCTGCAGTATTATCCTGTGAGAGAGAGAAAGATATCGATAGCGAGAGAGAGAGGAAGGCAGTTCTTAATGCAGTTGAAATTGATAAACACGATGCGTAATTACAGAGCCCTCAGGCCAGGCAATCCCAGGCTCTCCAGATGCAGAGTCCCCCAAAAAAAAACTTTTGCCAGGTCGGGGTGGACGAGTTTCGGGAATGAAGAACAAACGTTCCCAGCGTTCCCGCAGCCCCGAACTGGAAGGGGAGCTTAGGGTAGAGACGCGCAGTGAAACACTCGAGACAAAGAGCTGCCTCTGTCTGTGGAGTTGTTGGAGCGTCAAGGGGCAAAGGGAGCTACAGAGAAGGGAACTGTATATAGAGTATATATACACAAATATATATATGTGTAGTATATATGTGCGTGCATGGGCAGCATATCCTGTACCCTTGCATTGACTTTCATTATCTTTTTGCGCCACTTTAAGCCGAGGGGTCGCCCGGTTGCGCGTTGCGAGTTGCAAGCTGAGGCTGGGGCGCATTCACATATGAAATCTCAAGCACTCCACACAGCGATCAAACACACACAGATACACACACACACAAACACACACACATGCACAGTCAGGCAGTGAGAGGCAGCTAGCGAAGCGAGGACGTGCCACAAACAATTGGCTCGCCGCCACAGGGTGCAGCTCAGAGATTGCCACAGCGTCGCAGTCGCCGTCAGAGTCAGCCGAGTGTATCCAAACACACACACAGGCACACACACACAGAGAGAGACACACACACAACTTGCATTGCGCAGGGGGATCTCTCTCAAGAAGTTATTTATTTTGTCGACTGCTTCGGCCTCAAAGTCAGAGGATACTTTTATCGCCTGCCTGCCAGTTTCAACCTCCCTCCCCCCTCTGGCTTGTCCTTCTCCTGGCTCTGCTCATTCCCCTTGATTTGCATTCCAAAGTGTGTGCCAGGCGAGGCCAGACCAGGCCAGGCAGGAGGCAAGGCAGCCCAACCCAAAGAAATCGCGATCCCTTCAGTGCGCACTCTCTGCCTCGCCCTCTTCCTCTCTTCCTCATTCTCCCTCTCCCTCTCTCTCTCTCCCTCTCCCTCTATGCCTGCAAGCCCGCTCAGGGGTAGTCGGCCAATTGTAGATGCAGGGTATGCGGGCGACAGACGAGCCGCGGTAATTGTAACGTGCGAATTGCAACTTGAACAGTTTTTATACCCTGCAGGAGTGCAATAAGCATAAGAAGGGTTGCTTTGTGTGCCAGTAGGCAATAATAATACCCTGTAATATACAGCTGTTTAAAAAGGTTTAAACCTTAAGCCTTATTAATATAGGAATAAGGCTTAAGGTTTAAACCTTTTTAAACAGCTGTATATTACAGGGTATTTCCCTTTTTCGACTTGTATACGTTTTAATAAACTCTCCGTACTTTTACGATTCTATTAGACTGCGCAATTTAATATTTAGGTGTATGTTAACGATGAAACCTGTATGTGGTTTCATATTACAGGGTATCTGCTTTTGTATAAATCTTATACATTTATATTGACTGCACTCTCTTTTCTAAATTTCTTTTTGAACTGCATTATTTGCATTACTTTTTTATTATTCTTCGTTACTAAGTTTAGGCAGGGTATTTCAACGTCTTGCCAATGCTCATATTGAACACTTCTATACTCTACAGTATTTAGAGATATTCATCTAAGGTTTGGCTATTTTTATTTGCGATATTAATTCAATTTACAGGGTATTTTCGCGTGTGCACTCGTATTCTTGCATTTAATTTTGTTTCGCAAATTCGCTAAATAATATGTCATTCGAGGAGGCGATCAATCCTTGCTTGCCCGACTGTGTGTGAGTGTATGAGTGTGTATGAATATGTGAGTGTATGAGTGTCTGTGTGTGTGAGTGCGGCTTTTGGGACGTGAATACACTGGAAACGGGAGTTGAATTTTTTATTGCAATTCGTTTTAATTTATATGAGACTCGCAAGTTATTTGAATATTTTATGGTCTCTTCTGGGCTTATTCTTCTTCTCTCTCCTCTGTCTTCTGCCTTCCTCTTCTTCTTCTTGGTGAGCTCAAAGAATTAATGAAATTTCAGCTTGAATTATATCAATTTTCGTTGGCCAAGATGAAGAGGGAGAGAAGGAGAGAGAAGAGTAGGCTCCTTCGGCTTATCGCATCTTTGCATCTCAACATTTTCCTTTGAAATTTTCTCTAAAGGGTTTCAGATTCATCTTCGTCGTGGTCTTCCTCTTCGAGTTGAGGTTGAGGTCCAGCCACATTAACCCTTGCAACATGCTCCGAAAAGTTGCTGGGAAACGCAATAAAAAATACGAAAAAGAAACGATTTTAATTTGCTTTTTATAGTGCGGCAGGACGGTAGCAAGATTTTTTATGACTTTGACAATTGACCTGGTTGGGCAGGGGCAGAGGCAAGGAAAAGGGGGAGGGGTAGGGGCAGGGACAGGGGCTGTGGTAGACCACCTAGTGGCAGGATCTGCAATTGCAATGGCAGAGCATGCTGCATGTAGGCTGCATTGCACTGCAACTACCAAATAAGTGAAACATGTCAACTACTTCCTGCCACCTAGCCAGCTTGCCACCTGCCACCTTGCCACCTTGCCACTTGCCTCATTTGTGCATTTGAATGTTTCATGTTTACGCGCTCTCGCACACATGCGCTGCCCCCAGATGGCCATGACAAGCGATCCAAAGAAATCCTTTCCGAGAAACATAACGCACTCCGAACATGAAAACCATTTGTAAAACAAGCCACAGTCGCTGTCGCAGTCGCCGTCGACGTTCGCAGTCGCCGTTCGCAGTCGCGATCGCTGCCCGTACGGGGCAATGCACCGCTGCACCAGTTGCCAGTTGGCCACACTGTGCATCCTTTGCAACGTTCTGCTCGCCAGCCGCCCCGTGTGGTCGTCGTCTACCTCCCAGTTGGCTCTGCCGCTGCCTCTGCCAACTGCAGTCAGCCAAGCGGAGGCAGCGCCAAAGCCAAAGCCAGCCAAGCTGGCCAAAGCCAGAGCCAGAGTCAGTGCCAGAGCCAGAGCCAGAGCCATCCATCCGACTAACTAACTATCCAGCCAAGCAGCCAGGCAGCCAACCAACTATCCAGCTCGATCCAACTAGGCAGCTACCAGGCGAGGCAGTAGCTACACTGAGAGAAAGTAGAGGTAATTAGGTTGAAAGGATTTGCCAACACTTAAAATAAAGTATTTTAAAATGCTATCAAATCAAAATACGCTATAAAGTTAGGCAATTTATTTATTGATCACAAACATTATAGATACATAAATACAACAATTAGAAAAATGAGCTGCCTTTATGAAGTTTTTATTTGATAATAAAATAAAAAAAAACCACAAATTCTATATCGAAGTATAAATATTAATTCCTTAAGAGTTTTATTAGAAGAAATCTGCGCGCTTATAGGCAGCATCATTAGAAGCTTCGAAGCAGACTTTCATTTCTGTTATAATAGTTTTCGAATTCCATCTATTGTCTGAACTGATAAGAAATAAACTTACTTTTATTATTATTTATTTATTTATTTATTTGATGAATACTTGCTATACTCAAAAGTACTGGCCAATTTGCATTCCTGTTTGAGCATTACAATATTATTGTACAAAAATAATAATTTGTTTTTAATGAAATACAAAAAATATTTAAAAACAAGTCGGAAAGGCTACAGTCACGCGGTGACTGTAAGAGGCCATGGATTTTCAGATTATTTTTATATACCATAAAAAATATATATTAAAATAAAATGTTTAAAATAATAAAAACAAAAATTAAAATAACGAAAAATCAAGAGTCGATAGCATAAGTTAGAACGAGAGAGAGATATGTGAATTTTTACATACACACACTCCAGCGTCAACTGCTTCTTCTTTAATTTAGACGTCCGTTAAAAATTACACAGACCTGCCTCATGTTTTGTGCATTGCCTCACACGCATATACATATGTATGTATGCATGTGTGAGCTTCGCGTGCATGTATGGTATGCATGCACGCATAAGTACAGCAGGCAAAACATCGTAAAAGGCAAAATGTAACACTTAATATATAAATTATTAGATAAATATAAATAAATGGCAAATATTTAAAAAATGCATATGCTTTATAAATATAAATGTAAACAAGTATGAAATACAACACATAAAAAATTAAAATAGCCAAATTCTCTTTTCGCCGTGGGGAATCGAACCCTGACCGTTTGCATAGGAGTTCGTCATCCTAACAACTAGACCACCGTCGCTGCGCTCCGCGCGCATGTTAAAATTGCATTTTTAGACAATTTGCTCAAAAATGTCTTATTTGTCTTCTACAACAAGAACACTAATACTGAATTGAATGACCACAAGAAAGCCGTGTGTTCTTTATTTATATTTAATAAGATTATTTGTTAAAATTTGATAAATGAAATCAAATTTTATAATGATGAAAAAAAAAAATAAAATATTAACTTCTAAATAGTGAAAAAGTAAAAATAAAATCAAACCGCCTTCCCGAGGGGTCGAGAACCTCCATCCCATTGCATGGTTGCCGGCTGCTCTACATATTTGACTATCGCTGCAACTATTTGCCACTTGGCTAAGTTACCATAACCATTTTCGCATTAAAAAGATCGAAAAAGCACGTGGCTGGCAGCAGCTTGCAGGCAAGGCATCACAAATCTATAGAAAATGTTAACTCGCGTAACTTCTATGTTTATTATCCGATCGGGTTGCAATTTATAAAATAAGTTCACATCGCATTTATCTATATGTATGCCAAAGCAGAAAGTTAAGACTTCAATACTTTGTTTAATAATCACAAATTACTGATTTACGGGGGCGGTGGGCGTGGTACCCGAAATTTGAAAACGACGTTTACTGCCTAGGATATACAGGAATCTTCATGCCAAATTTGAAGGGTCTAGCTTTCTTAATAGCTGAGAATCAGACGCTCATACAGACGGACAGACGGACAGACGGACAGACGGACAGACGGACAGACGGACAGACAGACATGGCTAGATCGACTCGGCTAGTGATCCTGAGCAAGAATATATATACTTTATGGGGTCGCAGATGTCTCCTTCTGCCTGTTACGCACATTCCGACAAACCTAATAGACCATGTATTTTTTTAAAATCCATGGCCTAAAAATTCCCATGTTAAGAATAAATTTTAAAAAATCTGTTAAAAAGTTTGATAAGTATAAATTTTACAAAATCTGTATTAAATAGAATTATATAGACCTTCATAAATAGTCTAAATATAATTTAATTTATATACTTATAGTATATACTTATAGTAATAATATTAAGCTTACATCGTTATCTGCAACTCACTCAACACTGTCTCTCAGTGTATGCAGCGTAGCTGGCGCTGCTGCTTGCTGCAGTCTGCTGTGCAAGTTGAATGAACCAGGAGACTAGGGCATAGATACATTTGTATCTTTAGCACTAGCGCTGGCTCTCTCCCCCTTCTCTCTCCTTTCTCGCACTGCTATTGCTCTCTCTCTCTCTCTCTCTCTAGCAGTCTGTTGGCTGCGCCTACTTTTTAGGCCATGGATTTTAAAAAAATACATGGTCTATTAGGTTTGTCGGAATGTGCGTAACAGGCAGAAGGAGACATCTGCGACCCCATAAAGTATATATATTCTTGCTCAGGATCACTAGCCGAGTCGATCTAGCCATGTCTGTCTGTCCGTCTGTCCGTCTGTCCGTCTGTCCGTCTGTCCGTCTGTCCGTCTGTATGAGCGTCTGATTCTCAGCTATTAAGAAAGCTAGACCCTTCAAATTTGGCATGAAGATTCCTGTATATCCTAGGCAGTAAACGTCGTTTTCAAATTTCGGGTACCACGCCCACCGCCCCCGTAAATCAGTAATTTGTGATTATTAAACAAAGTATTGAAGTCTTAACTTTCTGCTTTGGCATACATATAGATAAATGCGATGTGAACTTATTTTATAAATTGCAACCCGATCGGATAATAAACATAGAAGTTACGCGAGTTAACATTTTCTATAGATTTGTGATGCCTTGCCTGCAAGCTGCTGCCAGCCACGTGCTTTTTCGATCTTTTTAATGCGAAAATGGTTATGGTAACTTAGCCAAGTGGCAAATAGTTGCAGCGATAGTCAAATATGTAGAGCAGCCGGCAACCATGCAATGGGATGGAGGTTCTCGACCCCTCGGGAAGGCGGTTTGATTTTATTTTTACTTTTTCACTATTTAGAAGTTAATATTTTATTTTTTTTTTCATCATTATAAAATTTGATTTCATTTATCAAATTTTAACAAATAATCTTATTAAATATAAATAAAGAACACACGGCTTTCTTGTGGTCATTCAATTCAGTATTAGTGTTCTTGTTGTAGAAGACAAATAAGACATTTTTGAGCAAATTGTCTAAAAATGCAATTTTAACATGCGCGCGGAGCGCAGCGACGGTGGTCTAGTTGTTAGGATGACGAACTCCTATGCAAACGGTCAGGGTTCGATTCCCCACGGCGAAAAGAGAATTTGGCTATTTTAATTTTTTATGTGTTGTATTTCATACTTGTTTACATTTATATTTATAAAGCATATGCATTTTTTAAATATTTGCCATTTATTTATATTTATCTAATAATTTATATATTAAGTGTTACATTTTGCCTTTTACGATGTTTTGCCTGCTGTACTTATGCGTGCATGCATACCATACATGCACGCGAAGCTCACACATGCATACATACATATGTATATGCGTGTGAGGCAATGCACAAAACATGAGGCAGGTCTGTGTAATTTTTAACGGACGTCTAAATTAAAGAAGAAGCAGTTGACGCTGGAGTGTGTGTATGTAAAAATTCACATATCTCTCTCTCGTTCTAACTTATGCTATCGACTCTTGATTTTTCGTTATTTTAATTTTTGTTTTTATTATTTTAAACATTTTATTTTAATATATATTTTTTATGGTATATAAAAATAATCTGAAAATCCATGGCCTCTTACAGTCACCGCGTGACTGTAGCCTTTCCGACTTGTTTTTGCAACACTCGTGCGTTTCCTTCAGCAATTTCGCTGCAGATTGCGAATTGGGGTTAGAGACGGGACGGGACGGGACGGGAAACTGCGATTCCTTCTTGGTCAGCGGGAAATTACGTATACGGAGCTGACTGGACTTGGCTCTGGCTCCAGCTGCAGCTACAGCTTCAGCTTGTGGTCGCGCAGCTTCCTGGAGCCGCTCGAATCGAAAGCGAAGCATGGCTAACCGCAACATGGCAACATGGGGCAGGCAACATGAGGCATGCAGCAGGCAGCAGGCAGCTGGCCAAGAGGCAACCAAACAATTTCCTTGGGAAAGCTGGCAAAGCATGAAAAAGCATTTAAGTGCTTTCCCAGGCGCTGACCCGCCGGCAATTGTTGCTGGCATCCTGAGAACCGTTGCCGCAACAGGTGAAGCAACAAAGCCAGCCAGAAAAACAGAAAAGCAAAGAAAGAGGGAGAGAGAGAGAGAGAGGGAGAGAATGCCAACCACAGCGATGACTTTTCCAATCTGCGTTTCCCTCCTCCCCTACCCACTGGGCTGTGTGTCACACAGTAGGCACCCAGAGGAGCTGCCGGAGAAACCCTTCATTACCCGAGCAATGCCCAGAACTGGAAGGGGCTGAGGAATGGGGAAGAGGCAGGAAGGCAGGAAGAGAGGAAGAGAGGCATAAGCAGGCCGTTCAACTTGCCCCGCAGACAGCAGAAGACTTTTCACACAATATTTTCCAGCATTTTTCTCCTCTGTTTGCCCTTTTTCTTGCGCGTGCTCCCTCTCCCTGTCTCTCTCTCTCTCTCTCACTCTCTCTCTCTCTCTCTCTCTCGCTTTTCCTGTGCCAATTGCGCTGTCTGTTTTGCGTTGTTGTTGCTCTGTAGATTTTCTCTGCCTTTTTGCTGCTTCGCATTTGCGTTTGCGCACCATTTTCCATAATAATAAAAAAAAGAAAAGCAAGTAGCAAATTATTGTGAGTGACAGACTGTGAGATATCCCTTAAATTCAGTGCAAATTGCAAATTTTTTAAAATATTAAATTTATTACAATTATAAAATATGCAATCATAAATATTAGTTAAGCAAATTAACTATTTTATTTATTTTCAACATTAGAAATGTTTCTATAAATTCGAATGATGCGTAAAGAAATATTGAAATTAATAAAGAGCACACTGAAATTATCCAGAAGGGATAGAAAGTGATATTGATAGTTATGAAACATTATTTTAGCTAGATAACCCTCTCTTTCTTTTATAGTCTGATTATACTGCACTCAACTACAGTGCGGGGTATAAAAATAGTACAACTCACGTGCCTTTTCACATAGCCTGCCTGTACGGCATATGTTTTGCGAGGGTTTCGCTAGGCGGCACATAGAAATAGTCAAGCAAAGAGAGAGAGATACAGAGACAGATAGATAGAGAGATGATAAAAGATAGGATTAAAAAATAAGAGCAGAAACCCTCAGATATATTAGGAACTACAGTGAGTCTTAATTAAGTTGACAGATTTAACAAATTAATCGAAATTTTAACTGCAAATTGTATTAGGAAATTACTAAGCATGGAACCATATAAAAGTTTAAGCTGAAGTTCCTATAAACCATGCTATACTGCCCTAGGCTTTACTTTAACTATTATCTGATACTTAAGCATAACAATATTAGTCATTTAGAGTAATTTATTATGAATATATGTAAGTAAGTAATAAGTAAGTATATCTTTAAAAATATTAAAAAATTCTTAGAATATTATAATTTCCCATCATGGTATATGTTTTTTGTTCTATCTGAATTGCAGTCTACACTAAGGATTCCTTTTGGAATCCCTGTAAAAGAATCCTTTGCCCTTGAAGGACTTTTTGGCCAAAAAGATCTCCCGATAAATACGAAATTTGATTCGAAATTCCAAAGACCTGTTTAATCTCTGCATTCGCTTTGAGAGACCCTTGAAACTGTACACGGCACACACACACACACAAAACAAAAAAGTAACCTACCAAAAAAGTCAAATATAAAGTATGATGATCTTCAGCGAGGACGAAAGGATTGCGCAAGGGGCACAAACACAGAGAATTGGATAAACAAGGCTTTGTCATGGTCTCTCGCAGGGTGTGTATCTCCCTCTCTTTCTCTCTCTCTCTCTCTCTCTCTCTCTCTGAGTGTGTGTGTGTTTGCTCACAAGTATCCCTTTTTTCGTGGGATCCGCAACAGGCGAAAGGCAACAGTCGAGTCGAGTCAAGACAGGCAACAGGTAGAGGAGACCACAAACTGGTTTCGCCAGATTCCAAGGAGCGGCCTGGGCCTGCCCTGGCGGGAGCAGGCTCTGAGCCGGCTCAGGCAGCACAGCAGCAGAGTGAGTGAGTGAGTGGCATACAAAGCAGAACCAGTTTGATCCTCTCGATGAGTTGGCGTAAAAACAATTTTAATGTCCTTCCCTACACGAAGTCCATAAAGTCATGAATAATCGCCACGATGGAGTCGCAGTTGGAGGTGGAGATGGAGGGACAATACGTGCGTGGAGGATATGCCCAGAGTCTGAGGCAGCGCAACTCACTTGAGTCACAGAGTCAAGGTCCAGGCAGACACAGAGTGCACCTCTCCCGCTCTCCCTCTCTCTCCCTCTCTGCCGATCGACGTCCCCATTTGTTTGCTGTGCCGCGCACTTGGGTTTACTTTGCCCTCGCTTTCCTTTTCCTTTTCTTCGCTTTGCTTTGCTTTGCTTTGCTTTGTCTCCCTGCCTTGTTTGCTCTCGCCTCTCTTCAGGCTTCATCGGATTGGATACACTCCTGATACTCGGCCCCGCGGCATGGCGATCCTTTGTGCAGACTGTACTTGATACGCCAGCCAAAAAGGGGGGAGCCTTGTTCGTGTACCCAACTGCAAGTCAAGTGCGGCTTCTACACAGAGTTGTGTGTGTGTGAGTGAGAGAGTGTGTGTGTGTGTGCTGTACTCAGCCAAGGGTGATCGTGTTGCCCTAACCTCAAACTACTGAAGGCAGCAGGCTCTACGGACTTAAATAACACATATTTGAAGCGATCTATAGTTGGAATTATTGCAATAAGTTATTATCTTAAGAGTTTTAAGTGATCTTCTGCTGATCTTCATCTTATATTTTCTCAGAATTATAAAAGAAAAGCCTTTACTCCTGACTGCAATAAATTTTCTTAAGATTAAATAAAAGTTATTATTGTTTAGATGATCATTGATCGTTGATCTTCATTCTTTATTTTTATTATTCATTAAAAATTATTCTTATAAATGTTTTTGACTGATCTTCATACATATACATATATGTATAACCGTTCAATGAATGTTTCTAAATGAGATCATCTCAGCTGATCACTCTTAACGATCTCCTTCTAGTCTTCTCTGCTTTTATTTGTATTTCCATCTAATTTCTTCTTATTCTATAACATAAACGATCGTCTTCTCCTGCAAAGTTCCTTTTCCTTAGCAATGATCTATCGCTTCTATACTTCTTACTCTTGCCGATCTCAGCATTATAGACTGACTGTACATTCACTGCGCGATCAGTTCAAAATTCTGCCACATCGGCGATTCCTTGAAAAAATCCTTTCGAAGTCAAGCCAAGCCACGATCCATGATGATCGACGCAATGAGGGAGCAATGGAAATGGAAGAAACGAACAACAACGAAGATCAACAGTAAAGTGACAAAGGCAAAGAGGAGAGGGAGGGAAGAGGGGCAAAGGGAAAAGAAAACTGAGGAGTAGAAGATCGGAATACGCGAGACGCGAGTTGGGTAAACAAGCGGCGCATTCCAGCGAAATAAAAAAAAGGGATACGCTGTGGGGCAGAGGCAGCAGGAGTGGGGTGAGAGGAGGAACAGGGGCAGGGGCAGGGGCAATACCCAGCAGAGACACACACACACACACACACAGGCAGGCAGGCAGGCAGCGATTATGAGATGACGACGATGAAATGTTTACATTTCCCCACGCGGAGCGCAACGCCAAGTGAAATCCAAAGCCCCCAGACGACTGGCTACACGTTGTTGTTGTATCTCTTCTTCTTGTTGTTGTATCTCTTCTTCTTCTTCTTCTTCTTGTTGTTGTCTCGAAATAAACCGAAACCCTTGAAAACAACTCCTGCTGCACTCCTGCCATGCCAAGCCAAGCCGCGCCATGCCAGCAGGCAGGCAGGCAAAAGATCAGCGCAGAGATCAAGTGAAGGGTGAGTGAAGAAAATCAAAAGAAAAAGGATTGTTGCAGAGACAGAAAGAGAGAGAGGGAAAGAGAGGGAGAGAGAGCGAGAGGGAGTCGCGCTGCCTACGCTGCGTCTACAAACGCTGCCAGCAGCAGCGGCAGCAGCAGCAGCAGCGCAGCGAGGTGACGGCAGTTCATTGAACCACAGGCCCACAGGCAACAGGCTAGGCACACACACACACACACACACACATACACTCACACACACTCGCACACACACACACACACATATACAGTGTGCTGCTGCAGCTGTGCAGGCCAAGGAGTTTTTCCTGCTTTTCTTGTGGCATCCAGGCAGAGGCAGCGCCGCAGAGGCCTCCGCTCGAGAGATCTCGAGGTTTTTGTTGTTATTACAGCTATTTGTGGATGCAGCAGGAGGAAGGAAATTGCGTCTGCCCTGGCGGGTAATCCTCCTGCGCGGCAAGTAAAAATAGATAAAAATGCAATTTAGCTGCCTCTCGCATCGTATCTGTTGCATGCAACGCGGCCGGGACGGACTTTGCCTTCTGCTTTTGTCGGCAATTTGAGCATAGACAAAGGAACAGGAATTCTCTCGCTCTCGCTCTCTCTATCGCGGCCTTTAATAGCCCCTATATAACCTACCCGGCCTCTGCCTCTCCCTCTCCCTTTCCCACATGCACACATGCTGTATCTGTATCTACTTTGTATCTGTGTGTGTGTGTGCAAATGTATCTTGTGCTGCCGTATCCCTCAGGCAGCTCCAACTGCTCTGCCCCTGCCCCTGCCCTGCCCCTGCCCTGCTCATCGTGTGCTTTCCACCTCCCCCTAACGCTCCTCGATCGTCGTGCGATCAATTTCGCGTATAAATAGCAGAACTTTTTCTTATTTTTTTTTTGGGTTGCAATCTATTGATCTATTTCGGGACATTCCAAGTGGCACGCCTCGATTGCCTTTCGATTTGATCGATTCGCACCCGGAATCAGAGACTCTTTTCCGTAATACTTTGCCGTAGAGCGACATCAAATGGGAATAGATCTGTTTCCTTTTTTTTAAGTTATACATAAGGTTTTCTTTAGGAGATCGTAGATTCTTCATATTATTATCTAAAGATCTATTTGTATTGTACTCCATCAAAGCAGATCGTTGGTTGTTCAGCTAATAATATTTCATATTAAAATCAAGCGATTGATCCTTCAAGAAATTATAGCTATAACTATACTTTTCACTTGTTTCCTTGTTATATATTATTTTCTCAGATCAACTTTCCCATATTCACTACAGAGTAAACATTAAAAAAAAAACGATTTAAACAAAAATTCAAAAAATAAACAATTGAAATATCTTTTATCCTAAAAAGAAAACAGGATCCCAGCTGCCTGCTGTTGCATTATAATACAAGCGATTGTAGAGTTTGCTTTTGTAATGAACAAGATCGATACAAGAAATCAAAAGGTCGCGACGAGGTCATTTGTTTTCCTTCACTTTCCCTTCGAGCGCATTTTCATTTATCACTTACGCGTCATTAGCGCGATAAAAAAAAGTTAAGAATGCACGAGGTTATATTGATTTATGTATTATGTATATGGTCGGTTCCCCTTTGGGAACTTTTCAATTCGATTCAATTTAGAATTTCAATTGCATTACTTATGGCTTCGTACTTATCCTTGGAAGCAGGCGGAGCTGGAGCTGCGGGCGCAAGGAGATCGTAATGAAGATTGACTGGCCCACACAATTGTACATAAATAGCCACGCCTCGTCCTCCTCTTGCTCCTGCTCCTCCTCCCCTTCGAGAAGGAGGCCCACATGAGGCCTCAAGGCTTCGATATAAATAGTCCACCAGCATTCGATCAGCCGCTGCTATACGGTAGTCCCTCCCTCCCTCGCTACCACGCTAGGGGTTAATTTTGGGCTGAGGTCGAACAACCCCTGGGACGATTTTGTTTATGTTTTGTTTAACCGCTTAACAGATTTACCCCGAGCGTGTCGCACAAATTACTCAACACCAAAAAAAACAAGTAGGTAAGGCTACAGTCGGGCGCCCGACAGTAAGATACCCTTCTCCCAATTTTTAAAATCCGTTACAAACGTGTAATCACACTCATAATTTCAAACAGAGAATTCTGCACAAATACTTCAAGTATATATAGCTTACTCGCTCGCACTCACACAGCGACGCGCGTAAAGAGTAAAGCGACACGACGCAACGTCGACGTCGACGTCAACTGCTCAAAGCAGCGCGCCGGCTGCTGCTCGTACCGAACATTTGTACTGAAAACGTTGACTTGAATAACTTCTGTGTTATTGGTCTGATCGGATTGCAATTTGGAGGATATGTTCATATTGCATTCAGCTTTACGCATACCAAAGCAGAACTTTGTAAGTTTAATACTTTGCTTAATAATCGTAAATTACCGATTTGCGGGGGCGGTGGGCGTGGCATCAAACATTTGACATAAACTTCACCTGCCCCGAATATATGGGAACCTTCATACCGAATTTGGTGTCTCTTGCTTTTTTAATAGCTGAGATCTGTTGTCTCAAACAAACAGACGGACAGACGGACAGACGGACAGACGGACAGACGGACAGACAGACGGACATGTCTCAATCGACTCGGCTAGTGATCCTGAGCTAGAATATATATACTTTATGGGGTCTGCCACGCCTCCTTATGCCTGTTACATACATTTTGCACAAAGTTAGTATACCCTTTTTTGACCATTTTCAATGGTCGAAGGGTATAAAAAGAAACGAATCTCGAGTTATACAGATCCTGCGGGCTCAAATTACCAACGAGAACGTGGGCGTGGGCGTGGCATCCAAGCAGCAATTCGTGGAACACACGCGTATCGCAGCACGCACATCTCGATCCTTTCGCTTTCACCTCCATTCTGCATTCTGCCTTTTTCTCTTCTATTGTTAGTTCTGTCTTCCATTCAGCAAACTCAATTGACTTTTGCAGTCTTCTTGATCTCTCGCATCCTTCTTTACACCTTGGCAGCCCCTCGCAGCATGAGGTCCTGCAGGACTATCGATCGCTGAGATCTCTTTCTTCCTCATTCAACTCGCCTTGCGGTCTACAATCGTCAGGTAGCGCTGCCTTTTGTTCGCCTTGTTGAATTCTGATGAGATAATATGGGGTTGGATAAAGAGAGATGCAGGATAAAAGGCAGCTACTTAAGAGTCTTTGATGGGTATTTTTATGTTTTCCTTTAGATAAAGTTTAGTTTAGGTGATAATCTACAGAAGATCTTAGGCTGCAGTACTTTAAAACTATATTGGGAATTAGTTTTAGTAGTTTCTCTGCCCTATTTATATATAAAAGGCATCTTTGAAGATTTTTTATAATATATATTTTTATGTTTTCCTTTAGATAAAATGTATTTTAACTGATAATCTATCTTAGGCTGAAGTAATTTAAAATTATATTGTGAATTATTTTAGTATTTTCTCTGCTATAATCATAATTATAAGGTCCCTTTTAAAGAGTTTATTTAATATATATTTAAACAAATCGGTAATATGCGATTATTAGGAAAAGTATTGAATTCATAACGTTCTTTTTCGGTATACACAAAGCTGAATGCAATTTGAACATATTCTCCATATTTCAATACAATCGGACGAATATAACGTAAGTTATTCAAGTTATTTGCCTTACAGACTTTACATTATTTATTTCTCATTTTTTCTTTAGTTTCCTAATGATATTATAGGTATTACAAGCTCAAGGAAAGAAATCTTTTGCCTGGTCGTAATTCTCATTCAATTTGTTGTTCCCACTGAAATCGATCCTGCCCACATTATAACACCCGGACTACTGTCCGCGCTACCGTCGCCCCGGAAGTCAATTCAATTTAGGATCCTGCATAATTTCGCCTCATTAATGGCAAAACGGTATGAGGCGAGATGAGGCGCGGCGCGTGTGAGGTGAAGATTTCATTCAGCGGCGAGTCTATTGTGACCTCAATTAAGAACCAGCCAGGGGGAATGAGACAGGGGAGAGGGCTGCGATCCTTCAGTGAACCCGCAGAATTCAACAATTTTGGCTCGCGCGAGTTTTTCGAATTTGGCTTCTATTTTTATACCCGCTACTCATAGAGTAGAAGGGTATTATAACTTTGTTCGAACCGAAAATGTATGTAACAGGCAGAAGGAGACATCTCCGACCCCATAAAGTATATATATTCTGAATCAGTATCAACAGCCGAGTCGATATAGCCATGTCCGTCTGTCCGTCTGTCCGTCTGTCCGTCTGTCCGTCTGTCTGTCTGTCCGTCCGTGTGAACACCTGGATCTCAGCTATTATAAGAGCTAGAGTTCCCAAATTTGGTGACAACATGTGTTATTACTGCAGGCTGATCAAGTTTATTTTGGATTTTAGCCACGCGCCCACCCGCCTCCATAAACTGAAAAAAATTGATTACAGCCGCAATATTAGCTTTACAGCAACAGTTTTATAAATGCGTTATAAATACCATCTTGCGGACGTTTCGTGAAAATTTCAGTAAGATTGGACTATAAATGTGGAAGATATTAAGGAAATAGTAGTGCCATGTGACCACGTGTTTTTGTCTGTTTTATTATGTTGGATATGCAAGATCCCAGGTTCAACTCCGGCGGCAAACTTTTTTTTTTCAATTATGTGTACCTCAATTATTGCACTGTCATCATTGCAATTTTATCGCGGTCGACAAATGGCTGCAGTGGCTGCGTGGATGTGGTCGCCGACTGTCGAGCGTAAGGACACGGGTTCTAATCCTACCCAACCCCGATGCAAGTGGTTGATATTTTTAGATGTTAGCTTTTTTTTCAAGTATTTAAAATTATTAAACAGAATTTTAAGGGGAGTGAGTTGGTATTGTCTTACACACACACACGAGACACAATAATAATTTCTTTTTGGCCTGTACGACAAGCTGAATGGTCTCATAATGCAACTTTACCGAACAGGTTCAAAATGCGCTAATGGCAGTGCTGTTATAGATGCAGACTGCATAGGCTGACTTTTTTGGAGTCCATGGTTCAAGACCTCGCGTCGGTAAAAAATTTTTTGTTTTATTTTTCTGTTCTTTTTTTTTTTGCATATTCGTTATCTTTATTTAAAATCAATGTTAACGAATTTTTTACTTTATTTAAGGAAATTTAGAGTATTTAGTCATATTTCGCAGCATACAGCAATGTATGTACGACATAAACGACAAATCTGGTTGGATTATTAAATTTCTCAATAAATATGTGAAGCATTATATAGGCGTCTCTTTTACACATTCATAATTAAAAGCCCTCGATGAGTCCTAATTGGAAAACACTGAAAGCCATGCGACAACATCTAATAGGAACCACGTGCAACTTTCAAAGTCAAAACAAATTTGAGACTGTGAGACGTGTTTTTTTCGCATAGTTGTAGCGGGTATACCACAGTCGGGCGCGCTCGACTGTAGCCTTTCCGACTTGTTTTTTTTTTTTTTGGCAATTAACGAGGGGTCGATCCTGCTCGATCCACTTAAGTGAAGTTTATTTCATTGTTGTTTATTTTATTTTTCATTTTTCCCAGTTTCCCCAGTTTTCCCATTTTCCCATGGCCTGAGCAAAAGAAAATCGTGCATTGAACCCTTTGGCTGCGCATTTACACATTTTCCATGCTCTGCTTTGCTTTTTGCTTGGCATTTTCCTTGGCTGCCAGCAATGTGTCCCCCCCTCGCATTCTACGCCTCTGGCATTATTGTGTTCTGCCAGCTCCTGGGGGGCGCAATGCACTTTGCCAGATGCCAAAGGTTTTTCCTGCTCGCGCCTATCGTCACTTCTTTTTCTTCCTCTTCTTTATGCACTTCTTTAGCAGGAAAATAACTCTGTACTTGATTTCTCTTTTCTCCTTCTGTTTACTTACTTTGCCTTCGTTTCTGTTTCTTCTTCTGTTTCTGTTTTTTTCTCCCTATGCTTTTCTGATAAGACCATGCGGGTCTTCCCTCCCTTGCAGCCTTGGGAGGATTTCGTTTTCCACTTCTGCTTCTTACTGATAACAGAGTTTTTTTTTTGTTTTCCTTTCGATATTTTTGGTCAACGCCCCTGAAAAAAAAGGAAGATATGACCCCGAACTGACTATTTACTTCTTGACTTGGAATTCTCAGACTGAGAGAGGTTATACGAGTTCTAGGAGTTCTAGAAATTATAAAGGAGTTCTCAGACAAGTCGGGAAGGGGTAGCACTTTAAATCATGTAGAAACATTTGCACTTTTCAATCTATAAACTTTATAAATTTTGTCTATATTATTATATGATTTTATAAATATGACTATTTACAGTTTTATATTAATATTTATCGATTAATATGAAATTTATATTGCTTTTAAAAATTATTTAGTAATTTTATATTATTATTTTACTATGGATAGGCCTTACAGTTACCCAGATCACGTAAAATCTGATTAATTTCAAATTTATTTCAATTACAATTTATTTATTTCTTCTAAAAATCGATTATTAAATTCTAGCTTATATATTAATCGATAAATTCCTTTTCCATATATTCCCTACTATATAAAAATATATTTTATATTATTTTTACACAATTTACCCTAGTAATTTTGCCTACAGGAAATCATGCCACATTTATGTAGATGAAAAGTCCCGCTGGGTAATCGGGCCCAATGACGCACTGCAGCACTGTACGAGGCGCAGGAGTTAATCGTCGCTGTTGCTGATAAGCAGCTGTGCCTTCGGCTGTGTGTGTGTGTGTGTGTGTGTGTTAGCTTACCCCTTTCTCTTTCAGGACGCCTTATCAGCGCGCTCTCTCTCTCTCTTTCTCCCTCTCTCACACACAGTTATTATTACCCTTTATCTGCTTTGGCTTATCAGCGCCCAGGACTCGCTGCCGCTGCCGCTGCTGCTGATAACAGGCTGCTCATGTGCTTGTGGTTTGATTATTGATTTTTCTTCAGTTCTTCGGATTAAATTGCTTTTAGTGTTTCTTTTTTTTTTTGGTAAGCGTGAGGTCGACGCCGCCGCTTACCTTGGCAGCGGCTTCCTATAGCCACAAGTCAAGCCAAGCCAAAAACCCAACCCCAGCCAAAGCCAGCCCCCTGCTTGGTTTTACCTTGCTCAAAAACGTGACGCGAACTTCGCTGAGTGCTCCAATTATTCATCGTACTCTGCTCCAGGGGAGAGGGGTGAAAAAAGGTAGTGGGAGAAGGGAGGGAGGGGTAGAGTAGCAGCGCTGGTTGCAACATTGTTTGGCGCGTTTCTTGCTAACTCAGTTAAACCATAAGCCGCAGCCGAGCCAGTTGCATATAGCCCAGCTCCAAGGCGAAGTGAGGCGAGTGCAAGGGGAGTAGGGAGGGGAGGGGAATGCAGGGGAGTGGGGTGCAGTGGAATCGGGTCAGTCGATGTGACAATTTCAGCAAAAGAACTGCGCCAGCGAAAAGGCCGCAAAATCGCTGAGAATATACTACCTGATATAACCCCCGTCTAACCCCCCCTAGCAGCTGCCTCTGCCCTTTGCTTGAAGGTGAGCTTCAGCGCTCTCTCTCTCTCTCTCTCTCCCTCTCTCTCGCTCTCTCTCACACACTCTCGCGCGCGCGCGCCCTCCTTTGCACGTTCTTTTCATAGCGAGGTTACGAATTCTGCATAAGCAACAAATGCGTCCACTTCTTCTTCTTCTTCTGCTTCTTCTTCTGCCTCAGCTCTTGTTCTTCTTGCTGCCTTGCCTTGTCTTCCGCAACTGCAAGTGCAGCAAATTTTGTCAATGTTTCTTTCTCTTTTTTGCTATTTGCAAATCTTGCCAAAAAGAAAGATGAGGGGGGTAAAAAAGAAAAGTGCGTGCTAAATCACGTATGGCAGTCAAAACAATCTCAAGACACGCCAACCCGCCCTCCCCCAAGAAGCTCCTCTGGCGAAGATGCGCTCCGAAGGTCGATGCAACTCTGAGTCATTTTGAAAGAGTAAATAGAAGTAGTAGTAGTAGTAGTAGAAGTAGAAGCATTTGAGGGAGTAGTAGTAGTAGTATTAGTAGTATAAGAAGATGTATAAGTAGTATGAATTAAATTATAGATAGTATCACTTAAATTATAAGTAGTAGTATAAGTAGTAGTAGTAGTAGTATAAGTAGTAGTAGTAGTAGTATAAGTAGTAGTAGTAGTAGTATAAGTAGTAGTAGTAGTAGTAGTATAAGTAGTAGTAGTAGTAGTAGTATTAGTAGTAGTAGTAGTAGTATATTTAGTAATAGTAGTGGTATAAGTAGTTGTAGTGGTAGTATAAGTATAAGTATAAGTAGTAGTTCTAATATAAGTATAAGTAGTATTTATAGTTGAAATATAAGTTGTAGTTATACTAAAAGTATAAATAGTAGTTCAGTTATAGTAGAAATATAAGTAGTAGTTATAGTAGAAGTATAAGTAGTAGTTAAGTTATAGTAATAATATTAAAAGTAGTAGTAAAAGTAGAATTAATAGTATAAGAAGTAATAGTAGTAACATAAGTGGCTGTAGTAGAAGTATAAGTAGCTGTGTAAGTAGTATAAGAAGTAGTAATAGTAGGATATGTGGGAGTAGTATAAGTATAAATGGTAGTAGTATAAGTATAAGTGGTAGTGGTATAAGTATAAGTGGCAGTAGTATTAGTATAAGTGGCAGTAGTATTAGTATGTCAGTGTAAGTTCTAGTAGTAGCATAAGTGACAGTATTAGTAGTAAAGGAAGTAGTAGTTGTAGTATAAGTGGAAGTAGTATAAGAATATCAGCAGTAGAAGCAGCTGTAGTAGTAGCAGTAGTAGTAGTAATACCGCAGCTTATACAAGTAATATACATAAGTACAAGTTATGCCAATAGTTATACATATATGTATATGTATAAGAAGTATTCGTATAATAGGTACACTACAACAGCGCTACTTCCCAACAATTTCCGCATTACCGATCTGTCCCCACTTAGTCCTAACGGTTCCAACGAGCCACACAAAGGATCTACGCGCTCTGATTGCATCCATTTTAAGGCAATTTGCAAAGCGATTTGCAGACGTTAAGCGGAACTTTCCGTCTCTCGTCAAATTGCCAGCTAATAATTCATGTTAATTACAATAACAATAATGTGACATGCACACACACACACACACACACACACATGTACACACACACACTGCATTTATATTTGTACACATTATGATTTCACTGGCCGCTACTATTACTCATACGCTGCGTGTGACGTCACAGCGTGTGTGTATGTCTGTGTATGCGAGCGAAATTCATGAATGAACGCGGCGAATCGAACGAATCAGGCGAAATCGCTTGCAATGGCGTCGCGATAGAAGCAGCGCGCAGAGGCAGCGGCAGCAGCGGCAGCAGCAGCGGCAGCGGTCGAGTTATGCGAGTCACAGAGGCGTCGACAGAGGCGAATTCCAGTCAAAGCCTACGGGCAGCACACAGAAGAAACGTTTGATTTGAGGACAAGCTGGAAAAAAAAAACAAATGGGTTGTGCTGAGAAGGGGCAGAGGGGGGGAGAACGAACTGAGTGTCGCAAAATCGATGAATGAATGTGAGGTGCAAAAGAGATGACAGCAACAAAAAAAAAACCTGAAGCGAGGCGACTGACAAATGCGAAGACAAGGCAAGACAACAACAGCAACAACAGCAATTACAACAACAACAACAACAACAGCAATTACAACAGCGGGAAAAACAACAACAATAAAAATAGTTGCGATCGCTTTGAGTGAGAGAGTGAGAGACACACAAACAAGATGCCAAAAGTAACTGGGACTGGGTAACACACACACACAAACACACACACATACAGACAGCTGGCAGAGCAAGCCACTTGGTTAAAATGAGCGGCTCAAGGTCATCACGCTTGCAATACCAAACAACAAGAAAACAAGCAAAACAAACGGAGCTTTGGCATCTAAGCAGCAACTGCAGCACGGCAAAGACAGACAAAGACAGCAGCAGCAGCGGCAGCAGCAGCAACAACACTCGCACTTGCTGTCGACGCCAACGTCAGCAGCGCCAGCCAGCACAGTTGTCTTAAAATGGCCTCGAATCAGCTGCAACTCCCAGCAGCAGCAGCAGCACCCAGCAAAGGCAACAACAACAACGGCAGCAGCAGCAGCAGCGACGGCGAAAACGAAACAAAAACAAAAAAAAACAGGCTTACGAAATCACGAGCTATTTGAATTGAATGAGCTGCGCAGCGCAGCAGCAGCAGCAACAACAACAAAAGCTCGCCACTTGTAATAGACGAAGTTATACAGTCGCTCACACACACACACGAGCAGCCTCTCAAGCACGCACACATGCGCGCACATATCCTCTCAGCGCTTTGCCTGCACATTTCACACAGTATTTATTTTTTTCAATGAAGCTAAGTCGCTGCGACGTCAACAGCGCTGCCTGCACTGCACTTTGCATTTTGTACATTCTCAAACGAAGCCACTGCTTATGTGTGCGCGTCTGTGTGTGTGTGTGCATCTCTCAAAACGAAGATGAGTGGCAATTACAAAATGCACAAGCTCTTTGCGCTGCCGCACTGCTGCCCCTCTCTCACGCTTGCTGCCCCTCTGCTCTATTGCTCTGCTCGCTCTCGCTCTGCCTGCTCTCTCGCTCTCTTGCTCTGCTTGCTTAGGCAAGTCCTACACAAAGTAATCAATGGAATGCTAGCTTAGCTGAGAAAAATAAAGCTTCGATCAAATGAACCGCAAAACTTCGGCGCCGACTTCGACCGCGACTGCGGCTTGGCATCATTCGACGTCGTAGGCGTCATCAAAGTTGCCGTTCACTTGCAAATGTGGGCGGCAGAGGCAGTGGCAGAGGCTGAAGCTGCGGCTGCGGCTGAGGCTGAGACTGAGACCGAGGCGGGTGGTTGGTTGCTTTGGCTGCTTGTGGCGTGCCTTGGTGGCATTTGTGTCATTTGAAGTTAATTGCTGGGAACGACCGAGAGGCCAGCAGCAGCAGAGGCAGCAGAGGCAGCAGCAGCAGCAGCGGCGGCCGGATTTGTGTCACTCTTAAGGTTAACTTGTAATTATGTTTCGAGTTTCTGCCTTTGTCTAGCTGCGGCAGCGAGGAGCTGGCATGGGTATCTCTGCTGCGATCTTCGCACACTCACACACACACACACACACACGCACACACACTCTCAGCTCACGTAGCTCTATGGAAACTTCCAGCAATTAAAAAGCGAAGGAAGTGTGAAAAGCTTATTTACGATATACAATATTACGATATAGACGAAATAGCGTTATTTACGGGCTAGATTACAGCTTCATAAAAAGAAAGAGAGGGGGAGAGCATAAAGAAAAGCAGAAGAGCAGCTTACAACATAAGTTTCGCGTCAGCTGAAAATGAAGCAGCGACAGAGCCAGCAGCAGAGAAGCAGCAGCAGCCACAACAGCAGCGACAGAGGCAGCGACAGCAGCAGCAGCAGCAGCGAAAGCCAGGCCCAAGCGCAGTGTGAGAAAAGTGAACGAAGGCAAGCAACAACTCCCTTCCACCCCCCCCCCCCACGCTGCCCTAGCCACAGAGAACTTTTACCGTTAGGCGTTAGGCGAGCATGGAAAAAGGGCGCGCTCATTACCAGTGAGAGAGAGAGAGAGAGAAAAAAAAACATGGCTGCCAGTCAATGCAGGAGAGTGAACTGCAAACCAAATGTGGATCCCATTGTGTACTGTGTGTGTGTGTGTGTGAAGCAAGAGCAAGCGCCCAAGCGCAACAGAGACAGCGATGATCAACGCAGCAGGAAAATCTTCAAAGCAAAAGGAAAAACCAACGGAAAATGCCCAAAAAAAAAAAGCCTTCGAGTCGCTGCGGGTTGTGCCATCAGGCAGCATTTTGTCTGCGTTTTGAGCTTGGAATTCAGGTCAAGCATTTTAATGCGCTGAGGTTAGGGAACGCAACAGATTTATGCTTCTCCCCCCCTCTCTCTCTCTCTCTCTCTGTTGCTTCGTTTGATGCTGCTTTCGTTGCTTTTTGGTGGCCCTTCCCTTTACCGTTAGACAGTCAGTTAGATAGAGAAGCCGAACGCGAGGCTAGACGAAAATATACAAAAGGCATTTGCATAATAGAGCAAAGGGTTTCCAGTTTTGGGTGATATGTATAACAGATATATGTATAACAGATAAACATATACAAATACAATACACATTTCTGCATTAAAATCAGCTTATAAATACTCTAACTAGCTTTATTTTTAGATCTTAGTAGATCTTTAAGAGAAAACCCTTATTTAATATAGGAAACCCCCTTTTAAACCGATATAATAATTGCAACTTTGCATCATAAAAATATAAATAAATGTTAATCAATGTAGAATTACCCTAGGATTACCCAACGAAAGCGTTTTATATTTAGAAATTGTACAAAGAACAGGTACGAAATAATTCTCGGGTAATTCGCAATTGAAAATTTCATCAAATACCAGATCCAGACCGTATGTATAATCTGCGTCATTCTGCGCAGGCTACTAAACTGGCCAACAGGCGATCTTAATGAAATTCAAATATTATACCAACGTTTTTTTTTTTGTTTTGTTGTTTTTAACTTAGTCCCCATTCGATTTCGTTTCGTAAACCACGAAAATAACAATAAACAAACGCGACTATAGAGAGAGAGAGAGGGAGACTCCTTGATGGGCAAGTTGACCAAGTGGAAACCAGTTTAGATCAGCATCATCCGAAATCCATATAATAAACAAAGCTAAATCAAAGTGATGAACTAAGATATACTACTTGTGCTTAGATCATAGTTTGATGAGCTTAGAAAGTTAATTATTACAATATATTTTATAAATATGTTAAATAATAATAATGATATACATCAAATACATATTAAATTAAGTGGATATCTGTATTATAGAATTATTACAAAGGATTTTATAATTATGTTAAATAAAATTCGTATATATTTTTTCCCATAGTTAAAGCAGCTCAAATACCTTCCCCCACAGGTTATACAGGGTATTTTGACTTAACGAAAAAGTTGGACAGAAAATGACGACGCATTTGAGAATCCCACGCAGAACGTTTATTGGATTTTTTTTTTTTTTTTTTTTTTTTTTTTTTTTTAGTTGGGCGGCAAACGGATTCGGTCGGCAAATGTTAACGAAGTGCACGACTTTGGTCTAATAAATACGACGACACAATGTGGGAGGGGCGGGCCAATAGGCTGTGGGGGGAAGGGGCAAAGGTGGAGGTAGTGGGAGACGAGTCGCATTGTTGTTGAGAGGAAAATGAAATGAAAACCCCTACGCACAGGCAACGAAGGTTGATCTATGCCAACTGAGAGCAACAAACAGAGAGAGAGAGAGAGAGGGAGAATGAGAGAGAGGAAGAGAGAGAGGGAGAGAGACAGCGTGTAGCGAGGCAGGGTCTCGCCACGTCTCGTTCGTTTGGAGAGTTTTTTTTTTAATTAAAAGCAAATTTTGTATCAAATGATGCCGCAAATACAACAACAACAACAACAACAATAACAAAATAGCAACAACAACAATTAAGCAATTAATTTATATCAGTTGCGGGGAAAAACAAGCTCGCCTGCCCACAAACCTGTTGATCAAGGGGCCCCATAAGCAAGATAACTCAGTTGCAGACAAAGAGAGAGAGAGAGAGAGAGAGAGAGGGAGAGAGACCCAGTATCTGGGCACTTCCCAGGGGCCCATTGGGTATACAACCATCTGTATGTGTACCTGCCCCAATGTCTTTATTCTCTACTTTATGCAAATCAACCTGACCGATCGCAAACAATATTCTCTAGAATCTCTCCCGTATCGCCCACGAGTGCAACTGACTAATCTAATCATGAATCATCCCTAAATTATCGTAAATATTACACACAATAGCGAAATCGCGCTATAATCACGTGTAATAACTATTTTCAGTTGCCAAGTTGTGCTTAAGTTTATCTTGTATATATCTAATATTGCAGTTTTCATTTTGAATGATATTTTGAAAAGGTTTACTTAAGTGTATTTTTATATATGTTTTATTTTATTTATTTTTTTAATACTTATCTTAAAATCTTAAATTAAATAAAAATGTTTAGAAATTATTCTAAAAATATATAAGAAATTAATTGCAGTTTTCATTTGGAATGATATTTTCTAAGCATTTTATAGATTCATAATATATGTTTTATTTTATTTCTTTATTATTATTAATCTGAAAATCTTAAAAATTAAATAAAAATGTAAAGAAATTATTTTAAAATATATAAGAAATGTCATTAAATGATTTTACCATCCCCAATACCTATTTGTTTTTTCTTTCATTACACTTAATATTCTCTATTTTCTATGCCTGATCATACATATCATTTTTCTTTTCTGTCTAAAGGGTCTTGAAATAACTCAAAATTTTTTTTAAAAGGCTAAAATTCCCAAAGGTTTTTAAAGGTTTTCAATTTGTTTTGATTAACGATCGACTAATGGTCCTTTAAATGTTTTGGGCAAGGGAGAGGAGTGAGAGAGCGAGAAAGATAAACAGAGTGGGCTGATGCTGGGGAAATGTCCAGCTCGGATCTTGTGTAACGCCCATAAATGCATTAGTTATCGGAATGGCATTAAGTGCAGCCCAGGGTTCCCCCTGTGCCGTGTGCCGTGTGCCACTTGGTATGCGATGCATACATTAAGCTGCTCTTAGCGGGAAAAGTCAAATGATTTCGGTTTCAGTTAGACGAGCGTGATCGAGCATGATCGAGCGCGCGCTCCGCGCTGTGTGGCACACGCTCAGCGATCAAACCCGTTTTTAATGGGATGGCATTTCTATTGCATATGAACAGTGGGACGAATTGATATGTAAGCGGAATGCAGCGGCATTTGAAATTTCCCTGCTTTGCTATTTTTAGCGCCGCATTTGACGGGCAAAACTTCATTGAGAATGCAATCGATTTGCAAGTGATGCGCGAAGAGAAAGAAATAAACAAACAGCAAAAATCCACCACCCACTTCACACACGCACACACATAGACAAAGACAGAGAGAGCGAGAGCGAGAGCGCAGAGCGCAAACTAGTGAGAGCGCACGTACGTTCGTTAAATTTATGCTGAAGAAGCAGTAGCCTCAGCGGCAGCAGCAGCAGCAGCAGCAACAGCGACAGCGTCGTTGACGGCGGCAGAGCGAAACGAGGACGAGCAGACCCGCGCGCACTGCCACAAAACTGCATTGTTGTCATATTTCGTAATACTTGTGTACGCCAGCACGAAATGCACACACACACACACACATACACACGCTAGCAGAGAGGTGGGTTGGGGTTAGGGGGCTGCGGCAGGTCACAGCGTACCAGCAAAGGAAGCCAAATGAGGAGCGAGCGCTGCTGCTGCCAACGCGATTTCAACACGACGCTTATCAAAGCAGAGAGAGAGCAACAGCATGAGAGAGCGAGAGAGCGTGGCGCACGCAAGAGCGCCAACTCAGCGGCGACTGCAGCAAAGGGGCTTTGCATTTACGTTTGTGTTGGTGTTAGTGAGCGAGCGTGGCAAGCCAAAATGTCAAGTTGTTCTCCCGCTCTCTTGCTCGCTGCCTCGCTCTCTGTCTCTGCCGACACAGCAGCGGCGTTTTTAGCACTTTGGCTGGTTTTACTTGCCGCCGACACTAGTCGAGCGCTCATTCCATTCCATTTCATCCGCTCGTCCGCGTCCGTCAACATCCCCACTTGGCGTTTTTTTTTATTTTCTTCGCCATTACGTTACGAACGACTAACGCAGGCTTCGGCTCACGGCTTCGGCTTCGGATTTGGCGCGACTCGGCTTAGCTCGGCTCGGCCATTTATCACATTTGAAATCCGCCATTACAAAAAAAACAGCAGCGACGCGTTGCAGAGCACGGAGCAGGGCAGAGCAGAGCAGCGGCGATATTATTATCCACCCAGCGCGGCGACCGCAACATCGTAAAACAGGCGCGCGCGTGTTCGTCGTCGTGGCAGCCCCTCGACACACACATAGTCACACACACACTTACACACACATACTCGCTACTCGGCTCCATCCAACTCTTCCGCCCAACGCGCGCCCATCGCCCTCTCCCCACGACAACCCCAATTCGTTCGCCCTGACAGCTCGCTTCGGCTCTCGTGATCGTGCTCTCGTTCACGCGTTCGTGTTCGACGTCGACTGCGGCAGAGACAGCAACAACAGCTAGCAGCGCGCAGCGAGCAGCATTAACATTCAGGGACAACGACAACACGGCGACGGCGTCTGCGTCGACATCCCTACGTTTCAGTTCTGATTGGAGGTTCGTGCGCCGCCGTTGTTTGCACGCGGCGAATTGCTCAGCTCAGCTGTGTGAAATTTATTAGTTGTTTTCTACAGTTCCGATTCCGTTTCGTTCGCTCGCCTCTTCGCTTCGTTTCTGCTTCTGCTTCTCCTTCTTCAACTTCAACTTCAACTGTGCACAAATTGCAAACAACAACAAATACAAGAAAAAGCGAAAAGGAAAAACCGAAAACCAACACGAAAAATTAAAGTGCTTCAAGTGCGCCTTGTGCAAAACTTTCCAACACGAAAACAAGAAAATAGAAACATAACAGAAACAACGTATATAAAACTACAAGTCTTCCAAGAGCTACGGATTACAAAAAGCTTCCCAGAAAAACAGAGGTGAGTACAAACCGAAGATGCTGCAATAATAGATCGAAATCAGGAAAGAAAACTGATTGCATTCGTATTGTCTCGCCGCGTTTTCCTAGAACTTTTAATTATACAAATGCAAATGAAAATGAAACAACATTAATTACAATGCGAATTGTATTATATTATTGATATATAGGGGTTTTCCGGGTCCAATGGGGAGTTGAGAAGTGAGATAATTATGAGCTTGTAATTTTTTATTTATGATTTGAATTTTATAAACTATACTATAATGTTGAAAGTGAAGTTCTTTAATGGAATGGAAAGTTCTTTAAGAAAGAGTAAAGTATTTTTTAAGAAAACTTAGAATAGAAAACTCTCAGTCTTAGAAGATCTTAACTCTTTAATGATAGTTGGCAATATTCGCATAATATTAATCTGACTTAAACTATAGACGATCCACACGTAAGTGAGCAATACCCATAGAAAACCAGTTGAGCTCTATCCAATACAAATTGTATCTATATGTATCTATCTATCGTACTATATGTACTGTACAGAGATATAGCGATACATTGAGATAGATACAAATTGGACAGTTGTTGCTGTTGTTGTTGTTGTTCGGTTATGCTTGAGTGATCGTTGTCATTTTCAGTCTCCCATTTCCTTTTTTTCACTTTTCGCTACTGCACAACGCGACGCGATCCCCAACAGCACAAAAACAACGATCGGAATCGGATCGGATCGGATCGGTTGGGAATGGGAATGGGGAAAACGGATCGGCTGGCATCGGTTAGTTCGGTTCGTTCGTCAATCGTCAGACGGCGGCGACCGCACCCCTTTAGGGGGAGGAGGAGAAGGAGGTTGTAGAGGGGGACTGAAGAAGTCAGGGTGTGGGAAACCCAAATTGGGCGGGCACATTCCATTTCCCAGAGGGTTGAGTTGGGAGTGCATGATTGAGTGAGTGAATGAATGAGTGAGTGAGTGGGTGGGTGAATGAGTGAGTGAGTTGAGCTGCGTGTGCCTTGAGTTGAGTGAATGGCAGCATCCATGTCTATATGTATCCCCTGGCGATCCCTCTCCAGTCACTTCCGCTGCGATATCATGGCGAGCGTTGGCAACCCTGGCAGCACCTGTGCCAGACACACACACACACACACACACAGACACACATATCTCGCATAATTTATGCAAATCACATTAAAATCATATAAAAATTCAAATCTCCGATCTCCGTTTGCTTTTTTTGCTAGCTTAACCCACTTCACACACACTCACAGATACATAGATGTCTCTCTCTCTCCCTCTTTCTCTCTCTATCTCTTTGTCTCTCATAGTGAATGATTGTTGTATTGCATTGAGCAGAAGGAAACCAACTGAGAGCAACAACTAATCTAAAAAACAATGCGAGAGTGCGCGCTCTCTCTGTCTCTCTCTCTTCGAAAAAAGCTCTCTCTCTCTCTCTCTCTTGAAATTATGCTCGCATTTCTAACTGTTGATCGCGGCAATTGAAAGAGAAAGAGAGCACAGCGAGGAGCATGACTAACACATTTTGCAATTGTTGTTGCTGCGGCAAAACAATAACAAAAAACAAAAACAATAACATGTGCGACAGCTGTTAACAGATAAACTAAAGTAAAAGTCGAACCCCCAACACACACCCCACCCCCTAATATCACCTGCCTGCCTAACCCTTTGCCGATCACCTTTTCCTGTTTCGATTTTATGCAGAGCAGGAAAATATCATGATAAATAATTTATAGAAAGAAAAATAAATAAATATCATTATTGAAATAACAAAAAAAAAATTATAAAATAATTTAAAAATATACAAATATTCAAATTAATAAAAATATATACAATAAATATAAATTAAATGGAAATTAAAGAAAAGGAAAAATGATCTAAAAGATATGAAAAAAATATACATTTACAAATATTAAAATTAAAAAAAAATAAATATAAAATTAAATGGAAATTAAAGAAAAGGAAAAACTGATCTTAAAGAAATAAAAATTAATATAGTCATCAAACAAATTTAAAAACATGAAATAAAATAAAACAAAAAGAAAAATAAATAAATAAATACAATATAAAAGAAATATAAACATAAAATAAGAAAAGAAATCAAAGAATAATATATAATAACGATATAATTTTAGTTAAAGTACAATATCGGCAAAATGACATTGATTATTATTGATAACATAAAAAGATATCATACTCCTTTAGCTTTTGCCTCCTTTTTGTCACCGTTTTCTTCATTTTTTTTTTAACAGCAAAGAAAATGAGCTCATAAAAACACTCAAGTATAAAAAAGAAGGCAACAAAAAGAACCGAAAAGAACAGAAATTGTTGACAATGCGCTTAAGCTCGGCCATATCGCGAAACTTCACTTCATTTTTCCCCGTTGTTCTTTTTGGCTTCTTCTGAAATGCTTTAGTTACTTTTCTTTTTTTTTGTGCATTGTTCCTCTGATTTTTATCACCTGACGTGCTGTGTTTTTATCTGCAAGGCAAAGAAGAATGCACAGACGCGCACAGACATGCACAGACACGCACAATGAGGTAGACAGACAGGAGAACTTCGGGCGATTCTTTGGGATTTTTTTTTTTTTGTATAGTGTAGGATTATACAGATCTCGCGGAGTTACCTGCAAATTAACTCGGAAAACGCTTACAATATGCGAATATGCTGGGTGGGGAGGGGGAGGGAGAACAGCAAGCGGAATTCGCGAAAGTGGAACACAAACAAAACGCAGAAGAAGCGGCAGCAGGCAGGCGGCGAAAAAGTGAGCAAAAGAAAAGGTCAGTGACCAAAATATGTTTTGCAATTGAGCAAAACCAACAACAGCAACAACAAATTCGCAAAAATAAAAAAAAAAAGTAAAGAAAAGAATGTAGCAAAAGCCAGAGTAGCGCGATAGCAAGCTCTGCAGAGCGGGACAACAATATTTTTTGGGATTTCATCAATTTACGCTTTCGTCTGTTTTTTTTTCGGCGAAAGGAAGTGGGCCAAAAGTCAGCGAAAGAGGGAGAGAGCGAGAGAAAGGGACAGAAATCTGCAGCGTCTGTTGAAAGGATTTCGACACTGCACGTGTCTCGCTGCTGCTGCTGCTGCTGCAGTTGCTCAACACAGGCGAAGAGAATGAAAAGTGAGCGTAGAGCGGGGGCAGAGACAGAGAGAGAGTTGCGCACATCCGTCTGACGCCTATTTATTTTGTAAGCGCTTTAATTGAATTAACGCCGTCAGCTGCGCAGTTGCAGTCAACGTCGCTGCCATTGCATTTGTTGCCATGTTGCCTTCGCCTTCGCCGCGTCCCTCGTCCGTGTTGTGTATTCGCCGCGTATGTTGCACAGGCGAAACAAAAAAAAATCGTTTCCTATTTTACATTTTGCATGCGCCGCCGCCAGCAGCAGCAGCGGCGAATGGCCATGCAAAAGCAGAAAGGAAATGCCAAGAGCGCAAGCAGTGAGGACATACACACTTACACACACACACACACACACACGCATGCTCGCATAAAAGGCAACATCAGCAAAATAAACACACGAATAAAAATAAGCAGCTACGAAATGCAAATGAAATGTAATTGAAAGCGTCGCTGTCGCCGTCAACGTCAGCGTCGCTGCCGCCACCCTTAAGCTCTCACTGGCTGCAGGGGACATTGTCCGTTTATGGAACGTAAGCAGCAGAGCAGCACCGTGGTACGGCAGCGTCCCCGCAACGGGATGCCTACGCTAGGCGCACAATTTCGTGCAAGGCAAAGCGACCCTGCGCCACTGTGCAGGCCAAAGAGCACATGACAATAAGCAAAAGCTGTGTGTATATTTAATCCTCTCAAAGAGGATTTTTAACGAAAGCAGTCGCCGCGCTGCTGCCTTTGCACACGACACCAGCACACAAACACACACACACACAGACACATTCTCATACGTTCACGTATGCAAGACAGAGACGCAGGCACAATGAGCACATACATACGTTTTTTTTTCACTTAGCCTACAAGGAGCGCGTGCAAGAGGAAAGTCACCTCTAAAGCGCATAGCGCAAATATCCCCAACACACACACACACACACACGCACGCAGTTGCTCGCTCATTCACTCACGCACACTAAGGCCTGCGTACGGACAGTGCGCGATAAGCTTAATTGAGTGTGTGCGTGGGGGAGAGACGGTAGCGGGCTGCGGGCAGCAACAGGCAAACAACACAATTTTATCAAGGGGCCAAACGACGAAACGAGACAAGCACAGAAACAGAACGTACTCTCACACATACTCATACATACATACACACGCACGCACAGGCGCGCCAGGAGAGCAGCAAGGAGAATGCTCGTTACAAAAACAAAAATATGCACGCAGCAGCGACGCCGCCAAGTAGCAGCGCATAGTAGCAGCGGCGACAGCGAAATTCGCCTTGACGCAGAAGAGAAAGCAGCGCACGTTGCTCTTGTGAGTGCTTTTTCGCTGCTGTCGTTGACTCTGCTGCCACTGCTGCCGCTGCCTTTGCTTTTGTTTGTTGTTGCTGCTGCTGCTGCCCAGCCGAACGATCCTCATCACGAGCGCCTCGTTTGCTCGCTGCGGCGACTGCGACTGCGACTGCTCGTTATGGGCGGTGCGGGTGGACATGGATATGACACATGCAGACAGACAGCGAGACAGACAGATGGATGGGCAGACGGGCGGACGGACAGACAGCTGTGCGCGCAGCTGTTTCACAATTTTGAGTGTGCTGCGCTGCGCTACGCTGCTGTTTGCGTTGTTTGCTTTCCTGAGGATTTCTTGCTGGACGTGCGCGGTATTTGGGTCACCTTTTTAAAAATATACATTTCTAATTTCCCTGCACAACGCAAGGAAGAGACACACACACACATGTGCATACACACGCACATGGAATCGTTAAATGTGGGCAATTTTACGTCGCTGGAAATCCCAAGGGAATGTGTATTGGAAGCATGTCAACTTACGCTCTGCCGTTCCCGTTCTCTCTCTCTCCCTCTCTCTTTCTTATCAGACTAATCGAACTGAACGAAGCTTTTAAATAGGCGATCACATTGGGTTTTTTGGCTCCTTTGGCATGAAAAGCAACAACAAAAAAAAAATAACAATAAGAATTCTTTTCACATGACTTGCACCGCAGGCGGCAGACTGCGGTTTCGAGTAGCTTTTATCTGGGGTGTCCATATCAATTGTAGACATTTGTGTGCGTGTGTGTGTGTGAGAGAGTGAGTACAAGCATATGCACATGTGTGTGTGTGTGTGTGTGTGTATTATGAGTACTTCCTTTGGACTGCCGTTATCAGTATGTGGTGGTGGCCGCAAATCACGCACAGACAATGACAGACTGTTAGTTAACAGCAAGGCTTAACAGCGTGCATGCAATAACAGTTGGGAAACAGTTTCCTAACATATGTTTGTCTACAGTGGGCAAAGGGTGCGCACAATGCGAGTCACTGTGATGAAATTACACAATTAACTAATTACAATTACAATGACTTTATAAGCGTGTTGGAGTTGAATTAAAAATCAAAACTATTTTATACATACATATTTAAATTGGAAAATGTACAAATTTTATAGTTTTGAGTAGAAAACCACTCTATTAGATAAATAATTACTTATTCCTGGTAAGCCAGTCACATTTATATTTTAATCAATTTATTTTGTATAATTTATAATCACTCTGCATATAGTAATGCGTTACCATGCAAGAACCCCATATTTTCTGCAAAATGTATGATGATCTTTACATTTACAGCTCTGCTCGCTGAACTGTGTCGCGAGAATGCACCGCCTACTCCGCCGCTCGACCGCGTTGGCTTTCCCCTTTGCTTGCGCATGACCCGCATTTCCATGTCTAAATTAAGGACACCCCACCATATAAAAAAAAGCTCACCAACGATGAGGGCAAAGTGTCTTTCAGCTAAGGCGTTGCTAGAGTGGGTACACAACATACATAGATCAATAATGTGACAGAGGGAGACACGCAGGCGGGGCTATTGCTGCCAATTGTGGACGGAAGAAGCGCCCTTCTTTGTTCCATGTGTGTACAACAGTTTTTTTTTTCTGCCTGACAAACTGTCAGCAAAACATACATAGAAAAAAAAAACTACTGAGTGTTTGTGTACTATATGGTATGGCCATGTTGTAATCTTAGCTCGGCTTGCGATCCCCAAAGTTGGCTGTCAGCCATCGTTTGTTGGCCAACAAATCAGTTAACAGCTCCGTCCCAGCGCCAGTCCCAGCTTCAGTCTCGGTCGTAACAAGTTTTGCCATTTACAACAACAACTATCCCCTCTGTCCGTTCCGCCCCGTGCCTATTCAAACGCCCAGTTTGGCCCTAGAAACAGTGAGAAAGAGAGGGCAGAGAAAAAGCGATAGCCTCGGTCCCTTGAAACGCTTTGAGGCTTGTTTTCAACTCCTCCACAAAAGTTTTTTTTTCTTTGTATTTTATGGAACCTGTCTACAACCACGAACACCGAGATTCAAAGAAACCTTCCAGAATTGGTGAGCTGATAATGTAAGCGCACCGTGGCATGGGGTAGGGGAAATCTATGTTTTGCATAAAAATCACATATGTAGATAAAGCCCGATGATATGTTTACGAGATAAGATTAGCTCAAACAATAATCTATAGATAAGATGATACACATGTAAATTGGAGGTGTGTGGAGGGGCGGGGTGCAATGAATTTCTTCAAATTCAAAAATCCCAATCGGTCCCTACTACTATATTTACCAGGGTTTTTCTCAGGCAGTATTCCTAAAACTAAAAGTGTTTTTTCTTGCGACTTTGTGGTACCTGCATAAAAATAAACATTTTTAGAGTTAACGAGAACCTATGATTATTCATGTGACGGGAATTCCAATTGTTGCTATATTGTTAATATATTATATATTTCTTAATTTAAGTTAACTTTCAGAACTTAGTTACATTTTCCTCGAACTATTTTAATTGAGTTTTGGCCCACTGTGCCACAGTGTGTGTACTGTGCTGCGGTGCGTGCTTGTGTCTATTATTAAATTTCTCTATGCATCAATACATATGCCCAGCACACGCACACACATCCTCGCATGCCTAGACAACTGTGTGTGTAGTGCGTGTGTGTGTGTTAGCCCACGCTAGGTTTGATTTCATTGACAGTTTCGAGACTCTTGCTTAAAGCTTTTCGATTCGTTTCGAATTTAGGAATAGTGCTGCCAATTCCATTTTTTTTTCCATCAAAACCTGGCTTTTTTTGTAGGCCAACAGCGGGGAAAATATATTTATAGCGTGAAGCAGTTATTCTAAATGAATTTTTTTTAAAAATGTTAGCTCTTTCCTATTTTTTTTAACAAAGTTCTACGAAATTGACAAAAAAATATATATATTTTGAAGTATATTTTTACATGTACTATTAGCCTTTTTCTCGCTTTTTTTTAGTTTAGCTATTTTACTCGTTTTGGTAATACATTTTTTTTGGCATTTTTTACATTCTCAAAAGTTAACAGCACTGCTTAGGACTTTGCCTGTGTGTGCGTGCTGCTGCGTTATGCTCTGTGGCATTGGGCTGCCCACATCTTACAGTCATAATCATTTACATTGCCATTTGAGCTAAGCTTTCTTTTGCGTCTCTGTTCGACCAACGCAAAAGCTTCGTCAAGTTGAGGCCTACGTGCAAAGGAATTTCTACACTTGCACACAAAACTGAACGACGACGACAAAAGCAACAACAGCAACAACAACGGGACTTTATGACAAACGTCGCGACGTTGCTAGAAAACGAAACGAAGACGAGAAAACAAATTATTGTACTTTAGTTGCGCGAGTGTGTGTGTGTGTGTGAGAGTGTACGCTATGTGTTTGCGAGTGTGTGTGAGTGTGGCAAACGGCTCACACAATCAGTCAACACAGAAATTGTCGTTGCTGCTGGCGGAGGAAGCAGTAGAAAATCATAGCGCAATGTAGGAATGGAGGAACCAGCGCTAGAAACAGTTGACGCTTAGCGGGCCACAACGAGGCCGAGCCGAACCGAGACGAGGCGAGGCGAGTCGAGTCGAGTCGAGCCGAAGCACAAGACGAGACGAGGCGAGCTGCGACGCAGCCGATCGTTGGCTCTGCAGCTGAAGCTTTGCTGTGGCGCAGGGAGAGTGGGAGCGGGAGGGGAGTAGCTAGCGGCACATGTGTTTGGTGCCAACCTGCGATACCTGTTCCGCGTGACGGCAGCAGCGACGGCGGCAGAACCCTGCCAGTTAGTCAGTTGCCGCAGTCATCAACAGTTGGCACACACACACACACACACACACATATGACACACGCAGGCACACTTACAAGCATGGACTTGTTCATCTAACGCAGCCAACTCATTCACTTTGTTGTTGTTGTTGTTGTTTACACAGCAAACAGACCCTGCCTCGCTCTAGCACTACCCATCTCGCTCTAACGACAGGCTGTGCCACTGATCGGCTTTTGATTGTGGGGGCGGGTGTGTGTCTGTGTTTTTTTTTTTTTTTTTGTAACGCCTTACGGTAGGAAAATTAAAATCTTCTAAAGATACCACCTACCGTCCGTAGGTGGCATGCACGATTCATAACTCTCCAAGTAGAGTTATGCCTACGTACTAAAACAAAAACCTCCGTATGCTCTTCAGTCCTTTACGCGCTCATCGGGACTGCCAGTCAAGGTATGACTTCGATGAGCAGGATGTGATGCCACTCGCACACCCTTCTTTAAATGTTGGCCATGAGACGCACGTCCTTCCACCCTTCAGTCGCCTTTTACGACAAGCCGGGTACGCTGTGGTAGTATTCTTCTCCCGCCACCACACAGGCACTCTTCTCCTTCTTTAGCCTCCAGAACTGTTGGCCCTCTCGTCGGCTCGGACTCGTTTCATCATGTTGGTGATGATTGTATGCCCTAGCTCCCATGCCTCACTGTTCTCCATCATAGCCGCGAACAGTTCACTTGGGTTGAGCGGATTCTCAGTCAACGCTCTTAGCTGCGCACGCTCCGCCGTAAATCTGGAACAGTTCATAAGTACATGCTCCGCAGTTTCCACCGCATCGGGGCAGTAGACGCATTGGGCTGTCTCAACATGGTGGAACCGGAGTAGGTAAGCCCGAAAGCAGCCATGGTCCGTGATGAATTGGGTTAGGTGGTAGTCCAAGTTTTTATGGCGGCACTCTACCCAAACCGCTAGCTCGGGGATGAGCTGGTAGGTCCACCTCCCCCGTTGCGACGTTTGCCATCGGCTCTGCCACTCTCTCATCAGCCGCTCGTGAGCCTCTAGTCGGGTAGCACCTTCACGAATTTGACTTAGGGCATTGATCTCAAGGTCAATTGGTGGCAAGCCTGCCAGAACTAAAGCTGCGTCTTCGGAAACTGTCCTGAAGCCTCTTATAAGCCTAAGGGCCATAGAACGTAGCACCGAGCGTGCTCCTTTCATATAAGAGCTTCTTATGGTGGCGTTGCTCCAAATTGGTGCCGCATAGGTTAGCGTAGCCTTTGATACCGCCACTAGCAGTTTCCTGGCCGGATATCTGGGACCTCCCACGTTGGGCATCAGTCTAGAAAGGGCAGCAGATGTGATTGCCGCCTTCCTGCTTGCGTAGCTAGCATGGTCCTTAAATGATAGCCTGTGGTCTATCAGCACACCCAGGTACTTTAGGGACGCTTGGGAGGCCACCGGTGTCCCGTTAACCGAAACCAGCATTCTCTCCACCTTTTTTCTGCTACTAAGCATTACGACCTCGGTCTTGTGAGCCGCAATTGTTAGGCCGGCTTTCTCCAGCCAGTCAATGGCCGCACTTATTGTCACGTTGCATTTCTCTTGAAGATCTACAATGGTTTTGGCTACTGCTGTTATGGCCACGTCGTCCGCAAAGCAATGCAGTTCCGCTCCTATTGGCCTGCTGATGCCCAGGATACCATCGTACATGATGTTCCACAGGATCGGTCCAAGTACAGATCCTTGTGGAACACCTGCCGACACACGGTACCTTTTCGGGCCTGCCTCCGTATCATACCAAAGGACGCGATCCCTGAAATAACTGCCAACGACGATCCTTAAGTACTCCGGGATACCCATTCTATGCATGGCGCTCAGGATTACGGGCCATCTAGCGGTATTAAAGGCATTCTTTACATCTAACGTAGCGATTGCACAGTACTCCTTCGTTCCTCCTAACCATCTGTCACCCTCGATGGCGTTCTTGGCAATATTTCTCACCGCCGTGAGTGCGTCCAGGGTGCTCTTGCCCTTCCGGAAGCCGTACTGCTGATTTCCAAGGCCGTTGATGCTCTCGGTGATTGCCTCTATTCGGGAATACAGAATTCGCTCCAGCAATTTACCCACAATATCAAGTAGGCATAATGGGCGATAGCTGCTTGCAGCCTGTGCAGGTCCTTTGCCTTTCGGTAGCAGCACTAGTTTTTGGCTTTTCCACCTCATTGGAAAGACCCCGTCCGTAAGGCACTGCTGGAATGTATCCCTGAATATGTCAGGTCTAGCCAACGCCACTGCCTTGACCACTACTCCAGGGAGTGTGTGTGTGTGTGTGTGTGGGCCAAAGTGTCACGCATACAACAGCAGCAGCCCCCACAGCGAGACGAGCGTCAACCTAGTTTTTTGGGCTTTGATGCTATTGAGTAACAATTGGCAGCGGGATGTGAAGCAGCAGGTGATGAGAGAGGGAAGGTAAGGCTGGGAAAAACTCTGAAGTACGCTATATACAGGCACAAACTTGCTGCCTGCTGCTGGCAAATCCATTTTGAGCCGCACTTGTGCGATAATTTCTCTAATCGAACTTTGTCTGCGCTTGTACTTTGCATATGTAATGACTCTTTAGTACAAAAGCTCTCTCTCTCTCTCTCTCTCTCACTATTACACACGCTCTCACAACTCAGGTGTGTGTGTTCTACACTCAACTCACCACGCATCCAGTGAGAGCGGTGAGTGTGAGTGGGAAAGGTGTAATAATTCATTGGAATTGAAAACTATCGATGCTCATCGATAAATTGGATAAATTAGAAGCAGAGTGCGTACGAATTGAAACCTATCGATAACTGTGTGTTCGAACTACGATAACTAATTTTAAACTGCAGGGCTGCCACTGCGTCAGGGAGTCAGTGAACAAGATGGAGTAGTTGGATTTACATACACACACACGGCTACGCATTAGAGCAGCGACTAAGTAGAACAATAATAATGGCAGAGTAAAACCGAGAAGTAGAAGAAGCATAGAAAAATAGTAACAATGGGCAGCACTGCCAACGTTCGTGGCAAAGCTACACCATGAAAACAACAACAGCAACAGCAACAAACTCAAAAGTAGAAAAAATTAAACAGACTGCAAAAAAAAAAAGAGAGAGAAAAAAACACAAGCAACCGACAACACGCAATAGGGCAAGGCAAACAACAACAGCAGCAGAGGCAGCGACGGCGGTAGCAGCAGCAGCAGCGGCGAGCAACGGCAGCGAGCCAAGCTGAGCCAGCAACAGGAATTTACGACTCAGTGGCTACCCTGTTGTTGTTGTTGTTGTTGTGTAGCCGTACCTGTGTGTGTGTGTGTGTGCGGGGTATTTGTTGCTATTTCAACTGGGTTGGGGCGCTGGGTGCGTTTGTATGTGTATGGATCTTCGTCAAGGTGCGCCTGTGCAAGTGTGTGTGTGTGTGTGTGAGAGAGAGCCTATTAGGCACAATGCTCGCTTCCGTTGTAAGAGGGGATGGGGGTGATCGGGCAACCGTTACGCCTAATGTCTATTACCCACACACAGACAAAGCACAAGCACAGCTTGTGTATATGTGTGTGTGTGTGTGAGTGTGAGCGTAGGATAAAAACCTTATTTGGTAGACCGCGCTGCCGCTCTGCCAACTGCGCAGATCTTATAGGATTCCAATTAGAAAAATTCGTCATTCGACAAGCGAGTGAGCGTTGTTGCGTCGCCTGCCTTGTAGAATTTACAGTTGCTTACGTAATCCCTCCCAACACTTGCGCACAAACAGCGACGCCAGCGAAGGCAGCAGCAGCAGCAGCAACAGCAGCAGCGCCTACACACAAACGCTCCTGCGCGCACACGCACACACATGCACACGAGAGCGCTCACGCACACACTCACACTCACGCAGCGAACGACAGACAACAATTTAAGTTACTGTGCAAGGCCTGCGTCTGCGTCGCTGGCTCAAGTTTCCACATGTTTTTCCAATTGCCGCAAAAGCCAAGCCAAACCACATGCACACACAAACACACACATACATACAGACACACACAGACAGACAGACAGACAATCTAATAGATGGAAAAACCAAAGGCGACGGCCCAACCCCAGCCCGACAGCCGCCCAACCCAAGTGCCGCCTATTGCCCTTACAATTACAACAAAGACAGAGAGCAGAAAAGAGACAATCAGCAGAGGCTGAAGCTGCGCAGCAACGGCGACGGCGACGGCGCTACTGCGGCGGCTGGAACTGTTGCGGCGACTGAAGGCGCGCGCACCCAAAGTTGTGTTTCTAGCTTTTTCTTTTTCCATCGTGTTTTTCTTTTTAACCCCGTTTCGTCAACGTTGTTGGCACGTCCGTTCGTCCGCCGAACCCCGATTCCCCCGCCCACCGCTCTCACACACACAGGTCCCATCGCGTGCAAGGGAATTTAAAAATTCGAAAAGTCAAAGGCGCAAGCAGCGAACCGACTGTCTGTCGACGTCACGAGAGCGCAAAACACACACTGAGAGAGAGATAGAGAGAGAGAGAGAGAGAGCGCAAGAGCCAGAGCGAGCTCGAGTGTAGAGTAAGAGAGCGCATTATGATCATTTGGAGACTTGGGGACCCAGCCAGCAACAACTGTGCTCGTTCCTTTTGTGAGAGCGCTAACGTTAACTGCGACGCTGGCAGCGCAGCGCGGCGTACAACAACGGCGACTGCGACCGACGGATGTAGGATTGCTTACGTGGTGTGTGTGCGTCCGCGTGAGTAGACGAGCGTGTGTGTGCTTGTGTGTAGCAAGAAGCTAATAAGCGGGCAAGAAGAAGAAGCAGCAGCAGCAGCAGCAACGGCAGCAGAGGCCTCGGCCGTCGCTTGGCTGTCGTTTAGGAGCCGAGGATCGCGCCAGTCAGTGTATTGGTGTCAAACGAGACGGACGAATTTGGCGGCAAGAGAGATTTCGTTGCGTTTCGCTCGTTCCGTTTCGTTCGTTCGGTTTTTTTCGTTCCGTCGCTCGGCTGCTCGTTCGCCCCCCCTCTATCCGTCTATATCTTTATTCTGTTTCGCTACTGAAATTGTGAAAATTTCCATTTGGAAATTGGGCAACGACAATAACAAAAATAAAAAACAAAACGGAAAATTAACAAAACAAGAAACAAAGTTAAACATAAAAGAAAACGTGCAAAAGTAAAAGCTAAGCAAAAGGAAATTCTGCAGACAGAAGAAAAGGTACATAAAGTGTGCTTGTTATACATATGTGTGTGTATGTGTAATACCCGATCGAAGGTGGATCGTGTGGAAATTACACTTTGCCAACACAAACCGCCCATTCTGATTCTGTTTCAAAAGTCATCGACGTCGCTGTCGTCGTCGTCGCCGTCGCCGCCTCTGCCTTTTGTAGTGATACGCGCATGCCCGAATGTGCCTGATAGTCTGCATGTATGTTTGTGTGTGTGTGTGTTTGCTGCCGTCAAAAGGGGGTGTAAAAATAAGCGCATGTAAAGTGATCTCCGCATGCCCTCCTTCTCCGCCTCCTTCATTTCCACCACCCTCTCCTCGCTCCCTTAAGCAGCGACTGTTGCCTTATCATGCGCCCTATTCGTGTGTTTGCTTGATTGCCTGCCTGCCTGCTTGCCTGCGTGTCGCTCTCGCTCGCTCTCTCTTTCTCTCTCCGTCACTCTCACCGTTTGCCTGTATGCCTGCGTGCGTGCGTGTGTGTGTGTCTGTGTGTGCGTGCGTGCGTGTCGGGGCTGCGCAGTCGGCTTCCTGCGCGAGGACTTTGACTTTGCTCGTTTCTCGTTCGCCACTAACATGCTCATTCGTACGCGAGGCCTGCTCGAGTGAGGACGTGTCAGTCGTAGTAAGACCACCAGCAGCATCGGCTTCTCTCTCTCATAAAAACATCCAGTGTGCATAAAGTAAGCGGCGATTTATAACGTGCGTGTGTGGCCAGCAAATACAATAATAAAAACAAAGACAAAAAAAAAGAGAAACAAATAAACAACAACACATTTGTTTAAGCGCACAAACAAAAACTGTTCATTAATGCCGCTGCGCTAGATCGGCGAACCAATTTTTTCTACTTTGACTGCGGCCAAAGCTGTGTGCGGCGTAACTTTGAAAGCTCTCGCAGCCAAGCGCTTGCTCTCTTTCAGCGTGTGCGTGTGTGTGTGTGTGTTGGTGTGTATGTGCAAGAGAGTAGCAATATTTTTCTAAAGAAATACACATATGTATATAAAAGACATTCATGCATGCATGTGCTGCGGCAAGTGTCAGACGGGCATGCTCTCTTTCGCGCTCTCGCTCTCTCTCTCTCTATAATGTACGACCCATTCAATTAATTTGAACAAGTGCACTGCAAAACAATAACAATTACTACGAGAATTGCAATAACAAAATTTGAAAACGAAAGAAAAACGTAACGAGAATAGTACGAGAGAGAGAAAGAGAGAGAGAGAGTGCAAACAAGAGTAAAAGCATAAACAAAAATGTGTAATAATTTGACAGCAAGTGAAATTTTAAAATGAATGATTTTCAATTAAGTGTACAAGAGAGGGGCATGAGGAGTGAGAAAGAGAGAGCGAGAGTCAGCAAACAGAACACGAAGAGGCGGCACAAGAGACCAGCGATAAGATAAGAAGAGTGCGCGTTAGCGATGGCAAATATTAGCAAGTGTACAGGAACTGAGTGTGCCTGTATGTGTGTGCGAGCTATGACTGTGTGCGCCTGCTAAGGAGTTTGGACCAAAGCAAAGAAGACTAAAAGCAAAAGAAAAAAAAAATGTGATAAGTGCTATGAATAATATTTATAAACGTACGTGCGAGTACGAGACTGTGTGTGTGTGTGTGTGTGTGTGTGTTAGCTAAAATTCCATGGACATGGATATTATGGAGCTGGAGCGTTCTAGCGAACTTTTTTGCGTTTCGCTTTTTTGCTACTTCACTTTAATGACTTTTTATTGTTGTTGTACTTGTTGCTGTGTAAATTTTTGCTTATTCTCCTTTACACAACTTACGTGCCTGTTGCTGCGCTGCCGTTCTGTTGTTGTATGTGTGTGTGTGTGTGTGTTTTAATTTCGTTTCTCTAAGCTTCCACACCCTTTGGCAAGTTTTCAAGTCAGCACACACACACACACACACGCGAACAATGCGAGCAACCCAACACACACGCACGCACGCGCAGAGCACACACTCGCAACGAGGCGCACAGAGAGAGCGAGAGCGAACTATCCCGATTGCCCAGTCGTACTTGATGTACTGCAAAACACGCATCCTGTGGCAGTACATAAAATAATTTAGAGAAAATAGAAGTGAATAATATAATTTGCAATCATAGATAAATTCCTATTGAGAATATTGTTAACTTGAATAAATTCCAATAAGATCCACATTTGTTGCTTTACTATGTGGGATTCTTTTTTGGTTTGTCACGCTTCGTCGGCATCTTGCTGGGTCGATCAAAAAGGCAAACAGACACACACACACACGATCGGTGCGTGCTATACATGTGTGTGGGTGTGTGCCCGTCCCTGTTTGGTTGTCTTTGTTGTTGTAATTGTAATTGTTGTAGTTTGCCCATTTGAAACACATTTGAAATTTCCATTTAGATTTCCTCATTTAGTTGTTTGTGTATGTGTGTGTGTGTGTGTTTTCGCTCTGTACTTTCCGTTTTCCTGCCCGAGTAAGTAGCTCAAGCCGTGCCCCCCTCCCAGTCCCTGGCCGCCGCCCCTGCCTGTGGGGCTGGCTGTGCCTGCATAATATGTAGACCTTTTGCCGTCGGCTTGACCTGGCGGGTCGCGTCTGTTAAATTAAATTTTGTTTGCATTTAATTTGTGTGAGCGAGAGTGACGATGTGTGTGTATGTGTGTGTGTGTGTAGAGCGAGCAGAGTCAGCTCAACTGGCGTAACCCCGTTCCCTTTTACATTATCTCTCTCTCTCTCTCTGTCTCTATTTCTTCTCTGCTTATGCGCTCTCTTTCGTTGTTACTCTTCAATCCTTTTGTCGTCTAATTTAGTTTCTGCTTGATAAAGGGAATTTCCCTTAACAGATTTCTATCTCTATCTTTATTCTACATTTCATCATATATTGATAATAATAATGGGAACTGAATATTTAACACGATTTCTAAAAACTCCTTTTTTCCCTATTTCCTTACAGCATTATTTGATATTATCGTCAAAATGTTAAAGTGTTGAGCACAATAATCAAACAGAAGGACGTGTCAAAGGATATTGAAAAACGAAAGAAAAAAAAATAAGAAAGAAAAAAAGAGTGTGATAAAAGAATATTCGCATAGTGCATGCTATAGAACACACGTTTTTATCGCGACGACACCAGGTAAATCCCCCAAAACGGCTTCCAAATGAAGATGGCATCTCAAAGATTTTGCCTGCGCTGGAACAACCATCAGAGCAATTTGCTCTCGGTGTTCGATCAGCTGCTACACGCCGAAACCTTCACAGACGTGACGCTGGCCGTCGAGGGACAGTATCTAAAGGCACACAAGGTAAGTGGAAGGAGGAGGAGGATTGGCAAGTGTTGGGATCAGTCAACTAACCCGGTTATCTATCTATCCATCAGATGGTGCTATCAGCCTGCAGTCCATACTTTAATGCATTGTTCGTCAATCATCCGGAGAAGCATCCGATTGTTATACTCAAGGATGTACCATACTCGGATATGAAATCCCTGCTTGATTTTATGTATCGCGGTGAGGTATCTGTGGATCAGGAGCGCCTCACTGCATTTCTGCGTGTCGCCGAGAGTCTGCGCATCAAGGGCCTCACCGAGGTCAATGATGACAAGCCCACAAGTGCGGAAAATGCTCCTGCGCCGCCGCAACTGCAACGCATTCAGCCGTATCTGGTGCCACAGCAGCAACAACAGCAACAGCAGCAGCAACAACAACAACAGCAGCAGCGTAAGCAGACCAATGTTCTGGCAGCGGCCGCTCTACAGGCTTCAGCTGCCGCCCAGCCCTCTCTGCTCAGCTCCGCCCTCATGCCCAAGCGCAAACGGGGCAGGCCACGTAAGCTCTCGGGCAGCTCGAATGGCACAGGCAATGACTACGACGAATACGATCGCGATGGCATGCTCAATGTAAGTGACTGCTGGATAGTACTTGATCGGGTAGAGTGCTCTATTAATCTCTACTCTCTCTCTCCTTCTCTCTATTCTTGCAGGATTCGGACATGGGCAATGGAAAACTTGGCAATGAATCATATTCCGGCAACGATGATGGCTCCGATGACAATCAACAAGGCTCGACTAATAATGATGATCTGAATGTAAGTTTGAATCTTGCTCTCTTGGCTCTTCACGTTCCCTTTCTAAATTTTCTATTTCGTATTATCCTTTTGCAGGAAAGCCACGACTCGCTGCCCTCGAAGAGATCGAAAAGCGGGAAAGATCAGCGTATGGCACAGCAAGACGACAACAGCACTTCCGGTGAGTTGTGGCATCCGTTTTAGTTTTCATTTCATTATCGATTGCATGCACCAATCATTCAGAATATATACATTTATCGATACTTACAACAAACAAAAACTATCGATAGTTGCAAGTCAAATCGAAAGTTGACATTCAATTAAAGTTTTCTTTTGATCTTTTAAAACTATATCGTTATAAAAAGCAACTGATTATCTTAAAAACTTCGTATAGCATTGATAAAGTTGATTATTTGACCTATTCGATAGTACTATCGATAGTTTTACAGCACATTGACCTACTACATACACATTATTTTTGTAACATGCATTTTACACTCGATTTATCTGTTTATAAAGTAAAAAAATGATAAAGATCATCATTAGTGAAATTTTCCATCAGGAAAACTGCACAAAAACATACAGAAAAAAAACATACGCAGAAACAACTTTTTGAACCTAAACGAAAATTCGAAAAGATTTCGAATTATGAACAAAAATCGGAAAAGCTAAAAGGGATTTACGCATTTCATTTAGAAGAGCGAGCGAGTAAAGGTCTCTCAAAGAGGAGAGAACGAGGAAGATAGTGAGAGTTAGAGTGGATATACCGTTAATAATCGCGTCGTGAACTTGTTATGAGTGAAAATTGTGAGAGAGAGAAGAGAAAAGTTAAGAGAAAGAAAAAAGTGAATGAAAAAAAAAGAAAAAACGAGTGAGTTCGTCTCTTGTCACGGCATTTGGCATTTGTGTTTTCCGAGCGCCAGGTGAGTTTCCCTGCGAAGCGAAGAGATGTCAAAGAAGAAATGCAAAAAATCCACAAAAAAAAAGAAAAACAGAGAGGAGAATGTAAAGAAGAACAAGTTGATAATCGGGTTGAGCTCACAGGGATTTATGGCCGACGCTTGAAAATTGCAACGAATTTTCCAAATTTCGAATATTTTCCAAATTATCTCAAGTAATAAAAAACCGTGTGCAATGAAAATACCAGAAAGAAAATGCAAATGGAAAATCAAAACGTACAAAAAAAAAAATAATAACCACCACAAAACGCAGCAGAAACTGTTGAAATTTCTCTACCAAAAAAAAAATAAAGAAAACTTTTCGAACTCGAAACGCGCTAATGAAAAATGGCTTGAAAATCCCTATAGCTTTTCCGATCCGATTTGAAACTAGAATCTTTAGCCTCTGCCTCTGATCATTTTGTGTGTTTTTGCCTTTCTCTTGCATCCCATTCCATCCCCTCCCCCCTCCCCCCACTGCACATTGATTGTCTAATCGAGATTCTTTTGCTTTTAGATGGCAATGACAGCGATGGCGATGCAATGGATACATCCTACATGGAGCCACAACTAATGCTGGACGAATACGATGAACCGGTTGAATTCAAATACAATCCCCTGTCGGAGGATCAGCCCGGAACGCAGGCGAGCAGCACAGAGAGCGGCGGCGGCAACCATCAACACCTCAATGAGCAGGCGCGCACGCAGGCATTCCTCATCGCGGCACAGCGCAAGCATCAGGCAGACTCAGCTGCGCTGGCAGCCAGTGCAGCGGCAGCAGCCAGTGGAGCAGGTGCCGGAACAGCTGGAGGCCTGAAACTGAATATCATTGGAGTAGCCGGCGGTACCAAGTCTATGGTTAGCATTCCGAAACTGACTCCCATTGGCAAGGCCAATGCCTCGTCCACGCCGCTGGTCTCACCCGCTTCATCGTCATCGTCCAAGCCACGTGCACAGAAACGCCCCAAGGCCAAGCAGAATGGAGATGCAAAGAGCGGCAGCACCTATGGCGCTGGCTCGGCGCAGGAATATCTGGATCTGTACAATAGCAGTGACAGTTTCAAGCTCAAGTCGGATATGCTGGGCGGCAGTACGCCGAATCTGAGCAGCGGCAGTGGGGCCGGTGTGGGCGGCACGCCCACCGTTAAGACCAAACTAAATCTCAGCAGCAATATCGGTGAGGGCGAGACGGAGGGATCGGTGCGCGACTATTGTACCAAAGAGGGGGAGCACACGTATCGCTGCAAGGTCTGCTCGCGTGTCTACACGCACATCAGCAACTTCTGCCGGCACTATGTGACCTCGCACAAGCGCAACGTCAAGGTATATCCGTGTCCGTTCTGCTTTAAGGAGTTCACGCGCAAGGACAACATGACCGCCCACGTTAAGATCATCCACAAAATCGAGAATCCATCGACGGCCCTTGCCGCTGCCAGTTTGGCCAATCAATCCCTGGGCGCCGCCTCCGCGGCGGGTACACCGACGCCACCGGATTTGAATGCGCAGAACTCGAATCAATCGTTGCCGGCAACGGGGGGCAATGCTATGTCCACCTCATCATCCTCGTCGACGTCATCGTCGAGCGGATCCCTGGGACCGCTCGCAACGGCAGCGGCGGCGGCGGCAGCAGCAGCGGCGCAGTAATCTCCGATAAAAAAAAAATATATAGAAGAAGAATCAAAAACATATTCCAAAATCAAAAAAAGCAAATGACGCGAAACTAGAAGAAAATGAGAAATGAGTGGGAAGAGAGAAGAGGAGGAGGAGGAGGAGGAGCAAAGGCAGCGCCAGGCGCTACATTTTGTGCCTTGATGGGTTTATTTTCTCGGGGGAACGAGGTTTATAGATTATACACACACAGGGGCGGGGCTAGCGGGAGGGGTGATCGCAGCAAAGCAGTTGACATTTCAATTTTTAAAGAGAGACAGAGAGAGAGAGAAAGAGAGTGGGAGATAGAGAGAAAATTGTTGATTTTGTTTTTAGTTCTTTTTTTAATTTAGCTTGCTTCGAGAAGTTTCATATTTTCACCTCTTTTTGGTTTCTTTTATATAGTTTTCTTTTATTTTATACAAAACACATGTTGTGCAATTATTTTCGACTTCGAATTCGGTTTCGAACTAGTTTTTACCACAATCAAAAAAAAAAACCGAGCTTAGTGGGATCGAAGGGGAAGAAGGGAAACAACTCTCATTAACCAATAAATTAAGTTAAACAAATCTACAAGCGATAGGCATGTTATCGATTAATAAACCATGTGTACTATATACGAAATTGCGCATCTTGGGCATTTCGGGATTTATTAATTTCAAGCACACCGCAGCGGCCTTATAAAGAATGCAACTACAACAATAACATTAATGAAACAAAACAAAAACGAAAAAAAACTAATTCTAAATTTAATATATATATTATATATAATATGCACATCCACATATGCATATATATGATATCTTTAACCAATATCTTTGTCTTTGGTATGCGTAGCTATAGAGTTATTATTTAATTTATATATATATATACTATATATATGATATACATATATATTTAGGCTTAAATGTTAATAATACCATGTAATATCGTGTGAATCGTGCGAGTGAGAGGGGGAGAGCGCAGATCTACCTTGTTGCCTTCAAATGAAGCTAGTTAAAAAAGGAAACGGAAACGATCGCGATCGGAGAACACTCGGTGTCATTTTCAATAATGGCGCCGATAAATCCGATTTCGATTAAATTCAACCAATTAAACAACCACACACACACAAGCTCGCACGGGAGATTGCAAATGTTTCGTGCGAGTCGAATGTTAATTAAACTAATTAATTATTAATTAATTAACTATGCTAATGCTAATTATTATTATTATTATGTATGATTATAATTATGATTATGATACAACTAACTTAGTCGTAAAACCAACAACAAGAACTATGCAAATACGAGTAATTTATCGATTTACTACAATTACGATTACGATTAAAATTTACGTTGTATATCGGAGGCTTAAATTATCGCCAAAGAAACGAAGAAAACAAAAAAACATGAAACAAAAAACACACACACACAAGAAGCAGATGAATATGTATGTAAATTAAATTCAGCGCAGCAAAAGGATAAAATCAACTTAAAACAAACAACAAAAAATAAAGCAAATAAAATACACGATCTCCAAAAAAAAAACAACAACAACAAACAAATTGAAACTTGCATGAATAGCGAAAATAATTGTAAAATTGGATTTGTTGCGATTAGAAGGAAAGCAAAAAAAAAAGAAAAAAAGAAAACAGCAGAGATGAGAGATGGAATAGGGAGGAGCATAAGAAACCCCCCGATCTGTGTAATAAACAATAATTTATTAAATGTAATTTGTTTTTAATTCTTTATTTAGTGTTAGCTAGTGCAATTTATCTAAACTTAAGTGAGAAGCTCCTTTTTTTCCACCTGGCAACAAATTCGATAACGATAACGATAATGGCGATGCCGATAACGATTGCTGTAGCCACTAACAACTACCCAACTATCTTCGACACACACCCACACTCACCTTATCACACACACACACACACACTTGCAAATAAATATATATCATATTTTGTAACTTTAATTTAATCTTTAGTTTACGTTTTATATACTACAACATAAACAAACACACACAAAATATGTTTTATCTTACGACCTTAGCATTCGCTCTACTATATTTCAACTTCCACCAGACATTACCAACACAACTACAACTTCCACAACTATATATATCAAATAATAATATTATAATAATATAAACAGTCATGCTTTTGAGATGCCCAAAGAGAATGAAAAAGAAAAAAACAAAAGAAAAGAAAACGTAAATCGAGAAACGAGTATGGGGAAAATGGGAGAAATACATAGTATGTATGATACGACGATATTTATGTATTTTTTGAGCATGGGTAGACAACGCAGACAATCCGATCCGATCCGATGCAATGCGATGCGATAGATATATGTATACAATATATATAGTAACTATATATAGACATATTTCCAGGCTAGGGTTGCCCTTTAACCGTTTACCGTTACTTGAAATACACACACACACACACAGAGACACACACAGCTCGAAAACTAATCTACAAATTTTTGTAAAATTTATAAATAAATAAAATAGTAAATCACGCAATATTATTCAATAAAAATAACAATTTTGTTATGCATACATAGATCAATGTTTTTTTATTATCATCGGAGAAATTTCAAATATATATATAGATTATATATTCCTGTTCCTGTTAGTCCTATAATAAATATTTCTTTTATTCCCTTACAGCTGCCCAGGCAACTCCAGAACTCTCCCAGCGTCTGTTTGGCTCCTCAACTTTGATTCCCCTCGCAGCAGCAGCAGCAGCAGCAACAGCAACAACAGCAGCAACAACAACAGCAGCAACAGGCAAAGCAGCAACAGGAACAGCAGCAGCAGCAGCAACAACAAGCGAAGCCAGCGGCGATTGCACAGCCACAGCTCCACTGCATCTGCCCACCATACTTGGCCTCAGGATACGCGCCATCAATCCCAGCAATCAATCCGCAGCAGCAACAGTTGCAACTACAGCAGCAGCAGCGACATCGCCGCAGAAACAGCAACAGCAGCAGCACAACAGCAACTCGTTGCTCAAGCAGCAGCTGCGTGTCGCCGCCAAGGATCCTGAGAATGTTACGTTGTCTCATTCGCTAGCGCAATCTTTGCCAGTGCCTTTGCCCGTGGAGGAGCTCTGCTTGGAGCAGCAGCCGGAGAGCGATTGCAGTGCGCTGCAGTCGTTGGCCAATGCGGCAGAGCGGCAATCGCAGCAGGCGCAAAGCAGCAACAATGACAACAACAACAGCGCAAACAGCAGCAGCTGCAGCAGCAGCAAGAACCTACAGCAACAGTTGCTGCTGCGCATAGGCGCCAATGGCGAGTACTATCAGCAACAGCAGCAGCAGCAGCAATCGCAGCCTGCGGTGCAGTCACAGCAATCGCCCACGGGTGAGGCACATTTTGCTGACGATGACATGGACGAACCGGATCCAGAATTGTTGACACTAACCGACGAGAACGCGGGATTGGGTTACGATGAAGCGATTGCCAGTGAAATGACTACATCATCTGCATCAGCTACAGCTACATCGGCAACTACTGCAGCAACTACAGCTTCTGCTCCGGCAACGACAACGCCCTCGAGGAATAGTGGACGTTCGGGCGGCGGCTCCACAGCCAAGCGGCCCATTCAGCGACGTCGCGTGCGTCGCAAGGCGCAGTCTACGCTCGATGATCAGGCCGAGCATCTGACCGAGATGTCGGTGCGTGGACTGGATCTGTTTCGCTATGCGAGCGTTGTGGAGGGTGTCTATCGCTGTACCGAATGCGCCAAGGAGAACATGCAGAAGACGTTCAAGAACAAGTACAGTTTCCAGCGTCATGCGTTCCTCTATCACGAGGGCACACACCGTAAGGTCTTTCCCTGCCCGGTGTGCTCCAAGGAGTTCTCGCGACCCGATAAAATGAAGAATCATCTGAAGATGACGCATGAGCATTGCACGCCACCCAAGGATCTGGGCGCTTTCAGTTCACTGAAGTATCTCATTTCGGCAGCAGCTGCCGGTGATATACACACCTCGCTCTATCAGCAGCAACAGGAGCAGCAGCAGCAGCAGCTGGAGCAGCAGCAACAGCTGGAGCAGCAGCAGCAGTATTTGGAGCAACAACTTGAACAACAGCAACAGGAGCAACTCCAACGCCAACTGGAGGAGCAACAGTTGCAGCGAGAGCGACAACAGGAACAGGTCTCCTTCGATGGCCATGACGCCTCGTTGCTGCTGCCCGATGTGAAGTTGGAACAGGATCAGGATCCCGAACACGATACAGATCAGGATCATGAACAGGAACTAAGCGATTCCGCTGCAGCGGCAATGTTAAGTCTACAGAACGATGTCATCATTAAGAATGAGATACAGATCTCACCCTCCCCATCCCCGCCAGCAATGTGCGCCAGCCTGCCGATGGCCACAGCAACGTAAAGACTTCCCCCCCCCACACGGGGACTTCGACGCGTGCCTCAACTAACTGTAAAAAAAAAATACTTCAGGCAAACATAAGCAATAGTTAATCTAGTACGTAAGCATCAGCATCACTAGCTAATCATAGCGAAAGATAGACCGAGTGAGGAAGAGAAACTCGATACTCGATAATAAGCAATATATAATCTATATAACAAGGTTCCGTCCATAAAGCCTTAAGTAGCCTAAGTCCAGATATATTACCAGATATAGTAGTAGATATGTAGTCCACTTAGGAACTAAGCGAACTGATGTAGCGAAAATATTTAGGAAACCCACTGCCACTGCTGCGAATCAGTTAGATTAACTATATATACATATTAGAGAGAGAAAGAACTCAATACTTCCCGTTCGGAACTCGAATCGACCTGAAGAATACTGGATCGAAAAATACTTAAATAACGATTATGTTGTTGGTTCCAGTTCCGATTTCGACTGAACTGACTATTAGTTTCTTTATAAGTCCATACTATCTATATATTTATTAACTGCCAGTTTTCGATTTCTCCGCATGGTATTACTTTCCAGAACTATACTTAATTAGTACAAATTCGTAAACAGAAGGTTTTTTTTTCGTTTTTTACGCTTGTTAGACAAATTATCGAAATCTTCGAAATCGAAAACTTATCCCATCTTGATTAATTCCCTTGTGATTTTTTGTTGAAACTTTCGTTCGTTTAGTTTTTATTTTCTTGTTTAATGGATTTATTTGTATATAGTATTACGTTCAATACTCAAGTCCGTAGAATATTTGGTCTATCTCATCGAGATAGGATAACCAAACCAATTGGCTATTTGTGCAATTTATCAAAAAAAAAAAAAATCACTTCGAGGCGCTGCACGTACACCCCATCCAAAACCATCATGTTTTTGTGTTGGGTTAACGTGGCCAACCACGAGAATGTTGTAAACTTAATTATCGACTACTTAATCAAGCTCTAGCTGACATACACATACATACATACATATGTACATCATACATACATATATATTATAAATTGATATTTTTAGATCTAATTATAAATATTGTAGTATAAGGCAACATATTGCGCAAGGGACTTCCAGTGAGAAATAACTGATATTTTGTCATAAGCTTAACACACCGATGATATATATAATGCCTAGTGTCCTATCACATTAACTGTACGCACAAAATGTACTCAGCATTTGTATTATGTATTCTCATTTCAATATATACTTAAAGCAATCATTACGACTTAAACTAACGATGCGCTCAATAAAAAGTTTTTATACGATGTACTTAATTGCTTTACTTTTATTATGAACAAGATATTTTACTTTTTTACTTTCTTATCGCGAGTCCCCACTAGATCTGAATATTTTGGAAATTAAAAGTATTGCGAAGATGGTTCTTTGACTGTAACCTTAAATAAGTTGGCAACACAAGTGTGGCTAGCAGTTCATTGCAAGCAGTGTTATTAACAAGTATATTGCATACTTTCAGGCGCACTGATTACAGTGCGCCGCACAGTGGTCGGGCTGTTATGGGAGAGCGGCCAAAAATACTTCTAGTAAAGTATCAATTTAAAAATTTTAAGGCATGTTCGTTAAAATATTGGAATTGTATGAATGCCCACTGTAAAGCAAAAACCACAAGTATGCTATAAAGTATGAAAATGTGCTATAAATTTCGAAATAGTATAGTGTTTTTAATAAAAATGTTTAGCCAAATGTGCAGCCAGAGGATAACAGTTACTTGCAAGCTTCTTGCGCAGAAAAAGCAACCCAATTTCATAGAATATTGAATAGTTCATCATAAATCAAAATTAAGAATTTACACTAATAGCTTGATCAATTGTGGAGTTGACACAAGTTTGGCAATAATATTGACTTAAATTTATTTTAATTTTGGCCTATGGGACCGACCACTGTGCAACGTGCTCCGTTTTGCGAGTCATACAACACAATGGCTTGCATACTTTTAGGCACATTTATTATAGTGCGCCATCTTGTGAAATTGGGGCAAAATTGCCGCTCTCACGCGGCACGATGCCTTGCATACTTTTAGGAGGCGCCATTAATATATTCACTTTAATTGTTTTAACAATGTATTGATTTTCTTAGTCTAATTCACATGGAGCGATAGGCTCACTGATTATTAGCACGACGATACCAAAAGCGTGCGCGAAAATCATCGGAACATGTGAGAAAAGCTGGGGCGTTGGGCGAATGTGTGATATACCGCACTGGTCCATTGTGTCCCAATGAGTTGAGGGTAAGACGACAACCATTGCGCGAATTCCACGAGCAAAGCGAAGTGGTTGCCTCGTCCGGGAAGAGAACGTAGTCTTCGGTGTGATTAAAAACAGCCTCAGCCTGATGCTCCTGTTTGCCCGTAGTGCCGGCGCCCGTGTACGTTTGTATGGGACGACTGGTGCACAGTTCCCATAGATAGACAATAGAGTCCATGCCGGATGACAACAAATACTGAGTAAACAAGAAAAATTGAGAATTCGAGCAAGGAATACGAATCGCAAACTCACCTTTCCGTTGCGCGTGAATTGCAGCGAGCATATAGCAGCGCCGCTGTGTGCCTCTGCTATGGTGTTGATGCAGCGGCCACTGATGCCGTCCCAGATCTTGATGTCGCCATCAAAGCTACCCGTGGCATAGAGTTTTGCCGTAGGCGAATACTTGACGCAGGTGACGCCCGCCTTGTGCTGCTGTGATGGAATGGCACTGACAAAGCACTGTGTTGTTTGGACATCGTACACGCGCAACACGTTGTGCTCCGTGCCAATGGCTATGTAATCGCCGGTCGGATGAAAGGATACGCATAGCACGGGCTCACAGTCGGTGAGCACCTTGTGGGCCTTCTTTACAGATGGTTTGGCAATGTCGAAGAGCTTCACGGTGCCGTCGCGCGAAGCTGAGGCCAAGATGTGCTCCTTTGGATGAAATTCCAAATAGGAGACCTCGTCTGTGTGATCATACAATGTGCGTATAACGGGATGTCCCTGTTGCTCGCGCCCAGGCTCGATATCTTCTGGTGCTGATTTGGCCAGCATTCGCTCCACATCGAGGATTTTGATACTTGCATCCACACTGCCAGTGGCCACCAAGGAACCATCAAAACTGAACGCACCAGCGCGACACGCTTGTTTGTGCGAGGTCACATACGCGGTCTCATACGAGTGCGGCTCCGGCGCCAGAGCGGATGCTTCTGGCTCGAATTCTAGATCAATGCCGGGCAGCACATCATCCGTATTGCTCTTATCCTTCTCGGACATTGTTTGCATTCCCGCAATCATGACATGGAGCAAACGCTCACTTGGAGCACACTGATCTGCTTTGACAAGCATCGACAATTCCATAGCGAACTTTTCCAGGCCATCGTACATCAACTGACTAAGCGAGCATAATTTGTTTAATTAATTATTAATGAAATAGATGTGTAGAACTTACCTGATCACTAACCGGTATAGTATTTCGCGGTTTTTAACCAAATTATGGGGATCTAAAATTTCGTCGCGCATTTTGCTTGTCTTTTAATTATTTTGCTGGCGATGTTTACAAACTATCGACTAGCCACCACTTGTCATCGATGCTTAGCTACAACCAAATTACAACATCGATACTATTGACGCCATCGATACCAGTCACCATTTGGTATATCGATAACAGTCAACCACGATAAGCCAGCTGAGACAGCTGCAACACGTGCAAGTTGTTTTGTTTTCTTTGAATAGAGTTTAATATATTTCTTAAACATATATAATGAAAATCCGCAAGAATCATGTGCGTAAGCGTTACCGCTACAATGTCAACCGCAAAACGATGAACAAAACTCGTAAAAATATGGGAAAAATAAAGGAGTAAGTTGATCGAAGTTCGGCACATTGTTTGTTTATGCTCAACACATTCCATGTTACCCCGCAGCCCTGAAATGAAAAAACTGTGGGAGGAGACTAAGCGCGTGGGCACTAACTTCAGTGAAATGGGGTTGGCCAGGGACCCCAACAAGTCATTGGGCATACCAAACTATAAACGCCAAAGACTGGAGGCAGCTAAAATTGTTAACGGTTTCGTAGAGGAGGAACTCGACGATGAAGAGCTGGCGGCGTTGTTACCCAAAAAGAAGGTTGTAGACGAAGAGGAGAAGAAACCAAAACGTGGTCACGTTGTGCAGGAACTTGAACAAATGGCAATCGATCGACGTGCTGACCCGGAGTTCAGGTAAGTTCGCTAGCTCTAGATAAATGTTTTATTGTATCTACATGCTGCACCACATCTTGTTACAGGTTACCCAAAGGTGTAGTCAAGGAACTCTCGTATTTCCTCGACAAATACAAATTCAACTACAACACCATGGTAACAGATCGTCGCAATCACGGCCAGTGGACGTGGAGGCAGTTCCGTTCAAAGATTCGCAGATTTATATCGATTACAGAACAGTTTAATGAATATCTTGAAAAGAAGAAGCTGCCTGCAGGCAATAAACCAGATTGGCCGGAATACGAATCGGACAGTGAATGGAAATGATAGGCTAGAGTAGTAGTACATATGTATGTAGATACAGCTTACATATAATTATTGCAGACATATAATATAATGCAGGCGATATTGTTGCCTCTATTTTGATTACATGAAAATATATAACTCTAGAATTTACAATTTTAAATAAAATGTTGTTTTTGTACTTAGCGCCGCATAAACCTTTAGCAAGTGTGCCCGCTGCAGTCCGCACGGCACGTTCCAGGCTAACAGAGAGCAAAACCGTTAAAAGAGAGTCAAACGCTCGCTTCCAGTGTTAATTAAAAATGCATTGGGCCACATCAATCAGTGTTGAATTTGAAAATAGCCCGCAATTTGTCACATTGTGCCTCTATTCCTCTATTCCTTCCTGCCCCAATTGGTGGCTACTCTGTCACATCGACGTCAACTCTTCGGTTGCATCATCGTGCATCGTTCGGCTGTTTCGGGCCCATCGTCAACCGACTGGCTGTCTGTGTCGATTTCGGATTCGGTCTTTCCGTTTTCTGGTTTCGAGGTAAGTGCACGTACTTACGTGAGGTTCGCGGAATGTTAAGCAAAATTAATAATCCTTAAGTAATGCCATTAATTAATAATCATCGATTAAATAACCGAGTGTCAAATAACAACTAAAAAGACGCGCTGCTCTGCTACTCAATTATTTTTGCATTTTTGTCCTTGCAACATTGTGTTTGCTGTGCGTTTTTGCCGGCCGGTGTCTCGTTGGAAAAGTTTTTGCATAATACGTGCCTGTGTAACGGTAGTTTGCAGCCTTTTGGGTGTGTGTGTGTGTGTGAGTGTGTTTAAACAATAAACTAGTCGCAGTGTCCAGCATCAAAAATTCTACAACTGTATGCATGTATGTATGTATGTACAAAAAATTATGTAGACGTGTGTCTGCCTATATTATGTACAAAACGGTCCTGCTCTTTTGCAAATTCCAAAATGGCGGCCGGGTCTGTGGAAGCTTTGCAGCTCATCTGTGTGTGTGTGTGTGTGATGTGTCGCGCTGCAGCGCTGCACTAGTGTGCATGCATGTGTGCAGTTATTTTCTGAGTTTTCTTTTTCACAAGATATGAAGTGCATGGATAATGTACATTTACATATGCGAAAAAGAATTAGCATCTGCACTCACACACAAATATTGTTTGTATGAGCATGTAATGACGTGCTAATCTGCAGCGCTGTCGCAGAGGCTGCTGCATATCGAAAGTATTTTTACATTTCCCTTCGGTTTTGTGCTTCTACGTGCACACACACACACACACAAGTGCATGTGTATAAGTTGTTAAAAATAACTAGAGGAAAATTGCAAATAAAATTTGTTTCTAGGGTAAAAAATAAATCACGGCGATGCGCTGAGACACCGCACACACACACTTGCATCGGTGCCAACCTGTCTCGGTGTGCGTGTGTGTGCATGTTAGTCGGTCTTCTTTTTGTTTTGCAAGTTTATCCAAGACGACGACGACGGCGACGACAACGCAACGAGACCAACGGAAACGACGAGCAAGTGCAACCCGAAGCAACGGCATTTTTCTTCTCTCAAAGTGTGTGTGTGTGTGTGTGTGTGTGTGTGTGAGTGCTTTCGCTGTGTGCAGTTTTTCACCCTTTCAAATCGCGAAATTTCTACGGAGAAAAGAGCACACACGAATGCCGCAAATGCCGGTCGGCGGTGAGCAGAGCGCGACACACATAGCATATATATATATATGAAGTATGTATGTATGTATGTAGACTTTTACCGTTGCAATCGGCAGTGCGTCGTCGTCGTCGTCGCCATCATTGATTTTCGCGTCCTCTCCGCTTATTATGACTATATAAATTGCATTAAAAATGTTGATAAACTCCGTTCAACTGATTTGAGTCGACATTTTCGGTTTCTTCCGAATTGATTTGGTTGTGGTAACTCTGCTGCAGGTGGTGTTGGGGGGTGGCGGCGCAGCTATTGAGTGTTTCGACTGCCGGTGGTCGACCGACCGACCGGTAGATATAGTCTGGGGTCTGGGAGTGCATTCGTCGCTCGGCACACTCGGCACTGCGGCTCGCTCCAGAGCTTTGCTCTGCTCTGCTCGCTTTGTCTGGGTTTCGTTATTGATTTTTCGGCCTCGAGCGGCGCACAGAGAATCGAGAATTGAGACTTGGTTGCATACTACTTATTGCCCAGATTTACCGAGCATTGGCTAACGGGCGGACGTGTAGTGCGGACAACTCGATAACACTTAGTGACGACTGTGGGTGGTTTTTTTTTTCATTTACATTATATTCTCCAAAAATATACATATTTCATAACACGCACGTCAGAGCAGTTTATAAGTTTACGTTTTCATTTATATTTTTTCTCTTTTTTTCAGAATATCGGTGATTGAAGCACTTGCAAGCGGCAAGTCCTGGTTTAAAAGCTTATTTTCAGGTAAGTCAATGCGTCTTAGCTGCTGAATTAATTATTGAATGTGCTAAGTTTAAGTTTTGAATTAAACTAAACCATCGTGTAATTCATCACATTTCTTTATAACGTGGTAAACTTTTCATTGTTGCGTTTTATGCAAAGACATTTGCAGAAGTACATGCATATATACATAAGTAATATATGCATGTATTCGTGTGTATGTGTGTGTGTGTGTGTGTGTGTGTGTGTGCAGCACTGCAACATTTGGGTCTCTACACCGCGAATCGAGTCGCGTCCACACCCACATTGCACACACACACACACACACACACATGTATACACAATTGCACTCACACATGACTCGTGTCCTTATGGCAAACGCCTTTGCTTTACTCTCTCTCTCTCTCTATCTTTATCTCTGGCTCTCTCAATACTCCATCGCCATCGCCCACGCTGCCCATTTTGTATCTCTAGGTTCAGAAGCAAAAAAAAAAGTACCAAAAGAAAATCAAATTATATTAAATACATCGCAACATGGGCAAGGAGAAAATTCATATTAATATCGTGGTGATCGGCCATGTGGACTCTGGCAAGTCGACCACCACGGGCCACTTGATCTATAAGTGCGGCGGCATTGACAAGCGTACCATCGAAAAGTTCGAGAAGGAGGCCCAGGAAATGGGCAAGGGCTCGTTCAAGTACGCCTGGGTGCTGGACAAGCTGAAAGCAGAGCGAGAGCGTGGCATCACCATCGATATAGCCCTGTGGAAGTTTGAGACGGCCAAGTACTATGTGACCATCATTGATGCGCCCGGTCATCGAGATTTCATCAAGAACATGATTACTGGCACCTCGCAAGCCGATTGCGCTGTACTGATTGTCGCCGCCGGCACCGGTGAGTTTGAGGCCGGCATCTCGAAGAATGGCCAGACACGTGAGCATGCGCTGTTGGCCTTTACGCTGGGCGTCAAGCAGCTGATTGTCGGAGTAAACAAGATGGACTCAACGGAGCCACCGTATAGCGAAACACGTTATGAGGAAATTAAGAAGGAGGTCTCTTCGTACATCAAGAAGATTGGCTATAATCCGGCCGCGGTGGCCTTTGTGCCCATCTCTGGCTGGCACGGAGACAACATGCTTGAGCCATCCGAAAAAATGCCTTGGTTTAAGGGCTGGTCCGTCGAACGGAAGGAGGGCAAAACTGAAGGCAAGTGCCTGATTGACGCGCTGGACGCGATTATGCCACCCCAGCGGCCAACCGACAAACCTCTGCGCCTTCCCCTGCAGGATGTCTATAAGATCGGTGGCATTGGCACTGTACCAGTGGGTCGTGTCGAGACGGGAATACTCAAGCCAGGTGGGTAGATAGACATAACAGCAGAAGTTGAGGCTTTTATTTTCCTAATACAATCTGATTTATACAGGCATGGTAGTCAACTTTGCACCTGTCAACCTGGTCACTGAAGTCAAGTCCGTCGAGATGCATCACGAGGCTCTCACAGAGGCCATGCCTGGCGACAACGTTGGCTTCAACGTGAAGAACGTGTCGGTAAAGGAGTTGCGTCGAGGCTATGTGGCCGGTGATTCTAAGAACAATCCACCACGTGGCGCTGCCGATTTTACGGCTCAGGTAAATTATTTGTTAATATTCGTGATGTTCTTTCTAAAATATGCTAAAATATACTTTCTCGGGCACAGGTGATCGTCCTAAATCATCCTGGGCAAATCGCCAATGGGTATACTCCTGTGCTGGATTGCCACACGGCTCACATTGCTTGCAAGTTTGCCGAAATCAAGGAGAAGTGCGATCGCCGCACTGGCAAAACAACTGAGACAGAACCGAAGGCCATCAAGTCTGGTGATGCCGCCATCATTATGCTGGTGCCAACCAAGCCGCTGTGTGTCGAAAGCTTCCAGGAATTTCCGCCACTGGGGAGATTCGCAGTGCGTGACATGCGTCAGACGGTCGCAGTGGGTGTCATTAAGTCGGTGAACTTTAAAGAGACAACCTCTGGAAAAGTAACAAAAGCCGCTGAGAAGGCACAGAAGAAGAAATAACTAGGGTGTCCACAGACTTGCAATTCAAATAACAAGAATACAAACAACACCAACAACACTCAGACACAACATCAACAGCAACAACAGCAACAGCAAGAAGAACAGCAAAAGCAAAAGCAACAACATAAGCAAACGGCAAGAGCAACAAAACACTTGACATTTCTAGTATCTACTTATATTCATCGATTATCGAAAGTATGGCAGGATCCGGAGGAGGGGCAGAAGTCAGAGTCCGTGGCGAAGCAGAAGCAAATTCAAACCAACCAAGCATTAACTACTATTATAAACTACAGCTGCATTCAGATATTATATAAACTCGAGGAAATACTGCAATTTATTATAGTCACACATACGATTAGTGAGAATATATTATGTAGGTTAGCTGTGGCTGCTGGAGGCGATGACGTCAAGGCGTCCGGAGGTCAGTTCGGTCGCTTGGAGGAATCATTCCCGCATGCGTACCCCCCCAAATCGATCACCAACGTATTCATAATTATCATCATCTATTGTAACTATCTTAACTTGTATCGCCACCGTAAATCCCTGCGCAGGAAACAGTCTATGCTAAACACATACGCCACTGGAGGAGTCTGCTGCTAGCCCGCTCGCACCTTTTAATCCTCCCTTAACTAAGCCCTCTGCTCTGCTCTGCTCGCAGATCTAGTAGTCCCCCCAACAGCCAAAAGCGCTAAAATGATTTAAATGCATCCATCCACATCACATCATTTCAATCAAAAATGGATTTTAAACACTTTTTATACTTTTGATAACTTAGTCGGAGGCATTCGATTTAAAATCTATTAAAACTACCTACAGATAATTTCAGAATTTAGTTTTAAAAACCCATTTACAAAACAAAAAACAAGACTACATTCGCAATGAATTCAAAATTTTCTCCAAAAAAAAAAAACCAAAAAAGACAAATGCTTAAGAAGTATTACAAAAACAAAAAGGAAAGACGAAATACCAATTCATAAAAAACACACATAATCATGTGGTTTTGAAAAACATTCTAAATGTTCGAACGAGCCTTATTGGCACCACTTGCATACACACTCTAATCAAATGTTTCTCATTATCGATTAACCACATAATAAACATAAACATAAACATAGAAGTACACACATACACATTAATATTGCATTCATTAATCGTTACTCACACACTCTGAAATTATATTGTAACCCACAAGAACAGAAAGAACGATATGGATATGGAAAACGTTGCTTAATAATCATAAATGATCTTTTAATGTATTGACAAAAATAAAATAAAGAATGCTTAACCGTAAATTACCACATATAATTCTGTGTACTTGATATTTATACAGGTCCCATCATAGTAAATTCAGGGGGTGGAGGCTTTGGCAGACCCAAAGCCGAGTTGATTTAGCCACCTGTACCTGTCTCAGCTATTAATAAATCTAGAAAAACACCAAATACGCTATGATTATTTCTGTATAAAATAATCGGAGTCATTTCAATTAATAGGAGCCACAAAACTAAAAACCCAAGGCAAGGTCTATATATTTTGCAATTTTATAAATTTGAACTTTGAAGCGACTATAAAAGTCAACGGCTTTATGTGCCGCCAACTATTGTGAATGTCAACGATTACACTCAAAAAGGTGGCAGCGCTGCCATTTAAGTATTTTGAGTATCGATATAGTTAGCATCCACAACTATTTAGCGTTATTGTTTTAATTGTTTTTGGTTAGCATGAATTATAATTAATATAACTATAAAAAAATATATATACTAAGAACTCCATATCAGTCGAGTAAAGTTTGTCAAGAAACAGGAACTTTTAATACAACAAATTTCTGAAGTTAACGTGACAAGTATTTTTAAAACCTTAAAATCAATTCTTTAAAAAGAAAGTATTGCTGTAAAATTGTAATATTTTAAATTCAATTTTATACAACTATTAATAATTAAGGGTATTTGTCTGGTTTTTTATTTTATTTAACATTTCATAGCAACGCTTTGTGCGCGCCAAAACCTATCGATTTTTGCCGAATATCAGAGGTGCTGTCGGCCAGAGTTGCCGCTATACCTGACTCAATGCACGCTTTCAAAGTTTAACATTATGAAAATTAACTTCGATATTCCACATTGTTTAAATTAATAATACAATTACAAAAAAACAATTAGTTCCTGTTAGGTAACCTGAGCAAGCGGGTTAAAATAAATTATACGCGTAGGCAACCGTGTTTCTTACGGTCACAATAAAATACAAAATTATCGTATTTTGGCAACCCGGCATTGTGTTCTCCATTGTTCTGCTCTTTTTTTGAAGCGGCTTCGTCGCGTGAAGATTGTGTGTGAAAATTTGCTGGTTTTTCGAATCTTAAGAAAAAACAGGAAATCAAAATGTCTGCAGACCAGGCGCAATTCCAACAGCTTCTGTCGTCCCTCTTGTCTATGGACAATGAGGTCCGAAAACAGGCTGAGGTAAGTGCAAAAATATAATATAAAAATAAGTCTTTGTGAAAATTGCCAAGTTTCAACTGGAGGAACGCGTAGCAACTGCGCAATATTCAAATGTTACACACATATATTCGTATATATAATATAAACAGACAGTCCGTAATGCAATGATCTCTTGTTCTACATATAAAACGTAATATTTTGCTAAAGATAAATAAGATAATTTCTGCCCTGATTCATCGGTGTGTGAATTGAATTCTATTTCAAAGAGCACACACAAAACGTGTTTTTGCCTTCCCTTTTAGCTACGACATTCGCATGTCGTGTTGCTGTGTATGTGAGCGTTATGTGTACGTATGGGTGTGTGCGAACACAGCACAAAGCGGAAAAGACAAATTTGAACAATTTTTATGGCGCTACTATAATATACATACATATGTATTAATTGTCTGATTTTTGGGCAGCCAGCGCCTTAAAATGATTGCATATGCTCTTGCACAGACTAACACACACTCACACACATACGCACATACGCTCGCATAGCAAACGGAAACAAAGCGCAGGTGCAAAAATGATTTATTACTAATCATGACGCATAAAAAATGTAATGCAATCTGTGTTTTATCAGCCCAGCCTGTTATAAACAGTTCCTTCTCATCTATGTATCTAATATATATATTGAACAAAATGCCGTCTCGCTGTGTTCCACACGCACCTCCACAACCATTGACCTTGGGCACCACCCACCCACGCGACGCCACGCCATGCCACACCACGCGCTGCCTTGTACTGCATTTATTTACACTACACACATAAACATCTCCATGTGTACGAGTGTGTGAGTGTGAGTGTGCAATTACATAGTGCCATAGTTCATAACAAATATACACTGCAAAAAATGGCAAGAAGTAGTTTATAAAGAAAATTTGTATAGACCATCTGGCAAAAGAATGAGAATTTATATTTAATCTATACTGTATTATTATGTTTTTTTTTTTTCTCTAGGATACTTACAACAATCTGTCGCGCGAGCTGAAGGTGACACACCTTCTGGGCAACCTTCACAATGGTCAACAGTCCGAGGATGCACGCCAGATGGCCGCAGTGTTGCTGCGTCGTCTCTTTACATCCGAGTTCACGGAGTTCTACAAAGAGGTAAGAAAACATGTGCCATATATTTCATTGAATCGTTTTTTGTAAACATTTTTTGATCGCACTTATTGCAGCTGCCCCCAGACTCGCAGAATCAGCTGTTGCAGCAGATTCTGATGGCAGTGCAGCAGGATGTGACGCCGCAGTTGCGCCGCAAGATCTGCGAAGTTATTGCCGAGGTGGCACGCAATCTTATCGACGAGGATGGCACCAATAAGTGGCCCGATATACTGCAGTTCCTCTTCCAATGCGCCAATTCACCAACATCACAGCTGCAGGAGTCAGCTCTGCGTATTTTCAGCAGTGTTCCAATGATTTTCGGCAACCAGGAGACCCAGTACATGGATTTGATCAAACAGATGTTGGGTAAGAGCATGGAGAACACAGGCGATGCTGAAGTACGTGTCCAGGCCGTCCGTGCCATTGGCGCATTCATACTGTATCACGACAAGGAGAAGGAGGCAACTATCTATAAGCATTTCGGAGATTTATTACCCCGCATGCTTGTCATCACGGGCGAAACCATTGAGGCTCAGGATGATCAATGTCTGCTTAAATTGCTTATTGACATGACCGAGAATTGCCCGAAATTCTTGCGTCCTCAATTGGAATTCATTTTCGAAATGTGCATGAAGGTATTCAGCTCGCAGGACTTTGAGGATAGCTGGCGTCATTTGGTTCTTGAGGTCATGGTTTCTTTGGCCGAGAATGCTCCGGCCATGGTGCGTAAGCGTGCCGATAAATATATTGTTGCATTGATTCCACTTGTATTGCAAATGATGACTGAACTGGATGAGGATGACGATTGGGCCACTTCGGATGTCATCAACGAAGATGATCACAGTGATAACAATGTCATTGCCGAATCGTCGCTTGATCGTCTGGCCTGTGGATTGGGTGGTAAAATGGTTCTGCCCCATGTTATGAACGCTTTGCCCGGCATGTTGAGCCATGCCGATTGGAAACAACGTTTCGCCGCCCTCATGGCCATCTCTGCCATCGGTGAGGGTTGCCACAAGCAAATGGAGGCCATTTTGGATCAGGTCATGTCGGGCGTACTAAACTATTTGCGTGATCCCAATCCACGTGTGCGTTATGCCGCCTGCAATGCCATTGGCCAGATGTCAACGGACTTTGCGCCAACCTTCGAGAAGAAGTTCCATGAACAGGTATGGAATCAAATAAGTTTACATTGAACCAAAACATCAAGTGTTTATTTTTTTTAATTTAGGTGGTTCCCGGTCTATTGCTGCTACTCGACGATGAGCAGAATCCTCGCGTGCAGGCGCACGCCGGTGCCGCGTTGGTCAATTTCAGTGAGGATTGCCCCAAGAATATATTGACACGCTATCTGGACGCAATCATGGGCAAACTGGAGAACATTTTGAACTCAAAATTCAAGGAGCTAGTAGAGAAAGGCAACAAGCTGGTGCTGGAGCAGGTTGTGACAACAATTGCTTCTGTGGCCGATACGTGCGAGCACGAATTTGTTGCTTACTACGATCGCCTGATGCCATGCCTCAAGTTTATCATACAGAATGCCAATTCGGAGGAGCTGCGCATGCTTCGTGGTAAGACGATCGAATGTGTGAGCCTTATTGGTCTTGCTGTGGGACGCGAGAAGTTTATTAGCGATGCTGGCGAAGTTATGGACATGTTGCTGAAGACACATACCGAGGGTGATTTGCCCGATGATGATCCCCAGACTTCGTATCTGATCACGGCCTGGGCACGCATGTGCAAGATTTTGGGCAAGCAATTTGAGCAATACTTGCCGCTGGTTATGGGTCCCGTAATGCGAACGGCAGCTATGAAACCCGAGGTGGCATTGCTGGACAACGATGAGGTTGAGGACATTGAGGGCGATGCGGAATGGTCGTTCATTACATTGGGCGAACAGCAGAACTTTGCCATCCGCACTGCTGGCATGGAGGATAAGGCATCGGCTTGTGAGATGCTTGTCTGCTATGCCCGTGAACTGAAGGATGGATTCGCTGAATATGCTGAAGAGGTGGTACGTCTAATGTTGCCGCTGCTCAAGTTCTATTTCCACGATGGTGTACGTTCAGCTGCAGCTGAATCTTTGCCATATCTGCTGGACTGCGCCAAGATCAAGGGCCCCACCTATCTTGAGGGTATGTGGCTGTACATTTGCCCCGAGCTGATTAAGGTGATCACCACCGAACCGGAAACTGATGTACAATCCGAGCTGTTGAACTCACTGGCAAAATGCATTGAGACACTGGGTCCCAATTGCCTCAACGAGGTCGCAATGAAGCAAGTGCTCGAGATTATCAATAAGTACGTGCTGGAGCATTTTGAGCGTGCCGACAAACGTCTCGCTGCACGCACTGAAGAGGATTACGATGATGGCGTTGAGGAGGAATTGGCTGAACAGGATGATACTGATATTTATATACTATCCAAGGTGGTTGACATCATACATGCTCTGTTCTTGACCAACAAGGCGCAATTTTTGCCAGCATTCGAGCAGGTGGCACCGCACTTCATCAAATTGCTGGATCCAAATCGTCCATTTGCCGATCGCCAGTGGGCCGTTTGTGTGTTCGATGATCTAATCGGTAAGTTTAATGTTTTGGGTCTTTTTTTTTTCTCCCGTATTAACTTTTCCAACTGTTTTGTTTTTTTAAGAATTCTGTGGGCCTGCTTGTGCACCATATCAGCAAATCTTTACACCTGCTCTGCTGCAGTATGTGGTCGATAGATCGCCGGATGTGCGTCAGGCCGCTGCCTATGGATGCGGTGTGCTCGGACAGTTTGGTGGCGATCAGTTTGCCCATACATGTGCTCAGATTATGCCACTATTGGTGCAGGTTATCAACGATCCCAAGTCACGCGATGTGGAGAATATAAATGCAACAGAGAATGCAATTTCTGCCTTCTCCAAGATCCTGAAATACAACAAATCTGCGTTGACCAATTTGGATGAATTGATTGGCATCTGGTTCTCTTGGCTACCCACCTCTGAAGATCCCGAAGAAGCTACTCACATCTTTGGCTATCTATGCGATCTGATTGAGGGCAATCATCCAGTGATTCTGGGCGCCAACAATTGCAATCTGCCTCGCATTGTGTCCATCATTGCGGATACATTCTGCACCAATGTGCTGGAGCCAAAGACTCCGACCGGTACCCGCATGCTAACGATTGTTAAGCAGATCGAGTCCAATCCCGACGTGATGCAGGCCTGCGCGAGCACTTTAAGTCCCGAACAGCAGCAGGCATTGCAGGAAGCATACCGAGAGTTGGCTGCGGCGCCGTCGTCTACTTAAGTAGTTACGCCCACTCCGACTTCCTCCCTTCCTCAGTGTGTAGCTACCAGCACAGCTCTATGCATTATGAAAAAAAAGGAAAAAAAAAATGTAAACGCAAGAAAGCAACAATTGTAGGATTTATATATACATACGATATACATATATACTTAATTTCAACACACATTGGAAATGTAAGCTGAAAAGTGTAGGAAAAGCATGAGAAGAGCTTTCTTCGTTTCGTCGTCGTCGTTTCTGCAATAAATTCGCAGAATAAAATTTATAACAACCCATTTTACTCTACAAGAATGGAAACGTTTTTATGATACTTGAGTGCATAAATCTAATATATATATATATAAATATATATATATACCATAAATATTGTGATTTCAGTCGAAACTCGTCGTCTCCCGCCCCCAATCCATGCTATCCCATGGTGGATGGGGGCGCCTTTGGAAGGAAAACCAAGAAAATAAAAGTCTGCGTCTCGTTAAAATATTTGACATGTTAAATTGAGAAATTGTTCATCGAAATAACTAACAAAAACAAATTCCAATAGTTTATTTTCGTTATATAAAAAGAACACATCATCATGATTGTTTTTTAATATGTTATATTAGAATTGTATCTATATATATATATATATATATTTTCAAAATATATAAATTTATATTGTATATTTTGTCACGGCGCCATCTCCTTTTTGCGCCAGAAGCCCCTAAAAATACCCTGTCAAAAACTGGATTTGAAATATAGTCCACGTCGAACGAACGAATTATGTAAAATGAACATACAAATAATACAAATGTGTATTTTAAATTAATAAAAACGAAAAACAAATGAAAAAAAAAATGGATTTTGTTTGAAAAGATGTTTAATGAAATGAAATAAATCAAGTGTGAAATTATTAACTTTGTAAAAATCATCACAGGGATGGAATCTACTTTGAAACACTGGAACAATAGATATACATATGTCCACGATTTTTCGTGTAACAGTAATCAGCTAACACTTATTAGAATATTTAATTGGAATGTGAGAGAGCTGCTTGGCACGTGAATAATCACAATCCTAGTCGTACGACATTAGGTCGGAACGTGTAGGGGAGACTTATGTAAAGTTAACAGCGGACCTAGGGCAAAAAACAACAACAATCAAAACAAGAACGTACGCTCTGCTGTTAAAAGAAAATTGCTTGTTCTTTCTTCGCCAACAAATCAACAACAAATTGGACAATGTATTTAACAACAATTAATAATTAAGTGAAAAATACAATAACAGCTGTACGTGTCCGAATTGTAAAGGTAAAGCAAGTGCGGCATATTGTGAAATCGAATTGCAAAGAATTCGTCGTGTATGAGAATATTTATAGCCAGGGCAAATCAGGAGATGATCCAAAGGGCAATGCGACCAAAATGGGACGATTAATCAACTTCCGTTTGCCACGATACTAAGAGGAGAGTTAGATGGAATGACTAAGTGCAGGCGGCGGAGTAAACTCAGACCAACAAGTGGGTGGCTGGGTGGCCCCAGTCAGAGGGTCAGAGCTGCGGCAAGTACAGTGGGGTGGGTAATGCAATTTCGTGATGCTACGATGGGATGGCGTCAAATTTGAAGATGACGCACAAATCTAATGCGCAATGGGTCAGTTTTCATTGCTCGATGCTTTCTCGATGCAAGTGCAACATGGAGCTCAAGCAGGATGTGGGTTCTCAATTAAATCTATATATAAAAAAATAATATATATTTTTCCCATAAAGGAAAATTCCAGAAATCAAAGATAATTCGTGTTACTAAAAATATGCCACTTTCCTTTGCAGTTTCTTTGTGCCATGTCGACGGAAACGGAGTTCCTGGACTCTTACGAGCGCATCAAGCTGTCCTATAAGGCAGCCATGCGTCAGGTGGAGCTGGCCATCGAGCATGAGGAGGCGGAGCTGCAGGCGGCCGCAATCCAGGCCTATGAGGAGGCATTGCAACAGATTGAGGCAACGTTTGCCATACCTGTTGGATTGCCAGACGAGCTTGATGCCGTGGAAATGCAATGGAACGATGCTTGTGCACTCATCCAGAAGCTGAAGAGCGCCAAGACTGAGGTCAGCTATCGCCTCAAGATGCTGCGGGCCAAAGAATCGCCCATTGATGAGAGCGCTGTGGAGGCACAGGAGGAGCAAACCGATGGTCAATCGCCGAGCAAGAAAAGTAAATCACCACGTCCCCTGCTCGCCGAGAATCCCTCTACCTTCTATGACATTGCCAACACAAGCGGAGGACGTCCAAAGACCTACAGGGAGCTAGCAACGGGAATGCGTCAGCTTCTTGCCAGCAGAGAGGCTTCCGCGCAGTTGGACGAATTGTTCCAGGCGCAGGTCAAGCTCTACAGGATTGAAGCCAGCGGTCAGGTGCACACTGTGTCGGGAAATACGAAAATGTCCCTGATAATGTGCACAGTGGGTGGCAAATGGAGTTATTTGAGCGGGATTTACTTTATCCAGTGTGACATGCCACAGGAGCAGGATAACGCACACGATCCCGACCAGATGATTTGGCTATATCCATTGATACCCAACGTGTCCACCTGCTATCGCACCGACTACGGCGCATTCATTTTGCCAGACATGGAATGCCAGGAACCTGGCAATGCTTTTGGCCTGATGCTGGTGAAGCCGCAACGTCCGCTGAGCACAAGCGCCGGGGAAACCGAGGATGAGCAACATGCCGATTTGCAACAATTCTTTCTCGATCTTCTCGAGGCTGTGCTGGCGGACAGTGTGGAGGAGCTGCAATCGCCGCGTACACGACGTGCTGCGGCCCCGGGCTCCAGTTCGGAGCAAGTGTCCAGACACATTGTGTGCGCAGCGGATTTTATTGCGCGCAATCTGGTGAAGGGTGCGGAGAAAACTGGTGGCCTCATGATGCGTTCGACGCCGTATTTGATGTCGAAAATGACACCAGCCGCACCGGATGCACCTGCCCAGGTGCCTGCCTCGGTGCAGACTGGCGTGGAGGTGGCCCAGAAGGTTACCCATGCGGCAGCCGGTGTAACCGGTTGGATTGCTGGCAAGGTGGGCACAGCTGCCGTTGCCGTCGGCGGTTACCTGGCACCGCATGTTCAGACACAGGGCTCCAAGCTACTCCAGCGTGTTGGCTATGACAGCAATCAGGCGGATAGCGCAATGGAAGGCGCCATGACCATCGTTGCCGGCGCTGTTGAAGGAATCACCACAGTTTTCGATGGCCTCGATGCGTCAGCTAAGATTTTGGGCACACATCTAAGCCAGAACTCGGTGAAGATTATCGAGCACAAGTGAGAATATATTCGCATGCTTCTTTACTTTTCCAGCTAGTTTAATTTTCATTTTTCCTTATGGCAGATATGGCGCACCGGCGGGAAGTTTAGCTTGTGGCACTTTTGATACGTTGGGAAATGCATTTGTTATAAGCCGCAATGTTAACTATATAACGCCCAAGGGATTGGCCAAGAAGTTGGTCAAGAAAACTGGTGAAGCTGTTGTCATCGACTATAAACGTGACTTGCGTAAACCTGAATCTCACTATATTAATGCTGGAGCACTTTATCCCGATTTGCGGGCTCTCAAGGATTAATGCAACAATTGAGAAATCTCAAAATATATAATTTGTTGATATTATTCTGATATTCCGATATAAATACCCCATATTTTAATTGTTAAATTTTATAAAATACGCATAAATAATATTCATCAGAAACTTTCGTATTTTAAATCATGCCGCCAAAGCTCAGCTGTTACTCAGCAGTTTTTTAACAGTAGTGAGGTTGTAACTTTTGTTTAACAGTTGAACTAGTTTGGGTTAACAGCTCGTTTGAGCACAACAGTACTGCACTGGCACTTAACAGCAGGTGTACGTATTTAAGCGGTTTAGCTGCGTTTTTTATTATGTATTTAAGCAAAACAATATATTTTTAAAACATTTAGATTTTATTTATTAAATCTACACTTTTAATTTATTAAAAGCGCTTTAAAAAGTTATTTTTGGGATATAATAGAAATAACGGCATTTGCCAGAGCTGCTAATAACAGCACAGCTTCTGCACAATTTATGTTGTCTCTCGCACATTAACAGCTCGCTGTTACTGCGTTTGTTATTGTAAAACTTGTCGTCGAAGCGTGCGGTCGTCGGTCCGTCGGTTGTGCGGTTTACGAAGTTTGAAAGCAAAAAGAAAAAAGTGATGATTTCGAATATGTATTGTTGATATATACACAACAAATATTGTGTGTCTATACAAATAAATGTAAGAAACAAAAGCATAAATGAATATATAATCTATTTTTAAATTACATACATGCATACGTGCGCCTCTTACTTTTGCCGGGCCGCCAGACAAACACACGCACTCTGGAATTGTTGTTTATTATTATTTTTGCAGTGCATATGTACATACATACATACATTTATTAATAATAATAAAACACACCTGTGCTGCTTCTGCAGAGGAAAATTCGTGATTTTAGCGCGCCGCGTTTTGCGTGTTGTGTGTGTGTGTGTTTGTGTGTATGAGTGTTGTTTTTGGATGTATGGCTGAGTGCGTGCGTGCGTGCTTTTCTCTGTGTGAGTGCATGCTGTGTGTACGTATGTATTTGTATGAGAGCTTGTTCCGCTTTATTTCGTATTTTCTACCTTCTTTAAAGTGTGAATAATCATATAATTATTATAAATCTCACTGCAATTGTGCATTGCATGTGGAAAACGACAAAATGTTACATTTGTTTGCTGTGTCTGTGCTTCCTCTCCTCTTCTTGGGTTACATATAACCTCGTTCTCATCTAATACCTGTTTAGACCAACAACAACAACAACAACTCAAGACGACGACAGTTAAGGCAGCAGCCATAAACGTCAACAACAACAACAGTTCTAATCGCGCACTCACACACACACGCACACAGCATTCACACACATGCATGCTGGCTTAGAAACGTGTTTGCATGTACCTGTGTGTGCCTGTTATTCTCTAATCCATGTTTGTGTGTGTGTGTGTGTGTACGTTTAATTTTCTAATACATCTCATTTTGTGCATATTCATGTACGTATAGAGCGCGATCAAGAACAATAATTAAATATACAAAATTCACAAATTTACTGACGCACAACCAAATTGAATTGGACTTAATCATCGATACGAAAAAAACAGCGTGAAAACAACAACAACAACAACCACAGCGACAACAACTACGTATGACAAAAACTATTGATAGCTTAAGAGTTTCACATTTGCATGGTAAGTTTCGTTAAGTTTCCAATTGCGTTAAATCAACTCAACTGGCGGCAGGGCTGCCAATTTCACTTTTTTTTCTCTTGGAAATGCGACAATTCTTTCTTTTCATTGTGAATAGTCAGCTGATTAATCATTTTAATTAAGATGGCCATAAGTTTGATTTTTGCTGTGAGCTTTTTTCTTTCATATAATTTGTTCATTTTTTTTCTTTTATCTCTTGTGTTATTTGGTTTTCTACTGCAACATTTTCACTTTGCAAAAAATAAAATACATAATACTCTCTAACTCGCATACTCGGGTAATAACATTTAGGCGGTCGACCATTTATTTTTGATATCATCATTCAACGATCGTCTGCGATGTAAACAGGTTTTTTTTTTTTTATTTAGCTAATAAGGTAATCAAGTAAAAAAAAAAAACTATACAAAAAATAGCTAAATTATAATCGAAAGACAAAACAAAAAAAAATTCATCATTGGAAAGTTGATTTGATTGCAATTGCGGAATGCAGCTGCGGCAGGGTTGCCGCCTGCTGCCGCCTAGTTGTGCGCCAGGGCGACGCATATTTGTTTTGTTTTTGTTTTTGTTTTTATTTTTCGCTTCGGTTTATTATTACAACAAGTCAAATGCTTCATGCTTGATTTGCTTTTGGAGCTGGCAACTTTCGCAACAGCACAAAAGCAACAACAGACAATCCGGCCAGGGTGACAATTGTTCAGTGACAACTTGCCAAAGGGCGTCGATCTGTAGAGAAAGGCTTTAAAAGAGGCGACGACGACGACGAGCGCGAGCTTGTGTGGTCTAGAGTTACAGTCCCAATGTGTGTAATCCAACACAAAGTTCCGTCTTTGGCTTGAAATCCTATATTATTTATTTTATAACTATTGCAATACACTTTAAAAAAATTAATATATATTTATATATTAAATTTGCGACTAATATTTATTTTATTACTATTGCAATACACTTAAAAAAAAAAGTAATATATTTATATTTTAAATTTGCGACTATTTGTAATTAATTAATTAAATTCTTCAGGCATTATTATTATTATTTTTTTAATTACTTTTGTTACTTTTTGTTAGACTTTCTTAGCTTGGCAGCACTGATTGAAAGAAACGTAATTGCATGTTAGACTTATTTTAGTTCTTGCAGTTAGTTTTGGGTGTGTTTTTTTCTACCTCTTGTTGCCATTCCTTTTCCATCTACAACAACGACAACAACAATAAATCGCTCCCGCCTGCAGCTGACAGCTGACAGTTGGTAACGTTTTTGCTTTTCTTTTGCTGCCTTTTCAACTCTTTGTACAATTGCTTTACAGTTGTGTATGTGTGTGTGTGTGTGGGAGAAGGGGTCATGCTTTGTTGGGGGGTGAGTGTGTGTGTGTGGCACACCACATTACACAATTATCCAAAAGTATTTCCCAAAGCAAAACACATTTTTCCGCCACATATGAAAATCAATTCACTTTTTTCTCCCCCGTTTTTCTTTGACTCTTCCCCTTTTCTCTCACGCTTGCTCTCCCAGTTAGTTTGCCTTGTCTCTTTTTATTGCTATTTTTTTGATGTTTTGCTTATTGTTTTGTTTTCCTCCACCGCCGCCTCCACCTCTTCATTCACCTTTCTATGTTTTCTGCCATCTTTATAATGTTGCGGAAGCCGCCGCTCTTAATGAGACAAATAATACGTGTTGCTGTGTGTGTGTGTGTGTGCCTGTGTGTGTGTGTGTCGTCCTGCTCTTATGTAGTGCAGTGTAGGCGCAGCTGTTGCTGGAAAAACTCTTAGGGCGTGTGGTCCCCTCGCCGGTTTTGGCTACCGGAGTTATGCAGCGCGATTGCAACGTGAAATTTGGCGCCGCCTTGCAGCGTTACCTCCTCCTCCTTCTCCTCTTCCTCCCTCTCCCCCCCTATCTACTCCTGTTTTGCCCAGCCTGTTGTGGGGCTGGCTGCATGCTTCAAACTTGTTTGCCGCATAATTTCCAAAGTTGAAATTTTCATTTTTTTATGGCCATTTTGAGTTGTTGTTGTTGTTGTTGCTGTTGCTGTGGCCGAAAGTGTTTGTAATGCCAGTTTGGGGCCATTTGGAGTCGCCTGCTTACTGCTTTTGGCCAACTCGGCTAACACACAGCGAGTACTGAGGTAATCAGAATTACATAGGCTTACATATATGTACATACATGTATGTATGTACCAGTGTATACCACATGTGTATAATTTGCATGTAGTGTGTACACACTGTGCGCCAGCAACATTTTTCATTTTCGATTGCACATGCATAAACAAACCATTTTCCAACTGCACATTGCTTGTCGAAAGTCTCTACATAATTATGTATTTAAGTTGTTAATACTCTTACTTGGCAGGGTATGACGATAAACCTATCTAACTAAATTTCAGTTTTTTTCATTTGTAAATCAAGCTTATGATTTATTAAGTATATTAGATCTTTAGTTGAAAAAAAAAAAACGAAATTGGTTAAGCTTGTCATGACAATTTGCTCATCCATATAGCATGTGTGAGTAGTAGCACATTTTGCCTAGTCATAATACTCAACAATCGATAGTTATATAATAGTACAAAGCACTCACGTTAGTTTCATTCACAGCCCTCTATACCATATACTATATAGTATACAGTAAAACAGTTGCCCAGCTGCGACAATTCATAATGAAATTACCACCCATAAGTGTACTATATCTTTTTCTGTCTATACGCATCTCTCTCTGGCATGGAACCAGTTGATTGTCTGTCTGTCTGTCTGTCCGTGTCCGAGTAACACTTGTGCAATTATTTTAGTACAATATGTGTTCATAGGAACAGGGAGACAGAGACACTCTGAACACGGACCCCTCGACAGGTGGTTCGAATAAGTACTTCTAGCCTGGGTCTCTCTCTCTCTCTCTCTTTCTCTCTGTTGGCCATGAGACAGCGTCGGTAGCGTGAAACGAATTGTTTTAGTTATTGTTGTCTGTTTTTGTTGTTGTTGTTGTGTCGCCGACATGGTCACCAGAGAAGGTACCAAGCAGGTACCAAGCAAAAAAAAAATAAAACAATGCCGACAATTTAGTGAAATGCTTTTGTTTCAGAATGGGCTGCTACACAGCGAGAAAATGTAGTGGAACTTTGATAAATCCAGCTGTGATAACTGTTGACAAATCTAGGCTACAAATAAACATAAAATACTATATAGTTTATATATGTATAAACTGCCTAAAATACTTACTTAGTACTCTCTTTCTCTCTGATTTGAGGAAAGTTTGTTTTGTTTTTGTTTTGTTTTTTGCTTTGTTTTTACCTGTGTAGCCGCAGTCGGTTTGAGTCCGCTTATTAACTTACCTGTTATTAAGGCATTTTCACATTTTCACACGCACACGCAGACTGCAGGAAAATGAAATGAAAATGCACTTGCCTGGGACTAGTTTCTTCGAGTAGAGTCGGGTTTGATTTGAGTTTTCGCCCTCACCTGGTGAATGAAACACGCTGAACGGAAATGCCGCAGGGGGTGACTCTTAACTGGGCCCAAAAGTAGTAGGCAATACGCAGAAGTGCGAGCGAGAGATGAGATATCTTTGATTTTTTGTCTCTGTCATTAGGATTATTTCTTTTGTTTGATTTAATACGCTAACTATTTGGTTCATTTTGGTTTTCGGCGCTGTCTATCTGTATCTCAGTTTCCTATCGCATCTGAGGGCGCTACCGGCGTCTGCTGTGGCGGCATTTTAATTTACAAGTTAGTTTTCGGGTCTTTTTTTTTTTGGTTTTCTTTCTTTATATAATTAAAATGCAGGGTCTTATCTGTCTGCTTATCATTAAAGCACGATTAGTCATTAAGGCCCTGAGATCGCAGCATCTGTTGTTGATTACTAAATCGTTGTGAATCTATATAATTTTCGAAGGAATTAGTGTCTGTTTAATTAATTGATATACATTTCCGTTGCAATCGAAGCTTAAGATATACGAAAAATCAGATGAGTATATATGGCAAAGCTATTGTAACAAGAGAATCATATACAGTAAATGTTTATTATAAAATTGGTTTATTTCTGTATAAATTTATGCTTGCAAAGGGAGCTATTTTTAATCATATCTATTATTTTTTGTTGATTTTATTAGAAAATCTCAGAGTTAGCTGCTAATTTCTGTGCTGTGTGTAATATCGAATTTCCTAAAGGATTTCCCCTGTGTGCGACTAATTGAAAGCATTTGCAATTTACTTATCAGCTTGGAAAATACATTTTCACATGCGCAATTGAAGTGAAATGTTTGTGGGGTACCCCATGAGAAAGAAATTCATTGCATTAATTATGTAAATACATATGTACACACATACATATGTATGTATGTATGTTTCACAGACATAAATATTTGCAGAGAGACATGCCTGAAAAGCTCTAGAGAATGTTGACCGATATAAATGGGAGTATAGATACATTTACGAGTTACGGATACATGGCGAATTTACAGTTACAGTTACAGATACATAATGTGCCTGCCTCAACAACAGAGCATAACAGAGCGCTGTTAACAGAGTTTTCTGCAAAACACAGCTGTTAAGCAGGAGGAGGGGAGGAGTGAGGGAGGGGGGTTCTGTTTCGGCATGGGGGTGTGTTCTGTTCAAACTCCCCTCCCGAAGGATAACGAGTGCAACGAAGTTTTGTTGCAAAGTCGACAGCTTGTGACCCATATAAACGGTAGCCTGCACACACACATACACACACGCCCTTATATAATAACTCTGTATATATATACACTATATAAACGTAGGGTATATAGAACTCTATATATGAAAGCTGCAAGTGCTTTATGTGCTGCTGCTGCTGCTGCTGCTGCCTTTAAAATGGGTTAGCCAAAGTTTTGGCATGCAAATGGTTGTTTTCCATATACCCTACTCTGTGTGTGGGCGGCTTATCAGTTCTTGCCGCCGTCTCTCCTCATCGCAGCCTCCCATCGTCAATTTTCAGTTTCAGTTACAGTTACAGTTTCTTGATTTTCGCCCCACAGTGTTTTATGGCAACTCAACGCGACAAGTCCACGTCGTGTGGCGGCAGCTCGTTAGTTTAGCTTGTAAATATTTAATACCCTGCATAGCTAATATTGAGGTTAAAAGTGCAAAAAGGAAGCCACATTTAGCGTGAAAAATGCTGTCAAAATAATGCTTCAGGTGCGCTGCAAAGTGAGCGTGTGATTGAGTGGCTTGTGATTAAAAGGGGTGAGCCTTAGTCTCTATATATACATACTTAGTTGAGCTATTCTTATAAAGTGTATAAAAATAAATATTAAATTCTATAAATGTGTAAGGCTTTCAAGAGAACTTTCTTTCTTCTTAATGTTATATTATAAAATGTTCTATATCATTGTAAGGCTTTTAAGAGAACTTTCTTTCTTCTTAATGTTATATTAAAAAATGTTCTATATCATTTTCCGTTTCTGCACATTGTTAATGACAGGAAAACATTCTGCTTGGCATCACTTTACGTTTTATTTATTGTTTACAGCTTAAAGTTTATAATTTACAATATTGCTGGAGCGTTACAAAAAAAGTATAGGTTCTTTTTGTTACCATATTACCACGATTTGTTTACAATTGAGTCACAAAATTAATTTATTACCACCCAGACATGCATGTCTGGAATCCTGATGCAAATTTGTGCAGCTGTTTGATTTCCGGTATTGTATGTAGTATTTTACACCTTGAGACGAGGTCCTTATCGGCTGAAATGATGATGATGATGATGATGAAACGGTACTACTTGATTCAGCTGGCCCAGTTATGCAAATAGCACACTCTCGTACTCTGATTGCACCTACAGCTGCGCCTCGATGCAATTCAAGTACCCTGCACGATACCGTACCCCCCCCATATACAGTATAGAATCGAGTGTATTATTTGATTAAAGTCAACAAGAGTTGGCAGTCAGCAGATAGATAGGGCGACACTCGTACTCATATAGTTTTTTATCAGACTTATTTGTTTAGCGGCACATCGCCCTAAAGCGCCCTCCAGGTGCCATAGAGCCACGCAGCAGAACTCTGGGTGAACCATGTTTACCTTTTTGTAGCAATTAAATCTCTTGTTGACTTTTGTTCCAAGTGTTTGTTTATCCAGTAAACAGTTGTTCAGACAATTAGAGCGTATATTTTTTCATAAATGCAACGCTATGCAACACTGTAGAATGCAGTAAAAAATCCAACTAGACAATGTGCAACACTGGATATCTATTAGATCGGTTGCTGTACAGGGTATCTGCAGTACGAGTTGTATTATTTTTATTTTTCTTTAATTATTGTATTTTTTTTTTGTTATACTATAATTTATTTGGTATTGTTCCAATTAGCGCTCTATTTCGAGTATTTTGATAAGGGCTACGTATGTTTTATTTCGTCGAACTTTTTATATACATGTTTTTTATACGTTTGTATTATTTTTTTCTTATCTCTAGTATTGTGAAATGGGAATGGGGATTACAAATGCAATTTACAGTACACACTCTCATTGTGATCGATCTGTTTTTTTATTTTTTATGTGCACCCTATTTTTTTTGATGGGATGCTTAATTACAATTTTGTTGTTGTTGTTATTGTTGTTGAAGGTCAAACTCTGTTTGGGGTCACAAGTCAAAGTCGGTTTAAACCAGCTCTCCCTCTCTCTCCATCTCTATCCCTCTCTCATTCGGATCAACCTTCAATATCTTTCGGTTTCCACGTTAATTAACGCATAATTTTCAAGCCTGTCGCCCAGTCAGTTCAGTTTTCTTAACTCGATTTTTGTATTATTCATTTCGTTTTTTTTTTTATTGTTTTTTTTTTTTTGATAAATGGGCTCGTGTTACCCCCACGTCTACGTTGACCGATCGCCCGAGAAATACGAGCGTAAGCTTTGCATCTCATATTACCGATTATAGTTGACATTGTATGACATAGGTATAGCTAATTTTGGATTTCTAGTTTTTTGGAAAGGCGTGTTAAAAGTCACAAAATCATGTATTGGGAATTATTAATCGGCACGTTGTTTTCTCTAGCTCACAATTTACTTTAAATGTTACCAGCCTTTCTTTGATTTATTTAATTAATTAATTAATTAGGTAATTAATAATTAATGCAATGCATTTAATGCGAATAATATTAGTTTATATTGTGGCGAGATAAATGCGAAAGGCGTCTGTAGAGTCTCAGTGGCAACAACTTCGTCTTCGTCGTGATATTTTGCATCATTTTCTCCTCCTGTGAAAAGTTTCACTTTTATTTCGCATGAAGCCAGTTTTATAGCGAACACGCAGCCCCAACGAGGCGCCCGACTCGGTAGTATAATAAATAAAATAAATGGCAGTTGAATTGTTTTGCCATGTGGATGCGCTTTGGAAAATGGAAAAATTCGAAAGACAAAAACTCAATAATGATGTGGATGATAATGATTTATGCAGTGATGATGATGATGATGATGAGAATAATGTTTATGATACGGGCTCCCCTTAATCGATTATTTGATTTATTTATTCGATTTAAAAACAAATTATTGAATTGTTCGTATCATATTAGGAAAATATCTTTGAAATTTCATTTGAAGCAAACTTTAAATACAGAAGTTATTCAAGCTGTAATTCTTCTGAATTTAGCGAGAATTTATTTTATTTATTCGATTATAAAGCGAAATATTGAATTGTTCACTATACGCATTGCTCATTATAATATAATATGAAAAAAATAGTCAAAATTTCAATTTAATCGGAGTATAAAAATATAATAATTTTAATTTTATTAAATAATTAATAATTAAATAATTCTTTAAAGCTATGACATGCTGTGTGAGAGAGCTCATGCCCTTAGGGTAAGTTCAGGCAGGGTATTAAGTGACTAATGGTAAATGTAGCGTACCATAAAATGATATATAGATGTATTTATGAAATTTAATGTAGGGTTAAAAGGATTGCATTGGGAAAAATTTAACAAATCAAATATATCAAATGAATAAATCCCTATTTCATGCTCAATGTCCTGCAATATCAAATCTCCACACTGAATGTCTTGCAATCTGAGATTTGCACACACACACAGACACACACGCATACACATGCGTTTGAGCTATTTTCGCTCAAAATGGAATTCCACAAATGTCTTAGGGCATTTGCCGCCTAGAGAAACCTGACAACCCTAAGCCAATGCCACAATCTCTCTCTGTCTCTCTCTCTCTCTCACACGTCAAACACCTCGAGCGGTGCAAAAACATTTCCTTCCTGGAATACACTCACACACACACACTCGCACTCTCTCTGTCGCACACACACACACACACACACTTGACAAACAACAAATCGCAAAGGGCAACGCTTTGGAAAATTTAAATAAAAATCGTGTTCGAGCGGAAAATGCACTCACAGCGGAAGGGGGAGTGTCAAAGGGGGCGTCTTAGTGGCTTGCAGCAGCGTTTGCTGTTGCAGGGGATAGAGGGAGGGGAGCGGATAGAGCGGGGGTTAGGTAGGCGTCATCGGGGCAAAAAGAGTCTAATAAAATGCGCATTATTGTGAATTCGCCATGCTGTGCGCGAAGAGTGTGTGCGGAGTGTGTGTGTGTGTGTGGAGTGTGTGGCACAGCCAGTTTGCGTTGTCGTTAGTTGTTGCAACTAGCGAGCGATGCGATGTGGCGGCGATGGCAACGGCAACGGCGGCGACGGCGGCCTTCACCTCAAGCGTTGATCGGGGCCAGTGTTGTAAAGTGACGACAGATGCGATTTGCTGACAGCGTGTGTGTGTGCGTGTGAATGTGTGTGTGTGTGTAAGTGGAATTTGCGCAATTTGTGTAGTGACTTATGCGCATGCCCCACAACAACAACTGCAACAGCTGCAACAAGTTATGTGTGCTGCACAACAACAACAACAACAACAGCAGCAGCAAGAAGAAAATTGCTGGCGATCTCCTCGTGGTCGCCGTCGCCGCTTACAAAGTAAACAAAAGTCGCCACAGTCTGCGGCGCTCTTCGCGGCATAAAAAAGCCGGTTGTTTGTTATTAGTTGGAGCTGCGCTCGCTCGCTCTCTCTCTCTCTCTCTCTCCCTGCACTCTCTCTGTCTCCCTGCTCTTTCCGATCTCTCCCTGCTTTGCCCTGCTGCATTGTCTTCAATTTCCCCCCCTTGCCCCAGCCATGGCTGACCATATGCGTGTCTCTGCTCTCTCTCTCTCTCTCTCTCTCCCGCTCTCTCCAGCTGCTGCTAGCCATGTTGCGTTTGTTGGCCTCTCTTCGGCTGCAAAAGTTCACTGCACCGCAACGCGCAGCGCGGCCTGCATCTGTGGTCAGTCTTCACGTCAGTTACAGTCTGTCTCCCCGTCTGTCTGTCTGTCTGTCTGTCTGTCTGTCTCTCCGTCTGTCTGTCCGTCTCTCCGTCTGTCTGTCTGTCGATCACAATCAGTTTACGCTTTGCACACTAAATTGAATGAACAGCCATTGATCAGCCCCAACTCAGTTTCCCCTTTAAAGAGAGACAGAGAGAGAGAGGGAGAGAGAGCGCGCCCCAGCCTCATCGTGTTTGTCTGTCAATTAGTATTTGATCTCTCCCTCTCCCTCTCTCTCTCTCTGTATCTCTGTCTCTTTTCCAACACTGGTCATCAGTTCGTTACACTCGGCACATGTCAACAGCTGTGCTGTGGCCCTTTTGCGCTTCAGCTAATAGCCGATTTCCGTTTTGATCAAGTCTAAACAACACCATCATCAACTATTTATATGCGCCGCTGCAGAGAAAAAAAATTTACAGGAAGAAAAATTAAGAATACGTGTAGCCTTGTAGCTGATATATCAAGCAAACCCAACAAATCTATATTTTACTAACTATATAATATGCTGAACAAATTTCATCGAATTCGAGACACTATAACAAGTAGGTTTGCTTAGGATTAATCAGCCAAAAATAAAAGTATATATATTTATAGTATTTATTAATTAAAATCAAACAACTATATACTCTAGTTTTCATAGTAAGAATTATTTAAAATTATTTCTGCATTTTAGAATGGAGCCATAAAACTTATAAACATAATCTCAAATGTATACGGTTAATTTTTTACAGTGTACCACTTCTATCAGCCATAAACTCTTTTAGCCGGAACTTGAACTTGTGTTAACTATCGGCACGATAAGATTGTCTCAGTACCAACAACAAAAAAACAACGATAAGCTATAATTTTATGACTTAATGTGCAATTGAAGAATGAATTGCATTGTCTTTTTATGAAATAAGGCACTCAGGTGATATATTGGAATATCTCATGATATGATGATATACCATATTTATGAGTCAGTTGCAAGATTAAAGATCTACATGAACTGAGGCAATCAGTTTGTTATCATTTGCGATTTGGAAATTATGGAATGTTATATGTGCTTTTATCTGAAGACGCACTTTAGTTTTCTTTTTTCTTTTTTTTTTTGGATGACTTCATAAATAACTCGCGTCTTATCGGGGAAGTTAAGACGAAGTGCACGCTAATTGCAAGGCGCCATAAAAAAAGCTAAATAATACGTAAAACTAAAAAAACTGTGGTTCTTTAGCTTCTTCTACATATTGTAGTTCTTCTTCTGCGCGAAGAACCTCTGGAATGGGTTTGTTTCTCTTTGTTCACAAATTTGTCAGACTTTGCAATGGTTTATTTGGTTTTTGACTCGCGGTTTGTTTTCTTCTGCCTTCTGATTCTTTTTCTTTCTTCTTTCAAGCTGTCACTTCTTCCCTCTCTCTCTGTCTGTCTGCCTGTTTGTGCTTTGTTTTTGTTTACTTTAAGATAATTAGTAATTCTGTCACGCAGTTTTCCGATTTCATTCTCTCTCTGTGGATTCTCGATTTCTTTACGCGTCTTTGATTAACTTTTCATTTAGCCACGATATACACAGACATATATATAGAAAGATACGTGTGTGTGTTCTATAGTGCACATTTTTCTGGTGAAATGTAAGCTTTACGAGTATGTATTTTTGAAGAAGTGAAGAAAGTGTTGGACGAGAACACTTACTATAGATATGCCCAAAATGCCATAAAGTAGACGCTACGCTTCCTGCCTCCACTCCCCTTGTCTGCTCTAAAGGTCTAGGCCTCTTAACTTTTTTGTTTTTTTTTCTGTAACTGTCATTGAACAATTTAACTGGGTTAGTGCTAGAAAGTTGTCACAATGGGCCTCGGAGTGTGTGTGTGTGTGTGTGTAAGTGAGTGAATGTGTAAATGTTCTGGGTAGGGTTTTTGGTTGGGCTATTTTAAGATTGTCTAAGATAAGCAGTTTTCCCATTGTCGGCTCTTGTGATAAACGTTTTGCTAGGGTTATAAAAATTTTACGTACTGAAATCGTAGCTAATCTTAGGTAGAGGCATAGTTTTCTATAAAAGAAGATTAAAGTAATAACATTTTATATTACAAACGCTTTATAATATTTTTTATAGTGTCAGTTGTTTAAAGAGCGCAAGATTTGCGTAACAGAGGATTAAATTAATACTGTTTTAATACTATGAACAGTTTATATAATATTTATTAAAAATTTATTGATATTTGCTTTAAACTAAGCTGGTTACACTGAGCAATATCGGAAATCCCACAAAATTTGGCAAATAAAATAATTAAAAACCGTAAAATCGAGAGAGTATTATAATCTATAGATCCACAATTTCTGTCACTATTTTCTGCCCATTTTCCTTGTCCTCTCTCTGCTCCTTCTTTTCCTCGACTCTCTTGCTTCGTAGGTGGCTTCAGTTTTCTGTCTGGCAAATTGTCGTTCGCGGCACGCTTCATTAATCTTGATGGGCAATTATGCAAATGGTCCAAAAGGCTTGCTTCTCTTCCCTATAAAGTGGCCCTTTGAGATGGAACTTTTGACAACGTTTGATCTGTTGCTGCTGCACAATCACCATCATCATCATCATCATCAGCATCGTTTGATTCTAAGCTATTCTAACTTTTAATCACCTCGATTCTTTTGCGTTAAATGTATTTTTGGTGCCTTAATTGCGAAATTATTAGCATTTATTGCGGCAACGTTTGGCAATTGAAATAAATTGCTTCAACTGGCTAAATCTTGCGAGATATAAAAGAGATATACATATATAGTATAGTGAAGCTTGTCGAATGGCAATTGAGACCGCAACGAGATACAAAGATACAAGATTTTAAGTGATCCATTTGGACGGATGCGTTTCTTGCGCTGCGTTGGCGCCATGGGGCCAATAAAATGTTTATTTTCGCACACCAAAACGACCAAAAATTCTTAATTAAAATGTGCGTGAAGGCGAAAAAAAAATACCACAAGATGATGAAAGTGTATTACTCTTTCCTCATGTATAACATATATCTAAAATGTCCAAGTCTAATTGAATTAAAAATAACAAAAGATATGGCTAACCAATAATACGCAGGCCTCTTCTGTGTATTTGTCAAGAATTTAGCCCGTGGGGCAAGTGATGAATCTTGTAGAATACAAAACGATCCAAGCAAAAAAAAAAGAAGTGCCTCATCAATTTTAATTGCTGAGATCCCTCACAACATTTTCAATCATTCTTAATTTTCGTTTCTTTGTTTATCACACTTTCAATCGCAAACGTTATGCCTCATTCTCATTCTCATTCTCTGCCTGCATAATTTCCATATATTTTCTATATTTCAATAAATTTTGTTGTTGTTTTTTTTTCTAAAATTTTTGAGTGTTTCTCTTCTTTTCGAAGCTGTCAAATGGGCAGGAAAAAAAAATACTAGCAAAATGTTTCGACTATTTTTAATATTGCTGCCAGCCAGCCCTGCCTGGCTGAGGCTGAGGAATTTCACTTGCTTGAGATGCGAAAAAGATTAAAACATCGACTGCATATTATGTGGGTTTGCGGGGGTGTGTGTAGGGGGAGGTCTCTGGTAATGGGGTTGCTTTTGGGGGCATTTTAGCTGTCACTTTATGTGACAAATAGTTTTGTCATAATGATTTTATAAGCGTTTAGCAAATAAATATGTATTTATATATATTGAAATCAATTATATAAAGCCTTATGATATTTAATCTGTTAACTATTTAATTTTAAATCACATGCTGCACAATTAGAAAGATTTTTCCACTTGGAAACATTTTCTTGAATCTTATTTATACCTTTCCCTTTTTCCGAACTGCAATAAAAGAACTTTGAACATGATTTTTAGTATGTTAACGGATTAAATATTTCTCTACTCTATTATTAATCCATTTCTTTTCTTTTTTTCCATTTCAGGCTTAGCAAAGTCTTCTTACAACGCCTTTTTATGGTAAGTTTACGATATATGTATGTATATATAATTCTGTTTCAAATGGAATTTCTCCTTTGAGCCACACCCAGGCTTTTGCTTTTATCGAATTGCCATCGAATTTATGACTGAATAAAAGTGCATATCGAGTATTACACACATGTATAATACGTGCATACAAATGTATATTTATTATGGGTTTATGCCTCTGAAGAAAGTTGCAATTACGTTTAAATCAATAACCACCATTCGGTTCCAGGCCTTTTCTCTTTGAGTAATCGAACTCTAGAAAGAAATTGTACTGTTTTAAAATTTAAAAAAATACTGCAGGGTATTTAGAGTATTGATTAGATATTATTATAAATCTGGGAAGATAATTACAGAGATCAGGAGCATTTCGTATCTTAAAATTAAGTTGCAAAAGATGTGAGACTTAATTTCTCGAAAACTTTTTCAAATCAATGGCAAATCGAACTCTGGAATGAGATTGTACTCTTATTCCCAGTTTCTACTATTGCAGGGTATAAAAATAGTTTAATTGCCATTAAAATTGCATGCGATAAATCAACACATTGACTTGCCGACATTAATGTGCTCCAGTTCTTTTTTTTTCCAATTTGATTAACTTTATGGCCAAGCGCCAGTTCAAAGTGCACGAATCGTGCGTAAAAATTTGGAAAAGAGAGAATAGACATGTATATATGGTATATGTGTGTATTTATATACACTCTCATACATACATATAATTTATGGCGTCTCGAATCAGCAGCGAAATAGAGCGTACGATTTAAATTAGTTGTTGTGCTGAAAATGAAAATTCTATGCCGTGATGAGTGTGAGTAGTGAGTATGAAAATGGAAAAATGTAGAGAGAGTCTAAAAAATATTTAAAATTCATTCTTCAGTCTTTGCCAATAATATGCCCATTTTCAGAAAATTTCATTAGTTGCAGAGTATAAAATAATACTCTAAATTCGGCAAGGCCTTTGTAAAAAAAAAGTAGAATAAAAGCCACGATGCGTTTCCAACTGCAGTCAAAATTGAGTTACATTCTGACACATATGTATGTATATATATTATATACCACATATGTACAATATACCATATCTTTTTCATGTTATATTCCTTTTTTTGTTGTATTTGGTGTAGAAGCGTAGAACGCTAAAAATGCGCCACAAAAATAGAGCAAGGCATGTAGAAATGAAAGAAATTAGATGAAAATAGCCGCTATATAAATATATAATGCTCACACACACACACACACACACACACACATACAAACAAATTTACAGCGGAGATATTTGTGCTAAATCTGTGAGTTTGTGTCGAGGGTTCCATCCTATGGCGTGCGCCTTGGCAGACAGGAATTCTATGGGAATTGAATATATCTAGACTAGTGTACAAAATAAAGCTGACAGCTTGAAGTTGTGTATGGTATATTCTAGATACTCTACTTAGAAATAAAAAAATAACTTTTTAGAATTATAATAATAATTAAATTATAATAATAATTTTAATAATTTCTTTATATTTAATTCTGCTTAGCAATTCAGACTTTTTCCAAAACTCTTTCTTATTGCATTCATTATTAGAACTTTAATATTTTTCTAAACTTTGTTAACATTTTTGTTTTTATGATATTATCATGGGCAAATTTTTGATTTACCAGTAGAAAGTCACATTAAGAAGTTATAAAACGCGCAGCATGTCAATTTTGTTTAGGCTTTTTCTCTCTCTCTCTCTCTCTCTCTCTCTCTCTCTTTCTATGCGTCTATAACTTTCTATAAATTTACGAGTGGCGCATTTAAATGCTGAGGAAAAGACAGTTTTACCTTATGATTGGGTGCTATTATGATATGCATAATAAGCAAACAAAAAATATATGTTGTTTATCGTCATATCTTGTAGTTTTGTCTTGCCTTTACAGACACGTGTCTGGAAAGTCAACTTGTTGCTCAAAATCTCAAAGCGCAACAAGTTCAGAGACCCAAAACTGTGTGTTTAATAAACCCCGCAGTTTTCTGATTGACAATTAAAAAGGGCCCTCAAACCATACGCATTTGTTTTGATCAAAAAGAAAAAAAAACAAAGTTCCCAAAAAAGGTTTGAATGTGTTGGTTATTATTATTCTGGGTCTCTCTGAATAGCGCTTGTCAACTTGTTAATAATGTCGTCTTCGTCTTCATTTTTATTTTCGTTTCCTCTTCTTGTTCTTTAAGCAATCTCTATTCCATCTTGGGACCAAATTTCTTGTTTGTTTTTGCGCCTTTTGTCCTCTGGCATTCCATGGGACAGGGCAGTAGAAAAAGCTCAGAAATACCTTTATCTAAAGTATCTGAAGCGTGTGCAAGCTACCCTGGAATAGAGAATAGGATGGAAATTAAAGTTTCTTCTATGTAAAATCACAAACATTCAGCTAGTTGAGTATAGACCGCCTGGCATTGCTACAGGGTATTCTACAAAAGTTATGATTAAATGTAAACGCAAAGACCATAAGTAAACGAGCATATCTTTGGAATGTATTTTCCTGGAACTTGTCATGGGCGTTTCTCTTGAGTTTCCCATGTAACGGCAGAGTTTGTAGGACAGTGTACATACAGATTTACATACATACATATTATAAGGGGTACCTTTTTAGTATAGTTATGGGAAGTGCTAATTGGAAACAGCTACAAATGACATCATGGGAAAGTAATATCGGTTACTGCTCCCGCATTATGCAATAAACCTAATTGATATTTTCAATATTCATGAAATAATATTTCACGGCCAAGAAAATGATTGGGGAATTGGGAAATTGGGATTAAAATGTGGTCGGAAGAGCAACAATAAGCATTGTCAATGGGGGGAAACCGAGTAGGATAATAACAATGACGAAGAAGATAATGATGACGAACAAAAAATATATATGTACATGTTCATGACTTTGCTCTGTCGCCTCTGCCGCTGCCTCTGGGGCACTCTGCTCCTCCACTCTCTATAGACTACTTGACAAACAGTAGCAAAATTGTTCAACTTCATTTGCCGCCTCATTTTTGTTGTGTCGTGTTCGTGCTTCTCTTTTTGGTATCTTCCTACTTTTTATTTTCCATTTTGCGCATAAGTATGGTAAACATTACAATTTTCTCATGTACATTCCCACGCATCTTGCTTCTTCATCTTCTTCTTTGGTTTATAATAAAAATAATAATAATGATTTTCTTCACTTCTCTGCGGTTTTTCCATTGTGGAAACCCAGTAGCCCTTCAATCTGGGCCTTAATGCATTTAATGATGTTTTCTGTGAGTTCACAGAGCTAGTGGTTGTAGAGAGTGATAGAGAGGAAGGGAGGGAGAGTGAGAGAGAGATAGTTTGATAAGTTGAAGTACCAGCTGTGCATGGTTTTTATAGGGAAATGTTTTTTTTTTTTTTTTTTTTTTTTTTTTTTTTTGAAGCCCTTTTGCTTTTATTTTTATGATCTTTTGCATTTCACGTGGGCTTGAGAGAGTGTTGTGATCTAGCTGATAAGCAGAAAGGTTCAGTCCTATACTTAACCCATACTTGTTAATATTTTTTTTCAAGATCTTGTGCGAGACAGACAGAGTTCAGAAAGCGGGTCACTTCATTACTCAGTTCGCTGTCTTATTCTTTTATTTTTTTGTATATTTCTCTGTATTTTTTCTTGGCCAAATTAAAATTTATATGCAAGTTGACAAGACAAGGTTTTGGGTTTTCTGATTGTGGTTTAAGTTTGGCTTGCGGTAAAACGTTTATCTCGTCACCTTATGTGCCTGTGTGACCGCAGATGTTTAAATTGCCAAAAGACCTTAAAAATCTTTGGGCAAATAATGTCAAAATTTGCATATATTATATGTAGAATCAAGATTTTAAAGATTTGTGAATTAGTTTATCTGAAATAGGTATGGTATATTCTATATCGAACAAATAATTACCACACTTTCAGATAGAATAAATGCATGAATGATTCGATTGGATGAATGAACTGAATAATGCGCATGAGTGCGCAAAACTAAAGCAATGCTAAGAGTACCCACAGAGCTTGAATGAGTATGAATGACCCTGGCAACTGTGACCGAAATAATAACCGAAATTGCAATTGTTTAGACGTCACGACACTTAAATACCCTACGCAGATATCAAAAGCTTAGATTCGGGCTTAACTGTATGTGTTTTGAAAGAACTTACATGCATAAATATGATAGTATTTAATTGTCTCTTATTTGGACTATATTTCATAAACTTGGTATACCCCATTTTCTTATTTTCTTAGGGAAACAACATTTAAAACTGTCTGTCTGCTATTACGAGTGCAATTATAAAAGGTTTTGTGTTCATTTTGCGTCGGATTATCATGCCAATTAGCATACCCAGTAATAACTAGTACTACAAAGGGGTCTATATAGGTCTATAATGGTACGAAAAGTGCATGTGTGATTGCTCTAATGCTGTATATGCCCTGCTGGATATCTTACCGTCTTTGGTTCTTAACTTTAATAACTTCCACTTGTTCTTTATTTATTTTAGGGTGTCTCTGTTCTTGCCAAGCTTTTGTGTTGCTTCTTTTGAGGTTTTTTTTTTTTGTGTTTTTATTTCTCACTTTTGCCTCGTTGATTTTTTGGCGTTTCAATTAAATTATAAAAATAACAATTTGCTAATTTTCATATCTCATATTGTGTATCTGCCAAACAAGATGTTGTTCTTGCCTGAAGACGATGATGATGATGATGACGATGATAAGCTCGTTTTTTTGTGGTTAAAATAAACCGTGGGCGTTTTGTATTTTTGCCTTTACTTGGCCTGCACGTCAAGGCATGCAACGCAAAGTTAAATGTATATATAAACATATATATCTCTTTATATGTATTATATCTATATATTGTGGGATTATCATATATCAGAGGATTTTGCAAAAAAATTACTGCATTTCTTTAAATATTTGAATACGTATTTGTTGGTCGCGTCTTGAAAACATTTTAAAGCACTTGTAAAGAGGGCAAATATTGTATAATGATTCTTTTCTTTCTCACATATAATGGATAAACGTTTTTGCCTTTGTCTGGGGCGTTTTACCTTTTGCGAAAATTAACAACTCGTTGGTTGGTAATGCAAAATAACCCAAATCTGTCCATCAAATTGTGTAAAACTCTCTGGAATTCTGACAGCCTGACATTCCCTACGGCTACTGATATGTGTAAGTAGGAGATGCTTAATCCACCATAACTTGTACATAATTTACCTGTCAACCCTGTTCGTATTGTTGTTGTTGTTGTTGGAGGCCAGGGCCTGGCATGAGTCAGTCGAGTAGGAGAGACCTCTCTCTGAGACTGAGTCTCTGTCTGTCTGGAAGGTAATTTTAAAGGATGCGCTGATTAAAATTTACGCACAAGGTCATTGGCGATCTCTCGCCTTGCAACTATCTACCCCTTCTCCTCTCCCTCTCTCTCTCCCCCTCTCTCTCTTTTGTTGGACATAAAAATTAATGCAGGGCATAAATATTGTGCAACGAACTGTAGTTGTAGCCAGGCCTGGACAGGACAGGCCAGGCCAGGAGACAGACCAGTCCACTCCAGTCCATTTCCGTGCGCTTAATCAGCAACTTGGTTGAACTTGGGGCTGCTGCTCTGAGGTTTATGGCAATTGCTTTTGCAGCTGCATCTCGCCAACGCTTAGAAAAGCTTGGAAAGGCACAACACACACACTCACACACTCACACACACACACACACACATGGCACACACACACATGCGACTCATTTTTGTCATCATCAATAATGCCGACATAGACAAGAGAAGACTTTGCCTGCGGTTTTCCTGCCAGCTTGCATTTTACCTTTTGTTGCAAGCAAATTGGCACAATTTCTCCTTGCGGTCGCCGCAAAGCCATCTTATGTTGCACACACACACACACACACACACACACTCACACACACACTCGACCATGTGGCAAGATCAGCAACTGTTGCAGGCCAACAACAGCTGACACATCTGGCTCGGCTCAACGTTCAACGTGCAACATGCAACATGCAACAACGTTCAACGTGCAATGCTCACACTCACTTTCTGCACATTTTCTACGATATTTAACATAAATTGCAGCAGGCACAGCTGCTGCCTCTCCTGCTGCTGCCTCTCCTACTGCTGTCGGGCATAACTATTTGATCGTCGCGTTTGCCATGCCATGTGACAGTTGCCCGATTAATCGGTTATGATCGTTGCCACGCCTACTCGATCAATCAGATTCGTTACGTAGAGTAGTTATTCGTTCGAAAGAGAAAGAGAGAGAGAGAGAGACAGAGTGAGATAGATCGAATGGGCACACACTCTATTTATAGTTTGTAGGAATATTCAAATGGGGTCACACTCTTTTCTAGTTCAAGGCGATCATTGGGGACACACTCCCTGCTAATTTGCAGTGTATGGCAAGAAAAAATTATAAATAAAATTTATTTTAATTTTTTAAAAGATTTAAAGATTTAAATGTTTATTAATGTAAATGTATATTAAATATATATTAATTTAATCGATAGTTTACAGTCCTTAACTTATTTGTTATGCTCTAATCGCAAGCTTATGATGCTTGATACGATAAATTATAATTATAAATTTAATAATTATTAACTCAATAGTTTTCTGTAGAGTATACACGTTTCGTTTTCTCACATTTATTTTTTTCGCTTATTTCGATTTTGTTTTTTTTTGGCAGGCGGGCGTTGTGGCATGATCTTTAATCAAACAGTTAGTGGCGCCGCCGACGCAGATTGGGGTAATTGCAACCTTGATAGGCGTTGTCCGTATGCCTTCCCTTCCTGCCTAAACCCCCCCTTATACCATATGCTATATATGCCCGTTTTCCCAGTTCAAATTTGAAGTGGGTTTGGGTCTGGATTGGAGCGCGTGCTGCGCGTTTCTAATGCAGCTGTGTCAAGGCGCTAACAAATTTATGTGGCTCAATATGCGTGTGTGTGTGTGAGTGTGTGTCTCTCTCTCTCTCTCTCTCTCTCTCTCTTCTTGCACTCGCCTCTCTCTTTCGCTGTGAGCCACGCTACTGTCTTGCGGCTTTAATTAACGGTGAACGGAAACTTATGCGCTTTTGTGTGCCATTTCTTCTTCGTCTTCTTCTGCTTCTTCCTCTTCGTGTGGCAACTGCGCTGCTTCTTTGTCTCTTCATGTGGCCCCAACTGTTGGTTATACCCATTACATGATTGTACATGGGGTATTATAGACTAATATAACTGCAGAAGGCAGACGAATGAGTCAAATTTGTTGGAGTTGTGCAGAAAGTAGTGGGTATATTTGCCTTATATGTGTAGTTGTCTACCAATGGGTATCTTGCCGTCGAGCATGATAGATTGGTTGGCTACTTTTGTTGTTTATGTTGTCTTAGGTTACCGAAAGCGTCGGTTCCGCTTTCGCATATTGCGCTTTTGCAGTTTTCAACTTTGTTTATAATACGCTCTACGATGGGGTATATTAGTTATTAAAAAAAGTTAAAAATTCACAGATTTTGGAAATTATATGCCTTGTTGTTTATCACAATTAATAATGTATTTTATATATTTTTATTTAAAACTATTTTTCTATAAATATAGTTTTTTTAAAGTAGGATATTTTGCTTACATATAAACAGTTTACTTTGATTTTCTAGGGCATCTCAAAGTTGAGACTTTATTTCTGCTGATAAATCTGCCGTTAGAGCATAAAAAGGGCCTTCAATTTGTGGTCGGGCCTATCGATATGACTTCCCTGCTCTTCTTTCTCTCTCTGTCTTTCTCTCTTGCTCTCTTCCTGTCTCAGTAACCTCAGGCTGGAATCTGCTTGGCATATGTCAATGTGCTTAATGCCTGACTGACTAGGTGCCAGAGAAAGAGAGCATAGTAAAATATATATAGAGAGACAGAGAGAAAAAGAGAGAGAGAGAGATAGAGTGTGCGGCAAAAGCTTGCGTGTATAGAACAATATACGATCGCTGTCAACTTTTGTAAACTTCCGGTTAGAGTGGTCTCTCGCTCTCAGCTTGGGCCATTAATGGACTTTTATGTTTAACCAACGTTCCAAAAAAATAAACAAAAAAAACAGAAAAAGAGCACTACCCAAAACGACTGGCAAAAAGTCCACTAATGAAAGGGGCTGAACGAGCAGTTACCCTGTTCGCACTACCCTAATTAATCATACTCAAGTTTTTGGGATATAATATAGTTTATAGTACCGCTACGAATGAGAGGAAGTGCGTAAATTTAAGTGCATAAAAAACGTTAGTACAATTTTCAAAATTAATACTCCCTGTCATAATCCTCTCATCTGTACAGGGTGTCCAAAAAAGGGTTTCATATAACAAGCTTACGCGTAATTCTAGGAATCAGTTCTTTATTTTTGTTTACAAACGCTTTAAGGTCGTTTACTCTGTTGATTTTGTCTCGGGAATCTCTATTAATCATCTCTGACGTTTCATATCGATAAACGATAGATATTAAACAAGCGTATATGATGGAGAAAGAGACTCTGTTTTCACTCTGTCAATTAAAATTGACAAAATTTGACCGTCAAATCGTTTATCATTTCGAAAATGCAAATGCTAAAAATGGGCAAAATATAAAAAAAGCTGGAAATTCGGAGGATGAGCTAAGATTTCTTTCTCACTCTTCGTCTCATCTTCAGTTTTTTTTTTCATCTTTTAACTCAGGTTCAATGTACCGTACCCCCTTATTCATAGTATACCATACATAGTTCGTGCAGACGCCGCAAAGTTGATAATGCTGTTGATTATGATGATGATGATGTGAATGGGTATGGGTATTGGGTATGAGCTAGACAAGAAAGAGGAAGAAAACTGAAAACACGAACTATTACAATGTCTCGAACACAAACATTGTCCTCGCAAAAGCCCATCAACAATGTGTACAAAATGATATGGCCAATCGGCAGATAGTTGACAAATGGAATGGTCAAAATGGGTGTGTGCCCAGGCAGGCCATAAATATAAACAATGTAAAGTTGTGGCCAAAAGGGTCTGCAGGTTTTGCACTTTGAAATTGAATAGGAAACATAGTTATAGCTAAAGATTTAAGCAAATATCGAGAAATATCTGACTAAAATTGCTGACAAAAACTGCTTAGCAAAAGATTTTCAATTTTCAAAAAAAAAAAAATTGAAAAAACTAAAAATGCATTTATATACTTAGATGACTCAAGTGCCTTAAGAGATTCTCAAGAACTTTGTTACTATGTGCAAATTCGCTGTCATCTAAAAATACAGTTAGCATGCTATGGATGCGACGGCCCTGGCACTAATAGAAGACTACGTTGACATGCTTTGTTATTATTTTCCTAGTTGTTGTTGTTGTTATTGTTGTTGATTTTTCTATTACATTGCAAAATGCAAAACAATGGAACGCTATGAAATCGCCATGTACACTAGACAACAAAAGTATTCGTACATCAAAAAGCTGCAAGAGTGATGATAATTATAATTGTGTGCACACAATAAGTGAGAAATGGCTGTACACGACTGTGAAATACCCAGTAGGGGTAAAATCTAATCAATGACGAATATTGACTACAAATTGTGTATACCTTGCCTAGTAAGCAGTGCAGGGTATATTAGCTTATTGCATCAGTCACACGCACAGAGCTTTTCCTTTTTGTTCGACTGTTAATTTTCTGTAATTTGTGTTTACACGCGCACTTTTCTTCATTTCCTGCATTGCAATTGAATTAATTGTTTTATCGTTGTTGTTGTTGTTGTTGTTTTAATTTTGGTTTGTCTTGAATGCACGCAGCTAATTAAAATTACAGTACAACCACCAATTGGTTTTTTTACTTTGTAACTGAAAGGAAAACAACAGCAGGGAAATTTATAGTTACCTATGTAATTAAATGATATATGTATTATATGGTATAAAAAAAGAAATATAAAAAGGTTTTTAGTATTTTTAAATAGTTACAGAGCATGCGATAGTCGTCTAGAATCGTATTTAATTGCTAAAAATCACAATCGAAATGGGGAAGCTTATGTCATCGAATCGTTTGAATGAATAATGCGGCTAATACCGTGTGTTTTATTTCAAAAATTGACTAAACTTGCTAACAAAGATGGCGACAAGGCAGGCAAACGCAAAACGTTCCCCATTCCTGAAATGATCTTGCTGCCATGATATAATGCAGCTGTTGTTCCGATATATTGTATAAATATAAAAAGGCATCTCATCTGTTGTATTATTTAGCTGGCAATTGGCAATGATTTAAGCCAATTGAGAAATTCCTTTTGACTGACTGAAATGATGCATATCTCTTAATTAAATCCCCTCCTCGATCAGGGCAGGGCAGGGCAGGGTTGTTCTCTCGCTTGTTTTATATCTAGTTCCCAGACATAATAGATGCGAACCTGTTCGTGACATTGACGCAACTTTTGGCTTTTAATCTATGGCTAGCAAATTATCAAAATATGCTAATTGTTCGTCGGTCTCAAATGCCTCAGAGAGAGAGACAGAGAGACATAAGGAGGGAGAGAAGTTCAAGTTCTTCATATAATTGCTTATGCATGCACATATATTATATCGAAACTGTAAATTACTTGCCAAAGTAGGGTTAATCCTCACTCTCAGGTCTCTCTCTGTACTACGATATTCGTTGGTTTTCTAATGCGTTTCGATTTTGCGATCAAATTTCTTGTCAAGGTCTTTTGCGGATGGAGGTTCTTTTGTGCAGAAATTAGCTGTTATTAGCTATTTTAGCTTATTTTATTACAGCATTAAGCTAATCGTATAGATTTTCACATCACATATATCTCAATCAAGAAGTTTACTGTGAAATTTGAAGATTTCGACTATTTAAAACACATATGATTATAGTTCTGTTCTATCTGCTGTTTAGAAAGCATGGGAAATTTATCTTTCATAGAAATAAAATAGAATTTAAGCAGTTATCATTTATTTGCCAATTAATAAATTTATCTTACGCTCTGTAATGACCTATGAACACAGTCTAACCAATTAACAATTACAGGGTATTAATAAATGAAAAGTTAGGTGAAAGAAACATGGGTCACCAATTGCCTTTCACATTTCCAAAAGTTTACAACAGACCCTGCCCAAGCTCCCCAAGAGCACACTCCCCTCGCTTGGTACACCCCATATCTTTGGGCTTTGGGCCCGACCGGCACAGTTAAAAGTGTGAATTGTTTGTGAGTTGTTTATAGAATTTTGTTGTTGTTGCCGTTTATTATTATGATGAGGGGAATTGCGCGTTAGCCATACACACATACAGATACAGAGAATTCCGGAATATTCCCAGACATATTTATAAAATTCAAAAATTCAATGTAGCGTATTTTGCAAAAATGTTTACAGAGTTCGATAAAAGCGGAGGGGCCAGCTGCAAAAATATTCGATACAAGAGCAAAACAATACGAGAGTACTGTCGCTATAGATACTTATTATTCCCCTACCCAGATATTTACTTTTACCCAAATGTGATGCGTAAAAAAAAGAGAGAATATAAATACTACTATAATAGGGTATAACGATGTGCTTGCTTGCTGTTGTTATATTTCAGGGCCAGTGGGGGCGTTTTGTGTTGTGACTGCGTGACATACGTGTATATGGTACAAATCTGTCAAATACAGAACACTTTTATTGTTTCTATATGTACGATATATAGCGGCATTTATTTTTAATGCTGATGCTTTTTTTATGGTCGATTTTCCACAGAACAAAAAAAAAAAAAACAATAAACAAAAGCGAAAAATAAAAAAAAACGCACACAACTTTCTCATCTCAGGGTCGCCATCGTCATCGCATAAAAATGAACATAAATAAAAGAAAATTGCAGTTTAATTTTTGTCACACATTTTGGGACAGAAATCTTTAATCTTAAATCTGAAATTCAGAAAAACTCGGCAAAACAAATTTACAGTTCAGTTCCAAAGTGATATAAACGGAATTGACATTGAAAACTTTTGCAGAAATAAACTTGAATCATCTACTTGTATTTTTTTAATGACGAACTCATAATACCCTCTATACGAAGTGTGTGTAGAAAACAAATCGTACAGGCATAAATTAGTCAAATCACTTAAATTAGCATAATTTTCTATTAAACAAAACTGTTAAAATGTTCAAAGACACCTTTAAATTGGCTACAACAACAAAGTTTAATGACTTTTCCAGCTTGTTTGAAAACGAGACATGACGATGATGATGAGAGAGACCCTAACTTAACTACTCGGAAATTTGATTGAGCATTTGTCAATTTTCGGAGTTTTTGAGACGCAATCAATTTTGAATGCTACAATATTTCATAATTTATGCGCTATATAGTCATGTATATCCATTAAATTGCCAATATTTTGCCCATAGCTGTAAAATTGCTATACTTAACGGCAGTGGAAACACATTTTTGCGGTACCCTTTGTATTATATCACCCAAAAAAAAAACCCCTGAAATCGAAAAGAGACAGACCAAATTTATGAAAGTTTTTGTCGATGATTTGTGAGCATGAAACTGGAGCGCTTAAATGGTCAAACCATATATCATACAGATATATGTAAACTATACTTTATATACACTTATATAAAAAATAAGTTTATCATGTTTTGAAATATACCCTTTAAAACGTTTGGACAACTCTGCTCAGCATGTTGCCCCCCAGAACTGTGTCATGGTTAGATCATCTACATAACTGTACAATTTTCACGTACTTATATTAGCACATTTGAGATTGTAGCAAAACTTTGGAAAGAAAAACGAAAAAGAGAGATCTTTTTAGCTGCAGACTGAGAAAATCTCGAGATATATGTATATTAAGAAAATAGGTCAAAATTAGCCAACTGACCTAACAGATGATCTTGAGTAAAATTCAATGCGCAAAATATTATTGTTTACTTTTTTTTTTGCAAAGATTTCAAAATATTGTTTTAGATGTCTTGAGATGGTTAGTTTAATGGTTTTATAATAATTATGGGCACGTTAATTAGAGGTTAAGATGTGCAAGAACTTCAGATATCGCTCTGAGCAGCCTCTTCATTGTTTTTTTTATGTGCCCATCTAACTAAAAGCTGTAAATTTATGGATTACTAAAACCAATGGCTTCAGGTGGGGTTTATTGGTTAATACATTAAGTTTTTAATGGCTTTGCACAACCCAGAGCCGAAGAGGAGGGAGGAAAATATGGTTGGATGTTTGATCGCGTCTAAGTGATAGGGGCTACCTGAGTTTTAGCTCCGGGAGATAAATCCGTAGAACAGAAGTTTAAGTACTTAAGTACAAACACATCACACGCTGCGGGACTGCGGGCAACGCCTTTCGTATCGAAGAGGCGACTGCTATTATAATTATCTCACTATTAATATATATAAGTAGTATGATAGTACAAAAGCCATTAACCTAATTTTCAAAATTTGTTATCAAGCTTATGATTTTAACTGACCATAGGAATTAATGATGATTCAAGTCTTTAGCGGTTTTTCAACTAAATCTTTGTTTTTCATTTCTTTTACTTGCAGAGAACCCAACGAATACTATTGTACTACAACCAACCTCCTAGAACCCCACTCAGCTAGACAATTTCTATAAAAAAGGTAAGCTACACAAAATTGAGATATTTATTATTAATTGCATTAAATATAAATATTCTTGGAGATGATATAGAATATTAAGAATAATTTATTAAATATAAATATTTTTGGAAATGATATAGAATATTGTGGAAACATTGCAGGATCTTTAAAAAAAAACCTGAATATTGTATCGAATATTATAACGATAACTAGCACAATTTTTAAAAATCTCTGAAATATCACTTCAAGGCAAATATACTTTCTTTGGCCTTCTTTCCTATACACAAACTTTGAATACCCTCTAAATAATGCAGCGAAATACCCCATCCAAGTGCGGTTAGTGTCTTCAAGGGGAAATCGAGAAAAACTTTGACCACAAGGGCCGTTAATCAAAATGCATATATCATAAAAATAAACGCGCAGTTAACACTCGTGCACACATGGGGCATTGCATCATTAGCGCTAAATCAGCGAGAGGTGCCTCTACACACATACATATGTATATACATGTATATATTTGTATGCAGGTACCTGTACCTGCCACAAAGTATCTGGCAGATACTAGTGCACTAGTGGATCTCAATAGTCGTGGAACGCAACAAGTGAAACGGCGTCAAATTGCATTTAAATTGAATGAAATTAATTTGACATGCAAGCTGTGTGTGTGTGTGTGTGTGTGTGTGTGTTGCTTTTCTCTGTATGTTTGTCTCTCTGTCTGTCTGTCCCTCTGTCTGTTTGTCTCTCTGTCTGTTTGTCTGCCCGTTTGCCTGCCTGCGCGATTGTTGTAGCTTTCAACAAAGCGTTATAGTTACACGTGTACACACAGATACAGCTGCAGATGCAGATACAGATACAGATACAGATACAACTGCAGATAGATACACATGGTAGAGATGCATCTGCAAGATGAAAGCATCGGCTTCTCTCGTTGCACATGTCGAGCGAAAATCAAAATGACAGCGCGCAGCACCAGTCGGCGGGTCCGGAGAACCCCCGGGACAGAGAGATGGCTGCAAGATTTGTGTGTGTGTGTGTGTGGGGAGGTAGGGAGGTGTTTTGCCTATAAATAGTCTAAGAAATAATCTATGCCTAGCTGCCGGGCTGTGCTAACCGTACAATTGTATCTAATTCTGCTCTCGCATCTTTGTATCTATGTATCTACGTATCTGTATCTGTGTGTGTGAAGCATTTTTCATCAATTTCATCGAAATAGGCTTTCCCCGTTGCATTTTCTATTGCGTAGGCGGCGTCGGCGTCGGCTCCCTCGCTCTTGCATTCTTTTTTCGCCATTTGATTTACATCATTTATTACACTTTTCTGCCAGCTTTTTCTCTTGTTTCCACCTCTACCGACACATTCTCCTTAGTCTTTCTCGTAATTTCCTAATAAATAATAAAAATACTATTTGGCGCCCGAAGTCTTTGAATCCATTTCGAGTTGTGTATCTCGAAGTTAGACCATGTCTGCTTGTGGGCTACCAGATGAATGATTGTTGTTTTTTCCTACATGTTCCCCATTTGTTCTTTTTTTTTCTTTGTAATCACATTTGGGGAAAAATTGGAAAACTTTTAATGCATTTAGTTAGGGGTAGAGCATATGTATTTAATAACATTCCAAATAGCTAATTGATTACACAGATCTCTCTATAATACCCTTTGCTATCGGGTATTAAAAAAGGTCAGCATGCGTGTAACGAGCGAGCGCCTCTCTCTGCGCTTCTCAACGTATGCAAATGTCATGCAAAAAAATGTTGAAGATGCAACGAAGCATGCAGGTTGCCAGCGCAACCTCTTGCAACTCTCATAACCCCAGCCCCCCCCTCTCTCTCTCTCTCTCTCTTTCTCTATGGACAATAGACCCCTCGTCGTATGGTTGATTCACACGCATAACGCCCAAAATTGCAAGCCAGGTTAACTTGCAACATTCGCATGACAGCGCCACCTAGCGGCCTGTGAACCGAAAAACGTTGCTCTATTGTTAAGTATTTACACTGAACGAAGTATAACTGCGGTTTAGATACCCTATAGTTGGAGGAAATTTAATAAAGATACTAATAAAATGTGAAAGTAATTAAAAACGCAAAAAAAAGTTGAAAATAGTTTGGAAACACTTTTGGAATGCTTTCTAAACAAATATATAACTCTATGGCATTCTTGTAGCTTCGTTTTATAATAAATATTTTTTTTTTAAGTTTTTTTACTGTATATTCTTCATCTTTCGTGTATTTTTTCTTCTTACGTGTGCGCGTAATCAGGGTGTAACAATTACGCGTCTTAAGTTGCGGACCGTCAGATACGAGTAGACTGGCTAGATGGCCAAAAAGATACTATCTATAGTATAGCTGTACACGTACATAGGTATGTATATACTATATACATATCTATATTGACTGGAGCTCTTTTTCTGTAAGTCGAGTTTGCCGCGCCCCGTCACGTCTTGCGTCTTACGTACGCTCCGTTCTCATTTGAGCTGCAGGCCGAATCGCATCGCATCGTATCGTATCGCATTGAGTTGCGTTTTTTTTTTTTTTTTTATTATTATTTTTTGCAGTCTTATTGAGACTTGGCATGTGAGAGTGCAAGAATATATATATGTGTGTGTTTGTGAGATAATTTTGAAATTATAGACAAATCAGCTTGGCAACTTGGCAATTCTCTAGCTTGGCCTTTGTTTCTAGATTCTTACTTAATTTCGTCTTGCGGTTACGTTTTGCATTTGATTCGATTGTATTTTATTTCGCTTCATACCTAATTAAACACCATAAACTTTATGTTTGCATTTTCACATCGGTTTCATTGCGATTTTACCTACTATATATGTATGTACATACTTGCAATTTCTAATAGATTTTTAGAATGTTCAATGAACCCACTCTTGGGATTGTGGGTGTGCCCAGAGAATTGAAAATACATCGACCTCTTACAACATGTACTTATAAGATAAATGAGCAAATGGCATTTGCGACGTGTTTGCGGTAGGCAAATTGTTAACTATTATACAAATTGCCATCAAATGGGCATTATTTTTCGCGAAAGGAACTGTCTGTCTGTCTGCCACTTCGATAACTTATGGCCAGTGATTTGCAATCGATAACAGGCAATGGAATGCCATATGCAATTGCCTAAAAAATGCTTGAAAAACTGGCTTAACAAGGCAAAGGTTTTCATCGGGTCAAATTTCAAATTAAAATAAAATAAGAAAAATATTTTATTCACTTGCGAAATAGTTTGATAAATATCATAAATTATAAACTTGTACTGCAAAACATTTTGTAACTGTTTGTGGGGTACTGGAATTAAATGTCATGATGGAAATATTGAATTGAACAAAAGTTAAACAATAAATTAAAAAATACATTTAATAATAAATGAAATAATAAAAAAAAAAAATTAATTAATAAATTAAATAATACATTTTTTCATAGAAACAATGTTGATCTTTAAGAAGAAAAGAGTAGTATGTTTTCATTTTATTTCAAATTCTTCCTTCTATCAGCTAACTCTAACGATAGTTTCTTGCCGATAACTATGCCAAGCCTACAGTTTAATAGCCCCAATTCGCTTGTCAAACTGTAGCGCTAGTTAATATGTGATTTTTCAGATTTTCCTCTATAGCAGCAGCAACTGCTGATTTACTTAATTCACAGCGATTTCCACTTACTTTTCCAGTGCGCGATCATTTGCTGTCGATATGTTTTTGTTGCTATCGATTTTAATGGTTACCTTCTCTTGCGCAGCAGCAGCGCATCGTTGTAGACAGCGTTGCCATATTGCCATATAATTTATGGCCATGCCTCAGTTTACATTGCAGTGTAAGTGTGTGTGTGTGTATATATTTGTGTGTGTGAGCTGTGTGCGCAGTTCCAATTGCAATCAATATGTATACTTGATTTCAATTTCATTTGAACTACGCGGATTAGCTTAGCAGCACGAGCTAGATAGTTAGAGGGAGAGAGAGAGAAGGAGAGAGAGAGGGAGAGAGAAGGAAAGAGTGAGTGGAAATAGAATTCAACCATCAATGATCGCGCAAAAAGAAACAAAAAACTATTATTCCCCCTATTTTTGCTTGTTGCTTTTGTTATTCCTCCCCTCCTATGAAAATGAATCGGTTTTGGGGCCGATATATCGAGTATACGCTTGCGAATGTCTGTCGATAAGCAAATTGATTGAAAATCATTCGTTTTACATGATCGAACAAACAAGGGGCGGACGGATTTCCTCATCGATCTATAAGAGATACCATGTTCATTCATTGAAAAAATCTGAAATACTTTGCCAAATAAGTCTAAAGAGAACCCAAGTTGTTCTATACTATGAGGGAATTGAGACGCCCCTGCTAAGGGGTTTATGAACTTTGCATAATGCAAATTTGTTTCTCTCTCTTTCTATCATCGTCATCAATAATCCCATTTCCGTCGTTTATTTGCTCTTCAGTTCTCTCTCTTTCTCTATCTTCCTGGCTCTCTCTCTCTCTGTCATTTGTCTTTGATCTTTTGATGTGCTTGGCCTTCGCTGAGCATGTGTCACGGTTTCGTAAGCATTGGCTTTGAAAAGAAAAAGCCCAGAGAGGAGGAAAAGAAGGAGGAGGAGGAGAGAGAGAGAGAGAGAGAAGGAGGTATTCCCCGCTCTTGTTTTGTTGCTTGTTTATTGTTTGTTGCATGTTGCTATTTTTGGCTCATGTATTTAGTTGCTGCATTTAATTTAAACGAGCTTATTAACCAAATTATTGAGCAATTGTTTTTATAAATAACTCTGAAGGTTTCTTTTTTTCTGTTTAATCGACATATTTGTCAGCTGCTGCGGCTCTAAAAATAAACATGAAGAATTGGCAATTTATAATGCAAGTCTACCGTGACTAATGCACAAAACTTAAGATTGATTATAAATTAAATAAAAATAAACAACGGGTATACTTGAACTGGTTTTTCAATAAAAATATACTGTGTAAGCTTAGAAAATATTATATTTCTATATAAATAGAAAAGAAAATAAATATAGCATATTAAGACAGGAAAAAACATATGAAATATGTCAAAGAATAAGATAAAACTGTTGAATAATAGACTGAACTTAAAAAGAAGTAAACAAATGAAAGATCTTAAAATAAATAGGCACAAATAAATAAAAGATCTTAAGTAATATGAGGGAGAAACAAAAGAAATGTCTTTGGATAAACAAAGAGTATGCTGAGTTAGATCGGATTCAAGCCTAGTTAAAACCAGGAAGCGACAAAATATGGAAAACAATATAATTTGCAAGCTCAAGTGGACGAAACAACAACAACAAGAAGAGATCGGGAGGCATCAACCAAATCAGCATGACAGCAAACAGAGAGAAGAAGAAGGAGACGGAGAGGACGCAGAAGGCGGAGAGGAAGACGGCGGCTCAAGTTAAGGAAAGTCATCAAGCCCAAGGGGAGATGCGGTCACATTAAAGTTATGCCGGCCGGCTGAGAGGCAGAGGTAGACAAGAAGAGACAGAGAGAGAGAGAGAGAGAGAGGAGAGTTGAAACCAGAACCAGAATCAGAGACGCGCAATCCAAATGCTTAGTCATCGAACTTGGCCTAATGCAAAGCACACAGCAGCAGCAGCAGCAGCGGCTACTGTGGCTCCTCATGGAGATGACTCAGCCCTGGCGAAATGTGCTACCAGTTTAGCACAACAACAACAGCAGCAGCAGCAGCTACAACAACAACAGCAACATCGTCTAGAGAGTCGCATCTGCTGCTGGTGCTGCTGCTGCTGCTGTCCTACTCCACTTCTTCGCCGGATCGCGTAGATTTTTAACGCTCTGCGTTTAGTGTATATTTATGCTCCGTCATGGTTTGCCGCAACGCCCTCAACTGGCAATGCCCTCGGGATACATATGTATCTTGTGCCGGGAATACCTACACACATTCCTCGCTTCAGTATAGAGTACCCAACTACGTGTTGTGGTGTGCGCTCTCAATTAGTTATTCATATAACGTGTTAACATAAAAAAAAGAAGAGAAAAGAAAAAAACTAAGGAGTAGGCAAAAAAAAAGAAGAAAAAGAAATCCTTCTGCTGTTGATTAAGGCCCGCATCCATTGGCCACTCTACCCTACACGCTTGTCTGGCGGCGGGCAGAGCCTACTCAGCCTACTCAGCCTCCACCTTCAACCTCAAGCTCATCCTTTTGAGACACACACGTCTCCCTCTCTCTCTCTCTTTCTCTCTGTTTATACATTGTTTGTCGCCGTCTGCCGCTTTGACAAAACTTTTGCATGTCATGTTGTCATTATGGATGCTTCCCTGCTGCTCCTCCTGCTCCTGCTCCCTATCCCTATTCCCATTCCCCCTGCAGCCATGTCTGTCCTCGACCATCGTAAGTCGAGCTCCCCTGACATTGTTTGTCTACTACTTTACTTGCCTCATGTGCTGTTGCACCTTCCCCTACCCAATCCTCTCCTGCTTCCCCCCCCTTCTGGTGCCTGAATATCTATGTGTACATATAGCATATTCATAGACATTATACGTAAGCACTTATCATCGTATTAGGCTTCACGCCTTTTGTCTCAGCCGAGCTCAGACCTTAATACCCGCCACAATCCGCACTCCACAACATGCCACAATATGCCCCACTGTGCCGGTGCTTGCCCAGCTCATCTGCTCAGTTAAATACACTTTCCCAGTTGGCTTTTGTTGCCATATTATGCCTGTCAAATGGGTTTTTTTCGTATCCTTTCTATCCCACTATTTATGCTCTCTTTTATTAGAATTGAGAAAGATATATGCGAATTAGCTGCGTAGCTGCCTCGTTCTTTATGCGAGCAGAGGGTATATACGTCGTATATACGTTTGCAGTATATCATAGTTGAATATTTTGTCTACCTTTCTGCCAAATTTCAAAACAATCCGTTTATAAACACAGCAGTTTTTTCACAGTTTTAAGCAACACTGCCATTTACAGTGGCTCTAAAACTGTAATAGCGCCTGTCAAACTAAGAGATAATTTAGGAGTGGGAGAGAGAGAGAGAGAGAGCACTCTGCTGCGTTGCTTGTAGCCAACAATTCATCAATTCATCTGTTGGTCATTAGTAGTCTCTCTCTCTCTCTCTCTCTCTCAATGGATCTTATGAGTCAAGTTACCATTTAAAGGCATAAATCGACGTTCTTCTTAGTCCAAATTGTAGAACTGGTCGGCAGAGCTAGACAGTGGGTCGTATGCGTGATATCTATGGTTTTGGCATACTGTAGAAGCTGATGAAGAGAGAGAGAAAGATACCGAGAGAGAGAGAGATTCCAAAAAAGAGTGAGAGGAGAGCAGAGCTGAGAATTCTCGAGGTCAGCCACTTTTGTGTCGCCCGTTTGGCCCCTCAGGTTGTGCGGCTACCAGTTGCTGTTGTTGCTAATGTTGTTGTTGCTGTTGTTGCTGCTGTTGTTGCTGTTGTTGATGGTGCTATTCTCAGGCACTCTTGACCAACATAAGCTTGCATCATTATACACACACACATAGATACACGTGTTCTAGAGCATGTGAAGTGCGGCCCTGGCTTTTGCAAACGTTTGACAAAAGTTAGAATAATTATAATACATTTATAAGGTTACAGGGTATCTTTAGAAATAGCACAGAACAGCTTGAAGATAAGATAGAAGTTTTACAATTCTTTTAAGCCATGTTTGAGATATTTTACTGTATTTAGATACATTTAGAACGTATGAATTTATGTAAGATATGTGTAATTATATCTTGTATTAATAAGATATTATTATTATATTTTGTGCTATATGTCTGTGATTTCTTGACTTTAGTTCTCTAAGCTTTGATGCTTGCTATCCCTCTCTTCCTCTCTATATCCCTCTCTCTCTCTCTACAGTGTGCTGTCTCTGCTATCCGGTTTCGCAAACATTGCAGTTGCTTTTGCTGCTGCTGCTGTCGTGTGTGGTTTTTACTTAATTTACTTTACTGTTATGTTTTGGCTTTCCGCTTGTTAGGCCAGCAGCAGCAGCAGTGGCAATTGATGTGTGTGCGTGTGTGTGTGTGTGAGTATCTGTCAGATACTTTTGCAGCGTTGCAGGCGAACGATGCGACAACATCGTCTACACTTGACATTTTCTGGGTGTGTTTAGGCGTGGGCAACACACACACACACACACACACACACACACATACACATAAAATGTCATAACTGATGTCCGACACATATATCATATAGTAGTACGCAATAGTATGGTATATATAGGTAATATAATCGAAACAAAAATGCCAAAGGTTAATGCCGACAAATTTGTACAAAACCACTTTAAGATCTTTTCGTTTATATCGGTTTTTTTTTCGATATTTCGTATTGAGATTTTGTTGTTATTATTGCACACACACGCAACGCACACTGGGTCAATCTTATTGGTTATGTAATCAATTTTTTTTTCGTTTTTATTTCTTCTGTCTTTCAATTTCTTCATTGCGTTCCGCTCTTGTCTCAATCTCCTTGTCGTTTGTCTTTGGTTTTTTTTTCGTTTTGTTTTCTTTGCTTTTGTAATTATCAGTGCCATAAAAAATTAATACTTACCCAGCTTAAATCAATCGAATTTCATGTTATTTTTGTTGTCGAGTGTTGCGTGTTGATTTTATGGCTTTGATTTTTATTAGTGCATCGTATTTTTAACACCTTCTAGTAGTGCCCCAGAAGAAGTGTCAACAATGGGTTTCTTTATTAGAAGCCCAACATGGGTATTTGCTATTTATCAGATTTTACATTTCGTTTATGGGTTTTATTATGTCATTACCACGCGACCTTAGTCGCAACATTAAACCTCAATAGTTTATTGAGTTACAATCGTTTGTTACAATAGCTAATTTGGAGCATAACCAGGCTATAAGTATAACGAACTAAATGGATTTCATAATGCCCCAGTTTTTCAATAAAGCCTATAGACTTTAAGCATTTATTTATCCTTTCCTTTTTTTTTTTAATTTCTAGTTTTAGTTTCAGTTTAAGTAAATCAACATATTCATGAATTTATTTTATATATATTTTAATATCTAAATCTCCTCTCCTATTTTGTTTCTCTTTACAGAATTTCACAATTTGACAATAATAACATTAGCACAAATTGGTAAGTGGCAGCAAGTGGCAGTTTTTCCACATAATCTTCCCTCCCCATCATCATCATCTATCACAATTCTCTCTTAACTCAATTTGCAATCGCTTACAGTGTTGCAAAACAACTCGAATTGTGTCAAATGAAGACAAGTTGTCATTGCATAAGCATAGACAACAAGTTAATTAACATTTGCTATGCTTGTTGTTTTTTTTACCTGATTTTCTGTAATTTTTTTTATAAAACACGAAAAAAAATCGAAAAAGAAAAACGTATATAAAAAGCAGTCAACGACTTCCGTTACGAAAAGTGCAGCCAAACAACCAACACTGGCAACAAGGTGTCTTAAGAGTTACTCTATGTAAGACTTTGGATATGGTTAAGAAAAAACAGCGACAAATTCGGGACAATTTCCGTTTGACAAACTTGAGCAAACTTTTTAATTGCATTGCCAGCAATCAGTGTGAGGTAATACGGTTATTAAAATAGAAAAGATAGGGCTAGTAATAACCATACATTTTCGTATATAGATTATCCGGTTGCAAACATATTTTTGAGTGATCTACTTTATTGCATACTCAAAAAATACGAATACTTAAACAAACTTTGAGATACTGCAATACCTACAAGAGTTGCTTACAAAGTTTGCTAACCCTAGCTACTATAATCTCTGAGATATAGACGTTCATACAGACATAAACGTTTAAAAATGTATTGGATTAGAAATCGAAAAAGCAATGTAATGCATGAACATGAACACGAATCCATCATGACATCAATTTGTGTATTCCGTTGGCCAAGTTTATAAATAGACTGTATATACGCGCATTTCATTTATATTCTATTATCATAATGTGCGCGCAATTGGCTGCCCCCCTCTCACTGCCCTCTGCCGCCGCCTCTGCCCTAGTCACTGCCACTGCCTTTGGCTGGAAGTGTTGCCCACATGGCGGAGCAGCAGCGGCAGCAGTTCAGTTCGCTTGGGTTCTTAGCCTAATTGGAATTGACGATCGAGTGAATGGCCGTCGGCAATTAGCGTAACGCCTGGACGCGCCCATATTCAATCCGGACACGGACGCGGACCGGACCCGGGTCCAACATAAAATCATGGCCCCAAACAATGAAAATTTTATGCTGCTGCTGCTGCTGCTTGCATGTTGCTGCTGTCGATGCTGTTGCTGCTGTTGCTGCTGTAGGTTGTTGGTTCTATGAGCGAAGCAGCGAAGCGCATTAAAACTAAAGTTTAGTTTAGCGCATCTGTTGCACATGTGCGGGGCAGATTGGGGCGTGGCATGTGCTAGCCAAGAGGGGAAGGAGGGGCAGCTAACTATTCCATGCTGTTGCTCACTTTAATGGTTCCCCATGATTTTATTCTATTCTAGTTTTTTTTTTTTTTTGTATAGGGTATAATAGCTTGCTGCAAGTGCATGCGAAAGAGGCAGCCGTGGGCGTGGCAGACTGTATAATCATAGAACTACGGCAGGGTATCTAACAGTCGCATGTGCTTGTCTACAGTTTTATTTACATATTATTTTGGTAGGCTGGCAACATTTGTGTGGAGTGTTTGTGTACCCCGTAGGCACATAAATATAGACTCTTTTTGCTGCCCCTCCCTGCTGCCCCTCCTGCTGCGTCGCGTATTTGAGGCACATGCAAACGGCGACATTAACCTCAAAACCTTAACATATAAGCCAGATGAAAAAGAAAGAAAAAGAAGCCGAAAGAATAAGCAAAAAGAAAAACAAAACAAAGAAAGTCTAGCATACTCGATTGTTAGATACTCTGTAGGGTTGGGAAAAATAGAAAAAATAGAATTCAACGTTTATCTAAATAATAGAAATATGAAGTTAAGCCTATCTATAGTATTATATGATATAATTCTGTATAAAAAAGTCTCAGTTAATATATTTGTATATCGCTTTGACAGGACTCATATTATATTATAATATTTATTTTACTTCTTCAGGAATTCCTGAGAACGTAATGAACCCTCCTAACTGAATATGTTTTGGGTGTAGGGTATAACAAACGACCTACGCATGCGCCGCTTAGTTTGATTTCTTTTTCTTTTTTCTTTCTTTCTTTGTGCGAAAAACTTAAGAGCACAGACTGAGCAGGCAGAAGGGAGTGGAAATTATGCCGAAGCGCGCATACTCTTTGAACTTTGTTTTCCATTGTGTGTTTGTGGAAATTTGAAAGACTTGAGTGAGTGGCGTCAATGGGTGTCAAACAGCTGGAACACCTGGTCGTCAATGTGATTGTGTCAGTAAGGAATTTGTAGAACTTAAAAGTGCGACCCAATGTGAGAATGATATAGGGGCTAATACGAAAAGAAAACGATCTTGCAGAAGTTGTTGTTGTTTCTCCCGTCCTGTCTGCAAAGAGTATTAAATATTTTACTAAATTAAGCTTACTTCCTTCAGAACATTCCGACACATGCTCAAGATAGAGAGGGAGAGAGAGAGAGAGAGAGAGGGGGCGACAGGGGCGTGGGGCGTGGCTCTGCTGGGTGGGTGTGTATGAATTTAAAATTTTTAACATGTAACTCATTTTTAATGCAAATAATATAATTTGTTGCTGTTGTACAGATTGTTGTTGTTGTTGTTGCTGCTGCTGTTGTTGCTGTGGCTGCTGTTGTTGTTGTGGCTGCCCGCTTGCCCAGCTTGGCACGCGAAATGGGTCAGGCCTCTGGGCGACGTCGACGTTGCCGTTTTTGGAGGCTGAAAAAGTGAGCGTGGCCGGGATTGATTATATAAACCCCAAAGAACGGTTAGCTACCATTCCTGTGCCCGCTGCCCGCTGCCCACTGCCCACTGCCCGCTGCCCTCTGTCCTCTCCCCCCGTTTGGTTATTAATGAACCAAATTTGACAGTGCAGGCGTCGCTGATGAACAGATCGGGCGGACTGGCTGGCTGGCTGGCTGGGACTGGCTACGTATAATGAAGCAAATTGCTTCAGTTAGTTACTTTTTTTTTCCTATAGCAACAGATGCAAGCAATTTGGTGGCAGTTGCAACAACAACAACAACAACAACAGTTGTTGCAACCAGAGAAGGCAACGAAATTGAAAACAAATTGCACGAATTGTTTGATTTAGCAGCTTAGAATGCAAATGCAGCAGCTTTTTTTTTGGCTGACAAGCGACAGTCTGCATTGTCCAGTCTGTGTCGTATGTAGCCTGTAAACTCAAAGTATCTATATGTTTTTTATGTACAGGGTATATACGAGTGTGTTGTGCCTGTGATTCTGACTGTGCAAATTTAACTGCTGATTTGGCAAATTCACAAGCAGCCTCTCACTTGTTGCAGATACTTAGCTACACAGATACAGATACAAATACAGATGCAGATACAGATACAGTGGGCATGCATGTCGCACAAACAGTTACAAATTGCAGCGGCAGCAAAGAATGTGCCAGTGATAAGTCAATAACTATGATTAAACAGCAACAACAACAAGCGAATGCAATCTTTGCGATACAAAGATACAATCATGCTGCCGCTGCCGCTGCTGCGATTTGTATCTGCTGCCTTGTCGTTACCTCGGCTGCTGCATCTAAGCGTTTTTTTTTTTTTTTTGCTGCTGTTGTTGTCGGCGCCGACAGTTAGCGAAAGTGCACAGAAAAGCAAAGCAAGTGGCCCGACTGTGCCTGCCTGGCTGCCTTATCGATGATGTTGAAATTGAAATGTTAATGAACTGAAAATTTTGCGTGTCGAATTGTCAGCGGCAGATTGTGAGCAACAGATACAGATACAGATACAGCAGCAGCAGCAGTCCATATGCCATAGATACAAAATGATATTGTGGAAAAAAACGAGCAAGAAAAACAGAAAATAATAGAAATGCTGTAAAATACCAAAAAAAAAAAAAAAAAAAAAAAAAAAAAAAAAGATTGTTGATTGTTCGTTTCGAAAGGCAATAACGACAACAACAAAATGAACAACAATAAATGCCCAACATCATCTCACACACTTCACTTTCCATTTTGTTGTTATTATTGTTAATATTGTAAATGTATTTCAATTAATTTGATCAAGAAAAAAAAGGAGGAATTTATAAATCTTTGGAATAATTTTTTTTAATTATTTCAGCAGCGAAAATATTTTCGTGTAATAATTTGGTGTTCTAATGCAAATTGTTTTGTTGTTTTCAATACATTTTTGTTGCAGTGTATAAGTATTTCAATTTTGTTACTTTTGCTAATGTTTATGGCATTGCTTTTGGCACGTTTCATAAATGCGCTTAAAACAAATTTGTATTTATTTATTTTCTGTATTTTGTGTGTGGGTGTAAGGTCTCTAAGAATGAATGTAGAATTGTAATTTTTATTTATTTCTTTTTTCTCTTTTGATTGCTCATGATAATCGTGAGTCTTATATGCAGCATTTCAACACCCAACTAGCATTTGCATATCTCATATGATTTACTGGCGATTTCTATCACGTTTCGCGAACAATTCACATATAAATACCTGAGAAATTTATCTACAGTTTCAAATTGCGCTTAAATTATGTAATTATAAATATAATATATAATGTTTTATAAATGATAATAAAACAATGCATAAAGATTTAATTTTATACTCTACAGAGTATATAAATTATTTCAACTCGAGATCATTTAAAATTAACACATTTTTGAGTTATGTGTATTCTAATATATTTTTTTTTTATATGCACATCTGTTCAAAAATATTACTGGGTATCTCACGGTCGAGTGCAGCGCAAATTTAGCTTACTTGACTTGTATTTATTTCTTTTTTTCTTTTCATCTTGTTTTTCTAACTTATAATTGGCAATATTTTAAAGCTTGTTAGAGCCATAAAGAAACCTCATTAAAATACTAGATAAGAGAGCAAATTGAGAACTTTTGACATTTGTCTTGTCTCTTGTTTTCCTTGACTTATAGAGATGCCTAATAATAATAATATCAACTGTGTAAAATTTATAACTTTCCCTATCGACTTGCTGCTACTTGTGTAGCACATATATATCTTTTAAATCTAGTATCTAAAATGGTAAATGTTACTCGACACTCGTTCAACACGTTGCTGTCTCATATAACGTCTCTGCTCTCCACTCTTCTTCCCCCTTCTCCTCTTCTCTCTCCTCTCTTTTACTACGCTTCACTGATCACTTGAAAGCACTTGATTATGACACAACTTTGACAACGACGACGGCAACTTGCAGCCTGGCATCAAATGTAATGCAAACACAAGTGAGAAGAAGCCAAGAGGGGAGGAGGAGGAGAGAGTGGGAAGGGGGAGGTATCGTTGCTCTTAACTGAATCTTATGTGTATCTGCTAGTTACATATCAAGCTGCCAAATAGCTGAAATTCATTCATGCGCATTGCATGACCATTCGGCTCCGATTTATGCGCTGTCTCCACAAGTAACATCACCGACTCTACCGACCAACCATGTTGATGGCTCTACGAATCTCTTGGCCACTAACTGATGGCTGCACATCAACAACAGCAACAGCAACAACAACAACAACAACCAAGACAAGCGCAACACGACGACGACACTTTCAATTGCACGCCTTCAGTCTTGGTCGCACTTTCTCGTTTGGGGTTTGTCTTTGGGGTCTTTCGTCTGCGCTTTAATATTTTTTACGGCTTCTTTTGGGGCGCTACAATTTGAATGTCATTAGTGTCAGTGTTGGCCTGGCAGGCCGGTGGCTAACGGAGCTTCGAGCTGCCCACGGCAGCGTGACAGAGGGACACGCCCCCAGACATTCTACAATACCCTGTAAAATAAATGGGTAACTTGTGACTAGCAAGAATTTCTAGCTGCTCATTAAGCTCGTTCTTTATAAAATATACTTTATAGTTGGGGCTTAATCAACTATACCAGACCGTATATGGTTAATATTTATATATAGATAGTAATATAGATATTATGAGAAGAAATTATAGCATTTTTTATTAAAGCAGGCTGATCAAAAATCCTTTTAATAAGCAATATACTTATTTGTGGATAGAAATATCGAAGCAAAATTAAAGTATAATATTGAAAATGATATAATATAATATAGAAATCACATGATCCTAAACCAATTTTAGGTAAACTTTACTTAGTACTAACTAATCAACAGGGTATTTCTCTTTCAATACTACTACGATACAACCCAAAAAAAAAAAAGAAACAGGGTTGTTGCCTGCCTTTCTTCGTCGGCCAGTTGATCTTGTTCACACTGTGCGCAGTGGTACGTGGTCAATTGTCACTTGGTCATTTGGCCACTTGGCTTATTTTGTTTTTGTTTTTTTTTTTTTTTTGTGTTTCGAATGCAATTTTCAATTTGAAGTCACGTTAAACATTTATTACAATGTCATTTTCACTTCACATTTACTGTGGTATCACGCCAACTCCAGCAAAAACAACAATAATATATATAGTAGTAGTAGTATATATAATAGTAGCTGCAACTTGGAACTGCTGCCTCTTTCATTTTGTTCCACATCTTAGCAAATCTCTGTAAGTGTCGTTGTCTTTGTCGCTACCATGTTAATTTGGTAGAGCATTAACACCGCCTTGCAGCTTATCTATAGAAGAGAGAAGTACAAACTACTCAGTTATTACGATTACAAGCAGAGAGCTATCTCCCTTTGGGGGGTAAACAAGCCCATTCCATTGTTCTCGGCGCCAGTGAAACAAACAGACAAATAATACTATAATATACCTAACACAGAGACCGACCCCACATAGACTTAAAGTATAGAGAGAGAGAGAGAGAGACCTATGCCACTTGCCTAGTTTTGATTTCACTTGGACGATAAGCTAATTCGCTTCTTGGCTTCACGCTCCTTCGATCGAAATCATAGATAAATATTTAATTAGGCATTTTGCCATAACAGTAGACTAAGTCTAGTCTCGGGTTTGTTTGTGTCTACTTTGAAATGCCGTAGGCTTTCATAATGGAGTTATTGTTTGCTTTAAAAGAGTATTATGACAGGGTTAAGAGAAACCTAGAACAAATCAGTATCTCTATGTGGGTGGGTAAATTAATTATCACAGCCTTGAGGGGAATCGCATAGATCTAAAAAAAAACCGACAGAATAGATCAAGATATGAGCTAATAGTAATTGCATTCATATTGCTTTGATACAGCATAGAGAATGTCTATGTGATTTAAACTCTCTTTAAACTTAACTCTTAAGATTTAATTATTATTCTCCAGCGCTCTGAGTAATTAAAGAAAAGTCTGCAGATTTGAATAACAGATGCGTCTTTTTTTTCTTTCTTTCTTTCCTTATTGCATTCATGATGCAACCTCAAAGCGTTTGCATTGTGCGCCTAATGCAGTATTACTTCGGTACTTTGGATCTTCTCTTTGATCTTATCGTAGTTTAGCGGCCGTCACTTTCAACTCGCACTGCCAGCAATAAATGTTGTTAATGCGGTTAATGCTGCTAATTAGCCAAAGGAAAGTACCCTGCAAACAGAGAGAGACAGAGAGAGAGAGAGAGAGAGAGAGAGGGAGAGATAGAGAGAATCCAGATAGACAATCGTTGGGCATTTACTCGCGGCATAAGAATCAAGTATTTTTTGCCAAGCTGTCGCCAGTTTTGAATACCCTGTTTATGAAAGATAGAGTCGTTTCATTTCCCAGCTTGTACAACACTGTGTTATGGGCAGAAGTTATCGATAACTAAAGCTAAGCGTCTTTGGTCACACTTAAAATTAAAAATAATAATCCAAATATTTATATATAAGCTTAGCAACTTTGGTCACACTTAAATTGAATAATAAACAAAATATTTATTTTTATACTTGTAAAAAAGTAATGCGATAAGCTTGTTTGATTTTATAATTTTAAAGTTATTTTTTAGATAATTTTAGATACAATATCTAATATTTTATATACAGGGTGTCTTTTAGTCTATCACTTGCATTTAGAGAGATCATTCCCGTTCTCTTGTTTCTATCAATTAAGTCAGCGCCAGGCAGACGCACATCTTGATACAATTTGTAGCTAAATGCTTGGCATGTTGGCAAGAGTGGATAGGGATGGGGAGAAGGAAGAGGGAGGGAGCGTAGAGCAGAGTATCTCCAAGTTGAACTCTTGCTTACACATAAAGTATGCGTCTTTTTCTTTCACTAACTTTGTCCATCTGACGTTGATCTCTTTGCCAATTGCTGTTTACTTTTTTGCAATTTTTATCTAATTATCATTTTGTCTGCACAGTCTGCAGTTAATAATTATGGGTGATACTAACGTCTCCCCCCTTAACCCCCTTCCCCCCTGTCTCGTTGGAAAGTTGCCGCGTGTCTTATATAAAGACAAGTTGAGCTCAGTTTCTGTACAATTTAAATTATTGCAATTAGTCTCGAACACTTTGATTGGTAACTTAGTTGGTTAGTTGGTCTCTTGCTGTCTCAATCTCACAAATTCCCCCCACTATCTCTATCTCTCTCTATCTCTCTCTCTATTGATTATTATAATTTACTAAGTTTCTGCTTTAATTGTTTAGTCTGCTGCCAGTTATCTTCTCCTTTATATCAGCAGCTGCATTTTTATATGCAAATTAGCTGAATATCAGAGTCAAGACAAGTCACACTCTGCACTCGCTCGCCTTGATTAGTATCCTCAGCTGCTTCTGCTGCTGCCTATCTTTATCTTTATCCATCTCTTTCTGGCGCTTTTCCATCCTGCAAGTGTTGAAAATCGTTGGCATACGTTGCAAGTATGTGTTGATAACAACATTGGGCACGATCGCAGCTTGTCTAGCGAAATATTTAATGAGCGAGCGAGAGAGACAGCGAGCAGTGCGATCATCATCATCATGATCATCATGAAGGAATGCCATAAGAACTTTTCTACCCGGAATTCTATGCGCGACTTGGCAGCTCAAATAGATCAAGCGCAAAAAAAGAATGTTTGCTTCAAGAAAAAAATAAAAGATGATTTGTTCAGGTTCTCTGGCTTATCCAAGATCTTGGTTAAATAAAAGAAATAATATACGATGCCTGAAAGATCTGATAGTAGACAGTTGGATTTGCTTTAAAAGAATAGTTATACTTATATATAAGCTAAATATGATCGTTTATACGCTACGATATACTAAAACTCAGCTATCTCTGAGCAGCTTAATTATAATAGATCTTAAATATCAACTTTGGCACCGCCTATTCGACCTCTCGGCCTGTGTCGAACCTTTTGAACCGCAAAGACAACTTTCTAAAGGTCACATGCGCTGGAAAATAATAAAGTTAGGCCTTGCCCGACTACCAGATATCCTGTTATTGTGCTAATTACAAATATATCGTTTAACTTGAAAGATTTTCCTTATGCGAGACAGCTTTAAAAGAGCTGAGTCTGATATTTGGCCTGTTTACAGGGTATATGTAAAAGCAAAGAATTAATAAACAAGCTCTCGATTACAAGAGACACAAAAGAACTGAGAAAATACTACTTAATTATTAATTAGTAAGAGGGCAGCAGAAAAAGCGTAGCAAAACGATCAAGAAAATACCGGGTCAAATGCTTGAGAGGGGGATAAGAGATACCAGATGGCAAACAAAAGTCGTAGGCCGACAATATAATGACGATGATGATGATCATCATAACGATAGTTGGTAGAATTCTCCATAAGAGTGACCCGCATACCAGAGTGTGGGCCTCGTCTAGCGCGTCGCAAGATGCGCTTTTTTAACACTCTGTCAGTTCTTTCAGTCTACAGTCTGCAGTCTACAGTCAGCGCAGTCTTCTGCTCTTCGAAGAGTTGAACAATTAGATAAAACATCCGACAGTTGCACACTGTGATGAATGTTAATTGATCTGCAGAAAAGCTGGAAAAAGTTGAAGACTTTGCAAGATTATTTTGCGCTCTAGAGTAGGAAACTCTTTGGATTTTTTTTCATGCATCCTTGACGGATGCTGATCGCATTCCAAAAAAAAAAAAAACACCTGCCCACCTGTCGGCAAATGCCCTTTAAATTAGGCATGCAGACATTGACACGAAATTAATATGCCGTTTCAATGTATTTTGTATCTTTTATCTTTGCAGCTAGTGTAACTTGACACCTCCAGCAACAACAACAACTATAACTATATATACCCGAGTTGATGGCCCCGTATGTGTGTGGGTGGCAATAAATTAGAGAGCCGTATCAATTTTTATTCCTCCGATGACGATCATCATGAGCCTCATGACGATGATGATGATGATGAAATTGACCGATTGACCAGCAGCAGCAGCAGCAGCAGAGCAGCAGCATCAGACGGAGGCGTATGAAACGATGTGAAACGAGAACTACTAGACAGAGCAAGAGAACAATAACAAAACAGTAACGAAAGAGAGAGAGAATAGTAAGAGAGAAGGGAGACAGAGAGCAGAGAACATCACACCATGGAGTCCGAGTTCATGGAGCAGGATGTTACCCTGGACGGCAACGAAGATCTGATGTCTACATCAAGTACATCCACAAATGGCGCTGGCAGCGACACAAATGGTTGTGGCAAGAAAACGGTATGTTATCGAACCATATAGACAGAGACAGACAAGCAGAGAGACGGACAGACAGACAGACAGGCAGACAGGCAGACAGGCAGACAGACAGACAGACAGACAGACAGACAGACAGACAGACAGACAGACAGACAGACAAACAGACAGACAGACAAACCATCTAGGAATCCTCTCTCACACACAAACAAATCAGACTTTTCATGTGTTCAGCTAAGGTACTTATGACACACTTTTTATTATCACCAACAAGTCACAAGATATTATCAGGCTAGATACCCACTCGCTACCCCACTCGAAAATAGTCGTCAAGTCATTATATCATTCACTCAACTATTCACTCAGTTATTGTTGAATTTGGCTGCAGCCTCAAGCAAAATCGCCGACAACACCTAAGAGGTTTCCATGGGCCCGCTTAGACGGGGTACCTACTCAAGTGCTTTGACCCACCCACCCAGACGAGTTGCCTCATCTAACACAGGGGGGGCAGAGAAAGGCAGAGAGAGAGAGAGAGGGAGAGCAATTGCCTCTCATGGGCGGCGCACTCCGTCAACAAAAGCGGGGCAATAACTATGTTCAAACCATAAGACGATGGCCACACTTGACTGCCACAGCAAGAGAGAGAGAGAGAGAGAGAGAGAGAGAGAGAGAGAGAGGGGGGGAGGGGAGAGAGAAGGAAGAAGATTGGGTAAGGCAGGCAGCCTGCGTTCTATGGAAAAAACGTTTATACAAATGACTCTGCCTCCCATGCTTACTTGGCTTTTCCAGCTAACTTTATAGTCCACAGTCTGGCAGCCATTAGCTAGCTCATAAAGGATTTACTAACAACATGCTAACCAACTTTACTTTATGATAGACCTAAACGAATTGTAAAATTCTATAGGCAAATAAAAAAGTATATAAAAAGTACTTTAGTTTCTAGTAAATGGGCATTGCGAAGGTCCTCTAAAGCTAAAGGTCAAATCAAAATACTATGTCATTGTTTAATCTGAAAATATGAGTGGGGCCTGCACTATATGCATTTTGCGTACTCCATATAAGTCCTGGCCATAAATAACAAAAGCGAAGAGTCGCCTCGAATATCGAGAATGCAATTAAAGGCAGTTCAAGGCGGCGCTCTTGTCAGCTTAATTTCAATTTAAGGCCAGAAAAAAATAATATATATAAGTAAATACTTAATAGGCTTTAAAATCAGTTGCGCTGCCCACACACAAGAATCGAAAAAAATACAAGAAAAAACTTGAGAAACTCTGTAAACAATTGTGGAAAACAACTTTCGACTTTGAGAGACTACAACGACGACTGAGAGACCCGTGACATTTGCATTTGACTTGCGACCATTTATGCTAATTACGCGACACTTAATTCATTATGCCATTTTTTTATATTTTTTTTTATTACGGTTTCAACACTATAGTCTATAACAACGCCCGATCCGACATCGTATGTGACAAAGGCGCGTGTCACACGTCCCACGCCTCCGCCGCCCTCAAAGAATCCCATGCAATTTGTGCAGATCAAACCGTGTAATCTATATCAAACTGCACAGCAACAGTTGAAGAAGGCCGAGGAGGTGAAGAAACTGAAGGAGGTGAAGAAGGAGGAACCCGAGGAGTGGCAGAATGTAAGTAGGGTAAATAAGATAATCAATCACATATTATTCACTTATCAATAAGATTATAATTAATTAATTGCACGCACAACTCTGGTGAGAATTCCTACACGCAGAGATCTTGTGGGAATTACATCAGATCTAGATAAACTTACTACACATAACATATCTTATATGCATGAGAGAAACTCGATATGTTTGAAGTTTCCGTAACCAAAAGACAAAAAATCGTGACAAATTTCTAAATCGCCTCCTTTTTTTTTGTCTCCATTTCGCATACGAGCTACGATTTTGGGCTGGGCGGGGCAGGGTATCTGGGCTGGTTATGACCATATCTGTCTATGTGACCGACCAGGCTCGCTCTAGTTTTCAGTGCACGTCGTTGGAGCGGACAAATAAATGATATTGCATAATCAGGCATTACTTGTGCTGTATTTTCTCTACTTTACCACTTATCGCTCACTCTTTCTCTCTCTCTGTCTATCTCTCTCTTTGATAGTTTTTACACAATTTTCTGTTGCATGCAAATTTTACGTAGTTGCCATAACCTCAAAACGAAAGTGTCGCCCATTTGACGTGACTGTACCTCATTACCTAATCAGCTGTTCGATATGTTTGCCACATTGCGTTGCCATTACTTCAGTTAGTCAGTCCGTCAATCAGTCCATGTCACCTCTCCAGGCCCTTCCTGCCTTCATTTGTTTTCGTCAAACGTTTTCTCCCTCGAGATTGGCAACGCTTTTCTTGTTCCCAGACATAACTTTTGCTTTATACGAGTATGCGAAAATCTATTAAAATGCGACGAACGTACACCCGAACTGGGTCTTGGATTTTTGGGTTTGTTTTCGGGCCAAATTCGATGGGAAAGGGAAGTTGAAAAATGCCGTTTTAATGGTCATTTAGTGAGCGACAAAAACATCACCGATTGTTTTGGTTTTTTTTTTTTTTTTTTTTTTTCAATTTGTGGAAAGTTTTGCAATCAAACTTATCGATTTAAGTCGGAAAATTTATTGAAAATGAGCCCTAGTTACATTGATTGTTAAATTTACGCTCAGATTGGGTTTAAATTTAATGTAGAGCCTACCGGAAACGGTAAAGATTATAAAGTACAGAACGATTTCATTAAGCCGCCTCCAGATTAAATTACATTCTTTAAATACCTAAAAGATAAGTGAAAATCTTGCAATGAATGCGAGTATCTTTCGTATTCTACGCTCCATGACTGAAAGTCTTTCTACAAAAAAAAAAAAAATAAAAATAATAAACAACTTTACGCCCTGCACACATTTCTTTCACCTTTGTCACGTCTACTATGGGTCCGAGAAACTGGGGCCCCCAGACTGACCGATCGTAAACCAAGCAAAACTTTTTAATTGGCCCCCAAAGCGAAGAAGAATTGAGATTTCGAGTGCGAAAATATATATATATGTATATGTATTGTGTTTAGAGTAGTATAGCATACCTTATAAGCAGTATAGTACACCTAGTATTTGTAGTACAATGTGCCGTATTATTTAGCTAACTTTCGCTACTTTTTCTTTCTTTTTTTTCTACAAACACAAAAAGAACCTTGACAATTGGAAATCATCACGGCGAAAACGTGTGGAGCACATCATCGATCGTGTTGTCGAAACGAAGAAGCTCGAAGAGGAGGAACATGATCGCACGCGACGAAAATCGAAAACATTTACCGAAATGATGGAGGAGAGGCAAGTACACACATATAATACGGAGCGATCTTGAACTCGTATTCCTTAGACGATCGATCATATAGAATATTTATTTGAATTTCCCCCTTCTTTTTTTTTAGAGCTGAACGCGGCGGTTCGCGAGGACGCGCCAAACTGGCATCCCTGGCGGTATACAACGAGGATGAGGCGAATGATTTCAGTGATCTTGGGATCGGTACCAGCAGTGCCAGTGGCAAGAGCAGCTTATCGGAGGATTATGATAACAACAGTGTTATGGTGAGTTCAAGACATTAGAAAAGTGAATTAAAGAAAGGGAAGGGATGCCTTAGGGTACTCTACAGGGTATCTATTGACTCTCTCTACTTGTGTTTTTATTTGACGAATTTGTGTCATGCGTTTTGTATTCCCAAATTTGTTGACTACTTGAGGTTTTTTCTTTCTTGTTTTTCCAACAACTTTGTTGTTATGGAAACAATTACAACAAATTAGCAATTAAATTGAGTTTATAAACAATTTGCCGCTGCGAGTGATGGAAAGTGTTGCGAGCTAATAAACACAAATTGTTTATTAATCATTCAATTACAATTGCTCAAATAAAAAATCATAAACAAAGGCGACAAGCACAGGGAGAGACAGAAACAGAGAGAGGGAAAGAGAGAGAGACAGAGAAAGAGAGAGAGAAAGCGCTCGCATAATCATATCAAGCAGTTTCTGCTGCTGAGAAGAAGACAGCGGGGTACATAAGGGTTAAGCCAGCAGTGGGTTAAGCATATATACAAAATATTCTAATCTCTCCCATCTCTTTCCTTCCCAGAGCGACAATCCCGTTGAGCTGAACAAATCCATTGGCTCCGCCGGCGCCGCTGCTGCTGCTGCTGCTGGTGGCAACGCAGAGCAGCAACAGAATCACCTGAACAGCAACAGGATTGGCAATGGCAACCACAGCAGTAATCCACAAGCACAGCAGAGCGGGCCAAGCAAACCGGGCACATCCACAGCAATTGCCACTGCTGCAGCTGGCAAATTGGCCAACTCCTCTAATGGCGCTGGCACACGGGAATACATCTCATCGCCGGGCTACGATACATCGTCTAGCACAGCGCCAGCCAGCTCACCCGATCCCTGTGAATACACCTATGAGGGTGCCATACAGGATTACAAACAGCGTGTCCAGCGTGCGAGCAGCAATGGCAAAATCTCTGGCAATAATAATGCAGCCGAGACTATAGGGTATCCTACTCGGCGGGGCAGTAAGATTGAGGATCGACTCAGCGGCTTTGAGGTCACCTCGCCCAGTGATACACAGGAGGGCGTGGAGAAGCAAAAAGTGGATGTGCCCAAGGTGGATATATCGAAGCGCAAGGAGATCTTTGAGCAGCAACAGGCATCGTTGGCCAATGGAACTGGAGCTGTGCTGCGCGAGCGTCTATCCAATGGCAATGGCTCAGCTGCTGGCGAGGTGAAGCGTCTGTCTGGGGACTTGACCAGCATTAGGGATCGCATGCAGAGCCTGGAGCAGCAGCGCAATGCCTTCAATAGCAGCAAGAGTGTGGATGTGCCGGTGGCGCCGCTTAAGCAGCGTCTCAATAGCCTGCAACATGCCGTTACCAAAGAGGAGCAGGTGAAGAAGCCGCCACTGGTGGCGCTCATCGATGCGCGACAGCTGGAGATAATGCGCAACGAGGAGCAGCGCATGCGACAACAGCAGCAGCAGCAGCAGCAGCACCAGCAGAGGGAGCAACATAAGGAGAAGGTGCAACCGCAGTTGAGCCTGCCTCCCACACTGGTTGTGGAGGAGCCTGCACACGATGACAGCGGCATACAGGTAGACAATAACCAGGAGGAGCTACAGCAGCAGCAGCAGCAGCTGAACGAGGCCATTGCTGCACTGCAGCTGGAGGAGCGACAACTGGAGGAGGCGGCACAGGCGGTGAATCAGATTGAGGCCGAGTTCGATGAGTTGACCGATTGCCAGCCAGCTGAGTTGCCACACCAAGTGGCTGCGGCAGCAGCAGCTTCAACTCCAACTCCAGTGCAGCCTAAGCTGGCACAGTCTACGCCACAGCCGGCACCACCAACAGCAGCACCAGCACCGGCAACAGCTGCAGCGGCACGGGACATGGAATTTAGTGTAAGTTCTACTAACAATTTTATCGCAAACGAAACTAAGTTAAGTCCACGTAGTCCCAATCAAAATGTTGTTGTAGTAGCTTCAGCTTCACATGCGGTGACGGTGCAACCAAATCTCTTCAATCCCCAAACCAATCCCAATCCCTATCCCCATCCCGATCCCAGTCCCTATTCATCCTCCCCCGGCAGTAACTTGCGTAGAAAGCCCTCGAATGAAATGGTCCATGCGCGAAACTTGTTAAAAATGTTTAAGGAAACCTTTCAAAATGATCCCGAGTTGAGCGAAGAGCAGCAGCAGCAACCTACGGGTCAGTTTAGCCAGATCTTTGACTTTACCAAGACACCACCAGCAGCACCAGCACCAGTCCAACACCAACACGCTCAGCCAGCTGCACCAATACCCACACCCAGCTCCCCAATATATGCGATGCCTCAGCCCAGACCAACTGCTGCTGCAAGTTGTTGCACCACTCCACCAACACCACCAGCACCCACGCAAATACCACGTCCACTGGGCAAACCACCCATGTCACCCAAGGCGGTGCGTTCGCCACAGACGACGACGACACCACAGCAATTTAGCATTAACGGACGCGTTGAGATCTTCAATTCGCGCCAGCTGCCCACGGAGAAGGTGCCCGCGAAGCCACCCACACCGCCGCCCAGGCGTGCCTTTAGAGCAGAGCCCGAACTACCGCCGCCCGAGGTGGTAATGTGTGCACCACCAGTGACCATTGTGAATGCCGATGAGCTGCCCAAACCCAATACGGTGAAGGCTTTATCCAGCTGCTTTGCCACAGCCACAGAGCCACCGGCAGCACCACAGAAACCACACGGAAGTAGTCCAGCTCCAGTGAGATCAGCGTTGAGGGCAGCCAACGGCTGCAAGTCGCCTACACCAGCAACCACACAAACGGCAGCTGCAGCAACTGTGTCATTCGGTGGTGTAACAGCAGCAGCAGCAGCAGCACCACCACCCACACCTCTGCCCAAGCCGTTGCCACGCAGCCGCATTCCACAGATAAGCACACCACCAGCTTCACCCAAGCCTGTGCGTCGTCTGGTTGTGAATGTGGATGAAGTGGATCGCAGCTCTGGTGATTATGCTCCTGTGGTTGGACTAACCAAAGCGGTGGTGCACACACCGCCATCGCCCTCGCCAGTCGTCAAGTCATCAGACCCACTGGCACCCAACGATACCCTGGCGGTGCATGTGTCGAAACCCTCAGAGATGCCTCCACTGCGCATTTGTGCGCCCAACGAATCGAGTCTCTTCAAGCTCGCAAGCTCAGCGCCAACCTCACCACACATGGTGGATCAGGAGGTGGCGCTGTGTCAGCAATTCCTGGAACAGGAGGCAGCCAAGCAGCAGGCGCAGTTGCAGCTGGCGCCGGAGGATGCTGAAAGATTGGAGCAGCTGGCCGTGCAGGAGTTGCCCTGTGATAGAATCGATGTGGCCAAGACGCCAAAGTTGCCCAGCACAGGCTGTCAAATCATTAGCCAGCAGAAGCTGCAGAGCTGCGATGGAGTAACCCAGAAACAACAGAACGAGGAATTGCTGGTGCCCAAGGAGGAAGATGTGGCACTGTGCATCGGCCTGTTGGATTGCCTGGCACCGGCACAGGAGCCAAGCTGCGAGAGCATCGATGTGCGTGTGCAGCCGGTGCCGGCAACAGGATTCAAGGAAATCAGTGATGCGGAGGTCTCACATTGTGATGGCCTGCATGCAGCAGGAGCAAGGGACGTGAAGAGCTGCAAACCCTCCACAACCACCGGCAACAACAGCAGCAGCTCACCCATTGGAGATGCACGTGCCGCACACTCCAAGGCACTGATGGAGACATGCGAGCAGATCATAGCCGAGGAACGTCTGGCCAGCAGCCAGATGATGAGATCATCTCTGCCCGAGGGCAGTGGCTCCACGCCTGGCACTCCCTTGGCCACACGCAAGTCCAAGATTCCCATACCGAAACCATGTTGCATATCTGCCTCGAACACAGATTCCATAACCCGCACGGGTTATCTACCCACAGGCTCAACTGCAACTGAGGATGCAGCCGGAGGAGGAGCCGGAGCCGGAGCCGCAGAGCCACAGCCGCTTATCGCTCGTACACACGTGGTGGAAACGGAATTCAATGTGAAACCACGCAGTCCACCCACTTCACCCAAACCGGAGAAGGTGAAGGATAAGAAAACGAAGAATATATTTGATTTTCTGCGACGCAATTTCGGACATGGACACGATGAATCGTCCACGCCGCATCCGCAACCACATCCCACACTCAATGAAACCCTCGAACCGAAAGTGGTCCTAACGAGCACTCGCAGTGGCGTCGATGTGGTCGATGCCGATCCCTTTGTCAAGGTGGATAACTCCAAGTTCTATGTGGCCGGCGAAGAGCCTCCTCCTCCTCCGCTGCCGGCAACACCAGCTCCCGTGAACATAGAGATACGCAAGACTATTACAACCGATGAGATTCTAGAGGAACATAACACTGAGCAGGCCTTGAGCCAGGAGATAAGTGATCTGCTCGACGATGAGCTCAACAAGCTGAGTTTGGTGGGTGATGGGGTTGCTGGTGCTGGACACTAAGGCGAGTTAGGATTATAAAGATTTCTACCAAGAGTCGACAAATTTCACAAATGCGAAAGTCTTCTATAGCTGGGATTTTTTTTAAATGGTATTCATTCAGGAAAATTATCAGATATCGAGTGGGATTATATGTCTGACCCAAAAAATTCGGGAAATCTTTATCGCCTTTCAAAGTTGTGAGAAAATCGAATCACAATCTCAGCATACGAATTTATTTATTAAAATATTAATTCTAGATATCTTATGTGGGATCCGTCTTGTTTTCATTTGTTATTCTCTTTTTAAACATTTCTTTTGTGGGGGCTCAAGCTACGTAAGCTACGGTTTTTCTCTCTATCTCTTCTTTCTTTTGTTTTTTTCCATTATTATTTCTCATTATTTCCATGCTTTCGTAATTACTAAAACCAATTTTTATGTATAAAAACGAAATTTGATTTATATAAAGAAAAAAATGTGAAACATACCTATGTTCTAGATGATGGTTATATACATATATATAGATTTTATATACTGAGAAACGAAGCTTCTAAAACAAACAGAAAAAAAAATAACAAAAAGAAACGAACCTCAAAAAATCCTACCAAAATAATGAACAAACTAAACAAAAAAAAAACAATTATCATAATAATAATAGTAATAATATAAAATGTTTTGCTATTTTATGAATAAAATAAAAACACAACCAAAAAAAATAATTAAAAAATTATCAAAGTGAAAAATAGTTACAAATTCGATTCAAACGAACCAGTTCCGAGTCACTTGTAGCAAGCAGTGCAACAGCTTGTCGTACACTGCTTGCTTCGAGACGGGCACTGCTTACGCGAGAACTGCTTACAGGCAGGCAATAAAATTGCCCTAGAAAAGGGAACAAATGTTTAGCCGGGTTATTTAGTATATTTTGTGTAATGTGTAAATATACTTCCCAGGCAGTTGCAAAAATGAAAGGGAATTTTTAAAAATAAGGAAAATTATGAGAAAAAGGCAAACGATGATTTTCTCAAATTTAAAAAGCAAAGATATTTTATGCATTTTATAGCTGAATTAAATACAAAAATTCTGATATCAATATAACTGCGGGGTAAATAAATTCTCGGCCTGGCCGAAATAAAATTGTTCTTTCTTTTTGAGTAGAGTTTCTTATCTAAAGGTGGAATTGATATAACACACTCTCTATACATATCCTGTGCGCCCTGGTCCCTGTTTTGTGTACTGTTTTTATCCTATCCAGCTGTTTAGCGTAAGTAAGGTTACATCTTCTTAAGGCAGCCTTTGTAAATATTACGTATTGTATATCTATCATATATTATTATCTTTGTCTATCTATCGTATATATAAACATAACTGTATGCATATTGTATATCTCTCTTACATGCCTTGCGCTCGTATTTGTTGGCTAAAATGTATCAAAATTATATATACTATATATATAAACTGTATGCTACAGTTACATAGTTTACATGCTTACTGCCAGCAAAAGTTGTTGCAAGTTTACAATTTTCGAGGTAAGCGGTTGTCTCTCTCTCTGTCTCTCTCTCACTCACTCTCACTCTGTCTGCCATACTGTCTCATGTGTATTTTGTTCTTTATCCCTCTTGGTTTTGTCTTTGCTTTTGTGTGTGCATTACGCCTTTTTGTTGTTATTTTATTTTTTGTGTTATCTCTTAAGTTTTCCACTGCATGTTGCGAACTGTCACGACCTCCGCCCTGTCCCCTACGCGTAGGGTTTCAGTTCGGTTCAGTCTGCCTACTTCTCGGGGCAACAAATCGTTCCAATATTCGGCATATATATATATATACGTTTACACTGTCTGCTTTTGCTTTCGCGAATTTTGCTTTCAGCTTTTGGTTTTTTTTTTATTTTTTTTTTTTGTCTTTTATCTCTTACCCCAAGCGCATTGCAACAGTTGCGTTTAGTCGCCTTTGGGCTGTCAACTGTTTTGCTTCGTTCCGGGCAAATTGTTTACCTGCTGTTTATCTTTATAGTGCCAGTTATACAGGCATATATAGTGTATATATATATTCACCCCCATATGCAACGCATATGTCTGGCTAAAAAGTAATCATTACGTCGCGTCGGGAATGAGCTTATAGTACGTTATTATAGTGTTCCAAATAGGTTCCACAGCGAACTTATTTGATCGCAACAAAATGGTAAATATTGTAGAATTGCCATAGATCCAGAAATTCCTAGAAACCCACCCAGTTGATAAAGTTTATTGCGTGTAATTACGAGAGGGGGAACTACTTAGCAGCGATTTAAAACCTATCAAATTCGACATGTGATTAAGTCTGTCGGCAGAAGTAGATTAGAACAGAATGTGACACCCTACTAAGCACGTCATTTGTTTTTTTTTTGCCTCAGATCAATAGAGCTTAAGATAAAAACAACGGAATGTTCCATGTCAATCAACTAAATTTCGTCATAGTTTCCGTAGTTTTTCCCCTGCTTCTTCTTGCTCCCTCTAATCTCTATTTATATAGCTTAATGAATCAGTTAATAAAACGCACTCAGTACGCTCAGTTTATGATTGTTTATCAAGTTAGTGCAAGTTTTTCCCATTTATCGAACTATATCGATTTTTAGAGAATTTACAGACCTGGAAAATCCATAAAAGAAATTAAGAATTAGAATGTTGAGAAATATACAAGTTTTTCAAAAATTGTTGACTTAAAAAATTCCTTTTTTTTATGCCGTTCACTCTAAGGAGCACAAACTGTACTTGCAGCTCATGTTTGCCCTGTTTGAGTGCTGTAAATAATGGAACCCTTTGAATGCGTTTCATTTGCAATTAATAAATAAATTTATTTATTTTTTTTAGTGCTTATCAATTATCAAATAATTCCCTTGAATTTGTTTACAATTTGTGTTTGATATTGCTGGCTGCCGATATATATTTTTTTGTTTTTTGTTTTTGTTACTTTGTTTTTTTTTTTATTTATTTTTTACTTTCATGCTAGCTCAGCTGATTTGTGTTAATTAACTTTATTAAAATATGTGCGATGATGGCGCATTCTCTCTCTCTCTCTCCCCTTTCTGTCTCTCTCTCTCTCTCTATCTGCATCACTCTTGCACGCTTTTCGCCGCTTCACTCACACGTTCTACGCTCGCTCGCAACGTTCCACAGATCAACGAAGCTCTTGATTTGGCGCTGGAAGCTATTGACAGGGAGCAAGCCAGCAAGCAGGAGGAGAGCCAGGAGCCGAAGGAGGAGGAGGAGGAGGACGTGCAGCTGGAGGAGATGGAAGAGGTAGAGCAACAGAAGAACAATGAGAATTTAGTTAAGGAGGAGCTGCAGGAGGTGCAGGAGCAGGAGCATGACGATGAGTTGATGAATATGAAGCGCGATGAGCTGATGCCAAATAGAACCGATGAACAGAAGAAGCAGGAGGTGCAGCAGGAGCACGAGCTGGAGCAGAAGAAGAAGCATGAGGAGCGTGGAGAGCAGCAGCAGCAGGAGCAGGAGAATAGAAAGGAACCGATATACGAGAACATCAGCTCGTCCATATCTATGCAGCAAGTAGATTGTGAACAGACAGCGATGATTCCGCGCCGTGGAGGAGGACACAGACAGAGCATTCCAAATAAAAGCAACAATAACAATAACAACAACAACAACAACGAGCATAATCAAAGCAACAACAACAACAACAACAAAGATGATGAGGAGGAGGAGGAAGAAGTAGCAACAACAACGACAACAACAACAACAAAAGTAGCAGCAACATCCGCAGAGGCAGCAACAAGAAATCCGGATGCAGAGCCATACTACCAGGTGCCCAAAGCAACGGAACCCTATTACGATGCACCCAAACATCTGCGTCCCATTCCCGTCTACGAGAACATCGACATCTTCTACACGGGGCTGGAGCTGAGCAGCTCCAGCAGCTCCAGCAACAACAACCACAACGTTCTGCCCTTGGGTCTGATGTCTGGGCCACTGGAGCCGCCAAAGGAGAAGCCACCGCCGCCGCCCATTGAACACACGTCACTGGCAACGTCGACACAGGCTGGGGATGAAGATGAACTGGATACGGGTACCTGGTCATCGGACAATACCTATGAGACCATCTCGAGCAGCACACGACGTCAGCAGCTGCAGCTGCAGCAGACCACAGGACAGACGGCAGCAGGTGGGCAGGGCCAGGCCACGCCCCCCATCAAGCGTATGAATTCGACGAAGCGCATCAAGAAGGAATTGCGCAATAAACGTTCCAGTTTTCTGGGTATCGAAACCGATGCAGATCTCGATGATGTGGATAGTTATCTAGAGCTGACGGTGGCACCGCCGCCGGATATGGCGCAGCTGTTGCAGGAGGAGCGACGTCTGGAGAAGCAACTGTACATCAAGGCGGGGCTATGCGATAGCTCAGATACAGGTGAGTAGGGGGGAGGGAGGGAAGGGAAAAGCAATAGAGCGGAAAAACGTAAACGTGGAAAATTACTGAGAGGGGCTGCCACTGGAAGCCAACTGTGAGGTTAAGTCTAAATAATCCGTTTAGTGCGTGCCACAGTGGCGCAGTCACTGTTCATTGCGAGGGGGGTGGGGCATAACGATGCATAGTGCTTGCGATAATTCCCTTTTTTCTCCGCTCAGGTGAAAGTCGCGATTCGGGTGTCTCGGAGAATCACTCGCGGCAGAGCAGCGAACATTACACCAACTCGTCGGAGGAGAACGATACACAGTCGGAGGCAACACCACCGCCACCGCCCATGTTGACGCTGCCGCTGCCGCTGCCCCCGCTGCCACTGCCGCTGGCAAATGGAACGCAAACGGCGACGCAGCTGGGCGAGGTGATCTATCACAATGACACGCTGCTGGCAGCACAGACGCCATTGCTGCAGACGGCAAAGGGTACATCCGCGGAATCTTGGACAGAGTCAGCAACAGCTGCCGCGGCTGCAACGCAATCGCTGAGCGAGGCGACGGCCACGGCGAATGCCAAGATGTTGTCCATCGAGGAGAAGATACGTGAGCAGGGCGAGGTGCTGCGTGTCGAGCGGGAGCTGCTGCAGTTCTCGGTGAGTAGAGTGGAAGAAGGAGCAGGCTAAGAAATGCAACTAGATTAATTGTTCCTTTTGTCCTCTGCAGCAGGAGGAACTGAAGCGACAGCGTGAGAATCTGCTGCTCCGTGAGCATGTTGCACGACGGGAACTGCAGCATGGCGCCAAGATGCTTATGTCGAACAATCGACGATCTCTGCAGGATCTGCATCATGGTATTGGCAACGGAATGCTCAGCGCCTTTCAGCCACCACATCTCCAGCAGCAGCAGCAGCAGCAGCAGCAGCAACAGCAGCAGCAACAGTTGCAGCAGCAGAGCCAACAAATCTATGCGAATGTGCCACAGCAGCAGCCGCGTCCGGCGGCACCAGTGTTGACTCAGTTCCATTACCAGCAGCTGGACACAGACTATCGCAAATCCATGTCGGATCTGAATGAGTTCTCCAAGCGTCTGATGCCAGCGCCACCGCCGCCACCGACGCCGCCGACAAAGCCATTGCGTGCGGTGCATCTCAATGGGCACACGGCCCTCGAGTCGGACTATGCGGTCAGTATGCGGCAACGTGGCAGCGGTTCGCTGGTGAAAATTGCCAACGCTGCGCCGCCACCGCCACTGCCGCCGGCTCCACGATTAACGGCAAGCCTGGCTGCGGCCTATCATCATCAGTCAGCGCAGAATCTGAGCAACATGTCGCGCAATACGCTTCTAGCACTAAGTGCCACGCCCAAACCCAAGTACACAGATGGCTGGGTGCAGGTCCAACAGCAGCAGCAGCAGCAGCAACAGCAGCAGCAGCAGCATAGGCATCTGCTGAACGATGCCGCCTGGCTGCAGAAACGCAAATCCATGCCGGACTACAGTGGCGCCCTCTATAACAATGGCCATGCCAATCATTGGCTTCTGCAGGAGGCCGAGCATCGTCGTCTACTCGAACAGCAGCAGCAGCAGCAGCTGCAGTTGAACCGACGCTCCATGCCGGCACCACAATCGAATGGAAAACCTTTGCCCGATTCCATTATTCAGACACTGACAGAGCGAGTGCAGAGCAAAGGCATAGGCGAACGAAAGCGGTAAGGATTAGGATACTGGATGGAGGAAGAATCTCTAACTAATCCCTGTAACTATCTCTCTCTCTTTTTCTCTCTCTCAGCTTTGATGGCAATGGCAACTACAGTCAACTGAACAGCAATGGCCTCGGGCTGAAGCCTTTGAGCAACCACAACAACAACAGCAGCAATATCATTAACAACAGCAACAGCAGCAACAGCAACAACAGCAACAGCAACAACAACAGCAACAACACTGCCAGCAATCAGGAGAAGGTGCTCAGTGTTAGCGGAAAGAAGAAATGCTCCCATTGCGGCGACGAATTAGGTAAACTTTGCTACTACGTTGGTTGTGAGTGTGCCTCTTCTACTACTACTCCTTCTCCGCCTCCGCCTCCGCCCCCAGTCCCTTGTCTCTACTCTCCTCTCCTCTGCGTATATTGTATACTTCATATGTATCTATTGAGTTCTATAGGCTTGAACGGCGAGCATTACAAGCGATCAGTTTGATTCATTTCATGGCATATATAAGCAAAAATCTAAGATCTATCTATAAGTAATATTATGCGAAAATCTCCTTAGTTCTACTCCGTTTCCTTAACTATATCTCTCAGCTTTACTCTCTCTCTCTCTCTCTCTGTCTCTCTATTTTCTGTCTCGCACTCTTCATTCTCTCACATGTCTATGCCAGATTTGGGCTGTACCCACGACAACTGTCGCAAGGTGCACAAAGCGCTCAAGTATATTGTTTGGGTTTAACTAACTAACTCCGAACGATAACAGAAAAAGACTTAAACAAAGACTAAATACAATAATAATAATTATGATAATAATAAAAAACAAAATGTAATACTAACTAGCAATGCAGCAGCAGCATTTGAAAGGCTGAAGGTATTCAAGCTGAATGGAAATGCAAACTTTCACTAATTGTCATCAATTTCTCTTTTCTATTCCCTCTTAAGGTCGCGGAGCTGCCATGATAATCGAGTCGCTGTTGCTGTTCTACCACATTAACTGCTTCAAGTGTTGCGTCTGCCATGTCCAACTGGGAGATGGACTCAATGGAACCGATGTCCGTGTGCGAAATCAAAAGCTTCATTGCCAGAATTGTTATTCCAGCGACGATGGTATCAAGTTCAGCTGCGTATAGAGCATAGATACTCCATACTCCATACACCATACTCTTTCCCGGAATCACCAATAGTTGTTGTAGTTTTTTTTTTCGACTAGTTACTTTCTATTGTTGTTGTTGTTGCGGCGAAACATACTTACGTGTTATGTTTAGAGTTAGAACGCAAGAAAAAAGTCAATATCAATTATACAAAAATACATAAACCTACATACTTAACATATACGTACATACATATATGGACAAGTTTGTCAGCTTATAATGTTAATAATCATCGAAGAATATAATGCAACAACGTTCAATTCGCAGTTCTAATAAATGTTTTCAGATTCAGATTTTTAACTTTTTATATAGACTATATATATACATATATACATACATACATACGTATATTATTATATGTATACAAGCTCTCGCTTTTTTGTCTGATGTTTTTTGCCAAATCAAATCAAAGTCTATATAAATATAAATATACATATACATATATATGAGAAAAATTTAATGTGTGTTAAATCCTTACGAGACGAGAAATTTCTATGAATGTTGTTAAATTTTTGGAAGTTGTATATTGCCTACATTTATATAATAAATTATATAGTATACAGACATAAGTTTTTTGAGAAATTAATATTGTATATTAATTGTAAAACACATGCTGAATTATTTAAAATGAAACAAACAAAAGAAACACGAAATTTGGAACTTATTTAGAACCAAGCCCCACTGCATTACACCATGTAAAACCTTCACGACGTACCCAAAGTACCTTAAATTATATAGTGCATACATACACACACACACACACACACACTCGCATGCGATATATACAAAACACACACACACACACACACATATCTACATCTCCATAAAGAACGAAGAGGATGAGAAAACAACGTTTTTAATTCTAATTGTCGTTATTATTTGTATAACATGATATATAAACACCTGTATTTAATATACACACGTACACGTATTTAAAAGTACATATATGTGTATTATGTATTTTCTTATTCTTATTTATTGTAATTAAGCATCTGAATGTTATCAACTTCGTTGCGCATTCTTTGAAATACCTATAACCAATTCTAACTTTAATCGGTATGTGAATTATTTCTTTTTTTCTGTAAAAAGGCAGCTTGAATTTCGTTTAGTTTTAAATAAAGTATACAAATACCTATTTCAACAAATCTATTGTGTTTGTCTTCAAAGGGAATAAAAATGCATCTTTGTCCAAAAAAAAAGTCTCCAAAAACTATGACTAAAGCATGACTTGGTCTTGGTCTTTAAGAAGGTGTAGTATGTTTGGACAAATATCTAATAGGACAGGACAAGTAACATCTTGTAATTTAAAAGCAAAACAATGTTTTTGGTGATCTGAGCACTTTATTACTTAGACGCATGAACGGTAAATACACAATACGTAAATTAAACTTTTGCTCTTAAATCTGACTTAACCCCCAATTCAGACTGAAAACCGGACTAAGCTGTGGGCAGGAATGTCAGTTTTTCGTTGAGTTGGAGTTGGGTCTTGATTAATTGTGAGAGCGTGACGACCATCAGCAGGTCGCGTACATTGGCATTGAACATTTGGGTGAATTGTTCGTGGGACATGTGTGGAACCGAGTGAATCAGGTCGAGCAGTTGACGTCCCACAGCGTTATCCGGTGTCACCTTGTGTGCAATGACATCATCCACATACTTTAGAATAAGGTCCAGCAGCGACTGCAGTTTCGTTGAAGCTTCAGAGATTTGAGCCAAGTCAAGCATGGGTGGCACAGTTTTCGGCCTGTGCGCCGGAGACACGCCAATCGTCTTTTGCAGCAGCTTTAGGCCAAACGTCTCGGGTTCATAGCTGGTCAGCTCCACGGGAATTGGTGTAAACATGCAGCCGGTTTTGCCGCCGGGTACGCCTAGCTGAATACAGACATAGGCGCGCAATCCCATGCGACCGCCTTGCAGGGAAGTGTCAACAGTCAGATGGACAGGATTGTTGCATTCCCGCGCATAGTATTCGTGTATGACGGAGCTGTGGTTTGTCACTTCATTGCCGGTTGCCCACCAGCCAACAACACTCTCGTTGGCATTCACCTTGCGGTTCAGATCATACATATCCAGCGCGTAGCTCAGTTCGGCTTCCACTTGATCATCGTGTTCCTTGTGCGGCACACAGAAGCAGTTGGTAACCTCGACGACTCCCTTGTCGACGGAGCCAAGCAGTGTGCCGATAACACGATGAGAGTCAGCATTACGGCGTTCAAACGCGTCCACAACTTGGAAAAGCACAACCGGGTGCACGCGCACGGTTAAATTCAGTGCCGACATTGTTGATTTTTCGTACGATGTGTGCAAAAATATTACAAAAATTTAGCAATCGCCACGCTGGGTGAAAAGGACCTAGGGATGGAAGAATACGTGCGATAGTTTGTGGAGGTCGGTCGATATTTTAGTGCTGCCAACTCAGCTTTGGCTTTTTTTGTTCAGTTCAGGGGAACTTCACTGTTGTGGAACTGTTGAGTTGGGATATTTATCGAACAAATCCGATTAATTCATTTACCAATACGCCGATTAACGATAAAATGGTATTAATTCAAAACGAACTCTGTAATACTGAGAAGTAAAATAGAATTGGATATACACGTAGGATACATATTTGGTAAGCTTATATATCGTTGCTTCCAATAGATTATTTTTCTTACTGTTTACTCAATCCACCCATTAAAAAGCCAAAACTGTAGGGTTTTAGGTAAATAAAAATTAATTTTATTAAATAAATTTCTTATAGTATGCTCACTTAGCATAAAAACTCTATGTGTAGTCATGGAAATTCTACTTGAGACTACCCCCAGGTGAGGGACTTGATTGCTAAATCTGTTTTTATTTTTCTGCAATTATCTAAACATTAATTCGGCTTTCTACGAAAAACATACACACAGTGTACTATGTGTGTATATATACTCAACGGGAATACAATCGTTCTATATCGCTAATCTCTACCACACTTCACACTTGTGCACAGGATTCATGGGTGAACCCTCAGGGCACTGGAAATCCTTGGAAAAGTCCTTCATATTACTCAGCGAGCCGAGCACACGGAACTCCGAGGGCGAGTGCACACCTGTGGTGATTCGCATCTTAAGAGATTCTGAAATTATGTAAATTGTATTTTAAATAAGCCTTATCACATGAAATAAATTAACTGTCCCTCACCTTTTCGGTATTTGGCACACCAGGTTTGGCCGGACGCGATCCAGAACATTTGCTGTGGTGTATAATCCAGTCCTGGCAGCTTAGCCTCCGGACCATTTTTCTCCACCCAGCGCTGATAGGCGACATATGACTCCTTGACACCGCCATTGTCAGCTATGTTCTCGCCCTGTGTATTGATTCCATTCAGCTAATTGAACGAAGTAATAAATATATTGTAGAAATAACAAATTTTTGTCATGTTAAGAATCGACAAACTCACATTCAGGCCCGTGGCACGGTCCGTGTAGTTGCCGTACTGATCAATGATGCACTGAGCCTTTTTCACAAATGCCTTGTGGGTGTCCGGCTGCCACCAATCACGCAAGTTGCCTTTGACATCGAACTGACGACCCTGATCGTCGAATCCGTGTGTAATTTCATGCCCAATGACGTAACCGATGGCACCAAAATTCATATACTTGGGTCGCTGGGCATGGAAAAAGTGACCCTGGAGAATGCCAGCCGGGAACTCTGTGTAAAAAAATGTAAAAAATTAGAATATTTGAATATATTGGAATTTTAAATCAAACCAAAAATGTGCATAGGCAACTAACCCTAGACTTAGTCAAAAAAAAAAAACCATTCACCGAGGTATTCATTCATTCATCCATCAATCACCAATTACAATGACAACTCACGTATGCTGTTCTCCAGCGAAGAATAGAAGGCATTGACAATCGCCGGACGAGCATGACGAACCCAATCGGTCTTGTTCACAGGTTTTCGCAGCTTGTTGAACGAGTAGTCTGTGCCAAAGATGTTCATGGCTAGGAAGGACTTGAAATACTGATCCGGATTGATGTCAAGCTTCTCATAATATTTGGCCAACTTCTCGTTGTCCAGCATCTCATCGGGATACCCAATGTGCGTAGCCATGTTGTGCAGCTTTTCCTTGGCCTCCTTCTTCGTCTTGTCGTCCATCCAGTGTATCTCATCGAGAATATCATTGAAAACGCTACGAATCTCGTTTACCATTTCCAAAGCTTTCGCCTTCGAATCCTGATTAAAATGTTTCCGTACATACAGCGAGCCCACTGAGATGCCGAGGCTGATGTTACCGGTTAAATTTGGGTTTCATTAATGTTTCGATAGGATTGATTTCATTAACAATTTCAAGTGATGTTAATATGTGGTTTAGTCAAACCATATATTGTTGTTTTTGTTGTTGTTGGTCAGTGCATTGATTTGGAATGGTAAAGCAGTCGAGTTACAAGATTGTCGTGAAAATGAAACATAAAACAATAAACTTAATGGATTAATTATGATCAAAAAAAGCGTGTGTGCTTGGCTTCCTATGAACATTAAACAAAAAAAAAAAAAAAAAAAAAACAAAACAAAAATTAACTGAATTTTATATAAAACCAGTAAGAACTGTGTTAGTCTTGGGTCTTATAGTTTCGAGCTTTACTAACAGAAGGCTAAATAAAAAAAGGAATGCAAGCAAAAATACTGGAACAACAGTGTCACCAATCTCCTTCGAAATTAAACTGTATTAATGATATAATTCAATCCTCCTTTGAAAATCGTGTAATTTTAGCTATGATTTTCGAAATTTTGAATACACCTCTTTTGGTATGTTTCACAATTAAATAAAAATCGGTGGGCAGCGAATCAATAGCCAGGGATAAGGACTTTTACACAAATTATGAAGTGGTATGTTGTGGATTATAAGAAAAATTCAAGAAAAATAATAAAAATGATGTGAAGATGTGTTGAAAATAAGGGCAAATGAACAAAAAAAAAAAAAAAAACATTTGTAAATAACAATATATTGGGCATTGCAAAAAAGGACAGATTTCCGGACCAAAAAAAAAAAACCGAGAGATCTGTCCGGAAAAAGGCTGACCTGACAGCCCTGCTCTGTGGCGCGCGCTAGATAAATGAAAACCATCCAATTAAGTGGAGTGCCTGGTGTGAAATATAAATGTATGTGTGTGTGTGTGTTTGAATGTTAAGTGTGTTGTATATATTCGTATATAGATATATATAGGGGGTGTGTTTATATGTGTGTTATCTAAGCCCTGCAGATGAGGTAGAAATTTAGAATTTGAATTCTCGAAATACCTATTTTCTTCATCGTTCCCTTCATGGTCTCTGCAAAATCACAAAGAAATCAATCAGAAGAAGAAGGAAATAAAAATGAAGAGAAGGAATTGTTGTTTAAAAACACAAGAAACAGAAATCAACTAAGCTGAAACACTTTGACCGCAATACGGATACCCTATCGGTTATGGCCGAGATGGTGTCTGGGGGGTAGGGATACCAACCTGCCGGATGCGATGTCGACGCATTCCTTCCAGCGGGCCTCCTGCTCCTGGCGACCAGACAGCGCCGTGGCGTACACCAATTGGCGCTTGCGGAATTCCTCGGTAAGAAATCCGACCGAGAAGGCGTGGATGCGCCACATCATGTAGTTAGCAATAACACGATTCGGTGTCCGTGCCAACAGCTTGCCCAGCTCCTCGAAAAACGATGGCACAGTTAGATTTATCACTTCGTCATCTTCCACGCGGAGGCCAGTGGGCAAGAGGGCATTTACATAGTCCACCCATTGCACGTAGGGGTATGCGGCCTGCAGTTGCGCTGGCGTGCGCGGATTAAATAGCTCCGACGAGTTGCGACGCTTCTCATTGGGCAGCGAAATCTAGCAAAGACGAAAAGAGTGGAATCAGGATTAATCTGTTTTGATTACTCCTAGGAGAGTCGTGGCATACATTGGCTAAGGCTATTTCGAATTCCAGCGATTGGAGCTGCTGTTCCTTGGCCTGTTCCTTGTTGGCACCAAAGAGCACTGCAATGTCTACCATGTATTCGTAGTACGCGCTAACTAACGTCTCATTGAATCCCTTCACCAGATACTCGCGGCTCAGTGCAAGCGCGGATTGATCTACCTACAATTGACGAAAGTAATTGCAAATATTAATATATATCGAATACGATATCTAATCTATATGTTTCCCAACTTACGTCTATGATCCGTTTCGTACTGTTTTGCAAATCAACACCGATTGAAAAATCAATAATGTAGTCCATGCTGAAGCCAGCAGTACGGAATTTCTTGACCTGTTCCTGCCAGGTCCAGGAATTGTCCGCATTCCACGATTCTCCCTCAATGAGCGGCCAGCCGCCGAGTTCCTTGGCAATCTTCGTGATGGGCTCAGTTCCCAGAGACTCAATCAAAGCTGGGAGGAATCGCAATCAGTTGGGAGGCAAAGTATCTACTGACCAAGAAAGTTACTCACTTTTATTCATGCAAGCTCTGTACAGCAAATTGGGCAAACGGTAATGCTTAGGCTCGGATTCCGGTCGATCGGTTGTGATAATTTCCTTCAGCTGCTCCTGCAGCTTGTCCGAAATGACACTGAAAGTGCTGACAGAGACCTTGTCGTCGGGAATGTTCTCATCCTCTATGTACGAGCCGCAGGCAAACTCGTAAAAGTTATCGCATGGCTCCACCTCGGGCTTAATCTTGCTTAGCACCGTTGAGGCCGTGTGAATGCACTCCTTGCTGAGACAGACATTTTCCGCATCCCCCTTACCCTTGATACTTCCAACCTCTGGCAATTTGTTCATAGTGGTGGTGTCGCCATGCAAGGCTGTCGCCTGCGGCGTTGCAGTTGTCCGCGCATTGGGATCACCTCCACTTTGCATGTGCAGAGCATCGAATATTTTTAGCCCAAAGAGAGTGCCGGCAACTAGGATCAGTATGCTGGATAGTACAAGCAGGCCCCTTTCCAACTTGGTGCGACGACGCCACCAGTTGGGATTCCTGCAAAAACAACAACAGCAAGGCGTTAGTCAGCACAAACATAAATCTTAATTAAATGCGGTATCCCGTGGATGATGAATGATGGTGAGGAGAATCGTGCGCAAAGGGGCCTAAGAGAGACTTTCACTTCAACCCGTTTTGTCTTTTGCTGTTATTTTTCTGACGCCTTGTCGCGTCATCTGTTGTCGTCCATAATCAATTCACTTTTACTCCGCTACATATGTATGTGCGCCTGACTTTAGCCTTGTCTTATCTTGTATTGACTCCGTGTGATTTGGCTTTAAACTTGTTTTTCAACATTGACCCCCAGCTGACCCAGCTTTTTCCCTGCTGCCCCGCGCCCAACAACAAATATTACGCTGTAAATAAATAGGAAGACGTACCTCGACTTCGATTATTCTAAAGACTTTGAATAAGGGACATCAAAATCTATACAAAAAAGAAAACAACAAAATGGCCGCAAGCGAATTTGACTTTTGTATAGTGATGGCGCTGCTTGCTACTGATGTTGATCGATTTATCTTCGTGCCTATCGATAATTGTTTTTTTAAAGTGATTGGCAAAAGTGACAAATTCAATTCGGTTCAAGACTAACACTCAAGTTAATATCCGTAACAACAACATCAACGGGAATTCGCATTCACTAAATGCGGTCTAACTTGTCGGAAATGCTGCGCAAAAAGAGAAAACCTGTTGCACAGTGTCGCTAATTGGGTGCTTCCTTCCTATTGGCAAATACCCGGCCAGCTTGACAATTTTGCAAGAGTTGCTGCCTGCTGCCTGCTGCTACTGTGGATACACATACTCGATTTAAAGATTTAAACATATGAAACGTCATTCAAACTGGTTCACAAATGTTTCAAGAAGTTTACTAACTGTGTGGCATACAAAAAGTATATCTATGTACATACATATTATTCAGCCATTTGTATATTTAGATATCGTTGGCCAATATTTTAAGTGGCAAAAACATTTCCGTTTGTTTTTTTGTGCTGCACGCTTCAATTACTTTTGAAAATTATAAAATAATGGATGCCCATCAAAGCCAAAAGTTACGAGCCGAATCTGTGCGCTTAAGTCAGGCTCTATAAATACGTATATTTATATTTATGTATATGTATATGTATACATATTTATAACTGATTACATACTACATTATCCATTGTACTACTATGGATGCCCGCGTGGCAAAGGTCATCACCATAACGCACTATTCGCATGTCACGCGCACATCGTTCAGCGGCGGTGACGGTGACGGAGACGAAGGCGAAGGCGGCGGAGATAATCTTAGTGTTTTTTAAGATCGTCAGTTGCCTAATCAATATCATATTAAATGACCCAAATTGCTGCGCATCATAAAAAATTATATTTTTTATAGTTTTCTATTTTCTCTAGCATCAAAGACTTTTTTTTTTTGCTTTTTTAATTTTATAGCCTATGTCGATAAAGTGAGGACATTAATGCCGCAGGCGAAAACTATGTATAGACGAGCACATGTGACTGTAAAATACCCTACATTACTAGAAATTAGTTCAAACTGCATATGTTTAAATGAATTAAACAAATGGACATCTCTTCACTTTGATGCAAACATTTGTAACTTTGTATGTATATAATATAAATATATGTAAGTAGCTTGCCACGCCTCCTTGCCTCCATACATGCTTACCATGTGGTACAAATGCTTCTAATTGAATTACTTTTGGGGTTGTGACATGCATGAGAAAATCGTGTAAATGGGTCACGCGATGCCAACCTCAGGCCGATAATCAGATTGCAAAATAAAAATATATATGTATGTATGTATGTTCAATCCTCAACGCTCAAGCTCGAACTCGAAGTCAGATAATAACAACAGTGGGAGAAAGCTACAGTCAAGAGCACCCCACAGTAAGTTACCCTGCATCCAATATTCAAAAACAATTACAAACTGTTAATGACTAAATCAAGTGCTAAACAAGAGTATATATAGCGTTTCTAATGTGTTTTTCATACCTTCTGCTTCGGCCTTTTACATAAATTTGCACAATGTCGGTATACCCTTTCGTGACTATTTCCCATGCTCGAAGGGTATAACAGCAACAACAACAACAACAACGATACTAATATCACAGAAAGCAATTATTTTGTTTAATGTGGCTGAACCTTTTGCTTTTGTTAATCCAACAAATGGAACAAACGTTGGCGATGGCGAAAAACAACTACAAATTCTACCACAACAACAAGAACAATAACATTAAATATAATATATATATATATATATATATATATATATATATATATGTGTATATAACAACTACAACAAAGTCGAATCGTCGAAACAAATGATAATTTCAACACAAAACAAAATATTCAACGTAAAAAACAGCCGGCAAATTTTCACCGCGTGCAGGAATATCAGATCAGTGTAAATATGTGTGTATACCGAATTTTTCATTGTATATAGACTGTTCCTATATTTGTTAATAATAGAATATGATAAAATGCCGGAAAACCAAGTTTATGATGTCTGAAAATGTAGGTAAACGCCTTGAGATGAACCCTTACGTGATACACTTATCGCAGAGTCAAATAATAAAATCTTAAAATCTTACAATCTTATGACCTCGAAGTGGATGTTCTAATTGAAAATTAATGCTTTTGTTTGTCATATTGATTAGCACCTTTTGTTTGTCATATTGATTAGCACCATAAAAAAAAAAAAAAAACAGTAACAAAGCCAAAGGGCAAAAGCATATTGAATGATCGAATCCCGATTCCTATAATTAATGCCTGAATTGTGTTATAAAAACGCACTTAACCAGTTTTCAAATGATTTTGCCAGTTTTTGCCCTCTCTCCGATAATTGGGAATATCAATTTGTTTGTGCATTATGTAAATTGGGTACAAAATACTTTGCCAATTACTGATTACGAGGTTGAACGACATTCTCAGACAGATCTCCGATGTACCCAGGGAGGGCGCACACAAAAACAAATTAATGCCAAAAAACCGAGAGATAGTCTGAGCCAAGTTAATATTGGATATATGTATGTACTTGAAATCAGGGTTTTATATTTGCATTACTCTCTCTCTCAAATTGAAATTGTGAGTCTTAACAAAATTGAATAATAATGAAATATTATTAAAATTGATTTAATTGATTTAAATAATGCTTTGAAAAAAAAAAAAACAGGTACTTCAGTTAACTTGAAACTGATAAATATGAAGGAATCTTAAGAGAAATACCAAATAATAAAATATAACAACAAAGAGACCTTTTTAAGTTGTCTACACTCAACGATAAATAATTAAGAATACATCCGCCAGCTATATAACACCATTGTACGCGTGTCTATGATGCAAATTGGAAATCAAGATAAATTTGTATATATTTTTTTAATTGATTTGCCATTAAGTAACCATTTGTGTGTAATGACTCTACTCTACCGATTCTCTCGCATTATCCAACACTCCAATTAGTTGCTTGGCAAATTCGTGCCTCATCTGGAAAGGAACTTCAGGCCTGCTCGCTGGCATTTCCGCGCACGAATCCCATACCAAACCTGTGCGGACTGTGCCATTCTCTGCGTGTGTGTGTGCGTGTGAGTGTGATGAATCAACTGACTGTTTTCTGTGCTATTCGCATTCGCATTCATTCATATTCATATATACCATCTCGCAGCTGAAGTACTCGGGTACTCAAATGAGTTTATGCAACTGCGGTTGAGTTTTGCATTGTCATGGACGCGAGAGAGTGCGCGTCTTATCAGCGATATCAGCTGCCATGGCATCTGTATTTGCATCTGTATCTGTATCTGTTTCTCTATCCTGTATATGTATGTGTCGCAAATGTATCTGTTATCTGCGTTTGAGTCTGTGCAAAAGGGTGTACACGTATATTCATGAATAAATACATATGTATGTATATGTATTTGCTCAGGTGCCCAGCTGGTACACTGGCAGAAAGTTATATAAGGGTCCCCCAATCGAAAGGGCCTGGCCTGGCCAGGGTATGCATGGGGTGGGGGGATGGGGGCGTGTCAATGGGCGGCAGTTTCAAGCTGTGCTTTTGTCTATGAGTTGCCCAATAAATGTGTCAAGTGCAGGCGGTGTTATTGCCATTGACGTGACACTTTGCCGTCACCAACATCAACGCAGTCGCACACACGTGTGTGTGAAGTAAGCCTGTCTGTGTGTGCGTGTGTGTGTGTGTGTGTGTTGGTATGTTTGTTGTGGCAACTTTGCTTACCTTTTTGTAAGTTTTTATTTGTTTGTATTCTTTTTACCCTTACAAAGCGAGTACTGCCGACTAGTTGAGAGTCTTTGGTTACTGTACACAAATATGCTACTAAAATTACGAGATGCGATTATCCTAATTGGGTTCAGCTTTACTTTTTTTTTATTTCTTGAAAGTGCATCAATTATTCGACTAGAGTTACTTTACCTTTTGCATTTGTTATTTTAATATGTTTCTTTCTGATCGCTTTTGGTGTCACACTCGTTGTTGTCTTTATTAATATGCAGCATGTCTATCGCACTAAAAAACACTTTGAGTGTGTTTTTTCTTCGAGTGTATTTTGTTTCTTTGTATTCGTGTCTTTGTGTGCGTGTGTGTAAAAACGCGTTTGGCGCAACTTCCTCGATTTATGGGCTAACACAGACCAAATGTGGCTCAAAAAAAAAAAAAAAAAAAAAAAAAAATACAGTTTTTGCAATACTACGAACCATCAATTATATATGTATGTATGTGTAAATCTTCTACTATATATTACCTACATATATTTGATGGCTAACTGCATAATTCATCGCCCTTTGTTCATTATAATAATAACTGCCCGTAACGATTTTGTTCATTTGACGGGCTACAGTTAAGTACTAAGCAAATGGTACATAAACAACAGAGTTATAGATAGCAAAAAAACAATAGTATGAGATCAAAAAAATATTGCCTTGTATATGTAAACATTTACAAAGTTGAAAACAAAGAAATCATGTGATTCAGCGCACGAAAGAGATGAGAAAGATAGAGAAAAGAGAGAGAGAGAGAGAGAGAGAGATTGTTGTAATTAAGAGAAAGAAATCGTTTAATCAGAGTTTTGACTAATTTATATTATAGCACGTCATGATTAACTACACGTATTGCAAAACTAACAAAGTCTTCGATCGTCACAAGCAACTGGCAAATGACTCCCCCTCCCTCTTTCCCCCCTCCCCCTACAGTGTTGTAATAGTTACAAAGCCGAATAAAAATAAAAATTAAAAGTTGGCTTAGCTGACTGGTTTTTTGGACATGTCTCAGAGAGTGACAGATCCATTAGGTACATTTGGATACACGGATAACACTTGCATGTAAAAACATGTAAAAAAAAAAACAGATGGGCTCAACCAAAGAAACCGTATGGCCTTTGTAACTCCCTCCCGCTCTTTCCGAGTGTGTGTCTCTCTGACTTTCTCACCAGTCTTTGCTGTGACGCTCACAGATGATATGTGAGGTCTGTTAAAAAAAAAGCAAAAGCAAAAGCAACACGACAAATTGCCTTGCAAGTGTTAATTTGTGCCACAGACACAATTACCTAATACATTTTAATTACGCCCCGACTTGGGCCCGAGATATAAGATGAGACACATACACATACATACTCTATAGTGCATTGTTGTTGCTCATGATAGTTGTAGCTAAAGTTGTTGTAGATGCTGTTTTTAATTGCCCGACATATTAGAGCTGACATATCATTTAAGCAACTGCGTGTGCGCGCATTAAAAAAAACCAAAAACAAAAACAGACGGAATGCATGGGACTACCTAACTACTATAGTAGGTATAGGTAGTTTTAATTCTTGCTGATAAGAAAACAGTGTGCCAAAATGCAATAAACTTGGGCCAGATAATATGTAATGACGTTGTGCCAGGTAAGAAACCCTTTTTCTTATCGTTTCTAATTAAGAAATAAAATACTTAACATATTGTATACTTTGCAATGATATATGGCAAAGAAAAGACCAATCTCTCTCTTGGGTTGTCTCATTTCGAATACGATCCAAATTTCGTGACTGAATTACCCAATACATTTCCAAATAGAAAAGAGAACAAAAGAATCTTATCGTTTCGCATTGTCTCTGGAACGTTTTGAAGTTTGCGATTTCATCAACTTTCTCTTTAAGCCTAAATCTGGTTCATTTCAGTTTTTTATTGATCATGGCCCTGGCGGCGACTTGGGCTAGTTGGAAGACTTGGGACACGACACACCCTTTGGCCAGGCCGGACATGGTAATCCATTTAGCAGCGCAGGATGCGCACAATTTGTGCAGCGGCAATGCAATTGCATAGGCGCTAAACTGGGATGCGCGAGCGAGGGAGGGAGGGATGCCTCCTCCAGGAGGCAAAGGATGTGCTCCACAGGAAGTTATGGCAGTTACTTTGTTAGCCTCAGTCAGTCAGTCAAGCATTAAGCCCGAGGCGCAGGTAAAGCAGGAAAAGCTGACGGAAACCAATTGAAAACTGAATGAAAATTGCAGCGAGGCCGAAGCACATAAATAACGGTAATATTGCATGCTTGCCAAATACTCGAAAGATAAAAAAAACTGAAAAAAAAGGTTTTAAAAAAAAAAAAAAAAACCCCATCAAGGTTGTCAGACTAAGTCAGTTTCAGTTTTTCATTGGGTACACTACGAGCTGCGCTTTGCATATTAACGCAATGGAAATTATTTTATTTTTTTTTATTTAGTTTTTTGCTGGGTGGGTGCCCATATGTCTGTGCGACATATTATTGGCAATTATCAGACGTATGTATGTATTATACAATACAATGTGAGTAGACGATTAACTAAAACAAATGGCAATGGCAAGGTAAGGCATTAAATATGCATTCAGCATTTCAGTCTATAGCATAAGGCCAGCGAAATTTCCAAGACGACCTCAGAAAATAACAATACAATATATATATATATATATAATATAATAAAATATAATTACATAAAAGTTTCAAGATCTAAGCTGCAACTGTACCTGAGGCATAGCAGTTTCATATTTTGTATAATACTTTTGATCCCACAATATAGATGATAATAGAGAGGAATAAATAAAATCCATGATCTACTTCTTTTGATTTCTAAAGTGTGAAAGAGGAAAAGTAGCCTGTTCACGTTCATATAAACTTATGTGTAAACAATTTAATAGCTTTCACTCCAGATATACGAGTCAGAAGACAGGAAGGGCTCTTATACTTGTACATAGTATAAGAGAAATTATTTACTTTGCAGCTGACGCGTGCTCGAACTACTATAAACAAACCAACAACTTTTTTGGGAGCACGTAGATCTTACACCTCGCCTCTTCCCGGTTCTTCCCAGAGCGCAATTATTAAGCCTGATACACGAGTCCACGTAATTCGCATCCTCAATAAAAGCATTGCCTGAACCACACCGAGTTTAACATCATCAATCACCAACCTGACTCTTCAGCTCTGGTTTATTATGTGACGGAGTGAATCATAAAAAGAGTCAAGGACCGGCAATCTGGAAGACGGGCTGGCAGACTGGCAGACTGGCAGAGCGGCAATTGGGCCGGCCCTGCTATTACATGCGCTACACGCTCCAAAATGTTCTCGCAATTACGCATCAATTTCATACCAAATTTGTTCTTGTTGGCCCCGTTACAATACCCCGACTTCATAAGGAAACGTTGCACTCGAAAAACGTATTAGCTAAAACCCATTCCAAGTTTATGTAAAATTTGATTTAATTTGCCAGAAGTTTTGACGAAAGTATACAATAATGAAAAAAACAAATTAGTGTTATAAATATATAAAGGCAACTACTATATTTAGCACCTACGCGTAACGCTCACGTTTACCCATTTAACGACCCAATTAAAATCTGGCACAGAGTCTTACCAATTTGGTTATCCAACCCTCGCCAGACCTTTAACTAATTCTTTAATAATAGTAGTTGGGAGTTCTAATAAAATAAATTGAAAGCTAAACGTAACATATATGTATTATTTCAAAGTGTGTGATGTTTCCTTATAAATGAGATTATCGATTATCGTATGTTATATATCAAGGGGAATGAGAAGAAGTCAATAAACTTTAATTGAATGTTTATTTAATGCAGCAATTAGTGCAGATGTGTGAATTTTATTTTCATCAATCGGACAGCGATGGGTTCAATGTAGCTTTCACTTTGTGTGTAAACAAAGCTCTACAAATTGGATTCTTCATGAATTCCAGTGAGGGAGTTCTTCAACTAAGTGCGATTACAATATGCCTCATACCTAATGCTACTACTGCCCCCAGTCGGCATTAGGCCTTGGGGGCGTGGCTGATTTTAACCGCAAGCCTCACCTTCGACTGGCATAGGTCGCTGGCATCGAGAAGAAAAGAAAACGCAGTTGCATGGCCAACTGAATGACCATAATTGGAGTTGGTTGCACTCGCTGGTTCTGCCGCTGCTTTTGACCACGTTTAGGTCTGCGTGCATTTAATTATGCAATTTGAGCAAATAACTAACAACAATAACAATAATACTACAACCACAAAACACAGGCCCAAGAGTTGAAAACTTTAGTTCTTAGCGGATTTCTTGTCGATTTTGTTGGCCTAAATACCGCACCGAAAAAAAAAAAAAACAAACAAATAAAATACACTCAGCCACAAAGTTTGAGAATTAGTCAAAGCTGTAAAACCGGTACTCCGATATCATCTACATATAGCAGCAACTATGTATACTAGACACTAATTCACCAATGTGTGTGATTTTATTGTTATCTTTTTTTAGAGAGTATCCCACAATGGCTTTCATTGTGCAAGATGTATTTACCTCTGAGTCTGTTCGAAATAAACTTGAAAATAACTGAACTAGCTTGAGGGAGAAGTTGAGGGTCGTTCCAGGAACAAAAAAAAAGTCTCAATGAGATGTAGCAAAAAACTGTATGCCAACATATGCAGAATATTTTGTTGATCTTTAATTAAGATTTTCAAAAATCAAGTGTGCAAGTTTCGCGAAATCAAAATGTTTCCGTTTTATATTAAAACTAGATATAGAAGCAAATTTTATAGATATCCCTCAAGTATAATAAATATATATAATTTAGAAACATCTAAAAACCGTTTAGAAATAATCATGTGAAAAATCTACTCAACGTCCAATGCAACGCAATTAGCCTAACTTACAAGGAAAGAACGTGAGAACTTAAGCAAATCTAACAAATAGTATATAATAATAAGCGCAGGCTCCCATGGTTGCACAAAGAAATTAATAATAGTAACTTATTATACCCATTGAAAATAGTCAAAACAGGGTATACTAACTTATAAAACAGGCATAGGCACATTAAGTATATGTCAATTGTTTGATGCCACTACCGCAAATCGGTTATTTGCGTTTATTAAATAATTTATTGAATGTATAACGTTCTACTTCAGTATACATAAAGCTTAATACTATATGAACATATCCTCCAAATTACAATCCGATCGGACACACAGAAGTTATTCAAGTCAACGTTTTCAGTACAAATGTTCGGTAGCCTGCGCGCTGCTTTGAGCAGTTGACGTCGACGTCGACGTCGCAACGCGATTAAGCCATATGTAGTAGAGTTATTTGTGCAGAAAATTCTCTGTTTGTAACGCGTTTGTAATGCGAGCCCACTCGACTGTAGCTTAACCGAATAGTATTTCTATAAATAGTACGAAAGTATGACAATATAAATTGCAAATATATAAATCACTAAAAGTGCATCATAATATTAAAACCGATAAACGCATCGAATTTATACCTCAAAATACTGGGATGGCAGGCACATAATAAAAAATAAATAAAGCGTTTCTCTGAGTTTATGTATATTTAAATAAGTTTAATTACATTTGCGGAATGTACACTCAACTCGTTAAATCTGAAAAATTCCATGATTCTACATATTCTTTCTTTCTTAAATACTTTTGTGACCACCGTAATTATCTGAGTAAATCTGAGTAAAAGAACAAAAATGGACATCGTCGAGAGAATATTTCCAGACGTTGTAACAGACATGTATTTCACCATGCCTCTAGAAATAGCAACAAAGAAAAAGTTAAAAGTCGGTGAAAAATCTTGATAGGTAATCAACAACGCTTCCAGTTTTTAATTCCAAATCGAACTTCCCGAAACGTGTTTTCAATAAACATGCGCAACTTTCTTTTTTATGACGCGCCAACAAATCTTGCCTGTCAAATCGAATGGGAATGCAAACGACAATTTGTATGGGGATGGATGGAGATAGATGTATATATAAGTAAGTGGGTAGACCAATAAGTGAAACTATGGCGGCTAGGAAAATACAGGGTATGAAATGATCACCCACGCATCTAGAACTTATGCATGTTAGTTTTTTAGTTAAAAGAATACAACGACCACTTACTTAATCACTGTTTGCATGTTAACCGTTTTTGCAATATTGACTTAGCGTCCGCGGCAAATTTATTTATTCGTTTTAAGTTGTTATTTGCTATTAACGTTCACGTTAACGTTAACTCGATGCGGTTTAGCTGTTAAAGATAAATTTTTTTACATTAAGTTAAGAAAAATTGACAAAACATGTAAGGCACAACAACAATAACAACACAAGTTAAATAAAACTACACAACGTTCCGTTCACACAAATATTTGAAAAAACACAATGCGTTCACTACATATCGTACTAACCCCAACGTCAATATGAACTCAACCACGAGCAATGGTTAACTGAGCTCAAAAACTCAAAGCGCATTTGTATTTAAATTGCTATTAGCGAAGTCAGTGTTGCCAACATAGCTTTTTTCCCGTCAAAACCGGCTTTTATAATTGCGGGCGGTGGAAAGTTCACCATTATATATCATTAACAATTAGTTTTTCGAGTATTTAAAACCGATAAAAAATAATAATATAACTAGGAATTTTACTCAACGACCACCAAAAAAACCAGATGTCTGAAAATAATATATATTTCCCCTTATGCTTATCATCAGTAGACCTCTTGAGTCATATAAGTTTTGAACAATTTTAGCGTTTTTTCATCAGAGTTGGGTATTTTTCGCTTAAATATGTTGTCAACACTGGCACACACATGTTATTAACAGAGCAAAAGTATAAGAGTTGTTAACAGAGTGTTTACAGCGCAGAGGATCACTGTAAATCAATAAAGTCTAGCTTCAAATCTGCAAATCTCGCATTAAAAAATACATTTGTCTACATAATTGTGACATATTTAAATATAGACAATTTTATTAAGTCTAAGAATTTAAAAATTCGAATAATAACGCAATTTAAGCAATTGTTATCGAACAAATTTAGATAGTTTTTAGTAGTTCCATTCGATTAATGGAAAAAAGTCTGTTAAAGAACTGTACACAACTAAACGAACTAAATGAACTGCGCTTATTCATTTCACTTTAATTTAGATTTGTTCGAATGAACTTATTCCGAACAATTTGTGCAACTCCAATCCACGCGACAAACGGTTTTATTAAAATTAAGTCATTTTATTGATTTTAAAATAGCAAAAATAGTTGATAGTCAAAATGATTAAGCTGTAGAGCGTAAAGTAAGTCAAATATTTGTAAGAAACGCACGACTATTGAATAAAAGAAAACAACACACGTTGAACAGTTGCGTCTGTGGCCCGCGCGCTTGTGTGTGTGCGTGCGTGGGTATGCGTGTGTTTTCATAAATTAAGCCAAATGAATAAATTTTCGCAATTCTGCAATTGTAATTTACTCAATTAGCTGTTCAAGCTTACAAAAACAAGCAATTCTATTATTTCATTTATTTGCAATTGAAAATAATAAGTTTACTTTCACCTGTAAATCAAAAAAATTGAAATTAAACCAGTTCAGCAAAAGTTCTAAATACAATTTCTATTTTAGAAATTTATCAGCAACAACACGAGGAAATAAGATACAAGCAACCAAATAAAAGAAGATAACTTAAGCGTGCAGCAGCAATGGACTTGTCGCAGCCACCGCCACAATTGCTAACGGCGCCTTCGGCGCTGGCAACAAATTTCACATCAATGCCGCCTCCCTCGATGGGCGGGCAGCACTACAGAAATTATCATCCGCACCATGGAGCCGGCAAGCAGGGCTATAATCACTTCAAGCCCTTTATGCCGGGCGGCTTTCAGCGTCCTTTTGGCATGTCCCAGGATGATTTCGATGGCAAACGGTTGCGCAAGAGCGTTATGCGAAAAACCGTCGACTATAATGCATCCATTATCAAGGCTCTAGAGGTAGAACCCAAGTAATTCTCTATATTCAAATGATTGCATACTAATATTTTCTTAATTCTTATCAGGCTCGCCTGTGGCAGCGCGATTATCGGGACCGACTGGCCATACAGCCAGACAGCATTTATGTACCTCAAATGCTGCCTCCCTCTAGTTATCTGGACAATCCAGCGAATGCGATAACAACGCGCTTTGTTAAAACTGCCACAAATAAAATGCGTTGTCCTATTTTTACGCTTGCCTGGACTCCGGAAGGCAGAAGATTGGTAACAGGGGCCAGTTCTGGCGAGTTTACACTATGGAATGGTCTTACATTTAACTTCGAAACGATTCTGCAGGTAAGTCAATCATAAACAGCAGACTCCTCCTGCATGTGCTTTAAAATCAATCGAACTACTCGCCAGGCCCACGATATCTCTGTTCGCACTATGGTCTGGTCGCACAACGACAGCTGGATGGTAACTGGAGACCATGGTGGATATGTGAAGTACTGGCAATCGAACATGAATAACGTAAAGATGTACCAGGCACACAAGGAGGCGATTAGGGGAATAAGGTATTGCCAAATGTTTGTAATTGTCATTTGTATTTACCCATTTGCAGCCGCAGCCGCAGCCGTTGCCGCAGCAAGCTTGAGGCCACCACCGAACCACCCAAAATTATCGTTATTATTGTTAGATCGTACAGAGTTATCGCGCAGCTTGCAGTTAGTTCACAAATCTCTTAAAAGCTGGGCTCAGGGTTATTTCTTTTTGATTCTCTTTTTTTGTTTTCGTTCTCAATTTACGTTTTCTTGCCTCTGGGGGCTGTTGCAATTTTGTATACTCAATAAAGCCGTCAAGGGTGCAACAAGCCATGTCTCTCAATTCCATAATAAGTTAAAAGTGAATAGTTTCAGCATTTGATATGCATATTCCGCATAAAGTTCCTCAGTTCCATGAAAAAAAAAAAACTAAAAACTTAAGCTTAACAAAACCAACTACTACAACCAAAAACCAGTCTAAGAATGTATTTAATACTGTGATAATCTCTCGAATCGATAAAATAAAAAAAATCATTTTTGAATTTTTTGTGTTACACAAAAGAAACGAAATAAAGGCAAAACTAATAAGATAAACCAATGCACAATTTTTATTTTTCGCGCCAAAAACATCAAATAAAATGCTAAATGCAACGTTTTTATGTTAAAATTCGGGGGTTCGAGTGTTTTCTTTGACTTGCTGCTTCTGCTGCCAAAACAGAGAGGCCGATGGAGTGACGAGAAGTACCCAAGTTTGAAGCAGGGGTTAGACCTTGCGGAATCCATTCATTATGCACCAAAATCCTATTTATAATTAATGCAGTGGACAATAAATTACGATATCATTAGTGAATGGAGTTCCGAAAGGATCTTCAACTAACTGTCAGTCATGTTATAGATCAATTGACCCTTTCTTCCCCTTAACACATCGCCACATGTATTGTTTTTTGTGTTTCGTTTTCGTGATATTCAACATGTCGCTGTCTATCGCATCCGAATCAATCCACAATGCAGTTTTAGTCCCACGGACAGCAAGTTTGTTAGTGGCAGCGATGATGGAACCTTGCGTATTTGGGACTTTATGCGCTGCCAGGAGGAGCGTGTGCTGCGAGGTAAGTTAACACACTTACAGAAGTCAAGCAATATTCTATATTATCTATTGATTATCCATAGGTCATGGTGCCGATGTTAAGTGCGTTCACTGGCATCCACAGAAAGCGATGATCGTCAGTGGCAGCAAGGATAATCAGCAGCCCATCAAAATCTGGGATCCGAAGAGCGGCATTGCCTTAGCTACGCTGTAAGTAGAAACTAGAGTTTAAATTCTTCCTTGTCTAATTCCATTACCTTTAGCCACGCCCACAAATCTACGGTAATGGATCTCAAGTGGAATGATAATGGTAACTGGCTGGTGACTGCATCGAGGGATCATTTGCTCAAGCTCTTCGATATACGCAATTTACGCGAGGAGGTTCAAGTTTTTCGAGGTCACAAAAAGGAGGCCAGCTCCGTATCGTGGCATCCTATACACGAGGGTCTCTTCTGCTCCGGTGGCTCTGATGGCTCCATCCTGTTCTGGAATGTGGGGTACGCAAACACCTTAGCTTTCTTTCGATCTCCTTTTAATTGCCTTTTGTGTCCACAGAACGGACAAAGAGATCGGCTGCGTGGAGACGGCGCATGATAGCATTGTGTGGACACTCGCCTGGCATCCACTTGGACACATATTATGCTCTGGCTCCAATGATCACACGATTAAGTTTTGGACACGCAATAGACCAGGAGATTTAATGAGAGACAAATACAATTTGAATACGCTTCCCGCTAGCTTGGCTGCCTTGGATGAGTGCGAATACGGTGAGTGGGAGGGACAACATCCACGTTGCGAATTTATTTTATTTGTGAAATATCTTAATAGATGACGCCGTCATACCCGGCATGGGACCCGAGGATAAGGTGGAGTTTACAGAGAGTCTTACCGCAGATAAGGGCTTCATTCCTGGCCTGGACCTAGATGCCGGAAGCAGGGCGGCCCTTGATCGCGACCGCGAGAAGAAGGTACCCTACAGCAAGCCTATTCCACGGAATTTCCAAGTGCAATGGGCGGGACCAAGGCGTGCCGATGACCCCAGCGTGCTTAGCATACACGATGAGCTGGCTGCGCGTGAGTCGAAAGATTCAAGCAACGGGCTCACGCACCAGCAGATTAGCGAAAATACGCTGGAAGGAATTCTGGCAAGTGGCATGCTGAATGGCCTCGATCCTCAGACAATTGTCGGCGTATTTGTCTATGGTCGATTCATACGTGTGCATCCGGATTCGCGTCTGATGGCCGCCATACGACAGGGTGCCGAATACCTGAATAAATATATTGATGCCGGCAAGCTGGAGGAGTTGCGCGACTTCGTTCCAGTGCGAGAGAAGGAGCGCGAACGTTCACGTTCACTGTCGCCCCCAGTGGAGACACAACAGCCACGGGGAGAAGTGTCGCCGCCGCTAAAGAAATCACGCTTTGAGCCACGACAACACAACGCCCAATTGGTGTGTGTACGTGAACTGCTGCTGCTCAAAAAGCCCTTCCTACCGTCCCTGCTAACCGTGAAAGCACAACAGCCGAAAACGGAGTTTATCGAAGATCCGGCAAACTATGGCAGTGGCTCGCCCATGGACCAAGCAACGCGCGAGGACGCCAACCGGCCAAATCCTTGGGCTTCCAATGCACCCTGGTCCAACTATGGTAATGGTAATGGCAGCAGCGGCAGTGGGCCATCAAATCAAAATGGTTATGGAAACAATGGCGGAGGTGATAACTACAACGATCGGGAACGGGATCCCTTTCAAAAAGGCGGCGGCGGAAACAATAGCAACAATAACAATAATAACAGCGGCCAGCAACGAAGAAGGCGTGGCAATAATAATAGTGGCGGTGGAGGAGGTGGTGGTGTTGGTGGTGGCGGCGGTGGCCGAAATCGAGGACGAAACAATCGTCGATTTTAGTCTTAACCAAATCAAACGATAATACATTCTGTACGCTCATTTTGTAATCATACAAACAAAGGAATGCAAAAGCTAATTAATTATTGGCCCATCAAAGTCAACTCCATTTTATGTTTAACAAGATTTATATTATTTTAGAAATACTTCGAAGCAAAACTGATGTTTATACTTCGGTCAGCCAAATGGGCGGCAGTGATAACAGAGTAAAACAATACGATAATTGAGCACATCGCCACATTTGATCAATAATTATGATCGATAAAAGAGAAAAAAGATAGTAGACGTTTTGCAGAATAAGAGAATAATACTTTTAAAAAATGGATGTTAAATGATGCGCACATATTATTCTACGGCGGGGCCGGGTGGTACCGATTTATGCTAAAGCTGCCATCGAGAACCTATTGGCAAAAAAAATGTCGTTAAATATTTGTAGTATTGCTTTAATTTTAATTGAAATATTTACTTTGAGCTGAGTGCCATTTATAAATATGTAATTGTGTTAGTATGAACGTTAAGGCTATGTAGCAAGAGAACTGCTTCGTCTACTGGTGCTCTCGTGTCTTTCTTCTATTCTATCGTCATCATTATCCGATTTTCTGTGTTCTTCCGATGTTCGCTTAGCCTCCCCATTATCGGTCACTTTGCTAGATGGAGATCGCCGACGATGGTTAAAGTGTTGCTTAATTTCTCGCATCTCTTGTCGCATACGATCCTTAGTATTCAGATCGACTGTACGTTGAATTTGCTCTGCTGAGGCAACAAGCTTATCAGCCTCCAGGACAACTCGTTTACTGGATGAATTGCTGCGGCTGCGACTGCGTTTATAGCTGCGGCTACGGCTCCGGCTCTGGCTGCGACTACGACTGCGACGATCACGACGCGAATTGGAGCGCTTGGTACGCGTGCGTGAGTGGGAGCGAGAACGTGAGTAGCTGTTGGATCGAGATCGTCGTGTTGAAGCCAATTTACGGTTCTTACGTTGTGCTGGCGTTTTGCTGCGACTACGCGAGTGCGAACGACTGTGACTGCGTCTAAAGAGAGAAGGGAAGATTAATATGTATTCCATATTTTAAATTTTAAATCCACACTTACCTGGAGCGCGAAGAATACGATGATTTGCGATAGTTAGAACGACTGCGACTGCGACTACGGCTGCGTGAATGCGAGCGCCTGGAACGGCATATTAGGCTAAAAAGAAGTAATCGTTAATAAAGAAGATTAAAAACTGTTTCATTTTACAGTTACTTACCGCCTGCCACGTGATCGACTGCGACTGCGCGAATAGGAGCTGGAGCGCGATCGATTTCTACAAGGAAGAGAAAATAGAAAACATAAAAATAATGATCGATCATTGATAACAACTGTCAATTTGATAGTTTCTTACCTGCCGCGTGAGGATTTGTGATAGTAACCATTGTCACCATCCTCGTCGTCGTAGCGATCGTTATCGTAGTGTTTGGGATTATAGTACGAGTCGTAGCCAGATCGACCTCCGCGGCCCCTGCCACGTCCACGACCACGTGGAAATGGAGCAAAGCCACGATAATTGGCAGAGACTGCAAACGGAGGCGGTCCATGCGGTCGGTAAAGTGCAGCAGCAGTGCCGGGAAAAACACCTGGCATTCCGTAGCCAAACATAGACAGCGATTGCATCCATTCGTTGGCCGCCTCGGCGCCGTATGCGGCGGCGGCAGCAGCAGCTGGCACAGCGCCCGCAGCCAAAGCAGCGGTAACGGCCTTAAATGGATTTATCGCCGCATTATCTGTCGCCGACTGCGGAGTAGTTCCAGATGTAGTTGCTCCAGTTAGATTGCCATTCAATTTAGGCTTCTTGCCAGACGAGCCCAATGTCTCCTCCTCATCGCTGCTGCCACCTCCGACCTTCTTGGATTTGTTCTTAAGCAGACCTAATAATGGGGTATTACTCTTGATCTCCTGCACAATCTTGCGCTGATCGCAGACAAGCTTTTCGGTGGCTGATTTATACTTTTCCACCAGACGACCACGCTGAGCATCCCTGACATCCTCGTTATGGCCACGATGCGATTTCTCCTTCTGCTTGAGCTGTGCGAGGCAGAGATTTAATCAAGTTTCAATTGATATTAGAACAGTTCCAACTTACCTGTATTCGCTCGAAGACCTGCTCCAGAATTCGTATGCTTTCAAGTTTGCGCTGTGCTATCATCAGTTTGCGCTCCTCCATGCGTATCTTTTGCGATATCTCCACCTGGCCGCGTTCCTGTATCTTTTTCAGATGCTTCTCTTTGCGCTTCTCTTCGCGTTCACGCTGTTTCTCCAATTCGGCTAATTTTAATTGTTCTTCTTTTTGCCTGTAAATTTGTTGCAATGTTGCGCATGTTGTTTTTGTTTTGGTTTGATATTTTTGCTAAAAACTTGTTAACTGTTTTGTCTAGAAGAGTCAGAGAACTGTGTAACTCGACGAATTGGACCCAATTAAGAGCCTGGTTTACAGTTGGCAATCAATGAAACCGAAAGCAGAATCTCAATCATGATTTGAGTTGTTATTTATACGCAAATTGTTCCAATATGTGTATAATATTGCAGAGGGCATATTAATTTGATAGAACATATACAATAAATCGAATTTATAAGCGGTTTCATTGCCTGCCCCAACCTTCCTAACATGTAACCATACACAGATAAATAGATTATCCAAGTATGTAGATTATTCTACAACTACAACTGTCAAACCTTTCGCGTTCCACTTGCTCAAGCTGCCGTTTCTTCTCTTGTTCCCGTTCCTCATCCTCGGCCTGCGCCTTGGCAATGCAGCGTTTCCGCATCCGCTCGCGCCGTTGCACATGCGAATCACTCAGATGTTTCTGTTTATCAAAGTTCACGTTGATGTTGATCGCTTGCGTCTTGTCCACAAACTTGCGCACCAGCTTTGTGCTTCTGAACTCGTCCATGGCCCGTACAAAACTCGAGTATTCCTCGAATTGGACATAACTAATGATAGAAGAGGAAATCAATGAATTGGTTCACACTCAATTTATAATCTGTTCTTACGCTTCAAAAAGCACATCCTGTTCGTAGCTAAAGGTCCGCATGCCGGCAATATCTGCGGGCATACTCTTTCGATATGGATCACAAATGGGTATATCGACGGCTCGCACTCTTCCGAATTTTTCGAATATACGTTTAAATATACTCTCGCTCGGTTTCACCTCCTTCTCGTGCTCGGAGTGACGCGGACAGAACCAACGTATTGGCAAATGAGTCATGTGTATAGTATCCGGTCGTTCGCCCGCCTTCATCTCATCCATGTTGCGTGCATCGCGAAAATACGAGTCCCAATCATGGCGGGTTGGGAACTCATCTTTCGCCTCCGCGCAACGCACACGGAAGGCATCACTGAACCCGGACAGACGTAGTGAGACGCCGTCTAGACGCTGTATGGCCAATCGCAAACGTTTGCGTTCCTCCAGCTCCGCCTCGAAGCGGATATAGTCTACAGTGCTTTTGGAGACCTAAATCAAGGACAGAGTTAGGATTTATGCTGGGATATTTCTCTCTCTTTCCACACTTACTTTAAGCACCAGAAACTTATCTGGTTTCAGTTCGGCACTGAGTTTCTCCATTATCTCCAGATTTGAAACGGATTTACCAGTTTTAATTTTTCCTGGCAATGCAACTGTAATTTGCATTTTCGCCAACGGCTTGAGATACAAGCTGTGTGGCAGATAAAGCGGGGTGCAGTCCGCAACATTTTCTATAGTCTGGATGTGGATCATATTTTTTGTTTTGATTTGTTGTTTTGTTCGTGTTATTATTGGTTGTTGTTGTTTTGTTTTTTTTTTTAATTGTAAAGAATACAATGCAATTAATTAAGGTAAAATACAAATTTGTAGTTAAAGTTATAATATAATAATTTTAAATCTATTTACAACTAAGCTAAAATCTCAGAGTTATGCTAAATGAAAATAAGTGTGTATGCATGTATGTGTGTCGCGGGTGTCTGTACATGAAGATGTATTTGTTCCCCCGCCTGCCTGCGTGTGTTTAGCCCTACACTAAAGACCGTAGATGACGATTTTTGCAGTGTGTATGTGTGTCCGACTGGAAATCGCTGTGTTTTGTAATATTTTAGGACGAAATCGTCACCCCGGTGCATAAACTACTTAAATCTAATTATGCCGCGACGTTTTATTCCAACGTTTCCCTAAAATTAAAGCACTATTATAAATTATTTTTCGACTTTTGCTGCACTTTTCTGAACTATCGGCGAAAACGTGTATACGTTCACAATATACGCTCACGACAAAGTGCCGATATTACGTTCACATTAGTTAATTTCCTTAACAGCTGTTATCGATATATTTACATTGAATTTAAAATATCCTCGTGCAACTGAGAAATTAAATATATTATGTTTTTACACTGATTTGTAAAAACTTTACAATTCGCTTTCTTCAAAGATTTAATTAATTGACTTGTGAGTTGACAAAAATAAAAAGAATAATAACTTTGACAAATGTTATGTGCCACTGTTAATAACAGCCGTTTTGGTTGACTTTTTGTGGCTGTTATGTTAGCTGTTATTATTAAGTCAGAAGAAGAAGAAGTAGGAACTACGAAAGTGCGTTATTTCATTTTTATACCATTTAATTCAACTAGAAAGTTAAGAAAATCAACAATATGCGTGTGTGAAATTAGTGTAATATTAAAAACTAATAAAAGCCCTTTGGCGCAACGTGTAAATGGCGTAAAATTGAAGCGAAATAAAACTGCCAACTACAACAACTACACACAGCAGCAGCGACCAGCGCACCAACAACAACAGGAACAGCAGCAGCAACAACAACGCAATTGTGATAGACAAAGAAATAGATTAAGAAGGGGGAGAACGACACAGCAAAAAAGCCCAACAAAAAAAAAAAAAAACAAAAAATAAAATAAATAAATAACGCAGAACAAAAACAAAACGCAACATATTTAAATTTTAAGCATATCGCGCGAGTTTTTGGGCAGCTTTTACACACTGATTCGATTTTTTTTGTACGTAACGAAGAAAATACTTCATTCAAAAGAAAACAATCTGCGAAAATACTGGCAAAAGAAATGCGATAAAAAATAAATAAGAATATATATGTGTGATTAAAAGTAAAAGGAAAAACTGACGCTGGCGTTGACGCCGCGAGAGAAGAAAGTGCAGAAGGTGTGGAAAGAGAAGTCAAAGCTGGGGACCAGCAGCTTTTGTTTTGGACTGCTGTGACAACAACAACAACGTCGCTGCTGCTGCTGTTGCTGCTAACACAACACAAACACACAAACCATACACATAAACACAGCCACACAGTCACAGCTGATGTCAAATCATTTGCAGCGTTCGTGTTTGTGCGCGTTTACAATTGAATAAAACCAAAACACACACATACGCATACACACAGAGACACACCTATACGGGCACCCTACACATGCATTACACACACAGGGGCGCCATTGTGAAAATTGATTAAGGATTACAAGGTAAGCACATTGTTTTAATTAGGCGTTATAGTTTTGGATTATCCAAACGTACGCAGAAACACACACAAGTTTGCTCCAGCAACACTCATACATACATAGACAAAGGAATTGCCGATGAAGATGACGCCCTTTTTACTGCATAAATTTCCGCCCACAATCTCCTCCTCTTCCCCTTGCCCTATTCCCGTTCCCATCCTGTCTCTTGCTCTCTCTCTCTCTCTGTACTCTGGCAAATGCAGCTCTGCACCTGCTGCCATTTTCTTTTTGTATGTCAGACAACCCTCGTGTGTGTGTGTGTGTGTATTGTTGTGTTATTATTGTTGAGTGTTGTGTGCGCCAAATTACAATTAATTGCAACAATTTACATATTTTAAAAATGGTATCTAAATTAGTTTCTAGCAGAAATTATAACGTCAATAGTAACTGCAGTTGCATTCATTTCGCGCGCTCTTTCTCTCTCTCTCTCTCTCTTTCTCTCTTTCAACTCGCTACTGAACTCTCTTTTTCGGCGCGTAGACAAAATGCAACGTAATGGAAAAAAACAAAGTGCAGGCCAAAACAATACACAAACACGCACTGACACACACAGGTATACATATGTGCATGCATGATATGCATGTATGTGCGTACGCACATCACAGTTGGTGGTGCTGGCCAGTGCTGCCAACTGTTCTGACAAATATATCATATGAAAATGAACGCATGTGTGTTTGTGTGTTTTGTTATTGCAATGTTAGTGTGGAGTGATCGAGCAGATCAGCTGTTCGACAAAAAAAAAAAAAACAAGCGGCCTTTAAACAAGACTTAATAATATTTTCGGTAAATCTTTGCTACTACTTACTGACATATGTCGCACCGTATTAATTGCTTATCGCAAATTTTGCCTTGAAATTTAGTCAGCTCAAATAGGCTTCAAAGGTAAATATGTGTGTGTGTATGTATAGTATGTACATACATATCTTTATGTACATACATATGTACATTTGTATGTGCTACCAACAATATTTACGCTTTATTAACCCACTTTTCGCAACAGCAGGACAGTCAGTAAGCCACATATGTACATATGTACATGCATATAAACCACAATATAACAGAAAAAAAATGGTGGCATTCTTAATTAATGACAGTGCGTTGTATGCGTTTGCTTGAGGTTGGTTATCTTTCTCCTCTTCGCTCTCGTTCATGAAAATGTTGTTGTTTTTTTGCCTCCTGCAATGCCAGCAACGAGCTGATAAACTCTGACGTCGTCGTTGGCGTTGGCGTTCGGCGTCGTCGTCAACTGTTGTGATTAACATGAGCTGTAATCAGTTAGCAGTCTGTAAGAGATGCTGCCAAATGACCCTAAACATATGAAAGTTCAGGGCAATCTGCACAGCCAAATACCGTTGCCTTGTGGCCCCCACCCTCTCTCCTTCTCTCTCTCTCTCTCTCGATTTGTTTGACTTCTGTTTTTATCTGTTGAACCTGATTTAGCTGATTTAATTAGATTTTATGTCACAGATACCGATACATACATACAAACATACATATGTATGGTCTTTGTACTTAATTGCGTTGATAATAAATGTGCTTATCAACTGTCCAACGTGCTAGCGCGATCTTACATATTTTCATTGATGATGAGTAATCGAAAGTTAATGCTGTCATTAGCTGTTAGCAAGTGCAGCTACGTATTTCGTTTAAAATTGCAAGAATTTCGATTTCGCTATAATATCTATATTTTCTTGGATATATCCTGTACCTTTATTAGTTTTTATTACCCATGCAGACAGACACAAGGAACTTCATCGTAAAGCCGTGTGTTTTTCCAATAATGATGAAATTCTACTTAGGTAAAGTCTCAGAAAAGACGCGAGCAGGTACCAAGAAGCAACTTCATCTCACTCTCGCTTACTTTTTCTCTCTCTCTGTCTCTATCTGTCTCTCTGTTTGCCTGTTTTGTGGATCGTAAGAGCCAGCCACACGTGTAGCGCTGCTTAACATTTGCGTCGGCGTCGACGGCGACAGCAACAGCGACGCTCACGTTGATGTCGGCAACGACGACGCTTCCCGACTGGCAGTAGTATTTGTTACGCCCGAATGTCTAGACGTTGTCATTTTTTTTATTTTTTGTTTTTTTCTTTTAACTAAGGTGCGTTGATAATAATAATCGATGTTATTTTCGTTCGTGCTGTTGTTGTTGTCGTTGTTGTTGTTGCTGATAGCTGTTTGAAGATCTGTGTGCGCGCGTGCAAATTAACATACACAGTTAGACCGGGGGAGTCGCTTATTTTTGAATTACCTCGTTGTTGTCGTCTTATCGATAGATCAGCGTTTACACAAGCGCCAAAGCGTTTGCCAGACAAATTGTAAACAATATGTATTATGTGCATGTAAAGCCTCAAGATGAGTAAACAAAAACAACAGCAACAACAAAAAAGAACGGCAAAAACAACGATAACAACAACTAATTCATTATTGCGACTTTAAATACGAGCAGTGCGCAACGGCGACTGCGACGCTGCGTCAGCGTACGCCGTACGGTTTAGTCATTAACATTTGAACTGCTGCTTGGGCTGAGTGCCCCCCAACAGCGCCAGTGCGTCTAATCTAGCTCTCTGTCTAGGAAGTTGATCGAGCATGTTAAGTGTAGGCCCCCCCCCCACGTGGTTGTTGTTATTGTCTGCTATGTTGTACAGCTGTTAACTCACATGTTATTCGAAAGCAGCTGATATACATATGTGTTATAAAATGTGTTATAAAATGTTTGGGTAAATTAATTGCATACTGTGACGCGTGTTATCGAGTTATCACTGTTAACGCAAACTCCAACATATTTATATTATGTAAAGTCTGCTGTTAACTGAGGTTTTATTGCATATTCTTATACCACATGTAGTATTTATGCTATGTAATCCCCTTTGTGGCATGCCACTGTCAACTAACAGATGTTTTTAATATGCTTTGTTTTATTTTGCAGCCTCTTAACGCTAGGTGGCAGCACCACACATCAACACCAACACACACACACACACACACACACGCACCCCCATGCGCCTCTGGAAACGGAAACTTGAATAGCAAAAACACTGCCAAACGAAAGAAGGAAACCAGGAGTTCTTCGCAAGAAGAAGAAGAAAAAGAAAAAGAGAAGGAGTTAGAGCAGAAAAGGCGGGGCAACAACCGCAACAACAACAGCCACATGATGTTGTACGTATTCCATGTGGACGTGGGCCGCATGCTGAGCTTCGACATGAATGTGGCCATGTCATCGGTGGAGAATCTAAAGGAGACAATTCAGCGATTGCACGGTATACCCGCTGCGAATATTGTTCTGCTTGTTAGCGGTGGTGAGATGCTGACACCCTCCACACAAGTATCCTGCTATTCGGCTGGCACGGACACGAATCCCATTTATATGTTTCTTACCGGCGACGAGAGAGTTGCCCCAACGATATCTAGTGGTGGCAGCGGCGGCGGTGGCGGTGGCGGAAGCGGAGTAGCAGCTATCACCAATGATGCAACCGATATGGAATTGCGTCGTCAGGTCGAAGAGAGTCACAAATTACCAGCCGTACTGGAGACAGTGAGTCAGCGTGCCCAACTGGCACAGCATATGCGTGATCTGGCCCGCAAGGTTGAACAGATTTGCGAGCGTCTTGTCCACGAACAGCATCTGCAGCAGCAGGGCTGGTGTGCTGTGGTCGCCAACATGGAGGATCTAACAAATGAGTTCATTGAAAGATTTCGGAACTTTTTCATTGCATTCGATAGGCATCTGCAGCAAAGGGATACATATCTGGAGTTGTTGCGAAACTTTGGCGATGATCTCACCCAGTTGGCGCGTATACCCATATTGCCTGCCCTAATGGCACAGGCCGAAGCGGATTTCCATGGTTTCGATGAGTTGCTCAACGATATGGGTGAGGGGCCAGAAACAGCAAATGCCAAAGCGAAATTGGCAGGAGGTGAGCCAGGAACTGAGGAGAGTGTGGAGAAGAGCAGCAGCAGCACATCGCCCAACAAGAAGCTCAAAATGGGACACGAACAGCAGGAGCAGGTGCAAGCGATTCAACAGCAACAGCCTGAGCTGAATTTACTGCAGTGGATCAGCTCGAAGGGAAACCATGCGACACTGCAGCAGATGTGTGATGAAAGCGTGCAGGGATTGGAAACCTTTTCGAAGGAGATCTATGAGAAACTCAAGCAGGAGGGACAGACCATCATCAAGGGCGCCAAACAGGGTGAGGTGAAGGAGATAAAGGGTCTTAGTGATCGTCTCTATCGGCTGGACGAGTTCAAAGATAAAATCTTCAAAATGGTGCAGGATCAACGGGAACAGGCAACGGCATTACAACAGAATCAATCACGTGCCCTCAATCTGCGCGATAACTCTGTGCTGCCCGATCTCTGCATGTCACATCGCTCCCAATTGCAGGTGATGCTTGATAATCATCTAAAGATACGTGAATATTACCGATGTATAGAGAAATCAAAGGATGAACTCGGTCGCAATCTACATTTGCGTTTGCGTCGCATTGTTTGGATCGAGAACGGAATGAGCGAATATGATAACCGATTGCTCTTCTATCTGCGCTGCCTGCGACGGGCGGAACGTCATATTGGTATTATCGAGCAAATCCATCGAGCGCCAAGCACATATGTGGCCGCCGTCACAGAGGTTGTGCGTCGCAAAATCTTCTCCGATAAGTTTCGGATCTGGGCAACACGGCTCTCCATGGACTTCGATCGTATCCACGGTGAGGAGTTGCAGCGACGTAGGCTCTTTAATGAAAGCTTCGATGGACACTTCTTGAATATCCTATTTCCGGGAATGGCAGACATGCCTCCTACCTTCGCCAATGAACATGCGGAGCTGAGCTTTGATACGCGTCTGCCACAGTTGAGTCGCTGTGATATCGAGTTGCTATCGACGCAACTGCCAGAGCTGGCTATGCAGCTGCAGCTGCCCGATATGGAGCCCGTTTTGCAGTTCTTTGTGCAGCATCAAAATACGTTAGGAGGGGTTGATGCTCTCGAGGAGAAGGAGACACATTCAACGGATGCACAACCTGCACAGCATCAATCAGTGGCCACATCTACGACCAGCGATAATTGTGGTCTAGGTGTGGAACAGATGGAGCGCAGCACGGCTACAGATCAGTTGGTGCTCATTAGCGCCTCCACACTGACGGATGAGACGGGACCGAGTGTGGAGCGACTGCAAAAGGCGCTGCAGGATATGTCTAAGCTTGCACTGCAGTGTTTGGCCATGGCCCGCTCCAATCTGAGTAGCTTACGCGAGGAACTCTATCGGGTGCTGCAGGATGAACTGCAGTCCGAGCTGCAGGAGCTGCAAGAGAAGTGGCAACTGCTGCGCATGCAGTGCCTGCAACGGGATCAGGATGAGCAGCAGCGTGCGGCAGAGTTGGAGCAACTGCGCGAGCAGCTAATCGCAGCAGAGCAGCAGAAGGTGGCAGCTGTGGCCCAAGCACGGGAGCAACTTATACATGAGCACAAGACCGAATTGGAATCGCTGCGCTGTCGCTTCAAGCTAATGACCTCTATGGAACGTTCCCCCTCGGACAGTAGTCTGGAGAAGATAGAGCGACCGACGAGCAGTGCCAGTGTGGCCAGCTGTCTCGATGTAGAGCAGCTGCTGGCACAGCAACGTCAGGATTTGCTGGCGCAACAGGAACGCGCCATTAGCGAAGCTGTCGAAGCAGAGCGTCTGCGTTGGCAATCTCGTCAGGAGGAACAGACGCAAGCGCAGCAGCAACAGCAGCCGCCATCGCTGCAATCGAACTCAGAATCTGTGTTGATTAATGTTTCCATATTGAAGACCATGCTGGATGATAGAGAACGCCAGCTGGATATGATGCGCGAACAGAATCGTCTGCTTACCCAGGAAAGCTTTGAGCTGAAGTCACGCCTTAATAAGCTAACTAATGAAGAGAGCAATAGTAGTTGGCAGAAAGACATAATCGACTACCTGAATCGTGACAAGAATCGGCTGGAGGAAGAGTTATACCAGGAGAAGAGCAGGCGCATCGAAATGGAGTCCAGTGTGGCGGCCATGCGAACGTGAGCTCAATTTGCAATTTTATTTCAACAAATATTTGTATACTGATTCTTATTTATCTTTTAAAGTTCAACCAGCGATATGGGCACACTGACGCGTTCGAGGTCAGCGTTCTCGCAGTCGGGTCATCGTTCCATTACGCTGGAGGGTTGCGGCAAGGGTGACTTGGTCTTTGTTGTCTGGAGCATGCGACATGGACAATTTATGGTGGTCCAAGACTCGCTTACATTGTATTTTGTACATGCAGACAGTTTGTCTGCCCTCCAGCTGACAGCACCAGCTCCAACACCGGCACCTTCGCTCCCAGCTATCTCGCATCCATCTGCTGCCCTGCAAGAGGTAGCCAATGAGGCTCCGCTGTTTAATCAAATACCGGTGCCTTACTATGCCATCGGACGTGTGATCGACAAGGAGTACTGCCAGGCGCGAAAGGTAAGTAGTCTATGGAATGCTCAAATTGATTATATTTTAATTTCTCTTTCTGCTATAGGATGAGAACCGCTATCGCGTCAGCAAGGGCTCCAAGTTCTATCGCATCAAATTGGCTCCGATACCATCGCGCAATGCTGCGCGTCGCGAACGTTTGGAATGTAAGTGAGTGGGAGGAGCAGGACCGAATGAATGAAATGAGAATTAATGAATGAATCGAATGGCGAAGCTTCTCCTGATGAGTGAACTGATTACTTAATTACTTAATACGACTTGCTAAATCTGAATTGATAATTGATCTCAGATTCCATATCTATATAACGTCCTTTGAGAGTGACTTAAGAGCTTACTAATGCTCGATAACAGTTTTAGTATGGTGATTAAACTATTGTGACTGTATTCTGAAAGTCCTACGGGTATGACAAATTCAAAGCTATTGTATTACGTAAGCCTCCATATAATATTGTTAGGGTAAGGAGTAAACATACATTAATTAAGTGATGTCTAAATCTAAGAATCTAAAGCGTGATCAATTAGGAGAATATTTTTAATGATAGCTACAATAATTTTTCTACGTTGTGGTATAAGTAAAATGTGTAATAACAAATGAATACTGAATAAATACTATATATATATATAATAATAATAATACAACGACGACGACACAATAAACTAAATACAAATCACAAAACGTAATTTAGAAGTGTTCATATCATATGTTATTGATGATTTTACAATTTCATAAATAAATTTAAACGAACAAAGATAAAACATAAGTTGATGAACTTTCAGAATCAGTAAACAAATAGAAATAAAGATAATAGAACAAATATAAATGAAGACAATGAATAAACAAATAATTAAAGATAATCATACAATCACAAAGACAGAATAAATATATTTGTTTATGAATATAGATAAATATCAATATGAGTCGTAGCCGAGAAAGTATAGATATAATAGAAGGAATTTCCTATTTCAATTGAAGCTTCGTCTGTTACTAACTGCTAACAGCTGTTAATGCGATTAACAGCACTGTTAACACACTGAGATCTTGGCTCAACTAAAAGACTCTCTCTCATTTTATTCTCTCACTTTAGCAACCGGCTCAACCGGCGCCATTAGCCGATCCCAGCTGTCGGTAGCGGTACGAGATGTTGTCGATGGTGCATCCATGGCGACGTTGGGCGGCATGGCAAGCATCGGTGGCAGCAGCAGCGTCTATCAGAGCTTCAAAGAGCGCACGGTGAGCATCAGCAGCGTCAATGAGGAGGAGGACGAGTCTGCGTCGTTGATTAGCGATCGTTGTCGTTACATAAGCGTCAGCGAGGAGGATGAACTGCTGGCGGTTACAACAACAACAACAACAGCAACAACAACAACAGCTACAATAACTGCGTCAACAACAACAACAATAACAGAAGCAGCAATAGCAACAACGTCGGCAGCAGCGGTCGCAGCCGCAGCGACGGCGACGGCGACGGCAACTCAAGCACAGTCTGTGATAACAGAGCAGCCAACGGCATCAAGAAAACTTAAGTTGGATCTACTGTTGGCCTCTGCTGATATAATAACACAACCCCTAACACAACAACAACAACAACAAATACGTGAGGAAGAGGAAGTCGAAGCAGAAGCAGGAGATGAGAATAAAGCTGGAAAATCACGAGAGCAGCCCGAAGTAGCCGAGCAAGTGAAGCAAACCAAGTCGGATGATGATGCAGCACATTTGGCTAGTGAAACCCAGAATCCTGAAATCGAATCGACCAATCAGCCCTTAAACATATATGTAACCACAACCACAGCAACTCCAACTCAAACTCCAGATGGAGCCGGTGCTGTGGGAAAAACCATTAGCGAGGATTCGGATGAGTATCGCTCGCTGGAGGGCAGGGATGAGTCCGATTATCCAATATCCGAATAGTGTCCGAGCATTGCAATTGCAATCGTGTATAACTATATAGTATGTGCTGCTGAATCTACCAAGGATCGTGATGATGTGTTGAACTAGGTTAACACTCTCTTACTATATATACTCCCAAAAACCATTTAACCATGTAAGCTACAGCAGAGCCGACTCTCTCACACACACACAGACACACAGAGAGAAACACACAAAACACAGCACATTAAGATGAATGTTATATACTTAAATACATAGGATATATGTCAAGTTTACAAATCGGAAAAAACAATACAAGAAATACAAATACAAGAAACCACAACAAAATAAGAAACTAACGGCTAACTAAAGTTCTAATGTAGTAGTGTCTATAGTCTTTATCAAGGTATACTCTATACTATCAGATTTGTAAATGAGTTTGACAAAAGTCCCACACACACACACACACGTACACAATACACACTCCCACCCACACAAACAATCAAAGAAGAAACAAAAAAAAAAAACAAAATAGTTTTTATTATAAATAAAAATTACCACACAATATACAAATAAACAAAGTAATTGATTAGTTTTGTTTGTCAACAAAAAAGAAAAACAAAAACGAGAAAAACTTTTTTTGCTAATTTCTTATAACTTTTTAGTGCCAAGAAAATTGTTTGCAATTCTATCACATTAATTTTCTCTAGCAAGTATATTAAATAATATTACAAAATATACACGTAAATTATATTTTTATAAGAGTTTTCACAAACAAACAAACACATCTACACACACACACACACACACAAACACCCACCCACCCGCTAACTGAGTAAGTGGCCACGCCTATTTCTGACGCCTTCACTCAACTACACACTCTATCCCTCTCTCTCTCTCTCTCTATCTCTTTCTGATCCTTATTTCCGTGTAAATATAAAACGACGAATATTTTTGCCTTTCTTATATTATACGGTATAATATAACAGAAACAACAACAAATTACAAACATTTTATGAATAATAATAACAATAGTAAACGCCCAAAAAGAGCGTAACTGTACATAGACCAGAAGATGGATGAGAACGATGTAAAGAGTGGAAAATAAAGAAAAACCAACTAAATTTTACTTTAAACGATATAAAAAAAAAAAACTAAATTTAAATGAACATGAGAGAAACATGTGTAATGAACGAAGAAGATGTAACAAATTGTCAAGAAAAAGTGTAAAAGCAAAAATCAAATAAAAAAAAATTGTAAACAAATTAAAATGTTGCTCACTCTGTAAATTATTTATATAACATAAATCTTATTTTATATATTACAGATTTGCTAGTCAAATAACCCAATTTTTCGAAGTGGAATTATCATCCCTGCGAAGCTGATCTCTAGTCTTTATAAATAACGAATGCAACACAATGTTTTATGTTTAAGAAAATAATTTATTAGTTTACTGCTTAATTTACATGCTGGTTATAATGATATGTTTATAGGAAAATTAAGTGGTTACATATATGTACGTATGTGTGTGTATTACTTGCATCATATCGGGCAGATCAGTTTCTTGCATGCCGCGACTAACATTTGCATAGATCATCTAGACTTGGACAGACTATACTATACTCGTCGACATGGTTGCGAGCTGCCGCTAATTAGTTGATTAATAATTATAGTGAGTGAGTTGAATCATTAATTAATTGCACATATGCCTGTGTGGGGCTAATTGGCAAAGGATTTCACACGAATATCCATCCTCCATTCCATTTACCTCCCGCTTTAGCTAGCTAACGTGCCGAAAAGCTACAGTAGATTAGCTTAATAAACGGCATAGATCTATGAGTATGTGGCTTAGCATAATAATAAATACATACATAATAATTACACAAAACACATATAGACATATAAAATATATATACATACGTATAAAGAGAGAAAACTGGGCATAATACATGGAAGGAAAGTCAGTTATAATTGTAGGCCTTATCTATATGGTATAGTATCTATCTAATTGGGCTCATAAATTATTATTGTGCGCTTCTTCTCTGTATTATATACTCTAACAGAGTCAAAGTCTAGAGACTGGGTAATACAATTTGGGTTGTAGTAGTGTAATTTATATAGTTATTTAATCTTGCGACTTGGTAATACAATGGGAGCCATTAAGAATAAAGATAAGTTATGTATTTATAGTCATTATCTTACAATTTAAACTTGTCTCTTTTGAGTTACCTCTGATTGAATCAGTCGAAGAATTTAATATTTTTTGCAGTTTTTTACACAACGATATAAAATTTATGAACAAAAAAAAAACGTTGCTATTTAAAAGCCTGGTATACGATATTACGAAAGTTTTGATACTCTATATAGGCATCTCAATATCATATCAAGTCAGCAACCGTATTAAAGTTATTATCGTTGTGCTTGTAAGTTCGCTTGGCTTATTGGATCTCCCTCCCCTCCCCTTCTTTCCCCTCCCCGCCACGACTAGTGAATCTGGCGCTGGGCTTCGCTGAGTCAGAGTCAGAGTCAGTCGAAGCGACTGATTCGTGTGTCCAGCTGCGACGACTCCGAGTGCATCCAACGCTTGGCTGGCCACATGGCCACAACTTGATTTGGGGGAGCTCTAAAAAATAATTAAGCGTTAAATATGCTCCAGTTATTAATTGACCAACTGTGCACGCTCCCATCTCCGTCTCCGTCTCCGCCTGCGTCTGCGTCTGCGCCACTCTCCATCTCTATCTGCTTCACAAGATGCCGCATTTCTTGAGCACAATTTTACGCTTTCGCGCTGCACTCGAGCCGTTACCCTTCTTGGCCGGACGCAGGACAATGGTGCCGCTGCTGGACTTGGTAAAGGTCGGACTGAAGGCACTGATGGTGGGTGTGCTGCTGTAGGGCGGATGCGTTGCGGACTGTTGCTGTGTGCTGCCGCCATTGCTGCCGACAGATGGATCATAGCTCTGGGTCATCAACTGATGGCACTTGGTGGCCAAATAACGGAACACGGATGCCACATTGATATCCTCCTTAACCGATGTTCTGATTAGCCGGCAATTGAGCATCTTTGCCAGCGTTTCCACCTCATCGGCACTGACCACCGCCTGCTCGATGAGATCGATCTTATTCTGCACTATTACCGTGGGTATCTCATTGCATTCGTTCTCCACTTTGCGTTTCCATTCCTTGATCGCATCGAACGATGCTCGATCTGTGGTGGAGAACACCAGCACCGAGGCCTGTGCGCCGCGATAATATGCCTTGGTAATGCAATCGAATTCCTCCTGACCCGCTGTATCCCACAGCATAATGCGCACATCCTCGCCATCGATCTCGATCTGACGCTCCAGGAAATCCACGCCAATTGTCTTCTTGTAGTCCTTGGTGAAGATGCCCTTGCAGTAGCGTTGGATCATCGATGATTTGCCAACGCCACCGTTGCCCACAATGACCTGGAAGGAAGAGGGTATGTGTGAGATATGTTTTCATTATATCGAATAGATCTATGAAAGAATTTAGAAAAGATTTCCCTGGAGCGATTAATCATTAACTCTTGCCTGGCACCTTGGAGTACCAATACCGAAGATCTCTTCGCGTACAGCTGGATAAAAGAATCGAGTACCGTTATGGATATGACAATCTGATGAGGTAATTGATCCATAATCGCCTGCCATGGGGTTATTATATAGCGCTTAGCCAAAGTGATTGCTAGCTCAGGATAGGGTAGGGTTGGGGGATAGAGAGACAGAGAGAGAGAGAGAGAGGGTTGCCCACTTACCACCTTAATGGCCAGCTCGATATCGTCCTCACGCATGCTACTGTAGTTGTACTGTGCCTGCAGAGAGTGCGACTGGAGAGCAGCTGCAGCAGCGCCACCCGTTGCCGTTGCCGTTTGGATTAGTAGACGCATCGGCGGTTGCACGAACCACCGCACCGCACCGCACACAGCTGCAGCAGGCAGGTGAATCAACTTTAGTCAGTCTATGATTTTTCTTACAGTCTGTGTTTTTTTTTTCGTTTTTTTTTTTGGCAATTTCCAGTTGCAGTTTTCACTTTTCCACGGCTGAGTTTGGCTTTTGTCACCGTCGTCGTCGAGTGCAATTCACTTTCTACGCATTGATTTCACCAAAATCGAATACTGAAAGTGGAACTCTTCGCTGTGGAAATGTCAAAAGAAAAACCAACACGAACATTAAAGTTTTTCTTTCGTTTTCACACACACACACACAGACACACACGCACACAGCGAACCGGTTTAGTTTTATTTTTTCTATATACAATTATTTTTTTTTTGTGTCTTTTTCTTGCGTGTTTTCCTGTTTCGGCATTGGGGCGGACGATGACTGTCGCTTCTAATAGACGACGCAACGTAAGCCGGTTGCGCTTACAACAGGTGCCACAGCTCAGCGCTCACTTCACCTCAGCTCAGCTCACTTCACCTCACCTAACACCTCAATTCACCTCAGCTCACCCCAAACGGAACGCAACACGCTTTGCCGCGGCTCACCTCAGCTGACAGTGCACGCATCGTCGCACAGTGGTTGCTTATGAGAATTGAGAATGTGGCAAGATCAGAGATGGGCACACACACACATACATATTAATAAATCATGTATCAGTGTATATGTATATACATATGTGTTAATGTGCGTGTCTCCGTCTATTTGTCAGTCCGCTTGAATTAGCGCGTGCTTACGAATTCTTTTGAAATTAAGAAAATAATGCTGAAGATTAACTGTCTGCAAAGCATTGGTGGGCGAGAGAAGCTCAGTTCTCTACAAAGAAATCTAAAAATAGAAAGGAGCGCTATAAACCAGATAACTTCGTAGAAAAAACTGCAAGAAATGCTTGAAAAAAACTACTAAATCTAGTTTTAGGTTTATGATGCTGTTATACTTAGACAGATTTATGGGAACAAAGAATATTATATAGAACTTAAAGTAGCTAAAAATGGGACGATATTAAACTTTAAGTTATAATTCAAGTGTAAAACAACAATTTTGGATTTTTTCGATAAAGCTATAAAATATTGCAGCTTGCTCAAAACAAAATGATTAATTGCTATAATATGAAATTTTTGTATCAACAATGGAAAACAAATATGACTGCTGTATTGTTTATTTTGTTTTTCGATCTATTCAAGCTAATAATATCATATTCATTCATTAATTAATTCAATTTTCCAGTTTGAAAGAACTGTAAAACTCTTAGGTTTCGAATTAGATAACAAAAAATGGGGCTAATGGAAAATTTAAATCCACATAATATGCATATTTAAGCTAAATTAGTTTCACGTTCAGGTATTGCCATTAACTCTTATAGATTCCTTCTCAATACACTCTTAAGTTATCTAGCAATATCAATTTCGTCGTCACACTGCAATTTGCATTCAAATTACTTTCGACCTTTTTAGCTTTTTATCACCTTTTGGCATTTTGTTTTGTTCAAACCACTGTGCAACATTTGACCGCGCCGCGACGCGCTCTCTTGCGTTGCCTTTCGCTCGTTCTAATTATGTTGTGACTATTTCGCTTTTGGGCCACATTCTTCCACACACACACACACACACACGCACATGGTTGCTGCAAAACGCTATCTTGCGCTTCGGGTTATTAGTGTGGTTGTTGTTGTTGTTGTTGGTGCCGCGCTTTATTCTCTTCTTCCACTTCTTTTTGTCTATTGTTATGTTAATTAAGGCCAGCGGTTATAGATTTAACTAGTTCAATAATCATGCAGCAGTAACATACATGTATGTATGTATGTATGTGTGTGTGTGTGGGCCAGCGAGAGCAACAAAGGAGAACAATAATCAAAACAGCAGCAACAGCGACGGCGTGTCAACCAAGCTTGACATAAAATCCAAATGTAGATTGCGTGTGGGACGCAAAGAATGAAAAGCTGCACACGCGCAGTCGCCGTCGAAGCTGACTGCGCCGCGTTGGCCCGGCTGCAGTCTACCTGTTTCACCCTGCAGACTAACTGTGTGTCCGCGTGCGGTTGATGTGTGCGTGTCTGTGTGTGTGTGTCTGTACAAATTACAAATAATGCACATCATTGCAGAGAGTTTTCTTCGTGCTTGGGCTAAATTGTCTAGAATGTGCAATTATTTTGAAATTTGCTCACAAACTAATAGATAAGTTGCTGTTGTTGTAGTTGTTGTTGCTGCTGCTGCTGTTGCAGTTGCCGTTTGCCGTTCTCCATTTGCCATTTCTTGGCCACTTCCTTCTCGCCTTGATTGTATTGTGGTTGTTCTGTTTTGTGGAATGTGGATTCTAACTTGTCCATTTAAGTACAGAACAGCAACAACAGCGAGTGAGTGCTGCTGCACTTGTGTGAGTGTGAGTGCGAGTGCAGGCCAAAAGCAACAAATCCCACATATTGTTGTTGTTGTTGCTGCTACTGCACTACAAAAGCGAGGCGAATTTATCTCACACACACACACGCAGGTGTGTGTCCATGTGTGTGGAGAATTATGCAAATGCAAAAGCTTTGCTGTTGTTGTTGTTCCTGCTGCTTCTGTTGCGCTACTTAAATCAATTATGAGCGCGAATTCCTCATTATTTAAATTAACTTTAAATACTCCACTAGCGCTCTAACGGTACTAACTCGGTTTGGTGTCAGTCTTAGTCCCAGTCTCTTTCGTTTTGTCACCCACTGTGTTTGTTGTTGTTCTTGTGCCTTTTATAGCCCTTTTCTCACACACAAAAAAGCTGAGCAGCGACAACGACGTCGCATTGTGTTTTGCGCGGTGAGAAATTAACGAATTTAAGTTGAAATATTAAACAACATATGCGAGATGGCGAATGCGAACGCGAAACAAGCAAGAAACTCACAGGAGGAGACACAAAGAGAGATAGAGAGAGAGGGAGAGAGAGGCAAAGGCTGCTTTATAACGAAGACGAAGACTCATAAGGCAGCGTCAAGAAATAACGACAACGCGTGCGAAGCGCATTAATTAATGTCGGCGTTAACGTTAGTTACTGCTTGGGCTTTGAACCGTAGTGAAAGTCTCTTCTTCTAGACACGACACCCAAAACACTCAACACGATCATTGGATTGGACACATTCGGCCCCGTCGTACACACGCACCTGTTGCTCGTCGCGTCGTTCGGCACAAACTGAAAAGAAGAACAAAGCTTGGCTTACAACTTGGCCAGAAGACGCTGCTGAAGCTGGCAAAGAAGTGTAAGAAGAAGAATGAACTGGCGACTTGCTGTTATGCCTTAAGCGCTATGTTAACATCACCTGCAAGAAATTCTAATAATAATATATCAAATATTTTAGCTATTCGATGTATAAATTAATGTTATTGTTAAAAACGAAACATTTAAATTCGTATTTAATTTCGTTTAATAACGACTGTTGTCACTTTCCAACACTGCTTTTGCACATTCCTCTGATTGTCTGTCGTGACAATCAGCTGTTTACCCACAAGCGATAGGTTGTGGCGGTCGCTCGATAAACGAATGCTGTCGGCGCTTTCAGTGGAATGACAGCTATTTGTTTACTTGCAATTTTTGTTTTTGTTTGGCGGGCAACAGACTTACTATAATTAAATATTAATAACTATAAATGCTACAGTTGAACAATCTGTTCGATCTATTTGTAATTGACAAGCCGTACCAGTTAATGCTTTGCAGCAGAGTGCCCGCGTGTGCTTATTGACCACAGCGAATGCGAATCGAAACGCATGCGCTTAATAAGAAGGACGAAGGACATCGTTGTCGTTGTCGTCGTCGTCGTCGTCGCGCCTCTTCGTCATAGGAAAAGTAGCAGAGCCATGGAGCAACTTGCTCAGACAATACCGATTCAGTGCTCTGCGTAATTTCACAGCGTTTTGGCCGCGTCCCGCGATTTGGTTAGTTTCTGCTGCTGCAACTGTCTGCGGCGTGTGGATGTGTGTGTGTGTGTGGGCGTTCATGTGTGTGTGTGTGTGTTTGAGAAGAAAGCACAAAGTAAACTTAAAAAGACAATTAAAAAAAAACAAAAAAAAAAACAGTGAGAAACCATAGTAAAGTTAAATGCAAATGTAAATGTTTATGCAAAAGTAAATTCCAACATTGCCCATCGCGAGTGCCATGTTTAGGGGTGACTCTGCCATTGCCTGAGCCTCAGTCGATGCCGCAGTCACAGTCGCTGCCGCTGCCGCTGCCGCTGCCTCTGCCTCTGCCTCTACTCCCCGCCCATTGTTTCCCCGGCCCGTGCTCGTGGTGGTGGTTAGCTGTCGTCTTCCTCTGCTCCTCAGCGCACATTCCTATTTCTAGCAGTCGCGTGCAAAAAAAATCAACCCAAAGGAAGAAGGAGAGGAAGAAGAAGAAGAAGAAGAGGAGGAGGAGGCAGCAAGTGCTCCGCTTTTTGGCTTTGCCTCTGGGCGAATCAACTAAAATAAAGACTTGTGCGGGGAGGGGAAAAATCAATATTGATAGTAAATTTTTCTGTGCTTCATTTTTTTTTTTTTTGCTTGAGAAACTAAAATTATAAATATAAATATAAATATAAATATAAATATATCGAGCAGCAAGTGACGCCGTCAGGTGGTCATTGTCCTTGCCGAATGCCGTTAGATACTATGACTCATGTCCGGCACAATTGTCGCCGGAATCGCGATGGGGGACGGGGGGAGTGTAAAGTGGAACGTCGCGTTTGTCGCATGCTAATTTCAATATTGATTTCAGTTTAATGTTTTTCTCTCTCTCTCTCATTTTACATTGTTCTGCCCGCAGCAACCAAAAACCATTAAAAACAATTTAAAAAACAACAGGAAAAACGGCGGAAAGTGAATTGCATAAAAATATATAAAATGCTGATATGTAATTTGCATGGGAAATTAAACATAAACAACATTTAATTTCCTTAACCAGAGTGACAAGAGATTTTTTTGCGAAAACAAAACTATCGCGCTATCGTACTATCGTTAGCTATCGATTGCAACAAAATGAAGACGCGACTTGTTTCGTTAACTTATCGCGGCAGTGCGTCCGTTGATCCACGTTATTCGGCAACAATGCTGCCATGGACAATTAACGATATACGATCCACTGAGAGTTACACAAAGGTGAGTTTACTATCTCTAAATATATAATTAATATATATTTAATATATATAATTAAAAAAACTTATTATATTGTAATAAACTACTAATATAATGTATAATTTTACAACTATAGCCTTTTTCAATATTTTAAGATTTTCTTTTTCAAAATTCTTTTTTTTTTTTAATTTTCATATTTCTCTGCTATTCTCTGCCTCATTGTGCTATAATTTCCGTCGCCCTTGGCTTGTTTCCCTTGTTATGCTTTTCTGTCCTGTACTATCTCCGCTCCATCCTAGATGCTGTCGTCCGTCCCATCTGTTCTGTATGTTCGCATCTCTGGCCAAAACACGCTGCGAGCAATTCTGTGTTAATCCAATTGCATTTAGTGATATCCATAACACGCTTTTATCTCCCAGCCCCAAAAAACAATTAAAAGCAATTTGTAATTATTACGGCTCGATAAATCAATTAGTCGAGGGGCCCCGAGGATGATGCTACTACTAGGGTATTATTGTCCTATGCCTCTGTACGGAACAGCTTATGCAATGTGAATGAAATTTTATTAATAATTTTGCGCTCCATAAACGTTAATTACGCTGATTAGCAACGGTTACCGAGGAGACCCAAGAACTCAAATCACAGTTATAGTTCGGGTGTTGCGTAGGCAATTAGACGAATAACGTCATCAGGTCGGAGAAGGTAGCAGATAGTAGACAAAGCGTTGAATAAACATATTATCATATTATGTGCGAGGGTTGCTTCAGATATTTCAATCTATATACAATATATAAAATATTGTAGAAATTGGCAGAGTGTATAATATTAAGTTTTCTGCAGCTTAAAGTTATTTGAACTATTTGAAATTAAAGTCTGACTATTCTAGGAACTATTTTAGGAACTCCCTACGGCTGCGTTTGCCCGAAACTTTATTTATACTTCCCCTATATCATCACCTGCCCCACTGACGCATTACGCATACGACGTGTTCAGCACGTGCGACCGACGGCAAGTTGTCCCTTGTTTTACCTATTTTGTACCAATGGAGTCTTCCATCCATCCTCCCCATCTCTGTCTCTGTCTCCGTCTCCGTCTCCGTATAACACTCTGGTGTCCCATGGCTAATATTATTTGAAGCTTGAAATTAATTTTGGCAAAGCTTGCAATTAGTCGCCCATCAGCTGCATGTGTGCGTGTGTGTGAAAGGTGTGTGTGTGAGTGTGTGTGTGTGTGTGGGGGGGGGGTGTGTTCCAGCTAACGATGCTCTTGGGTTTTCTTGGGGCTGCCAAGTCTGGTTTGGTCCAGGCAGGCGCATAATTAAATTCCCTGCAGCTGCCAACAAGTTGCGCTGCCTTCGGTCTGACTGAAAGTTATGTAAAAGTGTTGAGAAACGTTGGAAGAGAGAGAGAGAGAGAAGAAGGAAGAGAGAAAGAGGGGGAGAGAGCATTGCCTGCTCCTGGCGTGTCCCTAAGCCTTCGTCCCATTTACCTGTTTGTCCATTTCGCTTTCATGTTTTCTCTCCCTCTCTCTCTTTCTGTGCTCTGCTCAGGTGGCAACTCGAGGCATTAAAATGAATCCTTTTTACGTGCCTGGGCCACATCCTGGGGCTGCTGCTGGGATGCTTCCCACCTGCTCAGCCAACAATTGTTGTTCATGCTCATTGAATAAGAGCTTAGAGGGCCAGCAAAACCCATTTCTATAAGAGCAATATCCCAAATGGTACCGCAGGAGTGCTTACATACATTTCCCAGCTTCACCCAAAATTATGCGTATTATGCGACTTTGGGCTGACTTTGATTAACTTCACTTGAGTGATGCCTGATGGCAAGATAAATGGCTGCTAAACAGGATTAGAATTGCGTATTTGTGGGCATAGTGCATGTGAGTGAATGTGAACTCATTTATCTTTGGTTGCTTTTATTAAAAGCATAGATCTCTGTTATTATAGAGGCTATGTACACCAAATTTGGCTTGCAGGTTCCTATAAATCATACGCTTCTAACGTTTATTTGAAATGTTGTGTGTGCCACGCCCATTGTAGCCGCAAAACAATAATTAGGTATTATTAAGCAAAGTATGCAATGTCTTAACTTTCTTTCTTGTTATACACATAGGTGAATATTATGTACACATTTCTTCCAAATTTCATACTGATTAAACCAGAAATAGGGAAGTTATTTAAGAAGTTTTCTTCCTTCTAATCACGTTTTCCCGCAACGAGTCATTTAGCTAGATCATATCACTAAGTTTCTCTTCGCAATGTTTTCCCATAAAATTATGCATGCACAACAAGCGCTATCTCCGTCTCTCTTTCTCTTTTTTCCCTCTCTCTCTCTCTCTCTCTCTCTTATTTTCACAGTGAGACACACTTCATAATTTGATGCATATTTTCTTGTATAAATATTTACTAAAGCTTGCACTTTTGTTTATTATTTCATATAGTCCACGCCCCTGCCCCCCTGCCCCCTTCTGCTTCTGTAAATTGACACAAGGCAGACGCGCACAGACGGCGAAGGAGTGAGGGAGAGAGAGAGAGTGTGCGAGAGAGATGGGCAGAGTGGAGGCATGTGTACAATAAAAATGAATTGAAATAGAGACAGCAAGAAAAATGTTTGCCCAGACTCTTTGCTTGTGGCAGAGCTTATTGCTTTATTATGTTAAATAGCGCATGAAAATTATAACAAGCTGCCTTTTTGCTGTCGCTCAAGTGCGATACATGCCACGCCCATTTAAGAATAACAACAACAACAGCAATACAGCAGCCCAGTGCACTTGCCCTGCCCTGCCCCGGGGGCAAAGTTTTATGTCAACTTCTGCGACGCTTCAATAAGCAAACAAACAAACTTCTGTGCCACCACGCAGGGAGAGAGTGTGTGTGTGTGTGTGTGCGTGTGTGCCTTTGTAAATATTTGCTTGGCATATTGGTAAGCAATTAGTGCTGCGAAATTGATGGCATTCCTGCATTATTCATGGATCAATAGCTTAAAGCTTAAGCACCTACGAAGAAGATGAGTTTGTAAGACAAACAAGAAGGTGAGGTTACTTTTTCGCAAGGCAGGCATAATCGACTACCTATGTTTGTTTGTTATCGATAATTCTGTATGTTGGTGGATTTGTATGTAATGAATTAAAGACAAATAAAAAGCTATCAAGACATTACATAAGCTCTCTGTTAGCTTGCGCTGTTAATTAACAGTCATTCACAAAACAAACGGCTGTTGCCTTGCGCTCTGAACACGAACAGAAGATCGCGCAGCTGACGGAATAATGGGCGACCACGCTGTTAACACTGGCACATAACATTGCAATGTCTTATAACAGTGTTATTTCTCTATGTTATGAATAGTTTCGATATCGATAGTTTTGCATATTATTGACAGTTATTTACTTTCACATTGTGAATGAAAATCTTAATTGTCTACTGCATATTTAACAGATTTTGTTGGAAATTCGAGAGTCAGTATTATGAAACGTGTTCTTCAACGTTTGTACAGTCATTTCCTGCTTGCTTTTCAGATATAAAGCCTGCCTTCGCCCGTCTGTTTCCTCGGCAGATATCCTCGAACATCTTCATGATTTTTGTGTTTTCTTTTTTTCACGGCAAGCGGAAACGAAAAATCGATGCTTCGCTTGTTTCATTTGCCATCAGCAGCAAAAAAAAAAAAAAGTAGAAAATAATATACTTTTCGCTTTGCTACCGAAGTCACTCAAGTCCCACTGCTAATCCGCTTCTGGTAGCGACGCGTCGAGTCACTTGAGCCCGCTGTGCCTCCCTGGCCTCCTCAGCATGGCCCGTAAATGGTTTCACACTTCGCCATCGCCTCGAGTGGTGGAGCCTGTCGCCAGAGCGTGGGCTTAAGCGGCGTATGAGCTATGCGCGTTTGCTCTGCACGTTTTTCTCGCTCTGCTACGCCCACTCGATTCCATTTGGCTGGCGCTTTGCATTTGATGTGCAGCAGCACAGTTCTGCGGTCTGTTGATTTCTTCAGCTGCTGCTGCTCTCGTGTTTTCCATGTGGAGCAGAGCACTTTTCCAATCTCCTTTCTCTCTCTCTCTCTCTCTCCCTCTCTCTCTGGCGTCGAGCGAGTCACTTGACATGCTTCGCAAACGCAGCACGCTGGTTTCGCGACGAGGCGTTGCTTATAACACCAGATTATGCGATTAACGCATATTATTATTTTCGACAACCAATTATCGAAATAAATGTTATTTTAATTGATGTGCAGAATATTTTTAATTTGCTCTCTCCCTTCATTTTTGCCAGCTTACACTGCGTATGGTTTATTATTTTTCCCCTTTTCCATTTCCCTGCTACGTTTTCCATCGCCGTCAACAACAATTGACATTTTTGACCCGCCTTAATGGCCACCGCAATCGGCTCCTTCCCGATATCTTTTGTAATTGACGTCAGGTCGGTCTTCGCCAGCGATTTGTTTTCTTTGCTTTAACCTATTATTGTTGTCACACAGGCACACACCAACACGCACAACACACACACATACACACACACACACACATATGTGTGTATTGATATGCAGTTAGCGCCACGTGAAAGGCAATGCATGCGATTCCTGCTCCATTATTAAAGCCATTGACGGAATTATTTTGTCAGCGATGGAACCGTGAACTACAAAATAATATTATTTCATTTAATAATTCTTTATATATTTTTTATAATATTATTTAATATTTGATATACCGGATTTTCTTTGATATTTAATTATTATAACTTATGCTGCTCTTATAATCTATATATGTATATATATAATATATATATGTAATATACATATAATTTTAATTTTAATTATTTATTTTTGGGGATTTTCTCTGAATTTTAATTAATATAACTTAAAGTTTAATCTTTAATTTATGTATATATAATATATATATTTAATATATATGTAATTTTAATTTAATTATTTCTTTTTGGGATTCTGTGAACTTTTTGTGTATTTGTCAGAATATTAAAGAATTGTTAACATAATATATGAATGAATATATATTTATAATATGTAGTGTCATCTCTAGTCGACGCCTCGTGTTCGTGTCACGCTCTCGCCTCTCTCTGTGCAGGAATCACGAGGCATCGGCGCCAAGAACGTCGCGTGTTATTGCCCAGTGATTTATACATTTTAACTGTATCTTCATTACGTTTTCATGTGCCAACTGACGGTAGTTGTTATGGCTAAGTTGTTGCTGCCGTTGTTGCTGCCGCTGTTGTTGTTGTTCAATAAATTTTCTACCAACGCTCATTACATTGTTGTTGTTGTTGTTGTTTTAGCCCCGACTGCAGCGCTATAATTTGCATTAACAACTGCTACTGCTGCTGCTTTGCTAAAGGGGTCGAGCCCTGATTAAAGTCAGTTGCTATAAATCCTAGAAATGATCATGCGAGAATTATCGATACTCTCTCTCTCTTTAGGCCTGTATAAAGTACAAAGACCTTATTAGGGCTAAGTTAGGCTTCCAGCTTGTTCATTTATATTAAAGACAGCTTTATTGCCTTTTCTGTTTAATTTGCTGCACGCTTTTCAATTACGTCAATCTCAGGCTCTACTCTCTCTCTCTCTCTCTCTCGCTGACATGCTAATAGGCCCCTCTTTATTCCAATCTAACGCGCACTCAGTTCGCGGTTGGCGTAATGAAAAATCCCAAATCGCTTTGTTCGCCCCGATTGCATTACATAACAGAAGTTTAGCGAAATTGGCAATTGGGTTTGAGCCATAATTGGATTTGCTGTGTCAATGTCAGAGAGTGAGAGTGGGACGGAGGGAGAGAAAGAGAGAGAGAGAGTGACGAAAAACAACAGTTTAATCAATCGCAGCGCTCTCGCAGCATTCAATTCTCAGCTGTCTTTCCCTCTCTCTTCTCCCTCTCTCTCTCTCTCTCTCTCTCTCTCAAATTAATTGCAAATTGTCAGGGGGAAAAAAAAGAATTTAAGCCAGAGAAGCAGCCCGCCAGAACCCGCCAGGCAGCTCTCGAAAATCTTGTTGGAATCTTGCCATTTGGAAAATAATTTCAAATGCCAAAGGTGGAGCTTAGAAGGAGTACAAGGTGAGATTACCTGGCGTCACACAGGCGGATACAGCCTCATTAGGCGTTTTTTCATCCCTTTTCGTACATCTTTTTCCTCTCTGTGTTCCCTGTTATTAATTGCCAACTTTTTGCTCTGATGCTGGCAAGTTTTATATCTTTATTTAACTAAAGTTTCCAGTTCTTTGTATTTGTAGAAAAATCCTCGAGGTGACTACGATAATTTAATAAATAAATTCAGCGTGATTTACAAGTTTAGCGGGTTTATAGCTACCTCTGTCGTCTGCCTAACTAACTGAATAGAAATTTCATTTGCTTCCCTTTCCCTATTTTGAGGGCAAAAAACACACACCTTTTATGGCAAAAAAAAAGAAGAAAAACCAACTAATGGGTCGACCTGCTTTCAGAGTACAGTGTCAGCCACAACATCGACACACCCATTCAACAATCCCTCTTCCTCAGCCACGAACTTGGTCCGTTGACACTCCCTAACTACCCCTGTTTTATCGTACTGTACCATATAGCAGGCAAGATAAATTATAGTCCACTCGATACTCGACTGTTAGATACTCTATAGGCTATACATGGTTGCTTTAATAATTTTTGTTTTCCGAATTATAATAATTTTTCATAATTAAATGCTGAAAGAAAGAAACTGTTGATTTAAATAGATATATTTATACTATATGCTAGTAAATAAATCGCATAAGAAGAACATAACTTACTTTGGTATACGATATAATATAAAATAATATAAAACATAATATAAAATATAATATAATATAATATAAAATATAGTATTAAATAATATTTAGTGTAAAATATTTGCTGTGCTGTATGGGATTTGGCTTTATTGTTCACCCTATTTTTAGCTATAAAAAGCTAACAACAAAACGACGAGAATTGCAAATGTCGGCACAAGTTGATGAGGAAGCGTCGTGCATGTGAGAAGAGAACGCCGGAAATGGAGCAGCCGCCATGTTTGCAATGTTTTGTCTTGTCGCTCTCGCTCTCTTTCTCTCTCGCTCACTCTTTCTGTCTGTCTCTCGCTTGCTTGCGTCTATCCCTTTCTAAACGAAGCTTTTGTACTTGTGCATGCAAGTAAACTGATTAAAGAATTTAATACTGTTAATCTGCTTGGCCTAGTGGAAACATTGCGAATGCAAAGTCCTTGGAATTAGACAAGGGATGTGCAGCTGTAATTACTGCAGTTTGTTTTTAAACACAGCGAGTAAATACATAAGCTTAGAAAATTTAATATTGCTCTCTTCAGATTTTTATTGATTGTGTTGTATTTTTGAAAATACTAAGCACAGCGTGCCTCATATTCGGCAATTCGTTGGATAACACTTCGCACCGTCTCCTTCAACATTTTTACATTTTTCTGCTTTGCCGTGACTTGGTCCACGGTGCTATCGTAGTCGTGCATCAGCAGTGGCATGGCAAGTAGTCCACCATGGTATGTTAGATCTTTAATCTCTTTGCGAATTTTGCTACGCTCTAGTTTGACCTTATAGAGAGTTTCTCGCAGTTGTCGCTGCTTTCTTTCAATTGTTTCCAGCTTGCGTTGTTCTTCCTCAAGTCGATGAACAAGTGATAAAGTTTTTTCATGATTATGCAAAGTTAGATGCAGATCCATATGATAGTTGAATCTTAGTCTCTTTAGTTCAACATTTTTTTCTAAATTCATGTATAATAATTAGTTATTAAATTCTAAAATTAAATTCTATAATTACCATCGAGTTTCTTATCCAATGCCTGCACCTGATTTTGAACCGCAATGAAGTCATCCATGTAAATATCATCATCGATCTTTTGTAGCTTATTTATTTTCTAAAGACAGAGAGAGAGATATATAGAGTGTGAGAGAGTGACTACATCTTCAGACTTACATGGGTTATTCGAGCTAGAGTGTGCTTTCTGGTGATCAAGAATAACCTTTCATCGCTTATCTCATTTCTCTTCTTCTCAATCTGTTTCAATTCTCGCTCGGCTACCTTATAGAGATAGTCAGATCTTTTGCCAATCACATTTAATACAATATTTTCGAAATGCTCTTCGGTGTCCATCATTATATTCTGTACATATGTAAGATCCATTAGAACACTAGACATTAGATAAGATACTTTTCGTTTGGTCTCTTTAGAAACGTTCAGAATGTGATCGAGACATTTTAATGCTTCCATATATCTTTGATATTCCGGTATAATCAAGTTTTCTGGCAGTGGCTTAATTTGCCGAAAATTCTTCAGACGTTTGTAATAATCGATCATTCTAGAGTTAAGAAAGTTACACGTTTCTTTTTCCAATGTATGACTTTGTACCTCTTCTTTCAGCGTCTCATACATGCTATCCATATTTAATTTATATTTAAGATTATCATGTTTCTTCCTTTCTTCAGATTCTTTGACAACCTTATCAATAAGTTCCTCTATGAAATCCATTGTAATAGTTAAAATCTGTAGATGAAGTTTAATCGTGGCACGATCTACATCAAACTCTCCAGCTAGAACTGAGTCTTTGAACATAACAAAGGCTTCTTCATCGGCGAATTCGGTTTTCCTGGGAGCTGTTGCATTTATTAGGGATCCCAGATTGGAAAGCGGCAAATTATCCAAACCATCTGAACCTTTTGAACTCTCCGAACTTATCGAACTCTCTGAACTTTCATTAACTGCTGCAACCGCAGTCGAAGGGATTATATTACTATCACTTTTCATGATACTAACGACCTTCCGTTTGGATTTTCGTGGAGCTTTAACTTCTATTTCATGCTCTTCAGAGATATCCGATAGGGATGGCATTTCAAAGAGTTTGAGAAAAAGATCTTTCATCTGTACCGTATCTTTTGTATCCGATTCGCGTTTATTGTCAAGCTCATCTGTACCATCCTCACGATCTGATTTCAATAACATTTCAATTTCTCGATCATCTAAAGCCGTATAAGAGAGTTCTGAATCTGATCCAAGTCGATCTTTTTGTGTCGCATCTTTAGTTATCAATTTGTTATCAAGCAAGGAATCTGCATAATCGGATTCGGATTCATACTCAAACATTTCTTCTTCGATATCGGCATCTTCATCAAACTTTGTGAAGAAACCTCTACGCTGTGCTTTTCGTCTCTTTTTTTTCAGTGCCTTCTCGTCTGAGACTTCTGGTATTTCTTTACTCTCTGCATCGGTCCCAGATCCTTTTGATGCTTGTTCCTTTTCTGAACCTGTTTTGGATCCTGTCTCTTCGGAACCAGACTCTGATTTTGTCTCCGATGTTGCTGGAAACTCGGAAATCTTTGCCAGTGGCTCTTCAGGCATTGCTGGAGGTTCTTCAGCTAGAGCCGGCGGTTCTGCAGCATCTGCTGGTGGTTCTACAACCTCTGCTGGTGGTTCTGCATTTTTCAATACTTCATCTGGAGGAGCTGTTGGATTTTCATTTGCTTCGCTGTTTGTTTCCATTGCGAAAACTTTTTTTTGGGTTTAATTATTATATTATTTTTTTAATTTTTTTTTTTTAATTTTTTGTTTTGTGTGTGTGCGTTGTTTGTGTATAGAGTGTGTGGGAAACTGAGTGTGTGTGATATTGAAAATACCTAACATTTAAATCTAAGAAACATTGTTTAAAATATAAAAAAAAATTACATAAATTTGTTATATATGATGAGATTTAGAATTTCCTTATATAATAATCTATTTTATCGATATCTTTCGATTGCAGTTATCGGTCGGCATCGAGCATGGCATATTGGAGTCATATAACTCGGACTTCGAGCTGCAATTTAGCCATCCCCTAAAGCATATCGTGGGTATGTGCCGCATTGTGCATAAACCGCAGGCGAAGAGCATCGGCAACGGTTTCATGCAACTGAAATCGAATGCTGGACACGCGAGTGGTTCCAATTGTGGCAGCACTTCATCATCATCATCTTCATCATCATCTTCCACAAGTTGCACTGCAGCAGGAGTTGGGGGCAACTCATTGACCGCAAATGGAACGCGTAACACACTAACCACATCCACATCCTATGGTTCACTCTCGTCCAGTGCTGCGGCTGCTTATCAGCTGCAGCAGCAGCAGCAGTCGGCGGCGGCGGCGGCAGCGGCGACAGCAGGCGATGCTGAGCAACCGCAAAACTTTATGGAATTCCAGGGACCCATTACTGGACTTGTCTACTTGTTGAAGGATCCCAAAGATCCGCTGTTGCACATCTATCTCTTTGAATGCGAAACCATCGAGGAGGTAAGTTGGAAACTATTTTATAAAAAAATATGTTTCGTAAAGTTCTTAAATGAAAGAGTTTAAATGCAGCTAAGGATTTATAAAGAAGTTTTTTTTATTTGGGTTTTTATTTATGTGAGGACTGTACTCTTAACGCAATAAGAAAGTCTTGTCAATTAAGCTCGTGGGGAATTTAATTTCTTGTTTCTTTGCATAGAAAAACTGTTAACAATCTTATTATGCCACAAAAAAACCAGGCAAACTCCTAACTCATTTCCCAACCAAACGCACAGCACGCCGTAGAACAACTTCCGATTGCGTTTCTAATTAAAAACGTTGGAAACAAGGCGAAAATTGGGGCAAACAAACCTCAACCCGTGAGAACTGACCTTCGGTGTTGCGATACCAAGAAAAACTTCTAGCGTCGCTTTGGCTACACGCAAAATGTTAATTTCATTGTAGAAGTAAAACAGTAAAAAATAACAGAACAAATATGTCAAATACAGACACGCCTCTTTTACAATATAATTGATTGGCAAACTTAAAGACTGTATTATCGGTAAAATATATAAAAATACTAACTAAAAGTAGAATTTAGGTATTATGAAATTTGCAAGATATAAAAATAAAATAAACTAAAATTGTAAGATATCCTGTAGGTTTTAAAAAAACTTTTCTTAAAAGATTTTTATGTGCGATAAGAAAGAATTTATTTTTCTTGTAACTTTTTCCTTAAAACTTTTGTCACATCAATTTTGGAACAAAAAGTTTTTTAATTTACTGAAATAGTATTTAAACAGTATTTTAGAAGTTATAGAAAAAGTGAAAACCCCTCTTATCCTCTTGAATAAAATAAGTAACATAATATCAGCTATAACATATATATTTAAGTCATGTTGAGAGTGTGGTGAATTTTCTTTACTGGGTATTTCACACTCGAATGCGCTTTTCTACAGGTTTTTCTTGTTGTTGCCGTTTTTAGATTGCATGTCAGAAGCCATTTTGGCTAACGTCAGTTTGCCACGCCCTCGTTGCTTCATTTACAGACTACCTTACAATGAACCCCACCATAATATACGTGTGTGTATGTGTGTGACTGTGTGTGTGTGCTTTGTTTTCAACAATTGTAGTACACATTTTGACATGAGGGTTAGTTAGAAGCACAATTCACGGTATTTGGGTCACTTTGCTGCCTTAGATTACGCTTCATTAAATGCAATCATTTGTAAATCTTAACAGAACTCAATTAAAGTATATATAAGAGAGTGTATAAATTTTGTAGATTTGTTGCAATTAAATAGTACTAAATCTTTGCTAGATTATTTTAAAATATAGGTACCTGAAAACTATTTAAATACATTAGAAAACTTATTGTATATGCTCGCTTTAATGTTTTGCATTTGATCAAGCAAACCCTGCATACGCCTCTCTCTGCGCTTCTCAAACTTTCAAATCGTGCTGCATCTGGGAATTACTGTATTAAAACATTCAAAATGTAATCAGTCTTAGCCCCCTGGATGCACTTAGCGGTTTTTAGTATTACTTGCACACTCTACACTGAAGAAAAGAAAATAATTACTTGTGCGAGGGGTGCATAATATGCGTCATTAGTTGGGTAAGGTGGCGCAGAGCTGGGAAAGGCATAATATATGTTTTCCCTCTCACATAAAAGCCCCCTAATAAGCTGCTAAAAATGTACCTAATTGCGGTGTCCAGATAAGCGTAGCATACTTACAGTGGCCACTGTCAGCTGCTCCACTGAGCTCAACACGCTGCGGTCTCTTTGCGGTGCTTGAAACTTCATAAGTTTATAAATTATTTAAATTAAAAAATCCACACGTGTCGCATGGCGTATACGTAATGCGGGTTGTAATCCCTATCTCTCTCATTTACTCTGCTCTGTATAAGCTCCACGGATTCACCTGGCAACAGGCGACCAATTCACATTGATTGCAGTGCGTCCTTTAACTGTTTTTATGTTGTTGTCTCTGTTGTTGTCCCTGTTGTTGTCCCTGTTGTTGTCCCTGTTGTTGCTGTTGTTGTCGCAAATGACGCATGACGCTGAGCTGCCATTTGCATGGACCATCATCGCTCTTTAAACATCGCTTTTATTGTGTTGTCAAGTGGCCGCAACAGAAGCTGAAGCTGACGGTGAACCTGAAGCAGATCCGGCACAGGCAACCGGCAAGTATATACATATCCCTCCTCCCGTAGATGGGAGTCAACCTTTGGCTAATGTCGCTTCCGTTGCCATAGTCCAGACATCATCAGTGTTGTCATTCGCAACGCTCGCCTGACTTTTAATGGCCTTTGAGAGGACTTGGTAGTGTTATCGCGCAGCCGCCACATCGTTGTTGTTGATGACACTTTGATGTCGGTTGCGGTGAACCTTAAATAGAGATGGGACACAAGACAGAAATATCTATCGATATTTATTTAAGTAAAAATTGCATTCTAAGGAAAATATCGTAGCAATTTAAATATCGTTTTAATAAATAGCGTTAGTAACAGAAAATATGCAGCAACTGCTTAGCATTAATAGAGATGGCAAACGACTGAGAATATCTATCCATATTAGTTGAAAATTTCGTAGTGTTTTATTAAATAAATAAATATTAAATAAATATTTACAAAATATGACATGCAATAAATCTTTTAAAAGCCACAAATTTAAGAAATGCATATTAAAAGCCTTGCTTACATTTTATATCGTTATAATATCGATGAACCAAGAGTCACATTATTGTGTAAATATCTTAAATAAAAAAATCTGCTTATTTTTCTAACATTTATTTAAATTTTTTTATGTAAAACTGTAAGTGAATGAACGCCTCTCCAACGATTTAAAATTTTTACCTTCCATAGATATCTCAAATGTGTCTCTCTGTAACATGCATATAGTATAATCGGCTTAACTTTTTCGCTTTTCGCTGCTTTTTCGCACACACTTTTGATATGAAAGTGAAACGGAAATTTGCCATGAAGTGCACACATAATGCAATCAAGAGCAACCCCCTCGTAACTCTTCCCACTTCCCCTCCGTGCACTTCTGTCTGCATTTAGAAAGGCACAATAGATAAACTTAAAGTTAAAGTTTTTTTTTTTTTTATAGAACGTTTAGTTTCGAATAGAAATTTGCATATGTTCTAGTTCGAGTTTGAGCACGCCATTTTCGGCCTTGGGCTGTTTTGCCCGTTTCCTGTATGGCAACTTACTGTACCCTGCCAACTATCCCTAACAACTTTTGAAATTGATATTGGGCATTAGAATCGTTCGCTTCTGCTACATAATTGGCTTTTAGTTTTCAGTTTCCCTGCTCCTCCAACATCAAAGCCTGCACTCAGGTGGACAACAAATTGAATTTGTCCCACATTTGGGCAACAGGAAGCGGAAGCAGAGGAGCAGATGAAGCAGAAGAAGATGAAGAAACTCTTCAAATTGATTTGCCTGTACGCTTCCGTTTACCTTTCTATACATCGTCATCATCATCGTCGATATCGATGCAAACATTTGCATTGCTGCATTTGATTTTGTGTATCTTTTTGTGTTTGCCCAGCTCACATGTGGCGCATTGAAACTTAATAGAGATGGGGGTAAAAACTTTCATATGCAACTATTATTGTAACTGTGTTTTTTTTTTTATCGATGAGCTTGACTGCACTCTACGAGTAAATTGAACTTATTACATCATCACGCTGCCATTAAACTTTGTGCTTTCTGCTTTGCATTTATAGATTAAATGTTTTCCATATTTAAAAATAGTTTTCTAATGAATATTTATAAATCTTTTAAAAGGGAATTTTATTTATAATTTTGAATTTATTTACATATTTCTCAATTTATTATTTTATTTTATTGATTTTTGAGTGCTACTATTCCATATTTAATTTATTTTAATATTATCATATGATTTGTATTTTGTTATATTAATTTTGAACCAAGTTAATAGCGCCTACAACTGCAGCTTTAAATGCAAAATGATTAAAGATCACACATACGCAACGTTGCCGCTCTGCACTTTGAAGCGCCCTCGCGCTCTTTACACTCCCATTCTCTTTTATGACACTCTCTCTCTCTCTGTCTCGCTGTCTGCCTCTCTCTCCCTCTCCATCTATCTCTCGCTCACATTGCTCACTCATCAATCGGCGAGAAGCTCTTTGTATTGTTATGTAGTTTGTTCGTTTTCGCATGCGCAGGTTGCTTCGTTGTTGGGGAGAGGTTCTCTCTGTGGGCCCCTCGAATCGGGGGATCCGATCCCATCCATCGTCAGTTGTCTGGCAGCAATTGAAACGCGTGCGCGCTTTGCTGAGGGCGGCGACAGCTACCAAAATCGCATAAAGCTATAGAAAAGCGATCGCAAAATAAAAAGTAATAAAAACGTACGATAATCAAAGCATAATTAATACGATAATTTAACAATCAAACGGGTAAATAAAAGAATAAACTTGTTGATGAGATAAATCAACGAGAAGGTGCAAATAAAAAACGAAACGAAAATAAACACAAACAAGCAAAATCATCTATAGAAAGTATAAATAAATTACTTACTTAAAAGCTGCGGCCAAAATACCGAAGAAAAAAACAACAAAAAACAAAACATTAATTCCCATACTCGTGCGGGTATATTTACATAAATCTTGCGAGTTTATATACTATATATATCAAGTTATCTATCCACATGTTCTTTCAAATGCGTCAGTTAATTTTTTTTTTTTTGATATTTTGTGTGCAATTCACTTAATTGAAACAAATGAATGAAACAAAATTGATCACATTCGAGAAGAAACAATAGATCATATTCTGTGTTGAGAACTTTCTGGGATTTCCCCCCCATAACGATACTCGTCTGCTTGCGGAACAAACAAGTCTTACATAAAGCATTTGTATAGCAATCGATTGTGTTTGCATTGTCCCAAATACTTAAAAAAAAAAAAAAAAGAAAAGTACTTGGCTGTGAGGCAACTTGTTTCAAATTAAATTTCAATTAGCACACGAAGAGAAACAAAAGATTTAAATGCAGTACTACATATAGTATAAATATATATTCAAATAACCGTTGAATTTAATTTGATTATACAAAATACGTGACTTTTTAACCGCAAAAACAAGTGCATAACTATTTTGAACTCGCATGGAAACAAAGATAAATTTTAAATTTAGTTAGTTAGTCCGGTAGTTATTGGTACTGCGGGTCCCCCATATTATACGAGATTCTTGTCAAGAAACTCGCAAGTCAACCCATCGATCTCATCGAACGACAGTTCGAATCGTTTGTGCTCTTCATTCTTTTTCTTTTCCTTCCTTCTCTAAATTTATTAATAATCATTCTCTGCGCTACGAGACAATAAAATTCCATATTGTACTTAAACAAAATGTGATGAAAACGAATTGACATTGAAAGGGCAAATAAAGTATATAGCATATTGAAAAGTTTCGAATATTCCAAATAAAATATGTGTATGGTATAGTAATCAAGTGAATTGAATGATTAATAAAAAAGAAGTGAAAAAGAGTGAATAATAATAAATATGAATAAAATAAATAAATAAAAATAAATAAATTTAAAAAGCAACAAGCTCAACTAACTATATGTGCATATTTAAGCATTGTTTGATTAATAAATTTATAATTCAAATTCTTCAGAAAAAAACTAACCTACTTCAACTACATACAATTTAGAACAAAGTGAGAATAAAAAAAAAACAAAAACAAATAAAATCAAAATGGAAAATACTAAAAACATGTGATAGTTTTTACAAAAAAGAATCATAAGTGATATATAGATAAAGCAAGTGGCAAGTGCAACAGTAAGTTTCTATAACCTATGACAACAACAACATAAACAACCAACAAGATATCAACAACAACAAGTACAACAAGCACAACAACAACAACAACAACAACAACGGCAACAAAATGTTCACGGTGCCCTTTCATCGGGACACAATTCTGACGGCCTCCGTCAGCGATGCATCTGTGCTCAATAAGAGTCACGCCGTATGTACCGCATGTACCGCATGTACCGCGTGTACCGCGTGTACCGTGTCTGTAACGTGCATGCCACGCCCTCAGCTGCCTGCCGGCCATTTGGCCCACTTTCAATTGATTTCAATTTCAGTTTCAATTTTTGATTTCATTTGATTTCGATTTGCTTTGATTGCCAACGGTTTGATGCAATTTTGTTTTTATTTTTGTTTTTGTTTTTCTCTTGCCTCTTTTGTGTTTTTGTTTACTTTTGCTTTCTTATATAACGCATGCAGTATTTTGTTCTTTCTTCTCTCTTCTCTTTCTTTCTCGCTCTAGTGTAGCATGCCGAGCTGTCTCGCTTTTCATTCCACTTCCATTTAACTATAATTGAACTGCCCTTGAAACAGACACTCTTTCATACCTCTCTGCCTCTCCTCTCCTCTCCTGCTCCATCCCAGAAGGGGGCAAATATCTTCAGCTATCATTATATTAAAAACTGTACCATTTCCTTGTTTCCCATGCAAATTAATGCATTATCATATAGAGTGCTTTTTTTTATTTTTCTTATTTTATCTTGGGTTCTGTTCTTTTTTCTTCCTTTTGAAAATTCTCTAGCTTGTGCCAAGTGCCGCGTCAGCGACTTCTTTTACGCTTCTCTCATTCTCATCTGCCAGTTTTCTCTCCTCTTTGTGCCTTGTCCATAGGCGCCAGCAAAGTTTGGGTTTCTCCGCCCTCTAGCGACGCTCTTGACCCTGACCATGGTCTTGCCTAAAAGAGCGTAACGCTTGGTAAACATTTTTCCGGTAAAAGTTGTTTTTCACTTCTTTTCTCTCTCTGTTTTGTTTCTCTCTTGAGCACTTGAAGAATTGTCAAAACTGTATAAAAAAAGTTAAGAGAGAAAAATTATAGAAAGTGTTGTATGAATCCAGAAAGTGTTAAAGGAATTGCAATCTAAGCTTAACCCTTTGTTACCTTTGTTAAATATGACGTATAAAATTATATATTCAAATTAGATAATACCACAATTAGGTTTGCTGACGTCGTCGGTAATACGGGTAATTATCTTACGGTTGAAATCTTGCGACTTGTAATGCTAATAGCATTTTAAAATTGCACTATGGTTGTTAACTAAACCCTGTACTGGTTTATTGGGGTCCCGATCCCAAGTGCAAGTTATAATCTTCTTTTTATATAAAATCGATAGAAAATAAACTCGTAATAAAATATTGTTAGTTATTATTAAAGAATTGCAAAAATTACCGTTAAAACTGTCATATTAACTCTAATTGTAGTATTTTTCCCCCACTATCATCTCTCCCCCCGCCCTTTCGGCAATTCCACACTGATTTCGCATGCAATTGAGTTTATATATAATTATTTTGTATGTGTGTGTGTGTGTGTGTTTATTTGTGTAAACATTGCAAATTGGCGTTAAATAAACAATGCTCCAATGAGTGTGAGTGTTTGTGCGATACTCGGCTTGTTTACGTACAAATAAATACTCAACTATGAACAGGTTGAGTACAAAAAAAAAAAAAAAAAAATGGAAGGCCTGAAACCAATCGCAAGACATAACAAATTGAAAGAGGGAACAGTCTAACAAACAAATGAAACAAACATAAGAGCACCCTGTAATGCAGAGCAACAGCTAGAGAACTATTCTAAACTTTACTTATTTTAAAATCGACATATACCTTAATATATAGCTACAAGCTACAGCTTAAATCAGTTTTAGTTTTCAATTAAACTTTGCCGTTTTCATTGAATTATTATATATTATAATAATCTTGCTGTTTGACTATCATTAGATTTAAAATATTTATCTAACTGCTCTTTACTCTTGAGTTTTTCACACTCTACTGTTATTTACATTTCCAATCCTCATTTACATATGCTTATCGATCTGTGGCAGAGATTCACTCGGTTATTGAACATTTGTTGGGGAAGTTCAATAAACTATGAGCTGCTCTTTAAAATGCAAGCGACGCGACGCTACGCTACGTCGTCATCTGTTTGCATCGCGCAGTTTTAAAAGTCATAAAGAGTGAGGAGAGCAAAAAATGCAAACACAGAGAGAGAAAAAAAGAAAAAAAAAACCATAAAAAATTTGTTACCCAGACGACATTTACATTCACAATATTTTTGTCGTAGTTTTTCCGACTCTGAACCAGCAAAAAAAGGGGCGTTTCTGTTATTATAAAAATGCCCAGCAATTGGGAGTTTTGATCTCTAAATTACTCGAGCGTGGGCATAGAGATATTTGTCGCAATTCTACAGGGTACACCCTAGTCGAATACTGTACTGAGCACATAATGTTTACTTTTTGTTTGGGTTTCAAATTTAATTACAATTTCCATTTCAGTTCAAGTTCAGTTTTTATTCGACAATGTGGTAAACAATTTAATAAATTTTTTAATACACAAACAGACAAATAGTACATCGTATATATATCGTATATGTATATGCTATAATATATGCAAATGTTCGCCTGAAGGACAACGAGGCGAGAAAAAATATTGCCGGCAAATTCCTCTCATGAATCGCGACTTTTCGTTGTCTGTTTACACTGAATTCCATATGCGAATCTATATGCAAATATCGATGTGAAGCGTTATTATAATAAAAAAAAAATATAAAACAAAATAAAATAAGAAAAGTCAGCACAATGCAACAGTAAAACTTGCCGGCACGTAGAGGAGCATGAGATTTAAAGAAAAAAAATAAAAAACGAAAATAAATAAAAAAGGCGTAACGTAAAAAATGCGCACAAAACGCGAGACGAACGTGACGGTGAATTGAATTCCTGCGAAATATATTGGCCAAGTAAAACAAACAAATAATATATGTATATCTATATTTGAGGTGCATATATATATGAAATACGATGTAGGCTAAAAATATACGTACATATCTAAATCGTAGCTTGTGTTTTATTATTGTAAAGCATAAGTATAAAATCGGTAAATTGTGATTATAATATAAAGTTTTAAAGTTGTAACTTGCTGCTTCACCTAAAAATATATATACAAAATTTTAAATACATAGAAACATTATCATGGAAGTTTTGAAAATTTAAACAAGAATCTACAGGGTATTGGAGAGTCGTAAATGTGCTTTAAGCCAATTCGAATTTTTACTTTGCGTAAACAAAAATTAGGCAAAGTATATTTACTCTATATACGCTACATAGTACATATAACTCTAGCTAGCTGTCTCTCTCCCTCTCTCTCTCTCTCGCTCTCTCTCTCTCTCGCCCCCTCTCTCTCTCTCTCTCTCCCTCTCTCGCTCTCTCTCTCTCTCTCTCTCTCTCTCTCTCTCTCTGCCTTTAGCTGTATCGGAAAAAGAGATGTGTAAACATGTTGGGCAAGTCAAAACCCCATCGTGTTGTCAGCGTGTCCCTGTTGAGTGCCATACAAAATGTATCTTATAGATACATATTAGAAATTGGTCAACTTGTGCACAGATGACGTCACGATCACACGGCCAACGGCTGATCGGCAACTATAGGGAAAAGCCAAGAAGCCGCACTGACCTGGCGACAATAGAGAAGAGAACTCAACTAAATTTAGTTCGAATTTGGAATGATTTCGAATATATGTACCATACGCTGCCATTCGGCTGGGCTATTTTTGCCTTTAAGTGCTGATAAATGGCAATTAGTTGTCACTGCAGTTAATGTATCTTGCAGATACATAGATACATAGAATATATCTCTAGCGACCAGCTGCCTAATGCATCGACATTGGACTTTGTCACTCTCTTTGGGTTTTTTTTTTGGCAACACTTCAATGTCGCGCAACTGGGCCAAAAGATCAGAGAGTACTGTGAGCAAAAGAGAGAGAGAGAGAGAGAGAGAGAGAGAGAGGGAGGTATAGTTACAGAGAGCATGAGAGAGAACAGCTGATTATGATGATGATGATGATGCATTCCTGAGAACTGCAGACACGATGTCCGCACACGAAAACTAAACGTGATTGAATGTGATTCATGAAGCGGCACTTTCAAATAGGAATTTTGAATTCACTTTTGCACTCATTGTACATATGAATGAATATTCAAAACAAAGCAGTTAGTACTTTCAAAAAATGATTAGGCACACTCTTGGTAAAAAATGGATACGGCTGAATAAATAAATATAAATAATATATAATATAATATAATATAATATAATATAATATAATATAATATAATATAATATAATATAATATAATATAATATAATATAATATAATATAATATAATATAATATAAAAATATAATAAATATAATATAATATAATATATAATATAATATAAATATATAATATATTATAATATACCGCCTGATTTCGAGTACCCAAAAACAAAAAGAAACGTTTTATTGAGATGGTAAAAATAGTTTGCTTATGGAGACAACATACCCTACATATTTATTGAGCAGTTGAACCTTATAAAACGTTTAAAAAAAAATACATTTTTTTAGGAAGATAAATTTTTAACTGCAGTTGTGCTATTATTTTATGAAATATATATTATATAAATTCTAAAATTGGTGAAGCTGAAAATGCTGCTGTTTATTATACCTAGCTAAATGTTTCAATCCAACTTAATCATTTAAAACATTTTCATATCGTTTTTCCGAAAACTTTACTTGAGCTCATGAATTGCTTTGTTCGCAAACCCAAAACCCAAAGCAATCCAAGTTTAAAGCAGTAAATCCTTGAATAATTATGACCGTAGATAGCTCGTAAAAAAGTTCATTCAGATACTATACGAGATGAGCAGTTTTTGTCGCCCTCAAAAGTAACATAATCATAACGTGAGCTAACCCAAAGTGAATCAACTTTGATGTCCGGAAAAGGACACTCATAGAGATGAAGGAGGAGGAGGAGGAGGGCGCAGGGAGAGACTAAGTGAGAGAACCATAAAAAGAGTCATAAACTAAAGACAAAAGTCATAAAAGCGAATGGGGAAGAGCAAAAAGCAGACAGGAAACTGGACACAGCAGGACGAGACCGAGAATATTTAGGGGCGGGGCATGTGCATTTGCAATGAGTTGTCTAACTGTTGTTTGTTGTTCGGTTGCCAAATACCCTGTACTTACTGCATGACCAAATCAAATTGCCAATGAAACCTTTTATAATCCTCTTTATCTCTCTCCATTTTTAGATGGCCGAGCTGATGCATCAGATGCGTGATCCGGCGCACACGCTTGGCGGTTCCGTGGGCAGCATCCCGCAGACGTTGATCGCAGGCAGCGGCGTCGTGGGCACAAATGGCACACTGAATGGAATACACGCCACACCGGCGACCAATCTGAAGATGAGCGAAGCACTGCGCAATGCCCAGCACGATGCTAGTCCCAATCCTGTGAGCTCCAAAATGAAGGCATCTAAATCTTATACGCACGGGTTGAGCAACTCATCGGGCACTGTCAATATTCCCACATCGACATCGGCCCAGAGCAATCTCTCCCTGCTGGCGGACATCTCGCCCAATCATACACACTTCTTTGAGGTTATGTATGTGGGCAAGATAAGGGTCTCGCAGAAGCGTGTGCCGCACACGTTCATCGACGATGCCCTGCCCAAATTCAAGGCCTACGATGCGCAACGTTTGCGTCTCATGCAGAATCGCAAGATGTCGCTGAGCAGCGAAGGCGGCGTGGGCATTGAGGCAAAGAGTTCGGCCAGTCTGCTCAAAGGCGCCGAGCTCAAGGAGGAGGATGAGGAGGAGCACGAACAGCAGCAGCAGCAGCAAGCGGCAGCGGCGGCTACAGCGACGGAGAGTCTAGCCAAGCCACCGCCGGTGGAACTGCAGCTGACGGGCGTCGAGGCCAATGCGGTGCCACACAAGCTGGAGCAGGATCAGGAGCAGGAGCACAAATCGCCAGCGAAACGTGCGCTACTTCGCGGACAGAGTCAAATGGAGCTGGGCCAAAAGGAGATGTAAGTACCAGGGTACCTGGGGATGTGGGATTAGTTCTAGTTGACCACAACTTGACTTGTATACCGGAAGCAGCTCGGCGGAGGAGACACAACAGCTGGAGGCACCGAATGTGATTGTTAACAAACAACCCACACCGCCCAGGGAGGCTGGAGGCGGCGGCGGCGGCGTGGCTACCGCTGGGCCAACTGGGCCCGCACAGCTGCATCCACAATATGCGCTGGAGAAGTAAGCAAGAGCAGAGATTCCTCAATGCACAACCGGCACGCATGTTTACCCTTAGCTTCTGTAGTTCCTCGTTTCGTTTTCGTTTTGTTGCTTTGCTTGGCATGCCACGCCCACACGCCCATGCGCCTTAGCACATTAACTCATCTGTGGGCTGCTTAGTAATCCCTTCTCTTCCCTTTCGCAGCATACCCAAGCAGAGGGATCGCTCCGCCTCGCAGGGCTGCATTCCGCCATATGCCGAACAGAATCGCACCATGGTCTTCTTGGTGGGACGCAGCGATCTGCGTCTAATCTCGCCCGATCGCAAGCAGGTGCTGCTCTACAAGGACTTCAAGGATGTGGCCAGCTGTGTGCATGGCCAGAAGTCGCTGGATCATTTCGGCATCATCTGTCGCGAGTTGAATAACGATGGTTACATTGGGTACGTCTTCAAGTGTCAGTCGGAGCATGTGTGCGATGACATTGTGGCAGCGATTGCCCAGGCCTTCGATACCTGTGCCGAGCAGAAGAAGAAGCAGGAGACGCAGATCTTTAGCTGTGAACATTGTCCCATGTTGTGGTACCACAAGCTGTGCACCGAAGTCGAAGGTCTGTCGGAGAAGAAGACGCAGGCGGCGATCTGGCGTCGCATTGCCACGCTGAGTGATGATGAGCAGGAAATGGTGTGGGCCAAGTATTGTGGATCGGAGAAAACCAACTCACCGGTGGCCGAGCAGAATCAGTTCCTCATGATGTTACTGCGTGCCCACTGTGAGTCCCGGCAGCAGCGTCATGTCCATGACACCGCGGAGAATCGTTCCGAGTTTCTCAATCAGTATTTGGGCGGCAGCACCATCTTCATGAAGGCCAAGCGATCGCTGACCAATTCATTCGATAATCTCCTCAAGCGTAAACCCTCCAAGGATGACATTGCAGTGCCGCCGCATAATCTACGCGACATACGCGAAGGATCGGCTGAACCGTTGGGCACTGAGTCCCCACCCGAGGGTTTCCGTTCGCGATCGAATACGGTGGGCGCCAGTCCCAGCATCAAACCCAGCGCCGAACAGCTCAAGAGCCCCATGATGGACATGTAAGTAGAGAGAGAGAGAGATGCAACAAAACGGGAGCTTACTCTTCTCGCCTTCCATTTGCAGCTTCATCAAGGTGGGCAACAGTCCCAAGGAGGCGGAAACCCATCAGGGTTCATGGCGCCAGGCCATACTCAATAGCGTAGTGACACCATCCAAGGGATTGGACAACGAGGCGCCCACGGAGTATCTGTCGCCCATGCGCAAGCGTAAGTCTGATTGGCAACTTTCCCACCAAGATTCATCTTCATCTTCTTCTTGCTCCTGCAGCGATCAAGCGCGGCAAACGCGATGCCGCGGAACTGCGTGAACTGTGGCGCACTGCGATCCGACAAACAATTATGCTAAATCGCATGGAGACGGAGAATGCCATGTTGCAGGCACGCCAGAATGAGAATGAACTGAAACGCATCAAGCTGGACTATGAGGAGATAGTGCCATGCGATAAGCAGCTTATCGAACGTTGGGAACAGATCATCGAACGCAACTCCATGCAGATTGGCAACAAGAAGGATCCGAAGGTGTTGCGTCATGCCATACGCACGGGTGTGCCGCGCTCCAAACGTGGGGATGTCTGGACCTTTCTGGCCGAGCAGCATTCGATGAATATGGCGCCGGTGGATACGAAACGTTTCCCCAACTATAATACACCGTATCACACGTTGCTCAAGCATCTCACCGAGCATCAGCATGCCATTTTTATTGATCTGGGACGCACGTTTCCCAATCATCAGTTCTACAAGGATCCGTTGGGTCTGGGGCAGCTGTCACTGTTTAATCTGCTAAAGGCTTACTCTATACTCGATCCAGAACTGGGTTATTGCCAGGGCTTGGGCTTTATCTGTGGTGTGCTGCTGCTGCATGTGAGTGGAGTAACTGAATCCAGTGTAACCACTTAATCTTATACTCTTTTCCTTTGCCCTTTGCAGTGCGACGAGGCGAGCGCCTTCCAGCTGCTAAAGCATCTCATGTTCAGTCGCAATATGCGTACCAAATACCTGCCGGACATGAAGAAGTTCCAGCTGCAGCTGTATCAGCTTTCGCGTCTGGTCAAGGATCACCTGCCCGATTTGTATGTGTGGCTCGATCAGAACGATGTGTCGCCCACACTATATGCCGCTCCCTGGATACTCACCGTGTTCAGTTCGCAATTCCCGTTGGGATTTGTTGCACGTGTTTTTGATTTGCTGTTCCTCGAGTCGTCGGATGTGATCTTTAAGTTTGCCATTGCCCTGTTGTCGGTGCACAAGCAACAGTTGCTGGCGTGCGATAATTTCGAAGAGATCATGGACTATCTGAAGTCCGTCGTGCCCAAGATGGAGGGCAATTGCATGGAGCAGATCATGAAGCTGGTGTTCAACTTGGACATTGGCAAACAATTGGCCGAATACAATGTGGAGTACAATGTGCTGCAGGAGGAGATTACAACGACGAATCATCATCTGGAGATGTTGAATCGCGAAAAGTCACAGAATCAGCATCTCGAGCAGCAGCTGCAGGTAAGTAGTCCGCCAAAGAGTCACCCCCCATGGATTAACCTCATCTTTTCCTCCGGCAGTTCGCACAGTCATCCATTGCGCAACTGGAGACGACACGCTCGTCGCAGCAATCGCAAATCTCATCGCTGCAATCGCAGGTGCAATCGCTGGAGCTGACCATACAGACACTGGGACGTTACATTGGCCAGCTGGTGGAGCATAATCCCGATCTGGAGTTGCCCAGTGAGGTGCGACGTATGTTGCAGCAGCTGGACGATCTGGAGCGGCAGCGTCGCAAACCTGTCTTTGCCGAGCGGAAAATTGGAAAATCCATCTCTGTGAATAGTCACTTGGGGTTTCCACTCAAGGTGCTCGAAGAGCTGAGCGAAAGAGACGAACTTGGTTCGCCACAAAAGCAGAAGAAGGAGAAGACACCTTTTTTTGAGCAACTACGGCAGCAGCAACAGCAGCTGCAACAGCAGCGCAACAATCACACCAGCAACAACACCAACAACAGCAACCACCATCACAATAACAACGGCAACATGAGCACGAATCATGTTGAGCCTCCCATTGTGATTCCACCAACGCCACCGACGCGTCCCAATCGTCTGCTGGACAATGCGAGTGCACGCAGTGTGATGCAAACGAAGCTGGACGAGCTGCGTCTGCCGGAGCATGTTGATAAGTTCGTGGCAAATATCAAGAGTCCATTGGAAGTGGACTCCGGTGTTGGCACTCCGCTCAGCCCGCCCAGCACGGCCAGCAACGCAAGCAATGCGAGCAGCAACAGCAGCGGCATCACAACTGGCAGCATATTCAGTCGCATGGGCTATAAGACCACACCGGCATCCTTATCGCCACTGGCCACACGACAGCTGAGCATGGCTGCCATTGCCCTGGAGGAGCCTGTTGCGGCGACTATACCCGTTTCCGAACCGGAACCGGTACCGGAACCGACTCCACTTATGCATCCCTTGAGCATGGTGGGTGGCGATGTCAATGTGCGCTTCAAGGGAACAACGCAGCTCAAGTCCATCAGACCGGTGCATCATATGCGCGCCATAACCTTGCCCAGCACCGAGTCGGAACCGGGCGTGGTGACAGCAGCAACAGCAACAGCAGCAGCAGCAGCTGCAACGGCAACAGCCACAGCGGCAACAGGACGCAGCTAACGGTTCTGATTCATTAGCAAGCTGCTGCGTGGCCTCTATTGGAGGGAGGAGACCATCCTCGAGCAGATGCAGATGTAGAGCTAACCGCTTGACAGTACAACTCAGTTGCGGCTTAAACAACAACAACAACAACAATAACAAAGACAAAAGCTACAAATTTCATTATGTTGCATGTGTTGCGCACAAATTGTTGCCATAGAATTGCATAGTATAATAATAATAATAATAATAATATAAATAATTATTAATAAGGGAAATGCGCCCGTCAAAAATGGAAAAACAGAAAAAAAAAGTTATATGCAGTTCCCCATATTCTATAGATAAATATGCTTGTAAACGATAATTGGATAATGCTTTTGCAACAATTTTATAAATCTTTGTGTGTGTAAACCGACCTTAATCGTTGCCCCCCATAGATGATCCCCTTTCCCATTCAGGATCTGCTTGGTAGAGCCTCAATCTCAGTCACTCAGATAAAACTCAATATAGAAAGATCAAGTTTTCGTTTAAGTTTCTCGAATTGTTCGAATTTAATTAGTTTTATGTGCGTTACACATTTTATGTTTCCTTTTAGTTATAGTCGATTAGTTCATAATTTGTAACTTTACGATAATTTTGTATATTTTCCATTGGTTCCAACACAAATTCCGATTCTCTATAGAGTATATATAGTAACTATATACACTGTTTTCGCAACAAAAACACTTCTCAGACTTGGATTAACTATATATTGATTGTTTAAATATATATACTATATATATATATAATATACGTAATGACATAAAGGTACTTATATACATGAATACATACATACAAACCGTATAAAAAAGCTTCTTTGTTAAGTACTATATCGCTTAGCTGGACTGTCCAGAGTTCTTGTGTAGCTGATTTGTGTTTAGTCAATGATTAAAGAATCGTATAAAACCGAAACAGTAATAAATGCAATAACAATTATTTAATCGGAATAACAAACAGTGTGTTTTATTTACAGATCTACACTGAGAAGTATTTATTATATTTAATATTTATTTATTATATATTTTTATAAATATTTATCTTATTTATCTGCCGTATTTGCAAGTTCATTCACTCATTCTATCAATAATTTGTTTCTTATCGGATACAAGAACCAATTCTTAAACATTATTTAGTTTCTTATCGGATACAAGAACCAATTTTTCAAGAGCTAAACCAAAGCGCCAGGTGTGAATATTGGCTAAACAACAGTTAAAGCGGGCTAAAGCATAGGGTTGCCACCTTTCTTCGATTTAGGAGATTTAATATTCTTACTTTATAACCGAGATAATTCAATATCTTTAGTAAAATATCTGAAAAGAATTTTATTTCGAAATGATTTATAAATACAGGTAAATAATAACAAAACTATGCTAAGTAGAAAAGATGAGTTAAGTGATTTTGTGAACGGGGCCCGACGACCGTTATTTTCATATAGAGTGTATATCACAGTTAGAGATGCATGAAGGATGGATAACAAGACTTAGCCGAGTCGGACTATGACTGTTCCACATCCTTCATCAGAGCTATAGCTGTGGCTCCAACCAGACCGCAGACTCCCATCACATTCAGTGGCAGCAGTGCGTCGTAACGTTCCTAGAAGGGAGCAAGAATCAATTTATACACTCCCAGAGTTGAACTGACAGCTGAACTTACCAGATGCCAAAGGAATGGCACCAGGATCAAAGCAATGCCCGACGCCAGGTTGCCCATGCCGACGCCAAAGTTGCGCACTATTGTTGGATACTGCATGGCCGTGTAGGTGGGAATGATGGCGTTGTTGGCGCCAATCAGGCACTTGGCTGTGAGAGAAAAATTAAGGAACAGCTTAGCTGATTGGCTTAGCAAGAAAACTCCTCCATTCCCCGCTTACCTATGGTGGCCAGAGCAATCACTCCCGTCTGATTATGCTCGCCCTGCGGCAACAAGTTGATGGCCAAGCAGGAAATGCCGGGCAGCAGCATGTAACCCAACAGGCTGCGTCTTATGCCCACCTTGAGCACCACCAGAATGCTAATGCATATGGAAATCGATTCGATGCTGCCCGCCACAGCGCTGGTCAAATAAATATTGCCACCCAAGTTATTCAGATGCAGCGTCAGGCCGAAGTAGATCATGATCAGGGTGAACCAAATGACCAAGACTAGCACCGTGGTGCGCCAGTATTTGCTGCCAAAGACTACCAGAAAAGGATTCACATACAGATCTACTCCTTCGTTCGCAGTGGTTGCCTCCTCAACTGCTGCAGCACTTCTGCTGGTGGCCTCATCCTCTGTGGGCTGCGTTTGCTCCGACTTTGGTTCCTTCTCCTGCTGTTCCTGCTTCTGCAATGATATGGGCACCGCTGCCTCCAGCGTCTTCTGGTAGTTACTTGGCAATGTGGTTCCATTCATTTTCGCAGCGGTTTCGACCAGACGACATAGCTCATCGAGACGACCCTGGGCCAGCAGCCAGCGAGGTGATTCCGGTAACCAATACCTTGAAGAGAGAGAGAAGAACTTGGATTAATGTTCAATCCTTGCCTGACCCCAGCTGTATTTATTGCCAATTGACCATTGTCACATTGGAATTTCTCAATTGATTGCGGCTAATCTCAAGGGGATTCTTCTTCGGCTGCAAAACACACTGAGGAATGTGCGCAACTTTGCTTTGTCCAACTATTCCTTCCCCTGCTTGGTTGCCTCTCTTGCCTTTGCCATCTAATTGATCCCACGCAACGAAACGTTGTCAATTGCACTCCCAGTGCTTCCCAGGAATTTCCTACACATTCTACAAGTATTTTCACTTTGATGTTCGCATTGAAAACGTGAAAATAGCCGCAAAACAGTTAGCTTCAGTTTTCAGTTTTCCCTCCCATTCGTACAGTCGTAAATAATACGAGAAACTTAAGTAACAAAAGCGTAGCGTAATGTTCAGAGTGCTCGACTGTTATATACCCGCTAATCTTCAGCATTTCCTAATTATCTTTTTTTTTTTTACTATTCCATCGTAACCAAATTTTGGTAAATCATGCAGCGTATTATAATAAGTGTACACAAAAGAAATTAGCTACGTAGCTTTAAAATAGGCAACGGGGTACTACGATTTTTACGTGGAATGACATTGTTTATTTTATAACAACCTGAGTAATTATACATTAGACAAAAAATAGCAAAATGGATATTTTTAAATTTTGCGATATTTTGGAAATTTATGTAAGGGTCCCCCCTATAAATTTTTCACAACATATTTCCTTGTTAAATGACACTTGGTTTATGTTTTAACAACCTGAGTGATTTTACATTTAAAAATCGCATAGGTTTGAAATTTTTCGATTTTTGGAAATTTTGTAAAGGTTCCCCATAATTTTTCAATACAGTTTTTTTTATATTCAATCAAAATTTTTTAAGAGCGAGTAATCAAATGTAGTAGGATATGTTGTGTAAAATTCCTTGTTTTAAATTATAAGTGTGATTGGACTTTCGGAATTGGGCGAAGGGTATTTGACTGTTGGGCGCACTCGACTGTAGCCTTACTTTACCGACTTATTTGCTTTGAAATATTAATTAACGTAACTGTACCTAATGTATTAATATAGATTGCCAAAAATTTAGAATTAACCTATCTGCAATAAATTTAAATTCTCTTTGACCTTGCCGTATAAGAACCTCTAATTTAATTACACATTTCTCTCTTCACTTACCAAATGGACAGCATGATAAGCCACGGGAACGAGATGACCAACTGGAGGGTTCGCCAGTCGCGTATCAGATAGGCAATGCCCGAGGAGATGACATAGGTGATGGCTACCGGGAGTACGTTCAGTATGCCGACTATGGTACGCCATTTGCCGGAGACCAGCTCCACGACCAGCACGAAGCTAACAACAGTCACGGTCATCGATGCGAATCCAATTATAACACGTAGCGACATGTACATGGCCACCGATGTTGAGAAGGCCAAAATGCCACCTGTGCACAAAGAGAGAGAGAGAGAGAGAGCGAGAGAGAGGAGGGACGAGAGTTAGACAGAGATGGAGACAGAATGCCAGGTGCAAGGCCAGACACGTAAATAAGAATGTAAAGTCAATTAAAATCCTTGCGGCAGACAAATGCATATCCCAGGCACACACACACACACACAGCTGGCACACACACACACACACACACACCCCTCCCCCCCTGGGCTGCTGCCAAGCTGTATATAAGTGACAATTAGAAAGCAAACTCAGCTGCAATTGTCATGGACATGCAATTTGAGCCAGCGAAATTGCTCCATCAAATATTTATTTATGCCATCAGGTCGCACCCACCGAAAACGGTCTGAATTGTGACGAACGCCATCAGCGTGTGCCGCCGTCCAAAACGATCCGAAATCCAACCGGAGAGCACTGCACCCACTGCGGCGCCAATGAGGAAGCACATTTCCACATAGCTGGTAATATCGCTGCCGCAAATCAAACCGAATTCCTGCACCAATGTCTCTGCCTGACCATCGCTGTCGGAGAACTCGAAGAGGCGACACTGTGTATAGTTCAGATTGCTCACATCGTTGGGCCAATTGATCAGTTGCCCATCCACATAGGAAATCCGATTGTAATCGATGTCCAGCAGCTGGCAGCCATCTGTGGTCTGGCTAAGATTACGCCATTGCGCAACGTTCAGCTCCTGCAGATGCGCTGGACGGGCGCACCAGAAATCCTTTTTGGCCGTCTATAAAGGGAGAGAGGTCAATTTAGTTTAGTTTAATTAATAATATTACACAATATTGTAACGGTTTGTTGCGTGCACAATTCCAAAAGTTTTCAACTCATTTAACTTTAGATAATTATCTGTGTGGCATTATCAAATAATTTCGATCATTAAAATTGGAGTGAAAAATCTTGCTGACTCACGTGGGGAGTGGCAATTAAATTTATTAATATAAATTGCGATTCTCAGAGCGCATAATGCAATAAGGAAAAGAATCTGCTAACAGATAACAAAAAAAAAAACAGCTAAAACTATAAAAAAAAGCTGAAACTATTAAGCTGACATAACTCTAAACTTATGTCTATTTGAATCACTTACAGATCAATGAATGATTGGAAATTATTTCAATAAAATGAAATAGTTTCTCATTATTTAATCGGATTGAGATAAGCAGCTAATTAGTCTGTTTACACGACGCGTTTCCTGCTTTGTTTTTTTTTTAAATGGAATTCGTGACAAGAGCATTAAAATAAAAGTGTAATAAAAAAAAAATAGAGAACACCTTAACGAAACCATTGGCAATCAAAGTGTGTGAATATCGTATGAATATCGTATACTTTGATTTTATTAGTTAGCTAGTTAACAAATTGTCTAGACCGTCAATAAAAGAGTTGCTGCTTTAGTTAATCACAAAGAGTCGATAAACTCCGCAATAGACCCTGCAATTAGCTAGTTACCAATTGCCAATTGCCAATTGCCAGTTACCAATTGCCAATTGCCAATTGCCGTTTATGATGGCACTACGAAACTGATTAATTATCGCCGAGTTTTTCTTGCTGTTTGCTTTAGCTGCGTTTTTCGCTCGTTTGCTGTGTATACCCAGTGGTCAGTAGAGGCTTGAGATGTGACAAACTGCTGCGGATTATAGGGTATTTGCACAGCATAAAAAGTAGTGCCAGTTCAGGCCAATGACTCGCAGTGATTGTACAGGAAATTGCAAAAGTTTTTCGATTTGATAGTGAGAGTGTGCGAGAGCGAGAGCGGGAGAGTTGAGGTCAGTCACCGACCTCTCTCTCTGGCCCACTGTGCGTATGCGTTATGCGTGCGGTCAGGCTCTCAACAGGTTGCTGCCATTAATTGTTGTTGCTCTCTCTCTCACACTCTTTCTCTCTCGCTCTCTCTCTCTTGCTGCCTGTTTCAAGTTCAAGTTGAAGTTCAACGGGCGAAAAAGTGAAATGTTGCAACGAGTAAAAGTGGAAGCTGTATTAAAGTTGAAGTTGAAGTTCTTGAACTGGTCACACTGTTTTGTTTTTTTTTCTACTCTTGATTAACGAGCTGCCCGCACATGTTAGACAATTGTTGCCAACTGTCGCCAACGTGCTCCGCAACCATTAAGTGTCCGAGTCCGTGTTCGTGGTCGTGTTCCTACTGCGTGTCCATTTGTCCCCCCCCCTGTCGGTTTTGTCTGCGGCAGCAACTTGTCACGTTTCGGTCATTTGCATAAAGAACCAACAATGGAATGGAATGGAATGGTGTGGGCTAAGGCAGCATGATCGCCGCGGTACCACAACATCCTCCAGCCACCCCACCTCTCCCTCTCCCCACGTCTACGATTGCAATCTATTCTAATGACGACATCAGCTGCTGCACTGCCGCCTCAGCCACATTGGTCAACAATCGCGAGATGGCAGAACAATGGAAGTTCCGAGTTTGAGCAAGTGTTTATTGCAGCATCATATTTACATATATTTTTTTTTTTACTTCTAATTTGTCGACAAATTCTGAAATTATTTGTTGTTTGGCTAATTGGGTAATTGAAACATGCGGGGGAAATTTACAGGGCATTTGGTATGCAAATATCAGGAGAGCAATATCGGATCAGAAAGAAACTTGTTAAGTTGTAAATTATATACTGAAAAAATATTCAAGTTCTATTTGGGTTCTACGGCCTCATTAACAATAATATTTATTTATTTTCGTTTATTATACAAGTTTATCAATTATTCCAATTTATTGATTCACAATATCACATTTTTGTTAAATATTAAAAAAAAATAAATAAAAAGTTGATATATCTTGCGGATTTTGCAATTATGCTTTACAAATCCAATTGGTAAATAATTTCTATAGTTAATAATCTACTTATAAAGGAGAACAAACCCATCGACTAGTATTTAAATAGATACTTGTTTAATTGTAGCTAAACTTATCTAAAAATATTAAAATTTGTAGCACAAAATTGGCCATATAATTGTAACCAGATAAATAATTGTGTTTAACGTAGAAAAACCAAATAACGTGAGGCTGTAAAAATCCCGGAAACATCGTAAACCTGTTGCTATAACTTATAACTCATAGCTTATTATTAACTCTTGGGTCATTGTATGATAACTAACTCTCGCACTATTCTCGAATGTAGATCTCCTCCTCTCGATATTACATATATCGTATATAGGTACAAGTTCGAACCGCTTAAATGCTGCAATTGCAACCAGTGTGCCCGTCAGTCTGACGGCCCAGAAATGTTCATTTGTTTTTTTTTTTGTTATTATTATCGTAGGTTAATTAATATATTTAGACATTTTAGCGGTCAACCATTTGGCCCGGAGCACGAGAGTAACCTTTCGATGCTAACCTTGGTCGTATTGACACACTCCGCTCCAAGTGGAGCACACCTGATTGGGATCAGTGGGAGTGGAGAGTAATTGAAAAATCTGTAGCCAAAGACAGGCATGGAATGCAAGGAAAACTCGGAAAACTGGAGTGATAAAGTGTTTGCAATTTTATCGGACAGGTCTAAGAGTTATACGATTATACATACACATATATCTGTTTGTTATACCTCTTGCCATGTGGTCAGACTGGAATGAACATTTGGAGAGTGTGTGTGCCTCTTTCATTTCGTAGGGGTTCAGCAAACGTGTTTAGTATTAACAAATTCATGCACGTTTTTAATTGCGTTTGATCTGTTTTTTTTAAATCAGTCTCAAGTCAGTGAACTAATTAGGCGAGAGCGGGTAAAAACAAAACGCTAACTCTAAACAAGACAAGGTCAAGTGAGAAGCAAAAACACAAAAACCAATTATTCTGCTATCTGGGACAATCAGATAAAATAGTATAGGTCTTATCTAGCGAATGACAAATGATGTTGATATATGTTATAGAAAAACAAATGAAGAACATAGCAAATTAAAATTCCTGTCAAACTCTTAGACCTAAAGCGCCTTTAACGACCTATTTTTACATAAATCGACCTATTGCAAGACCTTAATCGACCGTAAATGTTTTTAATCAAAGTAAATCGACCTATATAAATCCAAATAGACATTAATTAACTAATTTAGGCACGTTTTTAATTTATTTCAAAGTTACTGCGACTCTGGGCATTCTTTCAGCATTGAGGCGTAACAAAACTTGCAACACTGGTTGCGCTGATTGCGCATACACCAACACTGCCCACTCACCTGGAAAACATAGATGAATATGTGGAAGGTGCAAATGGCCTGTAGAAATGATAAAACTGGACACCAGAAGCGTTGCCAGCGTTCAAATGAACCCAATAGTTTCTCTAAAGTCTTTGATTGCAACTGTTCCAGCTCGTCGTCGCTTAGGGGCGTTGCGAGGCGTGGCAACATGGGCGACAACTCGCCCACATTTGTTGGCAAAGTTTGCATTTTGTTTTTTTTTTTTCGAATAACGCGTTACGCACAATTCACGATCTCCCTCTCTCTCTCTATATACGTATATATTATTCGGCAGGAGAAAAAAACTGTCAACCGACTGCGACTTGAGACAAAACTGAACTGATCTCAGAAATTTTGCGAAAATAACTTAAATGGATATATGTATATATTTATAACTCTCATTTAACTGGCCGAACCTAAGCGATCTCCACAGAGATTCTTAATCATATGCAAAACATTTGGTTTTGTGCGTATTTCTTAATGATTTACATGTTCAGAGAGTGAGAGATTCAGAGATTCAGAGATTCGGAGACATTAGCGGACCTCCAGCGCGCACTTTACACTTACAACTGAGAGAGTCGAGTCGAGTCGGACAGGTAAGCACAGGTGGGCAGATGTTGACCGCACCTGAGCGACGGGGCGACACTGAAGATTGCCGGAGATAAATCCCATACACTCTGAAATGCCAAAGCGATCATCTCAGTTTAGGCATAAATTAACCCAGCATACGTTGTTGCGGGAGTGGACGTAGAAGAGCGGGAGAGAGAGAGAGCGCAAGAGAAGGGGCAATAGTTAAGAGAAATATAATATATATAGATCTGAACACGAGCGAAAGGTATTTATTTGTAAATATTTTGAACCCCTACAGATAATATTTAAACCTTTTTTAATTGTGCAGTACTTCAGGGTAATACTGCAACGGAATTTAAATGGAGTGTAAATATTTAAAGCATGATATATACATATATAAAATTTAATTAATGCCAAAAATTTATATTACCCAGGATAAAATTGATCAATCAGTATTAAAAAATCTATGAAGACAGTTTTACTATTATTTATGGTACTATCAAAGCAATTTAATGTCAGCATCGATATCGACTGTCGTATAGTATATCGTAGATCAGGAAAACCAACGTTAGTTCTCCATTATATCGAGAACTGTTACTTTTATTATTATCTACATTTTTTATAGCTGCTTCTACTACTCTATTATTAAGTTCATTGTCAGTTCTCGTTTAAAAAACATGATGGTATTGCGATTGTTCTTACATCATAAAAACTTTTACTGTCGAACTAATAAATAATACTCATGTATATATTATGTACATACATGGTTGCTCACCCTGCCCAACAATAATATTATTGACCGTGTGTGTTGGTGTTTGGAGACCCGCAATTATCAGATGGTAGGTTACCTGCGGTACTTGGCCAATTCTTAAGCATTTTGGCATGTATGGGTATTGCATTGCCATACTATGTATGATTATGATATATAACCGAATATGTCAAGGTACCCCCGTCGACTTGAAATCGTTCGCTGTGGTTAGTTACATTGGCGTGCTGGGTGATTATTCTGCGATTATCATCATCATCATCGAACAATCGAAGTACTCAAATCAGCGCTCGTTGCAATTGACTGGCACGCAAAAGTTTGTATCTGACAGAGTGAGTATCTGACGAGTATCTCTCATAGTGACAAATGATCGCACAATCCGATGAAAACTTAGAGGTTCATTAGGTGCGTGTGGAATACGATGCCGGTTTGGTTTGCGATGCAAATTGCGTCAAGGTTGCTTAAAGCGCGACCGAGAAAAAAACGGTTTACGGTTTCTGCCATTGCAATTAGCCATATAGACGATTTAATATGCAGGGTTTTCGGGCACGTTTTCGATTCCGTCAAAACACTCGAAAAGCCAAAATTAGCAATAATCAAAGAAGGCGGAGAGTATGTCGATTATTGGTGACAAATCTCTCACGGGCCTTTTCTGTTATCAACTTTTTTTTTTTTTTATTATGAGATTACATTTGTCGAACGTTGTCTGCCGAGTGGTTTGATATGACTTGCACTAGTTTACAGGGAATATGAAAGTTTGCTCTTAACTTTTGCAAGCAATACAATTTTTGGACGAAATTCACATTCTACAACGAAGATTAACATATAGAATAAAAGATTCAAAATAATTTTAAATATCATGACTTCATGCAACCAAATAAGACATAAAATATATAATATAATACTAAACATGTTTTGGTAACATTTGATTCCATTGTTCTTAAGTGCAAATTGTATAATCAAAGAAGATCGATATATGGAATTTTTTGGAATAATAACAAGCGTTTCATATGAAGAAACAATGGCATTGTATGACAGTGTAAATCTTGTCTAAGAATCTAAGATACTCTAAAAATACTAGAATTTAAATCTGCCAATGTTTGATAATAATAACTTGTGATTGTTCACCAAAGAGTTAATCACGTTGTGCACCGGTGTCAATACTCATATTACTATATTTGTATTACCTTTTTTTATTTTTTATTATAATATATAGCTCATATTATGAGCATATTACAGCATCAATCAGCGATATAATAATGAAATCGATTGGGGGAACTTTCGCATAACCACAATGAATACAATTGTCAAAGGGCTTTCGAAACGCCCCTCAAATACAGAAAGAAATTAGAGATGGAGCGTAAAACTAAACTAAAAACTGCGTTATTTTTTTCGATCTTTGAGAGCGCGCTGTCATCGCAATCAACTGTATCAATATTTGGCGAACAGACCCAGACACTCACCTGAAAGGTAAATATGAATATGTGGAATGTTGTGGGTATCTGGAATAGACAGAGTAGAAATGTCCAGAGGAAGCTCCATTTGCGATAATGCCCCAAGAAATTCGATAACACATCGCTGTCCACATCCTGGCTAAGATCGCGTTCGTTGATCGTGGTATTAACTGAAGGTGTTGGGCCAATTAGGCCGACCTTCTTCAAGTCATCCGAGTGACGGCGAAAATCCATTGCAATTACACTTATTTCCGGAGTACCGGGTGCGGGTTTAGACTCGCGATATCCGCCATAGAGGTTGGCATCAAGGCTGCCCCGTGAGCTGCCAACACAATCGAAATTCAGGGAACCACGACGCAGCACGCCACTCATATCGATATCACGGAGGAAGGTTGGGGTATTTTTTGTATTTTTTCTTTAGCTATTTGCCTTATTATTTGCCGATCGATTGCATTGCTCGAAGTCGCGACGTTGATTATTTGCCTCGTTGCTTTGCCAGCGATCTAAATTTGTTAAAAGTTCCGCCAGCAAAAGCTCTGCGAAAGCTCGAAACTTGTTAGGGCATTGCCAGGTGCAAGAAAAAAACAAACACAATTCGAACTTCGCCTAAGTCAACAATTCGATGGTTGATGTAGGTTACGAAGCTTTTGTCCCGAAGTTCCCCCTCCTCTCTGCTCAGTTTAAAAGCTCCCTCATTTTTCCACATATTTATTTATACTCATTTGTTGTTATTATATTTTATAAATAATTTTCATTTGACACTATAATTGCATTTAGTACGTTGCTTTGGTAATTTTGATTTACAACAATTTTTTATATATATATATATTTTATATGGTACGCATTTATTAACATAAGTTCTCCTAAGATCCAGTTGAGCATACTAGGTATAACAGAGTTTCGAAATACGCGATTGTTGGCTTTAAGATGGAATACATACATATCTAAGAGTTTACATACATACATACATTTATAAAACATAACTTCCTTCGATCATCGATAACATTATTAACCACGTTTTGAGCCTGAACTTTGCTTAAATTAGGCATATATGGTATCTCCCCCACTATGTATATGACAACGTAGAGCTCTCTACTTAACGTAGTACAGTAAGTACAGTAAGAATGATGGATCGTTAACAGTGTAAAAACAAAACCAATGATAGCTTAGAGTTAAGAACAATCTATATGATATCGTGTAGAATAAGTACAACAAGCATTTTGGCGGCAAGAGGTTTACACGTTGCCTCATCGTGTGAACTAACTGAAATTCGCTTTGTTCGTTTAGTTTCAAGTTTTAACATTTTTTTTAGTTTTTAGTTTCGACTACAAACATTCAAATAGTATTAAATGCACAATTATGGGAAAGTTCTAAACAATTTGCAATGTGATGAGCTGCCTGGAAAAACAAGAAATCGAAACAGCGATCTCTCTCCCTTTCTCTCTTTAACCCACTCTTGTTTCAGATGTATGTACTATATATACAAATACATACACATACTGCACATATGTTGTATGCATAATTGACCGAAAATTTATATATATATATATCTTGTATTGTATATGTATATGTGTTTAAATTCTAAGATTAATTGACTACATTTACCAGAGATTACATTTTTCACTTCAATTTCAAAATTGTTTACTGAGTTTACTGATATAAAACCGGTCTGAAAATAACCACGACAACGAGATATTTTATTAACAACAATAAGCACAGATTAAATCCCTATCCGATCCCTTCCGTTGTTAGTTATCTAAATAGCAATACTTGTGTACATACATGAATCCAGAAGAAAGATCAGAAAGATCTCTGATCTATATTCCAAATTCCAAATGAATTTATTGAAAGCATATTTTTAGGTAGCACGCGAATAAAGAAAAGCTCATTCACTTCAGTTGGCAATACGCTATAATTTTTTGAAGCTTATTTTTCTGCCATATCATGCGATATTTTTGATAATTATTCGGAATACGGCACTCTGAGAGCTTACAGGAGAATAGGAAGATCTCTTCTATAGTTTTGCGTAGGGTATCGAAGGAGTTTCGATTTTTGTTTTTGGTACTTAACTTTAGTATAAGCTAAAAGCCTTTTTTTATAGATCTGGAGTTCCGTTTCTAGAAGTTTTTCTTTAGCTTTCTTTATTCACTACTTGCTATGCATTAAGGCCCTGCCTGATGGGGACATTCGATTGGGTTGTGCTGTAGGTGGTGGCGATAGGTGCTCCTCGACTGCTGCGGCTAGAAGTGGAGGAGGAAGGTGGCTGGCTGCGGTGGATATGTCGAAATCGGGGCCGATTAACGATTTTGGCTGTAAGTTGCTTGCTTTCTCTGCTTTCTCTCTCTCTCATTATCGTCTCTCTATTGGCTATTTTGGACCAGCCAAAATAATACCTAGACATCAAAGGGTTGGCCCAATGTAGGGCAGGTATTGGGTATATTGGGGTTGGAGCTATTACACCTGCTTGGCGGCGGCATTCTGTCGACTGGCAGCCGATGGTGGAATCTTTCGCACCGCTGTCTCGGGCAGAAAGAGCACCACGAAGCCGCCAAAGATGCTGGCGGCGGTCAAGAGTGCCATCAGCAGGTGACCCTCGAATTTGTTCTGCAATGAAATATAATTAAAATCTCTGACCTGATCCCCAGATCACTTGCACTCTATCTTACCAACAAGGATATATATGGCGTCAATATCAGCGCTATTCCTGCTGCCAGATTGCAGGCGCCCACGCCCACATTGCGTATGGCCGTGGGATACAGTTCGGCCGTGTAGACGGGCATTATGGTATTGCCGGCACTGATCGTGAATTTGCCCACCATCAGGAATGTTATCTTCAGCCAGAGCATGTCCTCGCGTCCCTCCGTAATTGTGGCACAGCAGCAGGCGATGCCGGCGCCGAGCAGGGTGGCACAGAATAGCCACTTTTTGCCCACCTTGGTGATGATGTACATGGCCAACGCAATGGCAGGTATTTCGACTAGGCCAGCTAGCGCCTGCAAGAGAGAGAGGGAGAGAGAGAGTGAGAGTGAGATGGAGCTGTGCCATGCGTTGTCAAAATAAATTATGCAATAAATAAGCTGAAAAACGTCGTTGAAATATTGTTCGAATAGTTTGGTTAGTGTTGCGCATTTGGCTGTTTTCAAGCTAAAAATGTAGGGCTCAAGCTACGCGCTTTTATTTTATTTTAAGTGTTTTTTCGTTAATCACATTTAATTTTTTTCTTTTTTTTAGTGTGTAATATAATATGCAGCTAGTTTAAGCTACTAATTCTTTAATTAATTACAATTTTATATACCCAACTGTTGGAGTTTTTATTAGATGGCGAAATAAAACCTTATCAATTTATGATTTGAATATCAAAATACTTAGAAAATAAATCAACATTGAAATATGTTTTATCCCACTCATAAATAGTTTTATTAGGCAATGGGAATGAACTAGAAATGTTGTCCAACTCAACATCATAATTTTTTTTTTGTATATTCCGAATTTATTATATTTTTGCATAATTAATTTCTTTCTAGCTAAAAAAGAAAACTAAAGTTGTTTTTGTTTTTTTTTTGTGTTTGATTTTCTAACAAAATTTCCCGTGCAGCATTCGTTCTTGTCTTGTCTCGTCTCGTTTTTGGCCCTATGCCAAATTCCGCAGATAAAGCTGTCCAAGTGTCTGGCCAGATTGTAGGAGCACTTGTAAGCAGCAGCAGCAGCAACAACAACAACATCGGCAAAAACAACATTGACAACATAATTCGTTAGTAAACACATTTCGCTGCTCTTTGTCCAACTGCTCCGCGCTCCTCTCTCTCTCTCTCGCTTCCTCCGTCTGTCAACGTGGAATGACAAATCCAATTAGCGAGCAGATAACGCCTGGACCATGTCCGTCTGGCTGTCCGCCAGTCCGCCTGTCCTTAGTACTTGTTAAACGCCAAAATTGCGTATACGCAGCGTGTGCTGTCACTCGATGCTTGATGTAGACAAGTTCAGACTGGGAGAGACAGAACCACCCCCCCCCCGCCCCCTTCCCCTGTAGCAGCAAAAAGTACTTTATGTAAATTGCCAACTTACCGAATTCAAGTAGACATTGCCCCCAAACGAGCTCATGTTCAAGATGATGCCATAGTAGACCAGATTCATGGTAAACCAAATGCAGAAGAAGCATACGGAGATGCGACGCAAGTAGCCGGAACGAAAGAGATATGTGAAATCCTGTGAGCTGCTCTCCTGCGTCGGCGGTGTCAGTTGATAATCCGGTGGCAATTGGCGTCCATTGAAGGCAGCTGCCGCCTCGATGATGCGGCGTACCTCATCGATGCGACCCTTGACCAGCAGCCAGCGTGGTGATTCCGGCACAACGAACCTGCAGGCCGGGGGAGAAAGAAAGAGGAGAAGAGCGAGAGAGTGAGATATATATATAGTGTGAGACGAGTGCCATAAATTGGCCATCTCTTGGCATCGCTTGGATCTGGTCTTTCCCACTCTTTTATCTTTTGTTTTGTCTGTGTTTATATTCTGCAACACCCACGCACTTTTTACTATTTATCTCACACACACAGACACACACCCACAACATACACACACCCACAACTATTTTATTGGCAATTTACACGCTGCACGCGCTAATATATTGTTCGATCTTACGATCTTACGATCTTGTGATCTTTCTTACCAGAGAAAACATAGAAATATGCCAGGCACACCGATGCACAGCTGCAGACGTTGATAATCCTGTGTGAGATAGGCCAATCCGGAGATGATCATATACGAGATTGGCAACGGGAATAGATTGTACATGCCGGCTATGGTACGCCACTTGCCATCCACATACTCAATGGCCAGGATCAGACCCGAATAGGTCACCGACACGGAGACGAGTCCGAGCAGAGCGCGCAGCGTCAGATAGAACTCAAAGGAACTGCAGAAATACAGCCAGAGACCTGTTTTAGGAGAGATTAATGATTACGCATGGATTAGGCTAGAGATAGAGATCGAGACTGGAAGGTAAAATAAGGATATGGTTTGCTTATAGACATGTGCGACTTGTTTGTGCTGAAACTTTATATGATCGATTACTATATTGTTGTTTTTATAAAATTAAAAAACTATACATTGTTTTTAGAGCCCCAGAGTACTATTGAAAATAAATCACAAAATCTAAATATATACAAAAAAAAAAAATCGAGAGAGAGATAGAGAAGAAAGTCAACAAGCTTTTTAAAAGGAAACTACAGATATTTATAATATATAAACAGATAAGATCACATAAGATAGCTCTCTAGTTCAGATGATGTTAGGTGACTTATCTGTTAAGGCCCTATAGCACCTTCCATAGACAATAATAATATTTTAATTTGAATTATCAATTTAATTTGGAACATGAAATATGCTGCAGTATTTCACTCTAATATTGATTCTGCATTAAACAAATTGTGAATCTAAAAGTCTTAAGAATTCTTTATAATCTTAAACATGGGTAACTTCTTTATAAATCTTCAGATTTTGTTGGGAGTTGACATTTTCTTTTATATTTCTTTTCTGAAATTTCGAAAATTGGAATTTACCTACTTTATATAATTTAAACAATACTTTAGCGCTTTTTAATGATATATTACTATAATAGTAAATATCGATAAGCAAAAAAACTAATGAGTTGCCTATGTATACATTTATCTATCTATGCTAACGTATTTCCAGCTGCAATTCCCAGTACAGTCTATAGTTTAGTTAACCTGCTCTTTAATCGACTTTAATGAGTTCTCTATGCTGCGATATTTATCGATAAACGATGCCACGTAGCTTGTGCCGGCTCTAGCCAGACAGCTCGAGGGGCTCATTAGTAATGTCCTTTTGAATGCAAATTCCAATTACAATGTACGTGATTTAATCAACAAGGACAACGCAGAGCAGGAGGCAGCCAACTGGCAGCAGGCAGCAGGCACATCGGATGCATCCATTGCCCACTCAACGTTGACCCCGTCGTCAATGCCAAGTTCAAAGTCAAAGGGGACGGCACGGACGGCATTTGCCAATGCCACTTCCGCATGACTGTGTGTGTGTGTGTGTGTGTGTGTATTGAGTAGTGACAGTAAAGGTCACAGCATGCGGATAAGGCTGGTGGGGATGCAGCTACTTACCAAAGATGGTCTGCAGCACGGCCGATATGAAGAGCATTGTTTTGCGGCCAAACTTATCCGATAGATAGCCGGATATGATGCCACCTGTTGCCACGCCCAGCAGAAAGAACATCTCGGCCACATTCTTCATGTACTCCTTGTCGCAGACCAGATCCCACTGCGATGTCCACGTGTTGCCCAGATTGTCGTTCGTAGTGTATTCCCAGCTGCTGCAGGCAATCAGTTCGCCCGCCGCCGCCGCCGCCTCCGCTGCCTGTTGCTGTGGGAGAAGGAGCAGGAGAAGGAGCTGGTATAGGAATATATTGTAGAGTAGTAGGCTGCCTCTTACCTGCAGCTGTGCCGGTTGCGTATCATTGCTCAGACGCGTCCAATCGATGCCCCCGCGCCAATGACAATTGTTCTTGTCCCCCGTCAGATTGCGCCACACATCGACGGGCAACTGGCCCAGATGGGCTGGACGCTGGCACCAGAAATCCTTGTTGGCCGCCTGGTAGATGGACGAGGATATGTGAAAGGTGTTGGGCACCTGGAACAGTGACAGCAGCACCGTCATCAGCAGCTGCCACTTGCCATAGTGACCCATTAGATCACCGATCACATCGGTTTCATCTTCATCCTGCGATTTGCCACTCGCATGTGGATTATGTGCATCCAATGGCGCCGGCGGCGTCTGTGTGGGCGTGGCAATGGGCGATGCCTTACCGGTTGTGTCGTGCATGGCGCACAAAGGAACTGCAAGAGGGAGAGAGAGAGAGAGACGTTTATATATAACTGCGATCTCTGCCAGATCATTATGCTCCAGTTGGAGCTGATTAGACGCCTTATAAAGCGGGTTAGAGTTTAATTTGATGGCGCGTGTCAGGCGCACACAAAGGCGCAATTAACTAAGTGGTCAACAGGCAGGCAGGGGGAAGGGGAAGCCGAGGAGGAGTGGGACTTGGCCATAAACCAAGTCAGCCTCTCAGAAACAGAGGCGAATGCAGCCAAAGCCAGCGCTATTTCATTTATTACGCGCAGCAGTCCCCCTCTTCCCCTCTTTCCCTCTGCCCCTCTCCCGTTGCCTTTCAACCTGCGTTCGATGGAATTCAATCACTTCGTGGGCGATTAACTTCAGCCAAAGCCCAAGTCCGATCCAAGCAAAAGTTGTGCACAAAGAATAATAGCTAAGATTTAATGTAATTGCGTACAGTGGAAGGGGGAAGGGGAGAGGGAGTGGGCTGGTCATCATGTTCATGTCTTTTGCTCACTTGGCTAGTTCAACTTTTTTTTCTCCTCCTCCTCCTCTTCTTCTTTCTTTGCCTTCGTTTTTGTTCTTTTCTGGCTTTCTCTTTGTGTAGCTTTGTTTGGGATTTGCCAGCTCAGCTCAGCCCGCACCCAATGACGGACTGAGGTAACAATATATACCTCCCCCTCCTCCCACACACACACACACACACTACGCCTCTGCCCTCATCCGATTGAATACTCCAATATTCCCCCAAGTTTGGCTTAAGTCCACATTGAGCTGCCTGCTGCCTTAAATGGTTAATCCTTTTGCCAACTTCCTGTTCCTTAATCTGTGTTCTGTATCTCTCTGTGTGTGCGTGTGTGTGTGTGTGTGGCCTGAGCTTATGTGTAATTAAACACGTCAAACGGAATTAATTTCCGAATCCGTCAATATCATTAAGTATTTATTTAGTCATGTGTCTGACAGGAAGTGCCCAAGAAGTGAGTTTGCTCTCGCATACAGCGCCCGGCAGCTGCATAGATACACTCACAAATTGAATACGAAGAGTAATCTAAAGGTCTGCAGCCTTCATATTTACTCAGTGCAGAAATAAAAACCAACCTAATGATTTCTGCAAATTTGATGAGAATTGCATATTATTTATTTAAATTCATTTTAGAACTAAGAAGTTCCTGCCTGCAGCCTGGGAGTATGCAATTCCAAGAGGAGGAAACATGAAATTAATTAAGATATTATTATACTAGAAGATATATTAAACTTCTGCTTAGTGGATTAATTATCATAATCATTAGATATTTATTTATTGGCTTGCGAGCTTGGGAGAAATTTCCCAGGAAATGAATTAATTTACCTATTGAATGCAGTTAATTATTCACAATATGTGAGAGAGAAGCATAATAGCAAGAGATAGTGAGTTCTTTATGCCAGTTTCTCTCTTTAAAAAAACAGATACTATTCCCTCATAATACTCCCTGGCATAACCCAAAATCGTAACCAATGTTTGACCAGTCTGCGAGAAGGACGATAAAAAAGCAGCTGGGACAACGTAGCGGAGCATAATAAAACTGTAAATATTACGGCGCATTATTATGCGCATTACTTTTACGGCTGCATTCAACTCGGCTTAAATTAGCATATGACATTGTGTGTGTGTGTGCGAGTGTGTGTGTGTCTGCTGTCCATATGTGGCCAGTGTTGGTCGCAGTAAAATTCACGCCACACGCGGCACGTGATAAGCAGTTAAGCGCAAATTTTCACGCACTTGTAAACAGAATAAGCGAAGCGTGTCCGCGAAAAGCCGCAAGCTGCATGCCACATGGCATATCAGGGCGAGGCGGCAGGCGGGGAGAGAGCACAGGGGGGGGTCGTTTGGGTGTGTGGCAAGTGCTGGAAAGTGTGGGTCGGCAATATGAAGCGCTGGCTGGCAGGATAATTAATTATCAATTTCATAGACGTCGCACGCTGCAGCAGCTGCACTGCCGTTACACACACACACTCACACACACACACACACTGTGTGTGTGGCAGCCATTTCGGTCAGTGGAGTTGCAGCAGCAACAACAACAACAACAGGCAGCATGTTTGACATCACAGTTAGCGTCTGCCTGAAGGTCGTCGCACGCAACAGCAGCAGCAGCTGCGACAGCTTAGGACTGCGAAAAGGGCATATAACTGTCTCTCCCTCTCTCTCTCTCTATCTCTGTCTCTCTCCCTCTGGCTCTTGGCTACTCAGTCTCTCAATGCTATAAACTACGTCGTCGCCAAGCAACAACAACGCCAGCAACACCATCGCCATTTTACCTTCAACCCAAGCACGGGCGCACGTGTCGTATGCGCAATCTTATTGCAAAACACTGCAAGCAACGCGCTAATTGCGTTCTGCACTTGTCTCTGCACTTGGCTCCTAGGGGGCGCCACTAGCCCACCCCCTCCCCCTCCCTCTTTTTTACGTCAATCGCAAAAAAAAAAAACAACAGCAGCTGCAGGGTATTATAAAATCGACAGGTTGTCGTTTATCATTTGCATAAGGAAACAATTGCGCCAGCAAGGCAGCTGCAAAAGGCGACTGCGAAATACTCTGCAGTTGAAATTTAATTTAAATATCTATAAAGATTTTATAATTTCTTTTATTACATAAAACTATTTAAAGTTTGTATAGAGTGTTTAAATTGAAGAAAGAAATTGCAAGCTGGTTTCTATTTATAAATAATTTGAGCTAATCATACTTTGAGCTTTAATCAGGTATATTATTTAATAATTATGCATTAATTATTAATCATTTACTAATTTGCCAACGGTTACATAATGCATGACAAAGTGCTGGGACTTTTCTATACACTCTCTAATCGATTAAGCCTTTTCGCTTGACGTAGCTAAGCCTAATCGTGCGATCTACTTTGATCTAGGTCTGCTCAAGAACTTGAATGGGCGTATAAGCTACCCACACTCACACACACTCACACACACACACACTGCATGCAAATGAAGCTGCAACGCTTGAAGTGCGATCGCTAATTAGTTTCGCATAGATAACAAAAAAGTGAAAAGGAGAAAAAAAAGAATAAAACAAGAAGCTACCTTCGGCTTGCCAAGGTTTCATACCCTTGCAGTTATACAAAATATAAAATATCTTTGGATTGCTGCTGTTTCTGTATTACTAGTAAGAATTATTACAGTCACTCGATTCTCCCAACTTTTCGAATACTCCGCCTCCTTACCACGGCAAGGTCCAATGAGGAGGAATATTTACAATATCTTAACCACACATTGCACATATATTCTTTATTTACAATAATAAAATAAATTAATTAACTAAACATTTAAAAATAAATTATTAAATTGTTTATAGCTAGAACACGCCGTCATGGTGACTATTGGAGTTTGATAAGTGATTGCGGCACTCGCTCGCTACTCACACAGCGACGCGCGTAAAGAGTAAAGCGACACGACGCAACGTCGACGTCGGCGTCAACTGCTCAAAGCAGCGCGCCGGCTGCCGCTCGTACCGAACATTTGTACTAGGAAAACGTTGACTTCCTAATAACTTCTGTGTCTATTGTTCCGATCGGATTGCAATGTTATGGACGGATATGTTCATATTGCATTCAGCTTTATACATACCAAAGCAGAACTTTATAAGTTTCCAATACTTTGCTTAATAATCGTAAATTACCGATTTGCGGGGGCGGTGGGCGTGGCATCAAACATTTGACATAAACTTCACCTGCCCCGAATATATAGGCACCTTCATACCAAATTTGGTGTCTCTAGCTTTTTTAAATAGCTAAAGAGATCTAGTTTGCGTCTCAAACAAACAGACGGACAGACGGACAGACGGACAGACGGACAGACGGACAGACGGACAGACGGACAGACGGACAGACAGACGGACATGTCTCAATCGACTCGGCTAGTGATCCTGAGCAAGAATATATATACTTTATGGGGTCTGCCACGCCTCCTTATGCCTGTTACATACATTTTGCACAAAATTAGTATACCCTTTTTTGACCATTTTCAATGGTCGAAGGGTATAAAAATAAAATGAAACGATCAGAGTCAAGTTCACTGTGTTATCCCTTGCGAATGCGTTTGGGGTGCGATCTCTTGACACGCTCCATCAACACGCTCAGCTTAAGCTGCCTCATCGCGCGGCCAATTGAAAAAAAAGAGATGCTCAAATAATAATGATTTGTTTCAATTGAAAAGTCAATGTCGATCCCAGCAGCAGCAGCAGCATCGCCGACCACATCATCGTCTATATGAGATATATATACGATTAATTAGCAGTCCCAGTAACAGTTACAGTATTTGCCGGCGAACAAACGGTAAAAATAACTCAAGTTAACTGGGCGCCGCTATGAGAAAACCAACGACAATGGGTAATCATTTTTAATGGAATTTCTTGCGCGTTAATTTGCATAGTTGAATTATGATTTATATTTTTGCATAACTCAGGAAAAAAAGTATAAGTCAATTGATATGAAATTATGTGAAAAGTATCTGTAGGTGGGAGAAAAACTAATAGATACATTGCTGCCTTAAGCTCATTTATTTTCTATTCATTAAAATGTATCAACTATTTTAAAAAGTATCTGCAAATTAGATAATCAACAACTCAATTGATATGGATAGAAAAATTGTATATAAAGTATCTGTAGGTGGGAGAAAACTAATGAAGAAACTTTTCTATTTCTTGCACAATTAAAACTGCCCGGGAAAATAAGCTCATTTATTTTCTATTTATTAAAATAGATCAGCTATTTGGAAAAGTATCTGCAAACAAGAAATGCAACGTATCTACAACTCAGCATGCTTCTTATATGAGCTAATTAAAATGTATACAAATGCAAAACATGTTATTATCCAGAGCAAGCTATAATAAAAGCTGAAAAACATCTATAAACAAGAAAAGATACTCTTAGCAGAGTATCGAGCACTCTCTGCAGTCTCATTTAATTCTTTTGTATTTCCAATTTATTTCTCGCTGTTAAAGAGTTAATTAATGTCAAATAGTATTTATTTTATTTTTCTTTTATTTCTTCTCTCCCAAAATTTGTCGCAATTAGCGGCAAATCCCGCAGATACTTTCCCTCAAAACGAATGTAAACAATATGAAAATTTATAAGCGCCGCAATCAGTGAAAAATGTGCTAAATAATTTTTCATACAAAAGAAAAGCGTTTAGCTCTGGGGACGCTTTGTGTGTGCTCTAAGGCAGCAAAGAGGGGGAGGGGGTAGGGGAGGAAAGCAGACTGTGGGGGGAAACTGAGATAGACAAGCTGTCGCTGTAATTAGCGACCATGCATAGAAAAGTGCATTCACTTTCACGCTGTGACTCTGCAAGAGATGTTGATGATAATCACAATGATAATGATGTTTGGCAGAGCAACAGAGAAGGGATAGAGATGTAGAAAGAGAGGCAAAAAGAGTGGAAGAGAGAGAGAGAGAGAGACGTCAATGACGTTGCCAGGCAATTTGCACATTTATAGGATTTGTTTATTATGCATTCAGCCGGCGGCTGCTGAGGTACTCTCGTATCTGAATTGTAGAACGCTGCTAAGTGGGTAATAGTAAGCGTAATCTTCGCACACAGATCCGTACTATATGCTCTATATATATATAGTACTATGATAGTATTAGTAGCAGTATCTCTCGCGCGTTCTCGCGCTCTAGTAAGCTCTTGAGCTTCCGGCTAAAATGCCGACATTTAGCCGGATGACAGCTCATCATTCGCACTGGCCAGTCTGCCCACACCTTCGCCTCCTCCTGCTCCCCGTCTCTCTCTCTCTCTCTCTCTCTCTCTCCTCTTCCACATCTGTCTGTCTGCGGCAACTCGTCACTTGTCAGTCTAATTGCAACTGAATCCCCCAAATGCCACAAGCCGACAGATACGGATAAGAAAACAATTTTCTGGATACTGGATACGATATGCCTGGCGTGTTGCATTCCACGTTTCGTTTAGTTCTTAAATTAATTTTCATTTTTATTTTCGATTTTTGCCTAATTTACAATTAAACTTTTTAATCGCCATCGTGTACGTGCCGTGTTTGTGTTTATTTCGCGCCGTGCGATTAACGATATTGATGTTGGCTCTGGACCCCAATAAACAATCAGTAGATGTAATTATTTTTTTTTCGGATGCCATAAATTGGCGCAGATTTATGGCAAACTATTGCGACTAATCGTTGAGTAAATCAGGCAGCAAATCGCACGATTTATACCAACAAACGAGGCGAATTTTTGCGGTTGGAAAAAATCGAAAATTGAAAATGAAAACGAAACGATTTGCCATATAGATTTTTTATAGCACATGCCATACTATAATAATTCACCTTGTAATTCACACGTTTCTCTAGTGAGATTAATCACACATTGGGATTTAGCACACAATTAAATCGACTTCAAAGCGTAATTTACGAGTATACACAAGTTTAAAGAAACATAAAGCGGATATATCTAACTGTTTATGGTATGTAGTTTTTTTTTACTATTTGTAGTCTTTTCTTTTGGAATTTTATTTTAATGGACTTTCTATGCTCTAAACAATTCGCTGAAATTTGAAACCAAAAAGAACTGACTTAATTCGTCAGATAAACCATATGTGTAGCTCTTTAAATAGAGATGGAATAAATACGATGAAGATGTTTCTCTGCCATTTCTTTTTTTTCCATTGAGTGTGGAAATTATTTACATAGCTCAATATGTTTCCCTTCACAACATTTAGGATAAGTAAAACCTTTTATGGGAACTCACAAGAATCAAATCCTCTGATTACCACAAATGAAAAACGCTTTGACAACAATTTTCATAAAAGGAGTAAGAAATATATTGTCAGTTTACAGTGGGAAATGATTGGGCACACACACCCTACACACACTCCACACACACAGAAGTCAAATCAATTGTTGTGGCATTTAAATTTTCGCTGATTTAATGAGTTGGGCGTGCTCGATACATTATGCAAATGTGGCCCACTGTGCGTGGTAGCCACCTGCCCTGCTCTACCACATGGATGGATATATATCTTTTATTTAGCAAATATTAAATTTTCGCCCACAATGGCAATGGAGAAGAGCACGAGGAGAAGGAGCAGGAGGAGCAGGAGCAGGAGCAGCAGGAGGAGGAGGCACGGGGCAGACAAGTTGCGCCCCAGCGAGTACATTGCAGTTCCATTGGCTTAGATTCGTTATGTCCGCACTGCCATTGTCATCCTATGTAAATTGAAGAGTCCTTACGGACTTCCTTCCTATCCCCCCTCCCCGCCGCCGCCCTCGTCTGTCGTCGTCTGTCCGGCTTCATGATTTTCGCATTTGTTGTAAACAAACCAAACTGAGGAGACTGTGTTCCCTGCCCTGCCTTGCTCTACCCTGCTCTGTCCTTCCCTGCTCAGTCCTGCCCTGCCTTGGATAGAATTTATACATTTTTCTACTCTGCCTGCTGTGGTGTGTTTCTTTTTGCGAAATGTAGGTCATCGATGCCATAAGCATCCACGGGTATCCACGAGTCCAGTCATGAGTATCCCACACGGCTCTATTCAAGAGTATTCACAAATATCCCTATTTGCGCTCGCTTCTCTCATTGTAAAGCATTGCGAAGGGTATATTTACTTTGGAAAGAGATTTGTAACGAAGAAGTAGCAACATATTTGATATATAATACAAACAGTTCTAATTCTATATGTTATATTCTATATTTTGTATTCTATTTTATAAATGTTTTTTTTTTTTGCATTTATGTATTATTTAAATCATTGAATACATATTTATTTTTGTTTCTATTCAACATCTAGATAAATATATAAAAAATAAGATGTATTTAAGCAACTTTAATATTTCTATATATTTGAATTCCTTAAACTGCTTACAAATGATATAAAACCCTAATAAAAACTCACTTGCACAATTGTTGCAAATTTAAAGAGTATTAAGCCGTCGGCTTGTTGAGTTTCTCAAGCTTTTCAGCTTGTTAATGTATGTATGAGTCTCTTCATTGTTGAAAAACATGAATTCGCAAATCTATTTTCATTTCGATTTATACAACAGTCTGTTAGAGTGTGCCAGTGTGTGTGTGTGTGTGAGTGTTTATTGTGTTGTTAATGCTTTTCCGTGGAAAGGCAACTCTGCTGCTGCCCTTGCAGCTGTTGTCTTCTTAATCGAATAGCAAATCGTTTGCCAATTTAAAATTTAGCCAGCTAAGCAGTGATAATCCTACAAACATTGTGCCGCCCTGCTCTACCCCCACTCCCTTTCTCTGCCTCCCTACATCATGACCCATGCCCTATGCCCTCCACATGCCTCCTGCCACATTGTGAGGCGCCTCTTGATTACAATTTCAATTTCAAAATGCGCACTGATTTGCTACTTTTATGCGCTTACAATCAGTCCGCCTCCGAGAGCAGATTGAGGAGAAGTTGCAGGAGCAGGAGCAGGAAAAGGAGTAGGAGACGGAGTAGTAGCAGGAGGAGGTTGAGACACATCTTCCGCCATTAGCATAACCCCCCCTGCAATGGCATAGCCTGAAGCCGCCAGGTGATTGCGCCAGCTATGTTTATCGTTCCTCTCCCCCTCTCTCTTTCCCCCTATCTCTCTCTTTCTCTTCCTCTCTCATCACGTTTGATATTTCCCTCATCCTGCAGGTTTACTAGATTTTTGCATTGTTAAGATTCGAATGCCAATTCCAATTGGCTGCATGCATTAAGGGGGCGGCAAGTAGGAGTGGCAGCATGGTCTATAGCGCATTCAGCGATATCTGTTGCCAGAGACACCGAAGTTTTGCTTGGGATAAACCCAATATGGAGAGGTTTCTATAGTTGGAAACAGTTGGAAGTCTGTTTTTAGATATTGGTTGAGTTTTTTCATACTTTCTAATAAGTATTAGCTCTTAGCCACTATCGATATTTCCCTGTATATTCCCTTTAATTACTGTAATATATTCTACGCAAATTTCCCTTAATTATGATATTTAACCCTTCATATAATGATCATAGAATGATCTCTATAGCGCATTCAGCGATTTCTGTTACCAGAGGATGTTTGCTTGGGATGAACCCAATATGGGGAAGATTCTATAGTCGGAAACTGTTTTCAAATATCAGATATTATTTTCTAATAAGTTTTAAAGCCAACGCCTTAGCTTTTACCCACTGTCGATATTTCCCAGTACATTCCCTTTAATTTATTGCCATTATTTACGGTAATTAACCCATGTGTTACTGCAATATATTCTTCGCAAATTTCTCTTAATTTTGTAGCAACATAAAATGATCATAGAATGATCTCTATAAATAGTTCATAATGCTGGCATAAATGTATAGTACACATATATCAATAAGGGGTGCCCTCCTATGAGTTGCGGGTACTCGCAAGTGCGAATGTACGAGCATCCATAATAATTTGCATATATTTTTTGATATTTCGAGAATTTCGAAATAGAGTCGAGTTGAGGCAGCTGCTTGGCAATCTGTCAAGATAAAGTCATTCTTGTTGCTGCTGCTGCTTGCCATTATTATCCTTATTGTTGTTGTTATTTGCTCAAACGCATACGCAAACAGTCAGACAGGCAGAGTGGGAGGAGGAGGAGAGAGGGAGACAGAGACAGACAAACAGTCAAATAAATAAATAAAAGCAAAGCAAACACCGCGCTGGCGGCACATCCGCAGGCAGCAGGAGCTGCTGCTGCTGCTGTTGCTGCTCTCGGGATGGGACCAGGACACACACATGCGAAGGTTTCTCGATTGTTGTTGTTGTTGTTGTCAACATGGCGAGGTTGCCAGCGCACGTAATGAGCTTACCTTATGGAGAGACAATACAAGTTGCTGCTGGCGCCGCGGCTGCTGCTGCTGCTGCTGTTGCTCCTCCTAGACAAGGGCTAATCCTGCTGCACAATTGGCACCCGCAGGGATGCTGTGCTGCCACTCCCGCCTGCCCGATTTCCTCAGCTCGTTTCCTGTTGCTGCTGCTGCTGCTGCTGCTGCTGCTGCTGGTGTTGCTGCTGCTGCTGGTGTTGCTGCTGCTGCTGCTGCCTTGGCGCGGAAATCCGTTGCACGCTTTGCCACGTTTCGCTTTTGATCAGACGGAAGCTCACACACACATGTAAAACAATTGCTCTTTCAATTCTCCTACAGTTGCTGCTGCTCGTTGTTGTTGTTGCTGTTGTTGTTGCCTCACTAATTCTTTATTGTTATTCAATTTTTGTGTGCGCAAATTGTTCATTACGCATACGACACGTTGCCGTCGGCTGTGTAAATCTTTTGTGCACTTCGAATTGTAATTGCAACTGCTGCAATGGGCAGCTATAAATTAACTGTAAAACTGTTTGTTCATATTTCGTTAATGAAAATGAATTTAACGGGAAGAGAGGGCGAGAGTGAGAGGGGGCGAGGGCGACGGCGTGCGCGAGCGAGAGAGAGAGCGAAATCATTTTGGCATTTGTTACTCATACGCCGCGTGGTGCGCGACGCGATACTAAATATATTTTTGCGCGCGTTTTCAGCGCGCCCAACTGACAGCAATTTGGAAGCAGCAGCAGCAGCAACAACAACAGCAGCAACTAGACGCTTGCAATAACAACAACAGCAACAACAACAATTGGTTTTGACTTGCAATAAACTTAATGAGGGAGAAACAAAATGTTTTCGAAAAAAGGAAAAATGTTGAAATAAATATCAGCCCATGTTGCTGCTGTTGTTGTTGCTGTTGTGTCGCATGGTGTATGCTCTATTTAACAATACGACATCGCGTCATAGTTGGTCCAAACAGAGACGGAGACGGAGACGGAGACGTAGACTGTGGCTATAAGTATAGTGGGAGCATATCTATATTGGCACATAACTGTATATCTATTTGATATACGCTACGACTGCTGCTGCTGCTGTTGTTGTTGCTGCTGTTGCTGTTGTTGTTGCTGCTGCTGCTGCTGTTTAATTTATTTATTTAATTTTATACTATGCGCACTCACGCACCCACAAAACGTTTTGTCTTTGGCTTCCCACACCGAAAAAACTCTTCCTGCTGTTGCTTCGCACAAGATTTCTTTGCTATGGCGACGACGACGACGACGACGCTGGCTCTGCCTCTGCCACTTGCGATGGCGATGGCGACAATGTCGTCTCTTCTTGCTACTACTGTGGCACACTACTGCGGCTCTTTTAGTTCTTCTTTATCTTGTTTTTGTTCTTGTTGTCGTTGTCTACGTTGTCGTTGTCGCCGCTGTTGCTGCTGTTACTGTTACTGTTGCTGTTGTTGCTGCTGTTGCTGTTGTTGCGACTGCGACTGCTGCTGCTGCGGCAAAAGTTCACACAACCACAACGAATGACCGAGAGCAACTGAGCGCTCGTGCGACGCGCAAAGAACTTTTATAACTTTTGCTCCTGCACGCAAAGCCAGCGTGCACAGTGGTCCCCATGCCCCAATCAGATAACTAAAATATAATAAAAATCTAATTGCACTATAATAGTTATTCAAAATATTTTGTCAGCCCTATTATTTGCCTTTAAGTCAGTTCTCATTATTGGATTTCATAATTATAGTACATTAAACTTGCCACTGTAAACAATTCTAAAATATTTTAAAAATTTCATAGTTATTTATATATATTTTTCCATATTACAACCAAATAGTTTTTCAATGTATTTAAAATATTTTTCATTCTTATTTATAATATAGTTCAATAAATATTTAAATTATTTCATATTTATCTTTAAAACAAAACCCCTACAGGTTGAACAGCAAAATAAATATAAATATTATCTGTTAATATTTTGCCATTGTCATAGTATTCGCAGACCCACTGTACAACGCCAGCAGCGCAGCTGCCAACGTCGACTGCGAACGCCAAACGCTGCTAGGGCTGCTGTGGGGCTGCTGCTGTCGCTATCGCGCTGTCCATTCTTTAGCTGTCGCAGTCGCAGTCGACGCTGACGGCGACGACAACGTTGCTGCTGCTATGACTGCACCAGCAGCGCGGGCTCTCTCACACTCTCTACCTCTCTCTATTTACCTCTCTCTTAAACTAAAGAGCACACTCTCTTCGTTTGGCTTGCTTGGCGCGCAAAACTGTTGCTGTTGTTATTTAATCGCCGGCATCGTTTTCAATTTTACTCGACGCTTTTCCCAGGCAAGTGGTCAGTGGCAAGTGGCAAGTGACAAGTGAGGAAGCAATGCGAGAGAACTTTGGTCTCTGGTCGTGTGTCATGCGAGTTAAACTGTTGATTATCTCGGATCAATTTACCTAACACAATAATCATAATAGTGCAAGTTGTTGTTTTTAGACTAAGTTAATAATGTTTACAACGGAATTTCTTTACAGTTTAAAAATGCAAATGAGTTTTAATAAATTTAAACCGTTTTTACTATTAATATAGAAATCTTTACTACAGTTTTTATGACTATAATTAAGAAATACAAATATTTATTTATTTAATATTTATGTCGAAACTAGAGTTTCAGTTTAGAATGGAAAACATTCTCTCTAAAATAAATAATTTGCATTTTAGAAAACAAAATAAATTAATTATTTGCTATAAAAAATTTTCTGCCAGAAAAGAGTATTTAGTCTTCGCATATCATCCCTAGATTTTCCACAAACACTTTCACACATTTTGAGTTTTACGCAAAAGAACAAATCAATATGCAGTACGGCAGCTGCAGCTGTTCTCCTGCCTGAGCATTTCTGTTCGCCCAGTTGCAATGGGCATGGAGCAGAGCGCCAGGTGCAGCCCGGACCCTATGGCTATCTATAGCTATATAAATTCCTCTATAGCGCCATTAGTCGACACGTGCCCAGAGCCGATCAAAAAAGCGACGCTACGTCGAGAGAGAACTGTCAGCGGCAATTTGTATGACAGATCACATCGACATCAACGAAAATTCTGACAATTTGTTGACACATATATCTATGTATTGTACTAGTTTGTTTTTTCTGTTGTTACTGTACCTCATTATTTGGGATGGGTGACGATGATGATGATGTTGTTGATGATTGTTTAATGAGCTTGTTGTTATCGAAAACTATTGCAAATAAAACAATTTAAAAACTTTGGACTCTATTATGCCGATTTCACATGATAAAGTTTAAATAATACCATCGTTTGTTTTTTTTTTTTTGGTTAGGTGATTATTCAGTCAGTATAGTTGAAAGTTCCCCTACGAGCATTAGAGTGGAAAGAAACGTTATAGGGGAATTTCGATTTATTTATTTATCATTATAAGGTGCGAAAACAAAGAACAAATGCGTTTCTCTGTTCAATTCCAAATGAAGACGCTAATTGATAGGGAGCTAAGTCCGAAACGGGTTTCTGAAGTTCTAGGTAAATACCATATGAATACTTTAATAAAACAGAAGCTTTGCTTAAAATATATTATATATTCGAGAATTTAAATTCATAGTTTCATACAAAATTTAAAAAAAAATTATTCTTATACCAAAGTAAAAATTTTTTTAAGGGATTATTTCTCGACTATTTGTTTTTATGATAATATATCTTAAGAAATAATATATGAATATAAAAAATACCTAAGCAAACATTTTGCTTATTGGGAACATTTTATAAGAACTGTATGGTTGAAGGGTTGTGCTCCGGTTTTCTTATAACATATGAATCACTATCATTGCGATTATCTTATAGCAAACACTACTCATAGCGTACATCCTGTTGTTGTGATCGGAAGTGGAACTGGGTCTATCACATTAAATACGCATAGATAAGCGCGAGATAGAGGAACGTGGGGAATGAGAAACGGAAGGAAGGTTTTTTTCAGTTCTGCGAATTCGCATAAGTCACGAAATTTATTTCGTTAGCTGGGGGAAACTATTATATATGAATAATTATAGAGCACACTATGAATAATTGTATCGCATGCGACAAGGCATAGTAGAGCTGCCAGGCGTACACACACAGTTACTCGCATGCGACACATGTGTACAACCCTCCCCCAGTTCGAAACAGAGTTGTGTGATTTGCATATTGTTTATAAGCAATTCGCAATGAAATAAATAACTATTCAGCTCTTGATCTTTCTTCCTCTCTCTCTCTCTCTGTCTTGCATTGTTATTCTTATCAAAGGCTGATTAAACTCTGCTTCTATTGGCATTTCGATATCTCTTTTATTTATAAATTATTCCATGTTCCGCGTGTGTGCGTGTGTGTGTGCGAAGATATTCTAATTAGATTCGAGAGTAAATATTTTGGAATTCGCATTTGATTAAAGTCAGTTCAAGAGGATTGTGGGGTGGGGGAGAGGGCAGGGTAGGGGCAGCTGCTTGCTCGCTGTAGCATGCAAGGCACAGTGGTGCAAGTGTCACTGATTTATTGGCAACACTGGCGTGTGTGTGTGTGTGTGTGTGTGTGACTTGGTTTTTTGTTTGACCAACTTAACTGGTTACTGGCCAGAAATGCCCCAGAAATGGCGCGTGTTGTATGCGCGCGTGTGTGTGTGTGTGTGTGTGTGTGTGTGTGTGTGTGTGTGTGTACTTACTTTTGGCGCGCTCCTTGTTCGCCGCCTGCAGCAGTGGCAGCTCTAGTTCCCGTTCCAGTTCTAGCTCCAGCTCCAGTTCCAGTTCCATATCTTGTCGCTTTGGCATTTCTGTCGCGCTTTTTATTTACGTATTTAAATGAACTCGCATAAATCTTCAACTAATTATATTTTAATTATATATTATTGTTATTGCTCTCGCTCTCTGGCTCTCTGGACTTGGCGCCCCCTGCTTATCAACTGAGCTGGGCACGCTTATCACGGCGCCGTCATTGGGACAAGCCACTTGACCGTGCGACCAATCTAAGTACTACGTATTAACTAACTAGTCTCTTGCGATTGCGATTACACTACACGATTCGCTTCGAACTGCAACTGTTTTATTTTAGTAACTATTTACTTGTTGTATATGTATGTATAACGGCAGTTGGCACCCTACACTAACTAGTCCCGCACATATATCACGTTTCGCTACAAATGCCGCATATTCCCAAACTGGGCAAACGTGCTGGCATTTCGATTGTTCCGTTTTAAGGGCGTAGGATCTCCGAATCGATCGCTTTGGCAATTGTTTCACTTTTAGTTTAGGTTTTACTTTTGTTTCCAGTTTCGCTTGTTGTTTTTCTAACCTTTTTTTTACAGCTATTCGATTTGATCTTCACCCGAATCGCGAATCGCGACGTGCGAACTGTGCAGCGGACAGCGGACAACTGACTTGGCGAGCACGGTGCGGGCTGGGGCTGGGCCAGCCTGCCTTAAAGTCGCCTCACACAGTTCCCTGGCGTGCCCCTTGTCCCCATCCCCGTGCCAGTGCCCCCCCTGCCCGTCGCACTACAACTACAACTAAAAGTGAATTGAGTTGGCACTGCCAAAAAAAAAAAAACAAAAATCACAAGTGGGGAGAGCTAAAGTGGAGAGGCAAAGCGACTGTTGAATACCCTGCAGCAAATACACGAACACTCTAGTTTCACTCTTTACTTTGTAATAAATTACCTTGGGTATTCAAATAGTTTGTAGACGCTTCCTTTATATATTAATAGGATTCTCCACGAGTGCAGTGTATAAAGGCAAATAGTATTCTTCTTGTCTGCAGAGCATGCAGCACAGATACCCTGTATATGAGAGTGAGAAGAGAGAAAAATGGAAGAGTTTGGCGAAACAAAGAAAGGATAAAGTAGATAAGCAATAAGAAAAATTTAAACATGTATAAAAGAGGAGGAAACGAACAAGAAAAACGAAGATTAAAGAAACAGCTTCGCAATAAGCTCGACAAAAATATACCCTGCAAGGCAAAATATTATTCAATAATTATACACAACTTGCTAAAAAGTCTCTCCCTCTCTCTTTGACCCAAACATTAACGGGGTATACTACAAAAAAAGGAAAGAAACAAAATCAAAATATAATGATAAAAGTTCGCTATGTTGCTGCCGGTTTTTGTCGTGTTTGTTTTGGTCTGCGATTTTTTTTTGTTTTTTGATTGAGAGTGGGGATGTTAAGAGCGTTGGCAATGAGAGCCGCAATCGGACTCGGACCCGGAGCGGGGCTCACAATTGGTATGGGGAGAATGAAAATGAAAATGCAAATGGAAATCGTATGGCATGGTATGCGATGGGATGGGTTGGGATTGGCCCATTAAAATGTATTTACACGTTCATTGATTGTCTTTAAAGTACTCTAAAATGAAAAAAAAAAACACGAAAATAAACGATATAAAGAATAAACAGCGTAAAGCATGGTCCAATGATGACATGACAGCTGAATGACACGCCTTGAACTTAAATAACCCGCGAATCTTTTAGTTGATGGTAATATAAGTATAAGTAGTTGTACTCAGTATTCAGTAGCCCCAAGCGAAGCTGTCACTCTATAAAGATGTACACAGTATATATAATATATTATAGTATATGTATACAGGTACAAGCTGCAAAAAAAACCAAGTATACTGCCTTTCAAATAATGCCTTAATAATAAATTTGATTAATATTTTTAATTAATAAAAATTGTAAGTTCAAAAATAAAAATTTTCAAAATTTATTAAAGTTTTTTTAAGTTTTAAATGTTAATTTTTATTTTCAAAATTTGAATTTTCTTATTTTAATATGCCCTTAAAAAATAATAAATACATATGTAGGTATATTTAAAAGCTCGAAATACTTAAAATATTATTGCAGAACTAACCTTCAGCAAGAATAAAGATAATAAAAATAATTACTAATCAAAGTCATATAATCTTAAGCAATTAAAAAAGTAATCTCAGGTAGTTTTTATATATATTTTTATATATTAATAAATTCGTAGTGCACGTTTCATTTGAATAGTCGACTCGATAAGATTGCCGACTCTCAAATTGGGCAAAACCCGCAACTAAAATAGCCCCAAAAAAGCTCAAAAAGCTAACGAAAACGTGTATCGTGCTCAAAAAGCATCAGTTAGTTTGGATTCACACCACAAAAAAGCTGCGTAAAGCTTTTTCCAAATATCCTTGAATCGAACTCACCAAAAGGCATTGTGAATGTTTACGTTTCCCAGGATATTTACAGAGCGTAACCGCATAAAATGGCCTGGACTTAGCACGCATTAAGCAACATCAAAATAAACAAACAATTTCGCAGACAATTGCTCAAAACAGCCGCAACGAATTGTGGTCTATTCTACGGGGGGGTAGAGGCTGCTGAGGCTGTGCCTGGAGGGGATGGGGTGGGAGGATTATCCTTGCGGAAAAGTGGTCGTGTGGCGGTACTGAAAAATTTCCTATGGTTATTTTTGGTGTGAAAGAGATGCAAAGCGCTAATCGATATGTTCCAGACGCAACTGCTTGATCCTGGGACCTGGTTGGACTACGGGGTGGCCAATGCGTATGGCGTGTGCGTCTGTCGATGTGTGTGTGTGTGTATGTGTGTGTGTGAGTGTGTGTTTGCTGATGTGCTTCAGTGCAGGCACACAAACTTCTTGACACTATCAATCTGTTTTTTCACAGCGTGTGTCAACCCTTGAATCAATTCATTTGTACGCGACTTGGTCGCATTTGGTTTTGAGATTATCTGTTGAGCCATAATCATTGGTAAAGAAGAGAGCTAACAAGTTAATCAGAGTGACTAGTAGTAAATTTATTATGATCTAAAGACAACTTAATCTAAATACGAATTTAAATTAAATATTTATCTAGAAAACTAAGAAGCATATCATTTAAAGTATCAATAAAAATTTGAGTGGCTCTTAGATTAATAAATTCTTTAGGAATTTCAACAGGAACTTCATTGGATTGAGTATGTATATGGTATATAAAAATTTAAATATAAAAATTAAGTTAAAGTAGACTGGCTTAGTATAACGTTAAATAGATAAATATATTATATTCTGCAGCAGTATTTACAGATCCCATTAAATATATTTAAGACATACCACAATATGTATAACTTATAAGAAGATTTACGGCACTCAATATGAAGACTGTCACTATATGTATAATCATATTCATATTCGGGAAAATAAGTAATGTCATATCCCTCTAAAAACTAAACGTTTAATAACGACCAAAACTTTAGGTTCCTTAAGCTTTTCCGTAATAGTTTTAAACAATATAAAAAATCCCAAGATATTATAAACTCTCATGCAATAAATGCTTATTAATTTAAGCCCACAGTGCAAGCAGCTTTAAATATTTATGCAAATCACATAAGATTATATTATTTATTTCCGTTTTCCCACAGTCGGTCAAGTTCAGAAAATGCAATGAAAAACGAAAACGAAATCGAAATGGAAATGGAAATAGAAATAGAAATAGAAATAGAAGTGTGCATGGGAGATTATCGCCTGACCCGGTTAAGGTTCGGGCTCACTCGTTTGAAATGTGATAATTTAATTGTGGTCCGATGACATATCCGCCGCAGCGACAACATCGGAACAACGACGGGCAGAGCAGGGTGCCGGGCAAGTCCAGGCGCAGCGAGGGGTGCACAGATTGCAGAAGTTAAATTAACAATCGTGTTTACATTGGTTTGTAACAAGATTTCACTTAAGGATGTCGGCTTTGGGTGTGCGTCGGGTACCAGAGCCGGTACCCGGTACACGGTACCCTGTACCCCTTATCAAAACTGATTACTGTCATCAGCTCGCTATAGCTTCCTCTATGTGTGTATTGGTGGAGTGTGCGCCGGCGCGTGCAGCGAGCAATTTGACGGGTAATGAAAAGGTTTGCGCATCCGCGTCCGCCTGTTCCGCCCTGAGCATATTGTTCGCTCTTTGTGAGATTTCGCGCCTCGAGCTCTGTGGCACGCGTCATGCTCTCTGGGACGGAGCGGGGCGGGGCTGGGCGAGACGAGGCGGCGCCTGCACTCTGACGTAGCTAATTTGTGCGTAAACCAAAACATCAAATAAACATAATTCAATTTCAACAATTGCCCGACTGTCGCTCTGGCGATGACAACGCGATGCGGTTTCAAGTGCTCAGCCAACCCTCAACCCATCCCATTCCCGAGTCGATCCAGATCCCTCACGGTCTGACTTTGCAGATAGTGCGACGAATGTTTAATGAGCCGTAAACTGTAACTCGCTGTTATTTGTCCAGATCTAATTGTCACTGGCTTGGACTCGTGGGAATAGTTTCCAAATCCACAAAGTGGTTAACCAGATTCATCTGTGCAACAGGTCGCCCTCTGCGATCGTGTGTAGGCAGGCACCTCCATGTTGCGCTCAGATTACCAACAGACTGAACGTACCCACAGCGAAAGGGAGTCCTGTTCTGCAGATGACAGCAAAGTTGCGCTGAGAAGTGTTCAAAGAAGAAGCCACAACCACCCTGTACAGCAGCGCCACATCCACATCCCCTGCCCCCACAAGGAGCTGCACTTCAGTATACGGCACAAACATGGCGGCTGCCCGCTGTGCGAAATATAATGGCAAAATGTCAGAAACAGGTGAAGCTGGCGCAGAGGAGCAGGAGCAGGAACTGACTGGGAGCAGGAACTGCCGGCTGAGCTGCTTGCCACAATGCGCTACGGAAAAATCAAGGGAGGTAAATCAATTTTAGTTTAGTAATTGGAACATTTTAGAAGTTAAAGTTTTAAAAAAATTATTAAACAATAAATATAATATTATTCCATAAATATTATAACAATATAAATATTATAAATTATTTTAACAATCGTTAGAAAAGTTCCTAGGAACTTCCTACATTTTATAATCAATTTATGCTTTAAAGGTATTATTCAAGCATCATTTAGTCAAAATTTAAATTAACCTACGTATTGCCCACTAATTAGCCCTATGTAGTACTTTCCCACAGCTTCCGCAGAGTAATCACCCTGTAGCACTCGACACAAGCAAGCTCCGCCCCCATCGTATTCGAGCGAATCGAGGCAAGGAGATTTTTAAGGGTTGTTCTGGGCAGCGCTGGCATTCCCAATTGGACCGATGGCATGGATGCTATAAAAACCATACGAATCCCTGGAGATGTGCTCATTAGACATTTAAACTTATTGGAAAACGGAAGTGCACACATAATCCTTTAATTTCGAAAACGATTGAATAAAAGAATTAAATAATTATTTTAAACTTGGTGCATTTAAATAAAATGTCGCGCAATCAGTTACCGGATTCGTCCTCATCGCCGCCCATTAGGTAACATGCAATAAATAAATATTGAAAAAAGTGTAAAAAAAGCCATAATTCTTAAAAATTTAAATAAATTTTAAAAGTTTCTTAAATAATAATATTATAATAACTATAACAAAACAAAAGCCCTATTTTAATTAAACTGGGTGTAATTTCGAATTGCCGTCGGCAATTCCCAGTTGCTTTAAAATATATAAATATAATATAATATTTAAAATATAATATGAAATATATATATATGTATATATACCCCACAGCCACATGCCATATCACAATTTCGAGGATGATCTGATTAATGAGCTGCCCTCGTGTATCTATGCGGGTCAACATCAGGCTGGTGTCAGTACGGCCGGCGGAGCCCCGGGAGGCATCTCGGGAGCTGGCGGTGGCGGTGGCGGCGGCGGCAACGGCGTTGCAGGTGGCTCTGCTCCTGGTGCTGGGCTGCGTCTTAGCTCCAACAATTTGCGGCATATACAGCAGCATTATATGCAGCATAATAATGGTAAGATGCCTTAAATTCTATGCACTTCCAGCGCGATCTTACTACAGACTATTTGTAGAAAATCTGTTGGACTCCTCCACAAACAACAACTCCCTGGTGGGGCTCAACTCCAATGGTTCTACGCCCATGATGTGCAACAGTCCCAGTGCCAGTAGCAGTGGTGGCGGAGCTGGGGGTGGAGCAGCCAATGCGGGACCAGGACACAGCAGCGGTAACTATGGATCAGCTGCCGCATCCAGTTACAAGATACAACGACAACAGGCGAATGTGCGGGAAAGGAAACGCATCCAGAGGTCCGCACCTACTGGGTACACTAAATGGTCTTTTCCATTTCACACTTTGCTACCTCTCGACCCTCCCCCAGCAGGAAACTAATGAGCATTCCCTACTCTCTCTCTCCCTCTCTCTTGCGCTCTGCAGTAGCATCAACTCCGCCTTTGATGAGTTGCGGGTCCATGTGCCCACATTTCCCTATGAGAAGCGCCTGAGCAAGATCGACACACTGCGCCTGGCCATCGCATATATATCCCTGCTCCGTGAAGTCCTACAGACAGACTACGATCCACTCACCTATGTGGAGAAGTGTCTGCGCGGCGAGATCAAAGCAGATCGCGCAAATTGGAATACCAGCGATTTGACAGCACGCCTCTCCTGGATCAACTGGGAGAATCTGGGTGTACATCCAGGTCGACGCACTTTGCTCACCTCACTCGCATTATCCTCGGAGCCCATGTGCGGTGCACACTGTGGCATGCCATAGGAGGAATGCAATTGAATCCACCCAGCTGAGCTGGAGAGATCTCTGTGCAAGGAGAAGCCATTTGAAATGTGTTTCCAGTGAGATTTCAATTTGAAACTTGTTTAAAGTGAGTGTGATTTAAGGAACAACTCGAAAATATATCATGTCAATTGACATAAACATAAAAGTAAAAGAAATTTACATAGAACTCTGGCAGAACTTAGTCATTCCCATTTAAAGACAAGCTCCAAAAATACGCTATAATATTAAAACATAATAATACTTAAAATTAGACTAAGACTCTTCTTTAATCTGCGTCTTCCCCTAATGTTCCAAAAATACTAATAAACTATAATATTTAATCCAGAAAGAAAAAAGACAATCGCCTGTGTGTTTATCATGTTTCTAACAAATAGCATTTATATATTTATATTTATTTAAAAAGCAAACGAGTACACATTGTGGCATTGTTCTACGACTTGTTCTTGTGTTTGTTTGTTTGTTTGTTATTTGTTTTGTTCGCTGGTTCGTTAGGATAGTTATAGTTAGATTTCTATAGCCTTTAGCCTGCAAGGCATACACAGATACGATACTACTCACAGTATTAACAAATCAATTCCTCAAACATACGTACGTATTTAGTGTAGAAAGTGAGTATTCCTAGATTCATTGACAAAACAATAAACAGTATATAAATAGTTAGAGTGAGTTATCTCTCTCTCTCTCTCTCTCTCTGTTCTTCTGGTTGGTTTGTACATAGCGAGCGACTAACAGTTAGGCCTTTGCAACAATATAACAATTTAAAAAGCCATTTATAAAACTCATAGCTCCAGGTATGCATGTGTTTGTATAAATATAGTATACATTAGCTAGCGACTATAAAATAAATACTTCATTGAACAACAAGAAAATCAAGAGAACATAAGAGACATAGACACAGACATTCGTAAAACGGAAGATCTCCTCTATAACTATAGTCTTTTAGATGCGTATATACGTGTGTATACGTGTCGTGTATAAGTGTATTTTGGCAACAACTACAACTACTGCACATATACATATGATTAATTTGGAATTTGACTTTGGTATCATATTTAGTTTGTTTCTTTTGGGTTTTTAGTATCGAATAATACTCAAAATGCGTTGGCTACAATGAGGCTATACACAAATACACACACATATATATATGTTAACATAATACAAGTACACAAATTCAGTTACACATATAATAAATATGTTGATATACATATATATAGGTATATATATGGTACATATATCTATACGCATGGACACATTTACATCTACATCTCTAATAATTGAATTTTACGATTGCTTCATTTCATTTTGTTCTGGTTTAGTTAAGGTATTTTCTATTTTTCTTGTGTTTCTTTCTCTTTTTGTCTGCCTTTTGTTCGCTTCTCTTTTGTCTTTAATTTTGTTTTTTGTTTGCTTGCTCAGGTTTCATCTCGTTAAGCGTAAGCGACTTTTCGCGCAACTCCTCCAGCTCGCTATGCTTCAATTTCAATGAAAACATGGCGTTCACAAAGCTATGGCAGTCTGTGACTACGCTGTCCTGTATCATTGTGTCCCGGAACAAATTAGCCAGCGCAGCAATGTCCTCGCAATCCAGAATGTTGGTCTTATGTGTGGTGAACATGGCCAAGGCGGCACGAAATACAACCTGCAAAAAAAAAGAACACTGATAAGAATCTTTAACTCTCCATTGATATCCGGATGATTTCACCTTGTAACCCTCGGCGAACACACAATCCCAAATGCGCAGCACTGTTTCCACCGGCAGCACCTCAGCGAAAATGCAAATGAACCATTTACTGGCTATCACGGCATATGGCAGACCTAGGAGAGGAACTTAAATATGCTAATCAATGTATCAAATGTATTTGCTACCGCTTTTAGCTTACCCAATCTCTCCACATGATTATTCACTGCGGGCATCCTCTTTATAATCAACTCACGGAACACGGCCAAGTCGCGCAACAAATTGGTCATCTGATGCGAATGATATTGCGGCACAATATTCTCGACGATGTGCTTGAGCAACCAAAACGATTTCTCCTCATCCTCGGTAACAATGAGCAGCAGCCCAGCAATATAATTTAGTCCCTGACAATAACCAACATCCCGATTGTGATGGGCGTAGGCGCACAATATATTGAACAGACGCTGCTTCTTTTCATCGAAATGGATATTGTCGGGGAAAGTACGAGGTAGATCGATTGATATGGAATCGCTGATTTCCTTGTTATAATGTTCGATATTTAATAAACTATTATATAGATTGGGATTTGCTTTTTTCGCTTCCTCAGCTCCCGTGATTCTCATCCACACATCGCCGCGATACGGGGCTGGTATACCCTTGCGTATGTATCGCTTCAACTGCGGGGTAAGCTTCGTGAGATCCGGATCCTGTTTTAATAAAGCCTCCCATTTGATGCGGCGTCGTGTCATCGTTTTTAAATAAGTATCCATGAATTTGCCGTAGTTCGAGTAGTCGAACTTGTCGCCGCGTTTGAATCCGTACTCGTCGACATCGCTGCAATGTAGGTGATTTTATATGAAACACACAATATTAGTTATAAATAAAATTATACGTAATATTCTGATACAAAATTATAGGGGCGTTTCAATCTCGTCATGTGGTGCTTGGACGACCTCGTCAAGTGTATGACCAATTCGTTACTAAATGTGACGAGGCATTACACTCAATAGAAATAATATTGATACATAAATCAAATATTTGATATTTTATCTGTTAATAAATAGCGTTTCATTTAGAAATATTTACTGATCTTAACTCTAATAATTTATTTTGTATTTTATATTCAATATTTAATTGTAAGTGAAGTATGATGGATCTTCATATTGCTGATTTCAATTATATTACTGACATATTGTAAAAACAGATTCAAACTCATATATTTTATAATTAAAACAAAAATGAACCATTAAATAATACTGTAACTTTTCTCTGATGTCAGGCATTGCAATGATACATTGGATTAAGTATTATTATTATTATAGCACATACAAATATGTATATATGTATATATAAATAAGTATATACGATCGAGTGAATTGTTATTACATACATACCTAAACCTGGAACTTGCGGTCGCTTCCATAGGAAATTATGACTAGTGTGTTATTGTTCAGCTTATAAAGTTAGAAATTTTCGACGGCCCTTTTTTTTTTTTGATTAGTCAGTTATCGTTGTAGTTGTTGCTTGTATTCGTCGCTGTGGTTGTTGTGGTCGTTGGTTCATGGCCCCCATTAATTACTTTTTAGTATTTTGTGCACGTTTCGCTGCTTTCTTCTCCAACTCCAACTGCAATAGTCATACGACAAATATATAAATACTCTTTAAAATCGAATTCATATCTCTTCCACTCACCTACTTCACGCAGTGTGTGTCCTTGAGAATTGCCTTGTCGCTGTTGTTGTTGTTGCAGCTGCTCAAACTTATGTTGTTGTTGTTGTTGTTGTTGTTGTTGTTGTGGGCGATTTTAGCGCGCCTCGAGGTGCTGATAACATTACAAGAAGTACAGCAAGTGGGTGACGGGTGATGGGTGGACGACAGGTGAATGGAAATCAATTATGATACGAACACGCACGCGTCTGATTTCCCTTATTGTTATTGCATAAATTCAGATAGATTGTAGCACACCGGTTTTCAATTCTCTGTACACGCTTTTCATTTAGGTTTATTTACGTTAGTTTTTCATCTCCACTCTTGTATTTTTAACGCCAATGTTAACGTAATGTTAGCACATTTATTGCTCAATGAATTTGTGTTGATTGATTATTTACTGTTAACAGATGCTGGCACTTACGTGTTAGCCTTGCGTTGAATACTTGCTCGCCTTTAGTGCCATATTTATAGCCTAAGATATTTGAATTAGTTCATTATTTGTCAAATTTAGTTTTCTCGCGAGTTGCGAGAACTGCTATACCACAACACAACAGTGTCTGCTTCTTCTTGCGTAAGTCGAGATGGTCACCCTAGTTGTGGGTCGTTAACATTTACAAACTTACAATTATTACTGAAAGCGAATTAATTTCTGTGAAATATTCACAATTTTCGCTATTTTTGTAAACATTTCCAGCATTTTACCAAACTCCTCTAAATACAATAAATATAGAGTATTTTGTGCGCGCAAATTCATCTTATTCGCATATTTATCGATATTTCTGTACAGCGTTGCCAGATGTCGGCCATTGGCAAAACAGCTGACAGGCTGCCGCCGTCAAGAAATCGTTTCGTGTAAATGACACATTATGCAATGTTTCAAACAAACTGAGGTAAAAGTTCGATAGTTTTTAACAATTTAAACGTAAATTTGTAGTCATTAAAGTAACAAATTTGCAGACATTCAACAACGTTTCTACCCAGGATAGCAGTAAATAGCCAACAACATGTTTCGCAATGCGTATATCTTAGCTGCAGCAGCTGTCGTTACACACGATAAAGCATTTAGACGTCAACCACAGCTACAGAGCCAGGAACATGGTGAAATGGTGTGCAGGCCAAGCGAGCTGCCTATCTATGGCTCGATCCGCGCAAAGCAGTGAGTTCCTGATTTATTTATAACTGCAATAAATTGATAAACTAATATATTGCAGGCAAAAGCCCCATCAAAAGGTCGAAAAAGACAATGCCTTGTACGAGAGTCTGGAGAGCGGCGTGCGCCAGGTGCGTCTCGAAGTGAAACGTGGTTACAATGAGCTGGCCGATAGGACTACCGTTGTGGCCGAATATTATCAAACGGCCAAGGCCCACACACAACATTCTATTGACTTCCTCAAGGAACCACAGAACTCGATGCATCGTAGCGGAGCAATTGTAATGGGTGGCTTAGCCGGTCTCATATTCGCGGCACGCGGAGGTGTTATCAAGAAAATCATCTATACGACCATCGGTGCGGGCACTGTTGCATCTCTTTGTTATCCCCACCAGGCAGAGATAAATGCACGCATTGTCCTGCACGAGGGTCGTAAGATCATTGCGGTCGCTTATAATTTCGTTAAGGGAGTCAAGCCAGGCGATGAGGCGACTGAGGAACCGTTTAAAAACTTCCCAACATCCGCGCAGGATTTAAAGTACATCGCTCTAGATCTCTTCGACGAGGCCAAGGAGACTTTGTTCCCCAAAAAGAAGTAGAAACTTAAACAACAAAAAAAATAACGATCGATGTTTGATACTAATCGAAAAGAGAGCAAATACATATGTAGTTAAATGAAGGTTAGGCATTCAAGAGTTTTTTATCCAGTAACAGTTTTTTTTTAGTGATATACATGCTTATATTTGTATATATTTTTTTGCGATTATAATAATATATATTACTGTTCTCTCACGAATAGTTGTATCCAAACTGTAAACTTTTTGTGTTGCCACTTTTCCAATACCGAGAAACTCGATACGGTTTTTTTGTATGTATAATCTCGGCTAATAAAATTAAATCTATGTGCGAAGGAAGAATACTACTTTAACTGCGAATATGTACATTTGTTTTTAGAATACTTTAATCTTAAACTTTTTATTGTATTAAGTTAAGTCATTTGTTTAATTTTGTGACTTGATGCTGTCACTGACGGAATTAGTGAAATCGGCTCTGGTTTGCGACTTTCCACATCCGCCCGCTGCTCGCTCTGTTTTTTTGACTTACCCATAACCCATCCAAGCTGTATATGCGAATCGATTGTGCCAATCATTCCAATGAGCCCTCAGGCGGAACATGGCGCTGACTGAAAAGTTAATGAATGGAATCGAAAATTGCCGCTGTAGTGCGGCGGCTCCGTCTCCCGTTAGCTGCTGCTGCCGCGCTGCAATTGTTCCGCGAGTGCTGGGTACATCGTTTACGCACTTGACATGGAGGCTGAAGACGAAGCCAAGTCAAGTTGAGCTACGCTCCAGTCGATTTAAGAGATCAACTCAAGATTGTAATAATGATGATGCATAATTGCCGCACAGCGAGGGCAGATCGATTCGTTATCTGGTGAAACAAGTGAAAACAGAAAAGTGAAACCATATTCTTATCTTCCGTTCCACACGTGAAAAATGTTTTCTATTCCAATTTGAGAAATAACAAATATGAACAATATTTTCAATAGATTTTTTATTTGAGCTCATCTTTATAAATAAACTTGTTCTTTGGGCAAGATACAACATTGTGATGTTTGTATGCGATTTCTATTTAAATACATATACATATCTATCGATTTAGTTAATTAATTAAATAGGCCTAAACTAAAATTACCAACAACTGCACTATAAAGATGACTTTATGTTCGATCTATAGATCTATTATCAATTCATACGATCTGCATAAACTCGAAGAAGAAACTTAAAATCAGCCTACAAACAATTCTCGCTACACTACATATTATCGGGGACTTGACTATGTGTGGTAGTAGATGGTGGGCGGGGGAAAAGGGGCAATGGGTAAGGCGTGGCAATTGCGCAAATTGTTAAATTGAAGCTAACTAAGCTTAAGATTTGTTTTTAAAGTAAAATCACACAAACTTAAAGAGATAAGCTAATAAATTAAAACAATAACAAGAGTTGAGCACATTCGCTTGATGCTCGATTCCATCCGTAATCCTGATAATGATATACCCCCACTCATCTAACATGCTCTAGTATCCAGGGCACGAACTTAGAGATGCGTGTGCAGACGCCAGGCAGATTGGCCTCAGCGCAGCCGATGCCCCACGATATGATGCCGGCCAGAAAGAAGCGTCCATCCTGGGATTTGGCCTAACAGGGAGAAAGCGAATTAGTTGCAGGCAATCTGTACTGGCTTACTTCATGGGGTAGTTACCTGTAGCGGACCACCTGAGTCGCCCTGACAGGAGTCCTGGCCGCCCGTCTCATAGCCCGCACAAAGAAATATATCCGGTATGAACTCCTGACGTCCTGCGCGCAGAAACATCGACTTGCAGTTGTCGTTGCTCACAATCGGAACCGAGACCTAATTGCAGGCAGAGAAGGGGGAAGCATATTAAGGCGATCCAGAGATGCATGAGATCTATGGGACACTCACCTCCTGCAGCACTGAGGGCAGCGTGCCGCCCTCGCTGAGACGACCCCAGCCGGTGACCGTGGCATTCATGCCAATCAGCAGACTCTCCGTTTCGGGCAGGCAAATGGGGCTGACATGCGGCGCAAATTCGAGCGGTTGCTCCAGCTTGACCAGCGCCAGATCGTATTCGTATGTAAAGAAATTGTACTTTGGATGCACCACCTTCTTGGCCACACCGCGTTCAATGTATGGCAGCTGCTCCTGCACATGTGAGAAATCGTATTCGCCCACGCGTATGCGTATCTGCGAGATAAGTAAGCTGCAGTGGGAGAGAGAGAGAGGAAGAGGGAGGGAGAGAGGTTACATGGGCAGTTCTATGGCTGCATCGCACTGCCACTACTCACTCGTCCACACAGTGCCCCGCCGTGGCTATCCAGTTCTCGTTGATCAAAGCGCCACCGCAACGATGGGTGCTGGAGAAGCCAAAGAACGAGGTGCGTCGCACAGACACCTGCCAGGGCCAACGACCGAAGGCCGCGCTCTTGCCGCCCACAATGCGAGTCTCTGGTCGCGTCAGCATCGGCACACCGCACTCTGCATACAGTGAGCAAAATGGGGGGGATTAGTTTCAAGAATTAGCTAAAGTGGGAATGACCCAAGACTCTACCTCAGACATAACCAAGTAGAGAAGCTTGAGGGTTGAAAAGGTAACAAAACATAAATAGAGAGTTAGGTAGGGAGAAGTTCAAATAACTCTAGAATCCCTAGACTCTACTGTAGCAGAATGAATTGGATCTTAGCTAGAATCAATAAAGGTTGGGATTACTCTATTATAATCCTATTTACTTTTGAATCTCCCTCAGTCAGATGAGAGAATCAAAGCAGATCGGGATAGCCAGAATACTAATAGGGTTTTAGATTTATCCTCTACCAGATGGAGTTATCCCTATGCCAGCAGATTTAACACAGGGTTAGTTTAAAGTGGGAATGACCCGAGACTTTACCTCAGACATAACCAAGCAGAGAATCTTGAGGGTTCAAAAGGTATCAAAACATAAATAGAGAGTTAGGTTGGGTGAGGTTTAAATAACTCTAGAATCCCTAGACTCTACTGATGCAGGATGAATTGCATTTAAGCTAGAATCAATAGAGGTTGGGATAACTCTATTATAAACCTAGTTCCTTGTGAATCTCTCTCAGATAAATCAGAGAATCAATGCAGCTGGGGAAGGCAAGAAAACCAATGCCTATGCCAGCAGATTCAACACAGGTTGGGCTAGACCCCTTCCAAATAGCTACATGCAGTGAAATTTATCCAAGTGTGATAACCACGAGGCGTGGCTGTGGTTCTTACTTACCGCTTCGTGCAGCCGAAATGGTTTTCACATGCCCCAACATCGAGCTAGAGCTCGTGCCCAGACCCGTGCCGGCATCATGTGTGGAGGAGCCCGTTATCTCATTGGACTCAATGCCCGCTGTGGCCGGCTGTGTGGGACGTGGGCTAGAGAAGCCGGGACTGCCTGGTCGGGACGTTGACATCGATGCTACTGATTCCGCTGCCAGTGTCGAAGCTGTTGCTGCTGTTGTTGTTGTTGTTGTTGTACTGCCCGACATGGTGGGTCGTTGATAGGGCTTAGTGGGCTTTCTCGTTGTTGTTGTGGTCGTTGTTGTTGTCGTGGACGTGGACGTCGTCTTCATGGTTGTTGAGGAGGTCGACGACGACGATGTCGACGAGGCGGCTAATGATGTGGCCGGCGACAGCTGCAAGGTAGCCAAAAGTGGTAAACATTATGCTAATAGTTCGCCAGGCACAACTCGAAATATTTCACATGCAAAGAATCAATTTTTCATTCCTGCGCTAAATCTCAGCGGAGGCATGAGGAGGTTTTGTTTTTTTCCAGGGCGACAGGCGAATACTCTTTACTCTTAAGGGAAACCCTATTGTTCGGCCAGCTAGCCGCGTTCCAGCCCATACCCTAAGATGCCAACACACACACCCCAGAGACGCGATGCGAACAAATCTTCCATCTTTGAGCAAACAATAAAATGTCCCCCAAGGCAAGGAGGTCCGGAGACGGAGCTGATCGAGGAGTAAATGACCTCGTCGTTGGCTTTCTGGCTCGCTCGTTTGTTTCGCTTTCGACATCAATGGATCACACATAGCGCGAGCACGCGGAATGCTGCAGACTGAGCTGGATGCAGGAGAGGGGGGAGAAGATTGGGAATGGACGTATTTACATACCTGCGGCCTAGTCGGCTTCGGTTTAGGCTTGGGCTTGGGCTGCGGCTGCATTGCTGTCGTTGATGACGTCGACGTCGACGTCGAGGTTGGCGTTGGCGTTGGCGGCGGCGGTGGACGCTCGTAGACAATCGGCTTCTTTGTGGGCTTCGGTGGCTTGGAGGGACGTTGCTGCGGCGCTGGCAAATTGACGATACCCGGCTTGGTCCAGCCGGTGGGTCGCGGCTTGGTAATGAAGCTCGGCTCGGTGGTCATCTGCCAGTGATGTTGCTGCGCCGCCTGCTGCTGCTGTTGCTGCGTTGATGTATGCCAAATGCTATCTGTGGAGAGGGAGAGGGAAGAGCAGGAGGAGGAGGAGCAGGTAGGGAAATAAGATGAGAGGGTTCAAGGTAGAGGGAAAAGAATGGGCTTGTAAGTCAGCAGAACAATGGATCAGGCGCCAGGCCATCCATATATATGTATATATATACTCACTGGAGCTGGCGGTCGCCTGACTCGCCGCACTCAGCAGATCCGGCGATGTGGTCGGTTTGGGATGCGGTCGCGACAGCGGACCCTGATGATGTGGCCCAGACGGGCGTATGACCAGGGTGCCAGCACCATGTGGACGCTCGATAGTTGTCATGCCACTGCAAGGTAAAAGGGTTGGTTAAGGAACAGTTCAGATCTGGCCAGCCAAGCTTGCCCACGCACCTGATCAGTGGCTTGTGCGGCTGTGCCGGCGGTCGCGGTCGGAGCGTCAGCGGTTTGGTTGGTCTCGTATACGCGAATGCTGTCTGGGGCAGCACAATGTTGTCCGTATAGTTGTGGGCACAGCAGGAACCGAACATGAACGAATCCACACACATGCCCACATGCTGTCCCTCCGATTTGATGCACTCCCAGACAAACATGCAGGTGCCCTCTACACGTCCAAAGGAGCAGGGTTTCGGACTGATCTTGTAGTTGTGACTGCGCTGCAGATCCGCCGTGGTATAGTAACCATCCAGCCGGTGCGGACTGCGATAGAAGCTGGCCAGTGAGGTGTCTGCTACGGCATCCCCGCCAGCCACTTCGTCGGAGGAGAAGGACGCCGTATCGTAGTCGAAGTTATTGCTACTACTGCTGCTGCTGCTGATCCTGCTGACGATGCCACTCTCGTGTGGAGTAATGAGTGCTCCATGGGCTGTGGGCGTGGCCAGGCAATTGACTAAGATTAAGGCTAGTAATACTTCTAGTATTTGGTGTCTCCGGCAGCTGCACCCGGCTATCGCTGCAGTTGCTCGCTTGACTAGCCAACGCTGTTGAGGCCACATCTTCGGCACGGCGTAACTGCAGAAAGAGAGGGAAGAGAGAGAGGGAATCAGTATGTGCGAGAGAGAGAGAGAGAGATGCAGCGCAATTTGGCATTAGACGCGACTTGTTCGCCTGCCGGAACTCTGCAGCAGAACTTCATGTTAGTACAGCCCACCCCCTTCCCCCCTAGCCTGACCCCAGCTCTGCCTGTGTGTGTGTGTGTGTGTGTTTGTTCTGCGCTGTGTGCTCCCCTACTAATTAAGTGCACTTGTCGCCATGTTTTGGGATACCAAAAACAAGTGCAACTGCAACTGCGACTGCGACTAAAAAAAACGGGCACGTCGCCTCAGCGATTTCTACTCTTTATGAGTTGTTGTTGTTGCTGTTGTTGCCACACTGTGCTGCAAGCAGGCACAGGCAGAGGCAGAGGCAGCCAGTGACTGGTTTAATTGCAACTTTTCACTTTTGCCTCATAATCAGTTTTTTGTAAAAATGAGAAAAAATTATTGTAACCGCACGAATATGTTTTACACAGAGCGACGACACATGCTACAATTAATAATAATGCCGTATGCCCCAAGTCGAGGAGTGCCTCATGCCTCATGCCAGATGCCTCATGCCTCATGCCGCCAGAGCCAACAGAGCCACATGCCACAAGTTTGGACTGCAAGTTGGGGCCACAAGCTCATCAAAGCGGAATCATTTCGAAAATTTAATTAAAGTTTACTTAATTTCACACAAGCACACACACACACACACACGTATATGCTATATATACATACACATATATCTGCAGAGATCAGATGAGCTCTTTGCGCTATAAAAACCAACAACATAAGCAGCAGCAGCAGCAACAACAACAACTACAGGCAACCATATTGCAACCTAAACTGGTAGCACACTAAGCCCCCCTGCTCCATTACGCCCCTGCACCTGCCCCTGCCACTGCCCCCGCCCCTGCACCTGCCTCCTCCCTCATCTGGTTGACAACTTACCTGTGTCTGTGTCTGATTAAAGTTGCTTGCTTCATCGGTAACGTGCCAGGCGCATGTCTAAGCGAAGTGGGGAGAAGAGGGAAGCGAGAAGCAAGAAGAGAATATGAAGCAGATGAGAGAAGAAGAAGAAGAAGAAGCGAAAGGTTTTCTTGGCTTGTTGTTGTTGCTGTTGTTAGTCTTAGCCGGTAGAATGCCAAGTGGAATGTTGCTATAATTAGTGGATAACCATAAGTACATACTCCATATAACTGAGAGTGGTCATGCATGCGACGATGGCACAAGCTCAGAGTCAGCCCCAGCTCCAGTCCCAGCTCCAGTCCCAGCTCCAGCCCCAGCCCCAGCTCCAAGTTGCACGTACTGTAGAGTCTATTTTGTACGTCCCCAGCACTTGCGACCCACTCAATTGCCTGTCTTTATCGCAGACAGATTACGGTAATATAAGTTGCTGAATTATATCATATTATAATCGCCAGGGTTACCTGGCAGCCCAAAGGGAAGTACTTAAGATTACAATCTGCTTTATTGAAAAGGAATACCTGAAGATCTTTTAGCATAGCCAGAAAGAGGAAGATCCTAGGAATATCATATTTAATGAAACTAGGACTCTATTTTATCTTTACTTAGAATATAAACTAATCTACTTCAGTAAAAATAGAGCAGTATTTCCTTAGAAAGAAAGGCAACAAAGTAAAGTTTATTAAATCTAAAAAGGAAAAATTCTTCAGATAAATGCATATATCAGAAGATCATGGATTAAAGAACTCACTCAGTGAATAACTGCACTCAAAAATGATATTCAATAAACATACCCATCCTGATGCCATAATAATGATGTTATCAAAGTTAGAAAACCTTGGCTCCACAATGGAATCAATCAACTACTAGATAATACCAAATAGATCTTTAATAACAAACTTCAGCTCACACGCAGCTGTTATCCAATCGCTTGGTCTTCGTCCAAACTTGACCCAATTCTCTGGAAATACCAGCAGAAATTTTACAGTTATTCCCACATGCTAGTTATTCTCTGCTGATACTACTGATCTTCTATCCGAGAGAGAGAGGGAGAGAGAGAGATCTAGCTGGCAAAATGTGTTGAAATCTCAGTGATTAATAACAAT